>CM027867.1:56424726-57624726 GCA_016097605.1 Eucalyptus guilfoylei | reverse complement strand
AAATCTCGTATAGTCGGATGAGTACGATTGCAATCCATTCCGGGATCTTGGCAGAGGATAATAATCTTCCCAAAAGTCCACAATTTGACCCGTTCGTTCCTCGAGTTCACATGTGAAAGCCTTTGCATGTCTTTTTCCAGGTTATTTTTTTCCTCTCTTTAGGTTGTAGACACTAGACATCGAGGCGAAGGACGGAATCAGGGTCGACGGTCGTAAAAGTCAAGCACAAGGCGACATGGCCGCGCAATTTGGACTCAACTTTCGTACGGCGAGGCCTACCACGCTCTCTCCTCTTGCATCCCATCACGTTGCCTCGCATCCACCCCCACCTCTCTTGACCCTTTCGGTCAACGCGTTCTCTCTCTCTCTCTCTCTCTAGAAAAGGTCTCAAGCCTTTCTAGGGTTGGATTGATCCCTCATTAAAGATGCCATACATCATGATTAATTAGCTAAACTAGCAATAATAAATGCATCTAGAAACAACGGGACCCATATCGAGATTTTAAAGGAGTTAATACTGTTGAAAATTCTAAAACCATTACCCTCTGATACGTTCAGTCTCCAAACTAGTCTTCATCTCACGAAGAATCTTGGACTAATAGAGCCGATCGAAACTTGCCCTCCTTTGTAGCGCATACATGTTATCACGTGACGATTTTTCATGTCAAATTTTTCTATTATCCGCACTGAATCCATTTTTGACATTTGCCACATCCGTTGATGCATGTGCATTTTTAATAGGATGCTAAACAAATATCAATGAATTTGGATTCAAGTTGGAGGTCCTTGTCTCATTATTTAGCAGTAAATATGACGTGAGAATACCGATTTGAGATTTTAAATAGTATCAACCTTAATAGAGATATTTATTACCCAATTCCATTGCGTGATTAGCTCAATCACCATGTCATTCCAACAATAAGCACTCTCCGATATTTATTTGTCTGCTACAATCACAGCCGTGTCCCATCACCTTGCATCTTTTAGCATATAATTATACATTCAAACTATAGCATTACTCATGAACGAACGTCATCAAACCCGCCTTATTGATAGGTTTACGTTTCACCAATATGCCACTTTACTTTTTTGAATGTTGATTTGATTTCTTTTGTCATTCGAAACGAAGTTTTTTAGTCTAAATTTTTTAAACGAATTTACCCTGTGGAATTTTTCAGTGACTTTTTCTTAGATTACTTCGTGTGCATAACTAATTATATGATTATTGAGATAACAATTACCCCGAGCTTCTCCTAAATTCTATCTGGATATGTCTCGGTGCTGTCCAGCTGGGAATATTTTGTATTCGGATTGGCCAGTGTGAAAGGAACTTGGAAGAGGACTTAGGAAGGCAATGACAAAAAAAAAAAAAAAACACTTTATAAAGCTCCCTTGAGTGTTCTTGGTTTTGATTAATTATAATCGATTTTGTTTTCCATATAATATGATTTTATTTGATCACGCATGCGTGTATCTCATTGCTGGTCCTTCCATCACCACCTCAAAAAGCAAAAAATAAAAAAAATAAAAAATCCGGAAGGACAAAAAGTTTGAAGAAAAGAAAAATATTCTTATAATTGGCATCTTCTTTAAAAATAAACTTGATAGGGAAAATTTAAAAATTTATATATTTTGCAGAAGAAGAGGGTTTATCCGAGAAAGTAATTTATTTATTTATATATATTATTTAATAGTATGGTGTTGTTATCACTTTGAGATTGAAAAATACTGAGATTTAAACCCATTTAAAGCTATATTATCCACAAGCTCCATAAAATAATATTCGGAACCTAACTTATCTGGACCGCTTGCTGCCACGAGCAAGTTCGAACTTAAGTTAACAATTGTTTTTTTATATGACGTCCGAATGACCTTATTTCTCATACTTATTCTTGCACCGCAATTATCTTTTCTCTTGTTGCATTTTATAACTTTTTTTTACAATAATCAAAGGGGTCGAAAGGGACGATCAATACTGGCAACTCACTGGGACGTCCCCATGAAAACCCTACACTAATTATAGAGTTTCAAGTTTGAGTCATAATTACTCCGTGTCACCCAAGATTTGAAAGTTTGAGGTTGACAAGCCCGTTACCAAGTATCCACTAAGATGCTAACGGTCTAGAATATATGTTACAGCTAGGCAACGCAACATGAACTATTTAGAGCTTCGTGCTCAGCATGAATTGAATTAATGACCTCGTGGAAGACCAGCGGCTCTTTCATCGATTAGCCCAACCGCCTCGGTTCTAGTTTTATCACTTGTTGATATTTATAATGTTCTAAAAAAGAAGAACAAGAAGAAATCCACACCCATGATTCTCGTACCTACTATCAATATACTATACACTAATTGCCTTAAACAATCATCCACTGTCTATCTTAAGATCACTATCTTGTATCTAATTAAGAACGCATAATTATTGCCGGACGCCTGGATTTCTTCCCAAAGATGCCCTCTTAAACCGATCTACATCTCCCTCAACTTACAAACAATTAGTCACGAACTAACAAAGTATCAAGCCTGATTCGAAGAAACTTGCGACAATTAAGAAGACAAAGAATTAGATTAGGGCTTTGTGACTTTATTGGGTTGTCGGTATTAAAAATCATATTATATGTCATTTTAAATCAAACTTTTTGGTACGTGAGATAATGTAGGACCCCATTGCATTTAAAAAAAAGAGGTGGGCGCGAACACGATTGGCATCTAGCGTTCTCTACAACGACACTCTTTTAGGAACGCTCTTGGGTTGGGCACTCTAGTTGGGACCCCACTCCTCGTGCACCTTATCATCGCGTGAAAAAAGGTTAGAAAACTAGAACAACGCATTTAAAATTAAAATTGTTATTTCTTTTCAAGAAGGTCAGATCTTCATTATAATTTTGAAATGAGAAAATTTGAGCTTTGAGCTGACGATTCAAATCACGCCTTTGATGATCTAAAATTAACGTGTGAGCCTGCCAAAATTCACACGGGTCGCATCATGATGTACTTCGATTTCGAGAAGAATAATTTAATTTTCGGGTAATTTCCGAATGATGAATTGGAGGGTCCAAAATGATATTAGGTAGGTCTATAATTGAAGAGATTCATGAATGTTATGTGGGGGTCGTACCTTCTGGAGAATTATTGGTGCCGCCTCTCGTGAAAATGTGGCCCCTACCGTCAGAGTATTTAGCAGCCCAGAAACCAAAAGAAGAAAGTGAATTTGGGTGGCACTCCTTTTGCTCCACCACATGTAGAGTGAACCCGTAACAATTTACAGCCTCAAATTCCCTTTTTTTAAAGAAAAAATCCCAGCCCGACCACCCAAAAAAAAATCCAGAATATCTCATGTCAACTTTGCCACGTTTGATATGGCAGGTTGCAAATTAATGAACTCTTTTTCATAAAGAATGCCTTACGGCTAACCAGCTCCAATATAAATTTACCGATTTTTATTTGAGTGACTTAACACTTCATCTTCGATTAAGTTATAGACTAATTTTATTTTATCAACTCTCACTTGACTTGTTTATAAACATTTATTTGTTTTCTTGACGAATACTAAGGGGTAATTCAATGAGAGAAAAACATTGGCGAGTTAAGCAAATTTAGATTGGTAATCTTTAAAAAAAGTTAGTATCGAGGTAGATGAAGTTGATAATTCAATTGAAAAGTTGGTAAATTAAAAATATATAAAATTAAACATAGGCAAATAATTCAAATGAAATTTAGTAACCAAAAACTAGTCGGTAATTTAATATTGACAAAGTATGCTAAGTCACTATAATTTAGGTTGGTGATTTCATAGAATTGGTAGATCTGAAGCGTTAATAATTATACAAATAAAAGTTGGTAAGTTAGTAGAAATTTTGTAATTTGCAAATTATAATAAAGCTTTTAATATATAAATATGTCGGTTAGTTACTAATGAGTTATTTGGAAAAGAGATCATTGTTTATTTTTCTTACCGACAGTTTTTTCTCACTTATCAGCACTTATTGAAATTCATTATCGCGAAGAAAAGAATCCGTAATCTTTTTACACGAAGGACACAATTTCGCTGTTTAGAATGGACCTATCTAAGGACACATGAGCCAAACCACATCTCTTAATGGGCATCTAAATCGAGAAAATATCACAAGAATGATATATGCAGTATAACTAAAGCTAATGGGATGTAATATCAGACAATCACTTAGGATTGCTATTTTACTTTTTTAGTATGTCATTTCTATTGCATTCTAATCCAACAATGATTTGGGAGAACATACTAAATAGGGGTGAGTGATTCTAAGTTCCGTATAAATTTCACCTGGAACTTGTAATCTATCTGTTGAAATATATTCCTTATTTTTTGGAACTTACAACTTATTTGTATACTCTAGAGCCTAAAACCTACTCTGTCACACGTTTTAGGTTCTACTTAGATTTCACTTGTATTATTAATTGAATGATTACAATAAATCATCGCTTTTAATGATCACCACTTGATATTACAATTCACTGACCACAACTTATATTTAAACACATAAAAAATGAAATATTAACAAAGTAAAAGTGTTGGTCCTAAAATGGAAGCTCAAACTAGTAGTAGTAGGAATAGCATGTTGATCAAACTGAGTAGACTTGGATATTATTTGACCCCCATGAAATACCACAGGATGGCGCAAAAACATAAACTAAGAAAAACACAGAAACTTATTTCAGATTCCAAGTTCCACCTCTTTAGAATTTAGAATATACCCGTTGAAAGAAGTCTCCCAATTTTCCGAACTTGAAACCTACCTATATACCTTGGAACATGGAACTGGATAGGTTCTCACCAGTTTGATTCTTCGATTTTAGGTTCTACCTAAGAACCATGCTCACCCCAATACTAAACTTTCTAACATCAAGGGAAACAAAAAGAAAATTTTGGGTTTGTTTGATTGAAAGGACATTGTTTCTCAAAAATCGTTTTTTGACCATTCGATGTTTGGATGACGGAAAACTAGTTGAGCTACGAAAAGCATTTCCCTTGAACTGAAAACAACAAGCTTAACTTGGGGGAAAAACGACTTTCCTTTCTAGTGAGAAGGAAATCATTTTTTCTAAATCACCAAACAAATCAAAACTACCGATCTTGCTTTAAAATAATTTTCATAAAATATATTATCTTTTGTCATGAAATCTTCAATAAAACAGACATACCATTGATTGTCCTCTAGTTCATATGTAGCATCACAATTTACTCGTGTCATACTAGAGTCAAGCATATCTCGTTTGTAATTGTAACGTTGGTATAAAGTTCTTATAAGGTTTCGAACTTCAAGTCATGATCAAAATTGTAAGGACATATACAGCCAAAATGATCAACTGGGTCGACAATTGGAATACGGTATCGCTCTTCCTTCAGTAGAGAAAGGTGTCTTACAACTTGAAAATCCTTTTCCTCGTCCCTTTTGGCGGCGCACGCGATTGAACATATGCCATGCATCTGTCCCCGCTTCCACCACCTTCTATGCTGTCCAAATGACTAGTAAGGCTTCATAGGCTCGTTATATGATGGAAGCTGGCAAGGATCGATTCCAATACAGAAAATAAATTCAGTACATTGGCCCAATAATACAAAATATACACCCCAATATTAAGTATTTACACATTAGTATGATCCAGGTAATTTGTTAAATGCATGGTATGCGTATAAATAAAAAGAGTAGTGACAAAGAATTGCTCAGCCGATTTATAATGCTTGGTTGAACGTCGGATACTGCTCAGCCTTCCAACTTTCGCAGTTTTCCGAATCCTTAGGATATTTGAGAGCTGCACGGTATAACTAAATAAACAATCATCCAATTCTACGAGGGTTTTGTAATCGTCAAAATTAATTTAGGATTAGGGTTAACACATACTACATTAATCTTTTGGGATTTGCTTAAGTATTGAGTGTGAATTAGACACACAACACACATAGGTCCACTTATCCACACCACGGAGCACAAATAATTTATTGTTTAGGCTATTCGTCGAGTTTTGGCTCATGTTTTGAGGTATTATTAGGGTGTTCGATAAGCTCAAAATCTATTTCTCAAAGTGGGTTCTCTCGTCACCGAAAAAATGAGTGTGAATTAGACACACGACACACATAGGTCCTCTTATCCACACCACGGAGCACAAATAATTTCATGTCTAGGCTATTCGTTGAGTTTTGGCTCATGTTTTGAGGTTATTATTAGGATGTTCGATAAGCTCAAAATCTATTCTCAAAGTGGCTTCTCTCGTCACGGAAAAAAGAACTCAATCTAAACAGCAAATCTCTTGCAGTCATATGTCGGGAGTCGATAATCGTTGGATATATAGAAACTATATCTTGGCTATTTGTCGATGAACTCCAAGCAGTCTATACCTAAATACGCTGTGATTACGACATGTCCGACATCACGCTTCATGGGGACGACAAGTCGTTCCCCGAGGGTGCTTTCTTTCGTTTGGAATTGTCTTGACATTATTTTATCTATGCAGGAGAAAATAGGATGCTGCGTCAAAAGAATGGAGGCGTCACCGTCACTCAATGTCTCTCCGATTCGTTCATTCCGGAGAGATTTGCCGGTGCTTTAGTGTTGGATCCCCATCGGTCCAATTGCGCACCAAACTCGCGTGCGTAGCGCTTTGGAAACGAAGCCCGCCGTCGCTAAACCCCCACGTCATACGCCTCCACCGACGGTTCCTACCCTACAATTCGTGGCCACCCGATCGTGACCACCCACGTGGTTGGTTACCGCCGTCCGCACACGCGGCCACACGTCGGTTGCCGTAGCGCTTCGGCTCACAGTGGCCAGCGATGGCGCGCATGTAGGGCAGGGCGTCCATCGATGGTGAGCCCAGGACGCTCAGCTTCCATCAGATAAAGCTTGCCAGGGTAAGGATCCTCTTCATGCTGTTTTTCAGTGTAAGCGAATGATTCTTCGATGGGAGAACTGATCAACGTGAGTTTCGATGGTGATGATCGATGTCGACGTTAATGTCGTGCGCGTGGATAGCAGGAGGCGGCTATGTACGTGGTGAATACGTGCACGGTGGAAGAGGCCTTGATGATCTTCACTGAGGTAACGTGTTGTTCATCTTGAAGCATCCTCACCTCTCTATCTATGCTTTCTCCTTGACGTTCCTGCGTGATCTGCAAAGGCGATTAAGAACGGTATTCAAATCGAAGCAGCAGATAATAATGAAACTAGAGGAGTCGGTAACTTTCTTGTCCTGAATTCTCAGTTCTCGCCATCAGTTAATCTGTATATCGGAAGTAACGTGAGATTCTTTTTTTCTTTTCGAGCATGACGAGGCCCCTTGTTCGAGCAATACTGTACGTTATAAATAGTGGAAATATTTAGAAAACTTGAAATGTGATGATTAACTTGAATAGATTGAGACGTCGTGCTCTTATAACACATAAAATGTTCTCCTTACGGTCTTCGTTGCATGCTTCACATCATTTACATGTAATCGTATGTGCACCAACCTAGCACACATGGATTCTTTAATCAAGTTGATCACACGAGCGCATGCTATGGGTGCATGCGATAATACGTCGGATTGACGTCTGGACAAACTATTTGGGCACACATAGAATGATGCCGTGTTTATATTCTAAGGGTTCTATTTGCAATTGTTGAATTTTATCTATATTATCGAATTAATGAAGTTTAAAGTTGTTATAATCAAAGCAATTTGCTGGCCTGTATCTTTGTCTTCCCATGAGCATATACGTTATCTTCATGTGTATAAGTGTGCATTGTGGTTAAGAGTTCTCTTCAATCTTTCTCCTGATGTGGTAATGGCAAACTTGCTGCATAATACAGGGCTTGGAACCAGTAATCTCGTGGCAACGGACTCGATCTAGAGGAAGAGCCCAATGATGACGATCGTGATGAACTGCGACTGCTGTCTCTGAGAGACGCTGTTTCCGCACCATTCTAGCTCGATCTCGCTAGGCAAACGCTTTGTACAGATGCTATTGAGTTTTTCTTCTTCAATATGATTACCAGTAAATTTATTCCATTCATTTTCACGAATGATATAACCGTGGGATTAACTTAGGTATAGAAATGAAAATAAGCGTTATCATTATCAATCTAGTTACCATTTTCTTCCTCTTGCCAGATCCCTCCTATTTCGGTTTATACAGACTACAGTCTCTAGCTTTTGTTGCTGGCGTTGGCTCGGACTCACAAGGAGTACGCTTATACTAACCTCAAGACTGTTAAAAATTGTGGGTATCTAATACTATCCACAGATGTTAAGGGAGGTTCAAAATAAGAAGAAAAGTATAAAAAAAGAAGAAGTCCTAAACCTATTGCGTTAGTACTAATCAGTCCTAAACCTCTTGTGTTTGTGCCAATTAAGTCAATCCATTCAATTTTGATTGAAAATAGCTAATATAGATGCCGTTTGTTGTACATGGCATGACTGGCGCTATCATGGACAAATTTTATATATATATATTTTTTCATTTTGGTTGATGAGAGTCGCCAGGACCTACAAGTCCTCGCTAGCTATGAGTGAAGGCTTGGTGGGTGGCCCATGCCTGCATCACGTGGGACAACCAACGTCCATGTCAGTGCTAGTGTGTGTTGGCGTAGGATGTTTGGTGTCCATGTCAACGATTTTCGGCCAAAATTGGTTGGATAGATTCAATTGACACATGCGCAAAGTTTAGGATTAAATTAGTCAACTTAAAAGGTTTAAGACTAAAATAATACCAATGTAATAGATTTTGGGATGTTGCTTTTAGTGCTTTTCCCTCCAAATGATATCTAGCATTTGATGGATGAAAACAATCACTAAAAATTAATTATATGTAAAACCATAAAAGGACATCTTCTTGCTCCTATCTACATTAAATCGCTTTAAGATGTAGTGCATTGCCATCTCATTTGAAAGTTTAAAATTAGTTGGAGTGCGGCACATAATCTATTTTATTAATTGGGGGAACAGTAGTCCAAGGGGTCAAATTCAAAACTCCTGGCTCCGGTATTACCATGCTGAAGTTTAGCTCGAACCATGTTTTCTCTAAAAGTCTATGCTTGTTCGAGAATGATATACATGTCGATCATTTTGCAATGAAAATTTGAAGCTTTGTCCATGATACATGTGCATAAATGAAAGAGATGCCATATAACATTCACGATAAGATCTCGATTATTTTTCTTTTGGACCAGATGAAAGAATTTGTTTATTATATTGGTACTAATTTAATTTTAAACTTTTCAATTTGACTAATTTAGTCCTACACATTTTAAAATTCTGTCAAATTGAGTTTATCCAATCAATTTAGGCTAAAAGTTACTAAAGTGGACGCCGAGTATCCTAGGTGACACAGTTGGTGCTGATGTGGATTTTTTAAGCAATATATGTTTTCCTATCCTTCTCTTTCTACCGGTGGTTGGCGAGGTGAGTGCTGACATTGGCGAGGTGAGGTCGACCCTCATCTAGGCCAAGGCAAGGCTTGCTAGGTGTCGCCTAGGTGAGGGTCAATCTTGTTGGTGCTCACCCTTGCCCAAGTGAGGCCAACCCTCACCTATGGTGAGAGGGCGACCTTTGCTTAGGAAGGCCAGCTCTTGCTAGCCATGGCCTTTGCTGGTCACTAGCAAAAAGAGATTGAAAAGAAAAAAAAAAAAAATAGAAAAAAAAATTATAAGAGATGTCAACGTCGGCGGTGGTCGTGTTGTGTAGAATCGATGATATCCGTGTCGCAATTTCTAATCTAAATTCGCCAAATGGGTTAATTGACAAAATATAAAAAAAAAAAAAATATTAAATTAATCAAATTGAAAAGTTTAGGTATAAATTAGTAGCAATGTAATAGATTTAAAAAAATTTTGGGTACTTTTTCTAATGAAAAGCTAATTGGATGTTATTAACCACTTAAGATTGCTATTGTACTTTATTGATAACCCATTCCTATTGCATCCTAATCCAATGATGACACGGGAGAATATACTAAGCTTTGCTACATCAAGGGAAATAAAAAGAAAATTTGGGGTCTATTTATTTGAAAGAAAACCGTTTCTCAAAAGTTGTTTTCGGACCATCCAATATTTAAATGACGGAAAACTAATCGATCTGCGAAAAGTATTTCCTATGAACTGAAAACAACAAGCTTAATTTGGGGGAATAACGACTTTCCTCTTTTAGTAGGAGGGAAATCACTTCATCTAAACCACCAGACAAATTTAAACTAATCATTTCCCTTGAAAATGATCTTCATAAATAATATTTCCTTTGTCATAAAGTTTTCAATAAAATAAACACTTCGCTGTGTATCATATGCAGCATCGCAAATTCCTTATGTCAGACTAGAGTCAAGCGTACGTCGTTTATGATTATTGTCGGTATAGAATCCTTTTGGTTTCAAACTTCAAGTCAAGATCAAGATTGTAAGGACATATACAACCGGAATGATCGGTTGTCGACGATTGCAATACGGCATCGCTCTTCCACGAGGTGTCTTACAGCTTGAAAGTCCTTTTTCTAGTACATCTTGGCGGCGCACGTGATTGATCATATGCCATGCACCTGTCCCCGTTCCGCCACCTTCTATGCTGTCCGATTGACCATCAAGAGGTTATGCTGCATAGGCTTGTTATATGACGGAGATTGGAAAGGATCGATTCCAGTACAGATAATATATTCAGCACATTGGCCCAAATATACAAAATATGCAGCACAATATCAAGTATTTACGAATTAGTATGGCCTAGGTAATTCAGTAAAACACACAATATGGGTGTGTATACAGTAATGGTAAAGAATTGCTCTGCCGAATCATAATAACTGGTTGAACGTTGAATTCTCCTCGGAGTTCCAACTTTTGCATTTTTCAATTTACCTACCCAATATAAACAAATGAATCATACAAATGGTGAGATAGATTAGTCATCCGATTCTAGTATGATTTGCGATTGTCAAACTAATTAAGGGTTAGGGTCAACAAAAACTATATTCCCGTTTGGGATTTGCTTAGTTATTGCATTTGGATTGGGCACAAGAAACACATACGACCGCTTTTACAAATAATTTCATGTTAATAGCCGAGTTTTGGCTTGTGTTTTGCGATTATTATTAAGGTGTTTGAGGAGGTGGAAATATATTTTTCTTGTGACGGGTTCTCTCGTCATAAGAAAGTACACGATCTATGCAAGTGATTGCGAATCTCGAGCAATCACTTCTCATAGATCTTCGCTATTTGTCGTTGAAGTCGAAGCAATCTGCACGCAATTCCGCGGGAATTACGACAGCAGGTACGACATTAGGCCTCCTGGGGACGACAATATTTTATGTAATCCAGGAGGAGCAAAGGGGTGCTGCGTCAAAAGAAGGAAGGCGTCACCGTCACTCGATCTCCCTCCGATTCGTTCATTCCGGAGAGATTTGCCTGTGTTTTGTTTTAGTGTTGGATCACCAGACACGCGTACGTAGCGCTTTTTAGGAAACGAGACCCGCCATTGCCAAGACTTCACGTCCGCCGGCTCCTCCTCCCTACGTATCGGGACCACCCGATCGTGGCCGCACACGTGGTTCGGTACCGCCGCCCCCACAGGGGGCCACACGTCGCTTTCCGTGGCGCAGCCGCCCAACTGCGACTTTCGCAGGCATAAGGAGGAGAAAGGAGGTGACGTTTTTGATGGTGATCGATGTCGACGTTAATGTCGTGCACATGGATAGCAGGAGGCGGCTCTGTGCGTGGTGAATACGTCCACCGTGGAAGAGGCTTTAAGGATCTTCACTGAGGTAACGTGTTCATCTTGAAGCATCCTCACCTCTTTATCTATACTTTCTCCTTGACGTTCTTGCGTGATCTGCAAATGCGATTAAGAACGGTATTCAAATCGAGGCAGCAGATAATGATGAAACTAGAGGAATCGGTGGTAGCTGTCTTGTCCTGAATTCTCAGCTTTCGCTGTCAGTTAATCTGTATGTTAGAAGTAACAAGAGATTCTTGTTCTTTTCGAGCATGAAGACGCCCCTTGTTCGCTCGAGTCTATCGCTGCTCGAACTGTACTTTACACGTTATAAATGATGGAAAAATTCAGACCACTTGACATGTGCTGATTGATTTGAATGGATTAAGACGTGTACTCTTGTAACACCTAAATGTTCTCTCCATAATCTTAGATGCATGCTTCACATTGTTTACATATAATGGCATGTGCACCGAACCTAGCATATATGGATTCTTAAATCAAGTTGATCACATGGGTACATGCGATAATACGTTGGATTAAGGTTTAGACTAACTGCTTGGGCACACATAAATTCATGACATGTATATATTCTAAGGCTTCCACTTGCAATTGTTGAATTTTATCTATATTATCGAATTAATGAAGTTTAAAGTTGTTATAATAAAAGCAATTTGCCGGTCTTTGTCTTCCCATGAGCATATACGTTATCTTCATGTGTATAACTGTGCATAGCGGTGAAGAGTTCTCTTCAATCTTTCTCCTGATGTGGTAATGGCAGACTTGCTGCATAAGACAGGGCTTGGAACCAGTAATCTATTGTGGCAACGGACTCGATCTAGAGGAAGAGCCCAATGAAGACGATTGTGATGAACTGCGACTGTTGTCTTCGAGAGACACCATTTCCATGCCATTCTAGCTTGCTCTCGTCAGGCAAACGCTTTGTACAGATGCTTTTGGGCTTTTCCTTTTCAATACACTTACCAATAAATTTATTCCATTCATTTTCGCTAACGATATAATCATGTGATTAACTTAGGTATAGAAATGAGAATTAAGCATTATCATTATCAATCTAGCTACCATTTTCTTCCTCTTGCCAAATCCCTCCTGTTTCAGTTTATACAGACTATAGTCTCCAGCTTTTGTTGCTGGTTTTGGTTCGGATTCACAAGGAGTATGCTTAAACTAATCTCCAGATTGTTAAAAATCGTGGGCATCTAAGGGTACGTATGGTAATCTTTCTATTCCCAAGAACAGTTTCTGTCTAGAAACAATTTTTTTTATATTTTTATGTCTTGAATAAATTTTTGAACATTTGAACGCGTTTGGTATTTGCACGAAATTTTTATTTTTAAAATAAAAATGCGTCCGGTATGACTCTAAATATTTGTGTGGCTTGAGTTTTTTCTAATTTATCAATAATTTGATTACATTTTTCTTCTTTTCTTTTCTTTTTTCTTCTTCTCCTCCTTCCTAGCCGGTCATCAACCTCATTTGGTCACCACAAGGCTCGGGGGGTGTTGCCGGTGGCCAAGGAGCCCGAGGGGCCGACGAGGTCACCAAGCCTTGTTTGGCCGGTCGCCAGCCATCACCAAGGCTAACAACTAACCAAGGGGAAGAAGAGAGGAAGAGAAAAAGAAAGAAACGAAAAGAGAAAAATGCATCTTTCTTGAGTTGTTTTTAGGAATAAAGAAGCAATTTTTTTTCTTATTTATGTTTCAAATCTGTTCCTAAAAACAAATTTGTTCCCGAGAATAAGAAAAATTACCAAATGCAAGTCAGTTCTATTTCTGTTTCAGGAAACAAAATAAATAAGTTCCTTGGAGTGTTACCAAACAACACCTAATACTTTCCATAGATGTTAATGGAGGTTCAAAATAAGGGAAAAGCATCAAAAAGGTTCTAAGATTTTTGCGTTAGTACTAATCACTAATCAAACCTAAATCTTTTATGTTTGTGCAAATTGAATCCATCCATCCAATTTCAGTTGGAAATCACTAATATAGATGCCATTCATTGTATATGGCATGACTGGTACTACCGTCGATAAATTTTACAATTTTTTTTTTTTTAATTTTGGTTGGCGAGATCGTTGAATAGGGGTGAGCATGGTCCGGGTTGGGCCGGTCCACCCCCTAATCCAAGGACCAACCCGCACAGTGCCGGTCATCAATTTTTAGGATCAAGGACTGACCCTATTGAGCTTAGGACCGAGGACCGGACCGACTCAATGGGTTCGGTCCGGTTCTAGGGTCAATCTGCGACCAACTGATAATTTTTTATTTCATTTTTTGTACTCCTTAAAAAAGCGATTGAGGACCGAACTGGCCCAATGGGTTCGATCCAGTTTCAAGGTTAACCCAAGACTAACTAATAATTTTTTATTTCATTTTTTTGTACTCCTTAAAAAAGTGATTAAGGACCGGACTAACTCAATGGGTTTGATCCAGTTTCAAGGTCAACCCAAGACTAACCAATAATTTTTTATTTCATTTTTTGTATTCCTTGAAAGGGCAATCAAGGACCGTACCGACCCAATGGGTTCAATGATGAGCGAGGTCAGCTAAGAAATGCAAGTGGTGAGGGTCAAGTGGGTTAAGTGTCGAACAGAATGAGCATTGAATGTCGAGCGGGGAGCAACAAGCCAAGTGAGCATTGAGCGGCGAGCGGCACGAGTGACCTAAAGCGAGCGAGGCGAGGTGTCGAGTGTCGAGCGGACTAGTTGTTTCTTTCGATTTTGGCAAATTGAAAACTAAGATGACAAATAAGACAGAAGAGAACGAATACTAGAGGAGGATGCCATAAGAAGTTGTTTATACCTTTTTGGACGCCGTAAGGACTCATCACAAAAATATTTTCCTCCTTCGTAAATTATGACTATTGACACCATAAAAAAAATTAAAAATCTAAGTTATTAAAAAATAATGTAAAATTACTCGAACTCCTCACTAAAGAGTTATTTAATGTTGTTGACGCCGTTTATTTTAAAGTTTTTTATATAAAAAAAATTATAATATATATATATATATAGGGTTGGTATATATTCGGGGGACCGACCCACCCAGAATTTTCAAGACCGAGGATCGACCCGCATAGTGTTGGTCCTGGAATTCTAGGACCAACGACTGACCCAGTCTCCCTAGGAACCAGACCAGGACTGGCAGGGTTGGGCCGGTCCAGGGTCGGTCCAGGGTTGACCCTGGACCGATGCTCACCCCTATTGCTGAAGGCCTATGAGCCCTCAGTAGTTGTGAGTGAGGGCTTGGCAGCCCACGCTTACGACCAGCAATGGCCACGTAGAACAACTGACATCCAAGGTATGCTGGCGTGTGTTGGCATAGGACGTCTGGTGTCTATGTTAGTGATTTTCGGTCAAAATTGATTGAATAAATTCAATTGATATAAATGTAAAAAATTTAGGATTAAATTAGTTAAATCGAAAGTTTTAAAATTGAAATGATACAAATTTAATAGATTTATGATTTTGTTTTTTAATGTTTTTCCCTCCAAACGATATCAAGCATTTGATGGATGAAAACAATCACTAAAAATTAATTATATGTAAAACCATAAAAGAACAACTTCTTGGTCCTATCTACATAAATTGCTTTAAGATGTGGTGCATTAGCGGTCTCATCTGAAAGTTTAAAATTAGTCAAAGTGTGGCACGGAATTTATTTTATAAATTTGGGGAACAGAAGTCCAACGGGCGAAATTGAAAAGTCCTGGCTCTAGTGTTACCATGTCGAAGTTTAGCACAAACCATGTTTTGTCTAAAAGTCTAAGCTTGTTCGAGGATGATATATATGTTGATCAATTTGCAATGAAAATCTGAAGCTTTGTCCATGATACATGTGCATAAATGAAAGGGATGTCATATAACATTCACGATAAAATCTCGATTATTCTTTCTTTTGGATTATATGAAAGAACTTATTTATTATATTAGCACTAGTTCAATTCTAAACTTTTCAATTTGACCAATTTAATCCAATACATTTTTAATTTTGTTAAATTGAGTCTATCCGACCAATTTAAATTGAAAACTGTCAACATGGACGCCAGGCATCCTATATGACACAATTGGTGTTGATATAGATTTTTTAAGCAATATATGTTTTCCTTTCCTTTTCTTTCCCTTCTCTTTCTGCTGATGGCCGGCAAGGGTGAGCGTCGATGAGATGAGGTCAACCCTCACCTAGGCTAGGGCGAGGCTTGCTGGGTGTTGCTTAGAAGAGGGTCAGTCTCGTCGGTGCTTGCACTTGCCCAAGTGAGGCCAACCCTTGCCTATGGTGATGAGGGCAACCCTTGCTTGAAGAGGCTAGCTCTCGTTAGCCATGCCCTTTGCCAATCATTACCAGGAAGAGATTGCAAAAAAAAGAAAGAACAAAGAACAAAAATATAAAAAAAAAATGTCAACATCAGCATTAGTCGTGCTGTGTAGAATCGGTGACATCTACGTCACAAATTTATGATATAAATTAGCCAGATGGACTCAATTGACAAAAAATGAAGAAAAAAAAGAATTAAATTGGTTAAATTGAAAAGTTTACATATAAATTGATTGTAATGTAATAAGTTTAAAACCCTTTTCGTACTTTTTCGATGAAAAGCTAATTGGATGTTATATCAAATAACCACTTATGATTGCTATTTTACTTTATTAATAACCCATATCTACTGCATCCTAGTCCGGTTCGGCATGGGAGAATATACTAAGCTTTGCTATATCAAGGGAAATAAAAAGAAAATTTGAGGTCCGTTTATTTGAAGAAAAATCGTTTCTATGAAATTGTTTTCTGACCATTCACTTTTGGATGACGGAAAACTAATTGATCTACTGAAAGCATTTTTTATGAACTGAAAACAACAAGCTTCATTTGGGGGAATAATGACTTTTCTTTTTAGTAAGAAGGAAATCACTTTTTCTAAACCACCGACAAATTTACATTAATCATTTTCCTTGAAAATGATCTTCATTAAAAATAGAGTACTTTTAGTATAACCATGTAACCATGTTACGGTGGAATGCGGGCTACAAGACCTGAAGTGGGTTCCCCCATAATTTATATATATATATATATTCGTAATACTTGTGGTTGAAGTATGACCATGATATCATTACATGATTATGCAAGCATTAATCTAAAAATATTTTCTTTTATCATAAAATTTTCAATAAAACAAACGCACCTTTTTTACCCTAATTCAAATGTAGTATTGCAATTTGCTCATATCAAACTAGAGTTAAGCATATCTCATTTTAATTATAACATCGATATAGAGTTAAGGTTTCGAACTTCCAAGTCATGATAAAGATTGTAAGGACAAAAACAATCGGAATGATCAGTTGTCGACAATGGTAATGCGGCATTGCTTTTCCATGAAGTGCGAAAAATTTCCCGTTAGGGCTATTCGTTGAGTTTCAATGTGGCTTTTGAGATTATTATTAAGGCGTGCTATGAGTTTGAAATTTATTGTTCTCATGGTGAGCTCTCCCGTCGCGAGAAAAGTATACAATCTATGCAATCTATGGCGAATCTCGGGCAGTCACTTCTGATAGATATTGGCTATTTGTCGTAGAAGCCCAAGCAATCTGCACGCAATTCCGCTGTAATTACGACAGCAAGTACGACATTAGGTCTCATGGGGACGACAATATTTTATGCAATCCAGGAGGAGCAAAGGATGCTGCGTCAAAAGAAGGAAGGCGTCACCGTCACTCCATCTCTCTCCGATTCGTCCATTCTGGAGAGATTTGCTGGTGTTTTAGCGTTGGATCACCAGACACGCGTACGTAGCGCTTTTTAGGAAACGAGACCCGCCATTGCCAAACCTGCACGTCCGCTGGCTCCTCCCCCCCACGTGCCGTGACCATCCGATCGTGGCCGTACGCGTGGTTCGGTATTGCCGTCCCCACGGGAGCCACACGTCGGTTTCCGTAGCGCAGCTGCTCACCTGCGACTTTCGCAGCTATAAGGGGGAGAAAGGACGTGACGTTCCTCATTCCCACTTCTCGAAACCCACCTTCACGTGAATCACGACACTAGACATTCCCTATCTCTCTGTCTGTAAG
This sequence comes from Eucalyptus guilfoylei, assembly GCA_016097605.1. Lineage (NCBI taxonomy): Eukaryota > Viridiplantae > Streptophyta > Magnoliopsida > Myrtales > Myrtaceae > Eucalyptus > Eucalyptus guilfoylei. The sequence goes on along the minus strand of CM027867.1, from coordinate 57,606,941 downwards.
ATTATGGAAGAAGGAGGAGGAGCAGCGATGGCGCGCATGGAGGGCAGGGCGTCCATCGACGGCGAGCCCAAGACGCTCAGCTTCCATCAGATAAAGCTTGCCAGGGTAAGGATCCTCGTCTTGCTGTTTTTCAGTGTAAGCGAATGATTCTTCGATGGAGAACTGATCAACGTGAGTTTTCGATGGTGATCGATGTCGACGTTAATGTCGTGCGCATGGATAGCAGGAGGCGGCTCTGGACGTGGTGAATACGTGCTCCGTGGAAGAGGCCTTGAGGATCTTCACTGAGGTAACGTTTTGTTCATCTTGAAGCATCCTCACCTCTTTATCTATACTTTCCCCTTGATGTTCACGCGTGATCTGCATATGCCATTAAGAACGGTATTCAAGTCGACGCAGCGGATAATAATGAAACTAGAGGAGTCGATGATCGCTTGCTTGTCTTGAATTTTCAGTGCTCCCCTCACTTGACCTGTATCTCCAAACTCACGAGACGACGCCCCTTGTTCGCTCAAGTCTATCACTGGTCAAGCAACATTTTAGGTTATAAATGATGAGAAAATCCATAACATTGACATGTAAAGATTGGTTCGAATGGATTGAGACTTCATGTCCAGATAGCACCTATAATGTTCTCCTTATGATCTCGGTTGCATGCTTGAAGTCTTTCATATGTGCACCTTTCTAGCATAAATGGATTCTTTAATCAAGTTGGTTACATGGGTGCGTGCGATAATACGTCAGATCTAGGTTTCGACTAACGATTTGGGCACACATAGAAACATGACATGTATACACTCTTAAGGGTTTTATTTCCCCATGGATAATCTGTCACGTTCGTGTTGCAATTGTCAAATATTATAAATATCATCGGGTTAATGAAGCTGGAAGTTATTATAATTATGACATGTATACACTCTAAGGGTTGTATTTCCCCCACGGATAATATGTGGCATTCGTGTTGAAATTGTCAAATATTATTGATATCATCGGGTTAATGAAGCTGGAAGTTATTATAATTAAAGTGATTTGTTGGTGTGCGTCTTTGTCTTCCCATGACCATATAGACCATATTCGTGTGTATAAGTATGTGTTGTGGTGAAGAGTTTTCTTCAATCTTTCTCCTGATATGGTAATGGCGGACTTGCTGCATAATACAGGGCTTGGAACCAATAATTTGTTGTGGCAACGGACTTGATCAAGAGGAAGAGCCTAATGAAGACGAAAATGATGAACTGCGACTGCCGTCTCCGAGGGATGTCATTTCCGCACCGTTCTAGCTCGCTCTTGCCAGCGGACGCTTTGTACATATGTTACTGGACTTGTCTTCTTCGATACCCTGACCAATAAATTTATTCCAATCGTTTTTGCCAACGATTGTTATGTGATCAACTTAGGTATCGAAATGAAAATTAAGAATTATCATTAATCTAGGTACCGTTTTCTTCCTCTCGCCATATCCCTTTTGTTTCAAGTTTATACATACTGTAGTCTCCAGCTTTTGTTGCTGCCTCTGATTCGGATTCACAAGGAGTACACTTTCATTATATCTCAAGGCTGTCAAAAATCGAGGGCATCTAATAATTTCCACATGTTAATGCAGGTTCCAAATGCGGGGCCAATGCATCAGTACTAATTCTATCATAAATCTTTTGCACTTGTGCTAATTGAGTTCATTCAATGGCTGAAAATTGCTGACATGAATGCTAGTCATTTTATGTGACATGATTGACGTTGTTGTGGACAAATTTTACAATTTTTTTTTGTTTTTCTTTTTTGTTATGGCCGGCAAGGGCCTACAAGCCTTCGCTTGTGGCCAACGATGGTTTGGGGTAGGGTTGTGATCCTCGTTAGTGGTCGGCGAGGGCTTGCAAGTCCTCGACGGCCCTCACAGGCCGCAATGAAAAAAGAACTAGAAAAAATTAGGAAAATATAAAAAAAAAATTGTCAAATTAATTCATATTAGACAACTAGCATTTATATTAGTGATTTCAGGCCAATTTAGTCGGATGAACTCAATTGGTACAAATACAAAAGATTTAAGATTAAATGGGTACAGTTGAATGGTTTAAAAGTGAATTGATACCAATATAATAGATTTGGGATCTTTTTAAGTACTTTTCCCTCCAAATGATGTCTAGTATCCGATGGATTTAAACAATCACTAAAAGTCAATTATATGTGAAACCATAAAGGGACAATTCCTTGCTCCTATATGCATTAAATCACTTTAAGATGTAGGGCATAGCCGTCTCATTTGAAAGTTTAAAATTAGGCGGAAATTAGGCGGAAGGCGGTACATAATGTATTTTATAAATTGGGGGAAAAGAAGTCCAAGGAATCAAATTCAAAACCTCTTGGTTCCGGTGCTACCATGTCGAAGTATATAAATATGTTTTTTTTTTTTTTTTAAAAAGCTTAAGCTTGTTAGAGAATAATATGTATGCTAATCATTTTGCGATGAAAATCTGAGGCTTTGTCCATGTTACATGTGCATAAATGAAAGAGATGTCATATAATATTGATTCGTGATAAGATCTTGAAATTTTATTTTATTTGGGGACAAGATGAAAGAAGTTATTTAATAACTCGTGCTATTTTCTGTAATATAGATAAATCTAACATTTTCGTGTATAGTCGATTTCACACATACGTTTAAATTAGAAATAGATGGACCTAACTTTTTGAGATATAACCAGTCTCAACTACTAGTCAGAGCCACTTCATCCCAGTCGCTTATGGAATTAACCCAAGAAGGGGAAGCACATGGCCGAAATGAGAATGTCGTGCGGGATTAATGAGTTAATATAGGGGAGACATGCAAAGAAGGTAAACTGAATATTCTCGAATATTTAATTAAAATGAGCTTTCATTGGGGCTTCTTTTGTTATATTTGCAATTGTTTCGATGATTTGATCCAATGAAATTCATCACAAACAGTTTTGAAAAATGATAAAAAGAAGTCATAAATCTATTACAATTTTGTTAATTTAATTCCAAACCTTTTAATTTAGTTAATTTGGTCATAAACGTTTTAACAATTTAGCAATTCAGTCAATTCTGTAGATTTTGACTTGAAATTCATGACATTGATATTGGTCATCCAACGTGATACCAAAGGCGTTGACGTGGAGTTTTTTTTTTAAAAAAATTTTGAATTATTTTATTATTTTATTGATAAGGGTTGATAGGGTGCTGTCGTCCATATTAAAAAAATTTATGCATCGATGCCGCTCGTATCATGTAAGAAGGTCGATGTACACATCCTCAATTTTAGGTTAAAATTGCATGGATGGATTGAATTGACAACTTATCAAAAGTTTACGACTAAATTGGCCAAATTTAAAGATTTAGGATTGAATTAGGACAATTGCAATATGAATAGAATTTTTTTGGTCATTTTCCCGTTTTGACATTATCGAGTAGTATATCGTAACCATTGAACTTCACTTACGTTAGTTTTTAGAGAGTGCAACAAGTAGATGCACGATCATCGCCTGGGATCGAACGGACCATCTAATTAATGTGCACTTCATTGCTCAAGTGAAAATGGGAACAACGAGAAATGTAAAACAAGCAGAGAGTGTTCCGTGCATCGATTTATAATTTTATGTAGAAAGACGAAGAACGGATATGTATTTATAGGAGATAAATAAATAAATAAATAAATTTATATATATAAGCTGCTAAATGGCATACAAATAATTCCGACTTTGAATGAATAAAACTCTCTCTCCCAAAAAAAACCCTCTCTCAAGGAAACTTCTCATCTGAGGCGAGGCTGCTTTGCTCGGATTTTCTTTTCTAGGCCTTGATTTTCTTCTTTTTTCTCTCCCGATTTCACCGGGGTCTTTTTTCGCTCGTCGTTGTTGCTTTTGTTTGCTCATCATAGTGAATAAATTTGCTTGCAATAGAAATTTTGAGAGAATGTCATCACCAGTCTAGTCAGTAGGATGTGCGATACGTGGTTCTACGATTTCTCCAAGATTAGGCGGAAGCTCTCCTCTCCCAATTTAGGTGTAGATCTAAATTTATGAGTTTTTCTGTCTTTATCTAAATCTAGATTTGGGAGTTTTTTAGAAATGTTCGATTTGCGGTGGTTCAACATGTTACTGTCGTTGTTGTCTCCATATGACAATGACGTTGAGGACACTAAACCTAGGCATAAATTGAAAGTTATAGTTCTTGCAAGGAACGACGTGTATCCATTACTAACGGTTCCGGTGATCAGCCACCGATTGTTTTTCCTCTCTTAATTTAGGTGTAAATCTAAATCTATGAGTTTTTTTTTTTTTTTTTTTTTCTCTTGATCTAAATCTAGATTTGAGAATTTTTTTAGAAGTGTTTGATCTACGGTAGTTCAACATGTTATTGTTGTTGTTGTCATCATCTCTGCATGGCAATGGTGTTGAGGATGTTGAATTTAAGAGCACACTGTAAGTTGTAGTTTTCGCAAAGAATGTCGTGTGCTCATCATTGATGGTTCTTATGATCAATTGCCAATTGTTTTTTGATGTTGTAACAAATCTGGTTTTTTGGGATGAGTTTGTTGAAAATTGTTTTTTTAGGTTTTTGTTTTGTTTTGCAACCTTTTTGGAAATTTTTTAATTCCTCTTATATTTAATTACGATATATGAACGAAATTTTCTTAAAATAAAAGAAAGTTCTTTTAAGGTTTCAAACTTCAAGCCGTGATCGAGATTATCCCGACGTATACAGTCGGAATGATCTGTCGGGTCGACAATTGTAATACTGTATCGCTCTTTCATAAAGTGTCTTACACCTTTTTGTTTTTGTTTTTTCCTTTGAGTGTACAACTTTTTTTTTCTTTTTTTGGTCTGAAGAGTGTACAACTTTTTCTTTTTCGGTCGGTAAGAGTGTACAACTTGAAAGCCCCTTTTTTTCGTACCTTATGGCGGCGCACACGACTGATCATAAGCCATGCGCCTGTCGTCGTTCCACCACCTTCTATGCTGTCCCTATAGCCAGAGGCTATGCCTCATAGGCTTTATATAATGCAAGTTGGAAAGGATCGATTCCAATACAGGTAATAAATTCAGCACATTGCCCCAAACATATAAAATGTGCACCACACAGTATCAAGTATTCACACATGAGCATGACCTCCATAATTTATTAAACACGAGATATGCGTCTATATAAAAAAAATCAGTGATAGGGAATAACTCAGCCGATTCATGATGGTTGGTCGAACATTAGACTTTGCTCGGACTTTCACCTTTTGCATATGTGGACAATATAATCAAATGAAGTTTAGAAAATAGCAAAATAAAGTAATCATCCAATCTGTGATCATCATAATTAATTTAGGATTAGGTTAAAAAAGAACTACATTAATCGTTTGGGATTTGCTCAATTATTACATTTGAATTAGGCACACGAAATGGATAAGTCCGTTCTTCCACACCACAAAGTTTAAATAATTTCATGTCGAGGCTATTCATCGAGTTTTGGCCCGTGTGTTAAGGTTCTCGTTAGGAAGTTCAATAAGTTTAAAATCTATTTATTCAAGGAGAAAAGCACACGATCCATGCAATGCAATTGATGACGAATCTCGAGCAATCATTTCTCAATTATCTTGGTTATTTGTCGATGAAGTCGAAGCAATCTGCACGCAATTACCCTGTAATTACGACAGCAAGTACGACATCACGCCCCCTGGGGACGACAAATATCTTATGTAATCCAGGACAACATCGGATGCCCCGACGTAAGAAGGAAGGCGTCGCCATCACTCAACCTCTCTCTCCGATTCATTCCGCAGAGATTTGCCGGTGCTTTAGTGTTGGACTTCCATTGGTCCAAGCACTCACCAAACACGCGTACGTAGCGCCTTAGAAACGAGGCCCGCCATTGCCGAACCTCCACGTCACACGGCTCCACCGCCGCCTCCTACCCTACGATTCGCGACCACCCGATCGCGGCCGTCCACGTGGTTCGATACCACCGCCCCCAAGCGGCCACACGTCGGTTTCCGTAGGGCGGCGGCTCTGGCCGGCGACTTTCGCAGGTATAAGGAGAAAGGAGGTGATGTTTCTCATCCCCACTTCTTGATACCCACCTTCACAAGAATCTCGCCACTAAACATTCTCTCTCTCTCTCTCTGTCTGTAAGATGATGGAAGAAGAAGGAGGAGCAGCGATGGCGTGCATGGAGGGCAGGGCGTCCATCGACGGCGAGCCCAAGACACTCAGCTTCCATCAGATAAAGCTTGCCAGGGTATGGATCTTGTTCATGCTGTTTTTCAGTGTAAGCGAATGATTCTTCGATGGGGAACTGATGAACTTGAGTTTTCGATGGTGATCGATGTCGACGTTAATGTCGTGCGCATGGATAGCAGGAGGCGGCTCTGTACGTGGTGAATACGTGCACCGTGGAAGAGGCCTTGAGGATCTTCACTGAGGTAACGTGTTGTTTGTCTTGAAGCATCCTCACCTCTTTTGTTAGTACTTCCTCCTTAATGTTCATGCTTGATCTGCATATGTGATTAAAAGGGCAAAACTAGAGGAGTCGATGATAGCTTTCTTGTCTTATATTTTCAGTTCTCGCCCTCCCTTGATCTGTACCTTCGAAGTAATGATGCGACGCCCCTTGTTTGCTCAAATCTATCGCTGCTTAAGCAACATTTTAGGTTATAAATGATGGGAAAACTCATAACATTTGACCTTAGATTGACTTGAAACGGATTAAGATATCAGGTGATGATAGCAGCTAAAATGTTCTCCTTACGATCTCAGTTGTATGCCTTACATCATTAACATGTAATCACCTGTGCACCTATCTAGCTCACATAAATTCTTAAATTAAGTTGGTCACGTGGGTGCATACGATAATAGGTCGGATTGAGATCTAGACTAATTATTTGAGCAAATAGTTAGATGGTGATAGGAATATATTTTACGGGTTCTATTTGCAATTGTCGAATATTACCGATATCATCTGGTTAATGAAGTTGAAAGTTGTTATAATTAAAGCGATTTACAGGTGTGTATCTTTGTATTGCCATGAGCATATAAGCTATCTTCATGTGGATAAGTGGGTGTTGCGGTGAGGAGTTCTCTTCAATTTTTCTCCTTACGTGGTAATGGCAGACTTGCTGCATGATACAGGGCTTGGAACCAGTAATTTGTCGTGGCAACGGACTCAATTTGGAGGAAGAGCCTAATGACGACGATGGCAATGAATTGCAATTGCCATGTCGGAGGGATGCCGTCTCTGCGCCATTCTAACTCACTCTCGCCGGGCAGACACTTTGTACAGATGCTATTGAGCTTTTCTTCCCTGATAGCCTTACCACTATATTAATTCCATTCTTTTTTGCCAACGATCTAATCGTGTGATTAACTCGGGTATGGAAATGAAAATGAGGATTATCATCGATCTAGCCGCCATTCCTTTCTCTTGCCTAATCCCGTCTGTTCTAGTTTATACATACTATAATCTCTAACTTTTGTTGCTGCCTTTGGTTCGGATTCAAAAGTAGTACACGTATACCATACTTTAAGGCTGTTAAAAATCGTGGGCATCTAATATTTTCTACAAATGTTAATGCAAGTTCTAAATAAAGGGAAAGTATAAAAAAGTCTTAAATTTATTGCATTGGTATCAATTGAATCTTAAATATTTTGTATTTGTGTCAATCTAATTAATTTTGGATGAAAATTATTGACATTGATGTCAGTCGTTTACGTGGCATGACCAGCGTTGTTGTGGAGAAATTTTGCAATTTTTTTCTTTTCCTTTTTCATTATGGCTAGCGCGAGCTTGTGGGCCATTGCTAGCTAAGGCTAGGGATTGCAGGCCCTTGTGACCATCTTTGACCATAATGAGAAAAAGAAGAAGAAAAAATCATATAAAGATATTTAAAAATTTATAAAATTTGCTCACCTTAAGACAACTGGCATTCATGTCAGCGATTTTTGGTTAAAATTAATCAGATGGACTCAATTGGCACAAATTAAAAAGGTTTAAGACTAAATTGGTCTAATTGAAAGACTTAAGACTGAAATGACACAAATTTAATAGGTTTATGATTCTTTTAATACTTTTCCCATTTAAAAATTAAAAAAATTATTCACATCAATGCTGGTCATGCCGATGTCCATGTGATCGATTTACGGTCAAAATTAATCAGGTAGATTGAATTGGTAAATCATCAAAAAGTTTAGAACTAAATTTGTTAAATTAAAATGTTTATGACTGATTGGCACAATTATAACATATTTATGACATTTTTGATAATTTTCCTGTTTTGACACTATTGGCTATATATATCGTAATTGTTGTACTTCACTTGCTTTAATTTGTAACTCGGAATTGGATAGAAGTATGTCAATCAAATTGTACTTAATGTTATGAAATATTTTCGACAGCCATCGATGGAAAAATAAGAACTTCAGATTGTTCGAGTCGTCCAAGCATCCCCAAAGATAATTTATGACCTTTTTTAGAGAGTGCAAACGGTAGATGCGTGACCATTGGCCAGGATCCAACGGACCATCTATTTAGCAAGCACTTCATTCCTCAAGCGAAAACAGGAACAGCAAGAAGTGTAAAATGAATAGAGAGAGAGAGAGAGAGAGTATTCTGTATGTCAATTGTTCGATTTACATAGAACGATGAAGAACGGATTTTTATTTTATAACGGAGAAATATTTATATAGCAAGAAGTCATACATAAGTTGCCAAATCTAAGGAGATCATACAAATATATATATTCTTTTGGTAAAAGTAAGTAATATATTGAGGAATGTCAAACTATACAAGCAACACTGTTCAAAAAACTTGCATTCAAGATAAACACGCTCATTATGAGTGAAAGGAAGCAGCGGAAAAAGCCAAGCAGCAACAACAAAACGACCAATAGAGAGCCAACGACAAACAACGCCCGGCAAAAAGCAACCTAGCAACCAATGAGATGCCTATCCAGTCGGACATCATACAAATAATTTCACCTTTGCATAATTGAAAATTCCCCATCTGTTCATAAACTCCATAGTAGTAAGTTCCCAAGCGAAACTTCAAATCAAGCCAGAACTCATTATCTAGATAAAACGACGCCGTTTAACCGCGTCACCTACTCCAAAACCAATCTAAAACCCGTCGTCGTTTCTCTCGCAAGAAGAGCTCAGCAGGATTCTAGAGAGAGAGAGAGAGAGAGAGAGAGCTGCTGCTGCTGCATTTTCATGGTGGAGGGAGAGAGATGAGCTCTCGCGGCTTCGCACCTCTCGATTTCTCCCTCTTCCCGAGGCCCGCCTCCCTCTCCAGAGGAGCCTCGTCCGTTCGGTTATCCTTCTCCGCTTCTTGCCTCCGTCGCTCCAACCGCGTCGGTGGAGCCCCGCCGCCGCCGCTTCCCGGCCAATCCTCTTCGCCGGACGCCGAGGAGGGTTCGGTCGCGGCATACGAAGTGCTTCCAATGCGGGTTCCGGTTTCGAGTCGGTTGCCACGTCGGCAGCCTCCGTTGAGGAAGACCCCGAGGCGGCCCAGCTCTTCGAGGTTCGGCTCATGTTATCTTTCGGGTTTTTCGGTTAATTGAGTTTGTTGTTTATGTAATTTGGATCAGCGTTTCGTGGGTGTTTTGGAATTCTGGGTTATGGTTTGCTCTGATAAATGAGGCTGTTGAACGCTGAAAAAAGTTGAATTTCGGATGATGCATTGGTGGAATGGACTCAAGCCGAATGCTCTTGGCGTTGTTGCCCGTGTGAGCTTGGGGGGCGGGTCTGCTTTTGTAGCCCTGCATTCTATGATAAAATTTGTTTTTATTTTTATTTTAATTGACCTGCATTTCTAGCTTCATCCATGAATTCTTGCCGTCTCGTCTAGATAAAGTAGAATCACCCTTGTGTTGTTCGGCTCGTGCAAAATGTTATTGGTTCTTCAGATTCTGTGTAGTGTAGTTACTCTACTCTTTCTTATCGGTACAGCACACCTCTCGCCTCTCTCTCTCTCTCTCGCTTGCTGTCTCTCGATTCACATACAACTTAATATGGCTAGTGGGATGGTTTAAGGGCACATTGTATTTAGTACATTATTCTCTTATTTGAGCCTTTTAAATAATATTAATATGGTAGAGAATGTCGTGAAAGACTCGAGGGCATCGCTCATTAAGTTTATGGACAGTTCCCCCACTAGGAGGCACATGAAGGGATGATCCTTCTGTTCTCTGTACTATTCAGATTTTGCTGCTAGGAAGCTGCTTTGGCTGCAGGGTTTTGAGGTTCTTGTGGTTCATTGATGCTTGTCTTCAACTTCATAATTTAGCTGGTACTGATGCTGAATCCCTTTTGCTTCCTTAATTTCTTAAACGCTCTAAATTTTTGAACTTTCAGAAACTGAAAGATGCCGAGAGACAATGGATAAGTAAGCTGGAAGAGCTTGAACGGAAGGCAAATGTCCAATTAGAGAGGCAGCTGGTCATGGCTTCGAGTTGGAGCAGGGCCTTGCTGACTCTGCGGGGAAAGTTGAAAGGAACGAGTGGGATCCTATGAATTTGCATAGGATTGATTTCAGTGATTTTCTGGGTCGTCTTAACACCAACAATGTTCAGTTTGTTGAGTATTCGAATTATGGCCAGACAATGTCAGGTCGGTTGATTTCTTGGCTACTATTATTTAAAAATAGAGAATTTCCACTATTTTGTACTGTCAATCCCTATGATCATGCCATTTCAACTAATTTCAAATGCCTTCTTGTTTAGATATTTTGGTACCCGTTTTATGAGTATAAAATATTGCAATTTTGCTACATTAGGTTCTGGCAGTGGAACAGTTGGAACAGATAGGATCATTTTCACTAGCGATTCTGGTTTTCCATCTCATCCGAGCCTATTAAGGTATATCATGAGCTAATGCCATTGCAATAACTTGATATATTATATTGTTCCATAAATACTGTTTTTAAGGCCTGTACCCCCACAGGGGAAAGAAAGTAAAATAGAAAAGAAGGAAAAAGATAAACAACAAATGGCCAGAAGAAAGAGAGAAAGGAAAAGATCAAACTTATGAAGACAGTTGCTGTGTATGAAATGAGAATAAAGTCTTTTCTCCCACTAAATGCAGCTGCTTCAGTTATTTTGGATTCAAACTTCATGCTTATCATCTGGAATGCCTGGGTCCTTGTATTGATGCTATCTGACTAGCAGAGAATGTATGTTTTGCTAGCTTACAATAATTCCCTTCTTGAATAGGCTAGAACACATGCCACTATATTGTGCTCCATGTGAATTCTGCTTCTTATCTGATAGATGGATTTTCAGTTTTATGCAGTAATCTTACCACTATAAAGATGGACATAGACAAGAAACCCAAGGGAATTCACAGAAAGAAATAGTTTTCTGGTGCCATGTGGTTGACCGTATGCCCAGATTTCTGGAATGATGTCTGGCAAAAGTTGCATCAACAAATAGTGAATGTTGATGTAATTAATTTGGACACAGTCCATGCTGAAGTTTACTCTACTGTAGCAACTGCAGTGATATGGTATGCGGCTTGCCTTGTCAATTGGCTTGTACTTTTGCAGTTAGCTCTTCTTTGTTCACTGCAAAAAATATGCTGATCCAGCTACAGAGAAGGCTATGAAAGAGCATGTAGAAGCTTGTTCCTGCATTTTGCTAAACTGATGTGCTTACATGCTGTATGTGAAATCTTTGTAGAATTACTGTCAATTAGGCTAAAAGTTTAAACTGTTAGATTAAGACTTGATATAACCTTTAAATGCTCTAACACTTACCTTCATGTGGAGGCTGAAATTTGACCTTAGACCGAAGCATGAAAATTTGTACTTGGGGAGGCAAATGTTGGACTCAAAGAGATTTGTACTAGGAATTTGCGGGACTACCTCCAATTAATCCGAATGCTAAAGTTATTTTTTTTTTTTTGGTAAGGAAATGCTAAAGTTATTGATGATAACACAGTAGAATATTTAAATGCTTCTTATGTATGGAGCATTTTCTTCATTCTTCATCATCCTTGAAGGTTTTCCATAGTCTGAAATTGTTTTTTAGTCTTAATAACAGTGTAAAGATACTTCTTTGAATTTTTGAGTTGCTTGTACTTTATTCACCTCAGCTTCAACTTGAGATCTTACTTAAGCCAGGCATTTATGCATTTTAAAGTCTCTACGTCACAGGTTGCTTCGATATAGTGCAAACATTGGTGCCTCTTAATGAAAATTTGGACTATGTAAAAACTTAACCAAAAGATCCCTAAACTGCAGACAGGGATGACTGCATTTGGAAAAGCTTACCATCAAAATCAGGGCAATCTTGTGCCAAATGTACGTATGGCTAATCCAAGTATGACAACATTGTAATTTGCCCCATAAAAGAGCTACTTTTTGAAACAATTGTCCATATATATTGAAATAAATATAAGAACTTGATTAGTTTTAACAGCTAGCAGCAAAAATGGAAGCTCTTGGAGATGATTTCATGCGGTTTTCTGTGGAAAAATGCCCCTCGGTATTTCGGGAATACCAGTCAGCTGTAGGGACAATCACAGGTCCAATTTCTTATTTAACAAGTCATTTAATTTTGAGTAATTTAATGTTGAAGATAAATGTTAGTGCACTCGAAGATTTTATTATTAAATGGGTTTTATGCCTTCTTAGTGATACTAAATTCTCTTTCCTAGTTCCTTATTGTGGTTATGCTTCAGAGGTATTTTATTGGAAAAAGGAGATATAAAAGCTGATACCTCAGGATTTATTTCATGAGATATTAAAAAAAATTTTCTTTGGTTGTTTAGTGGTCACCGTCCTGCAATTGGATTGGTTAGTTATTCTGTGACGAACCAGTAGGCATGTGATCCGTTCTTGCTTAAGCTATGCCACATGCAATCACTTAGGCGAGTGTTGTTGGAAGCTAGCTAACACAATAAGAATTTTCATTATCTAACTCCACCTCCAATTCGGAGGATTGGAGAATCATAGTAGAGGAAAAGGACTTACGAGAGCTAGCATAGACTTTTTTATTGGACAACATCTTCATTTAATAGTTTAAAATTTGAAAATAGTTGACCCATCCATAAAACTCTACACATTGTAATTGGCTATTACTTGGATGTCTTCAACACCGTCCTAATCTGGAATGGGATTAAAAAAAAAAAAAAATGGTGATGCACACTAAAGAGGAAAAAAGGAATAGGAAATTTGGCAATCAGTACATGTTCATCACAAAAAGTAGAAAGAATTGTTTGTTGCTTCATGACTCGGAGGAATATGTGAAGTATGATTTTTGAACTATGTGGTTTCATCATGTAACACTGATGTCAATGACCACATGGACCTGCTAAAAGCACTATTCTATTGGTCCTTGTTCAGCCGTCTGTGAGTCTTGTAGACGAGTGTGGAGCTCTCGTTCATGCTGGATGATGGGGTATTTACAGTGTAACACTATGGTAACGCTACCAGGGAGGGTTACTTTGCACCTGGAAATGTTGGACTTTCCACATTTGGTGCACCTGTAAATGTGATTTAGCGAGTTTTAGCTACTATATTTGTTCCCAAGCGAAATGATTTTGCCTTGCCCTTCTGTTTCCATTAATGTGCAGGCTCAAGTTATTAGTGATAAAACTTGGAAGCTGATTGACGGTGTATGGGATAAAAGGGTTTCGGGAAATCAAAGCTGAAGCTGCCTTAGAGATGGAAGAAGAAAATGAAAAACCTCAGCTTCTTATGGCAAGCCATTTCTTTTGAAACTACAGCACATTGGAAAAATCTTTGGGGTTTGTCCATAATCATGCATTGCCTTTCCCCATATCAACTGTTATTGATCAATTTTATAAAATTGAGCATTTGATAAGAGTACGTATTTGACATGTGTATAAGCAATACGGGACAGCTCGATCTTTTAGGGGAAGCCATTATGTCCCATCAAAGCTAGTAGAGAAACTGATAGCAGTAGACTCATATGCGCCTTTTCCGTAGATTTTCCAGTTCATGTGATACGTATTGCATGATATTGTTATGGTTGAATGCTGCGATAAGGTTTTTTTGGCAAAGGATAATAATATGCCAGGTGTAAGGGAGCCTATGTGCATAGTTAAAAGCCTGTTTGGTCCTTGGATGTGTTTCAGTGTCCACTGTGCCGGCAAGCATGAAAGCCTTGTACACAACGCACCCGACCAAATCAGGACCAACCCATGCATCCTGAAGCCCTCTTTCCACGCCTTTGGATAACTAATCAACACCCTGTTCCTTAGCTGTAGTAACTGCGGACCATGACCTTAACATCCTCAAAAGCCTTTTTGAAAGAGAGCTCCTTCGGTAAATCCAGTGGCAATGGCTCACCTTCGCATCCCAACACCACACTCTCAAATGGGAAAGGGAGTCTCTTGTTACCATCTATTAAGTACTATATGTTGGGGTTCCAGAAGGGCAGCGTAGCGTCATGGAAGCGATTCATGACCAGATCGAATGTAGGGCTCGCTTCAAGATCATTGTAGCACCACACCGCAATCACACCTCACAGCCTCCGGATCGCATGTGGGGTTGTTGATGATTCTGGTGAAGGCCCTTATCCATCCCCTTTAAGTTGTTGACTGCTTTATTCGTTGGTGACTTATGTTTTGATCAATCTTTATTCTCAACTGAGCTTGCTACTCATCGATTTATAGAGTTGGTCATTATTTGGTGTCAACAAACGTAATTTTTCCCATGATTTCAACAAAGAAACAAGTTGAATCTCCAGTTGCTGTAGGCACCCCGACAGCAGGGGTTCTTAGAAGCATCTTTAGGGGGCTTGAGACGAGGGAACTCTCATCCCACCATAAGTCAATTCGGGAGCTTTTAGCCCCCGATAGACAAACCCACCTCTCAACAATACATAAGCTCTCCATCGATTTTAAAACACCGAGAAATTAAACTTCAATTAGCTCTGTGCAAGAAGACACCTCGCTTGGCTCGGTTTACTCAAACATGATGTAATGGATAATCTCTCGAGGAGTTCACACCCAAACATAGACACCAAATTTTAAACATGAAAACACAAACATTTAACAAATCAGGAGTTCCTACGCAGGTTTTGGACAGGCGTGTGATCGCCTCGCAGGGTTAGCTTTGATCCAAGTCGTTCGCAGCACTGCCCTCCTTCCACGCCACACTGTCGATCCTCCATTTGCAATCGAGGGAAGCAAACAACCTTTAGCTCTGCTGGTGCTGACTCGAACAACCTAGCTTTCATTTTTTTTTTCCAATTTTGGCAATTTAATTTTAACCCAGTTGCACATGAGGAGTGGCACGTGCAATTGGGTTATCTCAGAAAAATGGAGACGAAAATGTCCTGGCCATGCTACGGAAAACGGCACCTGGGACGCAAGTGCTCGCTGCTCGACAAAGATATAAGCTTCTGGTAAGCAGGGAGCGGAATTGCTTCTTTACTTCACGGATTTCTTCGACACAAACACGTTGGTGAGAACTTTTTCGAGAGAGCGAACCGCTTCAGAAGACTTTTTGGAATTTTCCCTCCTGCTTTTGCCGACTCTAATTTTCCCTCCCTCTTCTCCTCTTTATTTTCCTGATTCTGCATAAGGAAATGACAAGATGGGCTGCGGTCTCTCGGGCCTAGATTCTATTTAGGAAAGGCCTTTTTGTTAAAGAAACAGAAAGCAAATAGAGAAGAACAAACGGCGATGATCTATGAATTAAGAGAAGGTCACCTTGTCCGATAGAGGATCCCCTGTTTCTATTTCGCAGCTGTAAAAAGTTGTATCAATTTTAGAGTCCGACGCTGGTATTGGTCCATGCAGAATCTTCTCTCTGTAAGACTCCCAAGTGATGCTTGAACCATATGTACCAGTGATGAGTAACTTACTACAATCCCTTATTTCTATTCGGCACTCATTTGGTATTTTTGAGCTCGATGCATCGATAATCCTTTCCAGTAATCTGCACCCATAAACTTCCAACCACTGCAAAATCTCTAACTCGTCAATGCCCTCGACATCCTGCAGGTTCTTACACCTTCCAATTATTAAATGCTCCAAGTTGTTCAAGTTTGACAAGCCGCATAACTTTTTTAACGAAACGCACTCTAGAATGAAAAAACCTTCCAGTGATTCCAAGGTTGAAACAAATTGAATCTCCCGTAGCGCTCGGCACCTCCGCAGCTGGAATTGTTTAAGCATCTTTAGGGAGCTTGAGACAAGGGACACTCTCCTCTTCCCACCAGTCAACTCGAGAGCTTGTGGCTCATCACACTCTGGTTCTTCCGACAGACAAACCAACCTCTCGAGATATTTGCATCCCTCAACCTGTAATATCTCCAGTGAATTTAAGACACCGAGAAATTGAACTTCAACTAGCTCTTTGCACCGATACACTTCGATTCCTCTCACTTTTCTCAAACTTGATGGAACGGCTAATTTCTTGAGGAGTACACAACTTCTGACAGTCAACTCTTCTAACTGAGGAAGCCCATCAAGATGTACTTGCGTCACTTGAGTGCGGTGGAGTTCTAAAACTGTCAAGTTTGACGGAAGTTGTTTGAGGGTATGCAAGTTTAGTCCATATAGAGTAAGTTCTTTCAGCAGAGAAAAGGAACTCCACTCAGTAGATGTTGCTTGGACATTTGAAAGGCACAAGTGCTGTTTGCTCAATTTGGATAAACTCTCAATCCACGACAAGTCACAAGTTTGAGTTATATTTGATCTCTTTCTAGAATCAGAGGCATCAGATAGGATCAGTTCAACAAGGTTAGTAAGGTTGGCAAGGTTAGGGACAGTCTGCAACGACATAGATCTAAGCCGTAGAGTGGTCAGACTTTTGGGGAATTTCGGCAACTCTTGGATCTCATGACAACCATATAGGTTCAGTGTTTGCAGGTGACTGAGCTTGCTCATCGTCCTAGGCAATTTCACAATTTTTGTGTGTGATACATTGAGAAATGACAGGCTTTGTAGTTTACCGATGGAATCCGGTAATCTTGTAATACTCGTGGAAGACATATCCAGCTCTGTCAATGACTTTAAATACGAAACTGAGTCGGGGAGTTCCCTTAAGCTTCCACAATTCCTAAGGGAGAGGTGCTGAAGATTCTGTAGTTCGCCAATTTGTTCTGGTAATTTTCCAAGTGACGAACATGACTCAACACTCAAGTTAGTCAGCCACATCAGTTTCTCAATAGAGCAACCAATTTCCTTCAGAAAATGACAATCGGAGATAGTCAACTCCTCTAAAACTGAGTACCCAGAAAAGGTTGGTGTCCTGTGCAACGACTGAACTTTTTGAAGAGTGAGAACCTTCAATTTCCTTGCCCCCTACAGAAGCCAATGAAATATCAAGAAAGAAAAGTAGAATAAACATGGATTTAGGCTCCCAACTTGTATCATTTGGCATTTGATCCTCTCACTAAATGAGAATGTGAAACTATAAATCCATCAAATTTTGTCCTTTATTGAATGAGAGAATTACACTTAATCAAGAGGGAGACCGACATACCTCGATTAAACTCCTGACTGCATCTTCTGGGAACTCATCGCCAAAAAGACTCATTACAACGACGTTTTCAAGATGCAAATTAGTTGCCATAAATTGTGGATGGCGGTCCAGGAAAGGAATTTGATGAGGGTAATGCAAAATGATGCATTTCAACTCAGCAAGACAGCCCGCAAAGTCGCCTTGGCAAGCTACATCACACAACCGAAAATACCGTAGATGTGGGAACCGTTTAATTTGCTCCGAAGTGACAGTTATAGGATGTTTAATCCCCAAAGATGGCAAATGGATTGCTTGAGTGTTTTCCTTGATCTGCCAATGACATTGAGGAGCAGGAGAAGGAATTTGTCAATATCCCACGATGTCAAGAGAAGAAAAAAATGAAACAGAAGAGTAACTCCCAATTTCGAAATGTGAATCCTCAATTAAGAACATGATAAGTAATTTTCTATTCAAATTAAGTTTGGTCATACTTTACCTCTGTTGATCTTAACTTGCGAATGATGTCGTCTGTAGCCCACAACCTGGTATGGTCTTGATTAGCAATTGCCCTTCCAAGATCTTTAAATTGATCATGCATCCAAAACCTATTATTGTCTATAACCTTTATCATGCACCTATTAATCAGGACATCAATAGCATACTCTGGGCTAAAGCCACAATCCTTCCACATGTAGATTGGATAAGTCTTATCTACATCAATGAAAAAGCATGAAATATCGAGAAATATCTGTTGTTGATCCATTTCTAAGGCATCATAGCTGATCTTTAGCTTTCCCAAGACATCCCTATTTGGTGTTTTCCTTAACTGCTCTAGCATCTCTTCCCATATTTTTTTCTTTTTCTGACCAAAAAGCGATGAACCTATTGCTTGAAGGGCTAAAGGTAGTCCACCTGTAGTAGACACAATGTCTTTTGAAAGATTGTGGTAAGCAGCGAGAGGAGAGTTGTCATTGAAGGCATGCCTACTAAAAAGTTGCCGTGCGTCTTCATTGCTTAAACCCTTCATTTCATAAGGCACGATTTCATAGTGAAATCCCCTGATTTTCAAAACACTTTTGTCCCTAGTGGTAACAAGTATCCTAGAACCAGGATACAAAGAATTCATTCCGATTAGCTCTTTGATTTGGTTGCCATCATCGACATCATCCAAAACAATCAACACCTTCTTGCTGTGAATTGTTTCTCCAATCCTATTAATCCCATGATGAGTGTTACAAATGCTGCTAGCCACTCTAGAATTTGAGGTATCAGACAATAATCGTTTTTGTAGCTTCACTAAGCCCTTGGTTTTTGCCATTTCTCTTACATTGTCAAGAAAGCTGCAGTTTTTCCCAAAGAGATGACATAGTTGGTTGAAGATAATTTTGGCAAGTGTAGTTTTACCGATGCCACCCATCCCATAAATACCAATAAGCTGCACACCATTAGAGTCGATGTGCAATAAACTGTTTATGGCTGCTATTCGATCCTCCATTCCAATCAAATCTCCAGTCACTTTTCTTTGTCTTGTCATGAGCCTATCCATAACTTCGTTAACAATCAACTTGATAAGATCCCCATGGCTGCCATAAAGTCAAGTAGTTTCAAATGAGAAAAGACAACAAATTCATTATCCTGCATGTTGACCAACCATATACTAAGGAACCGGATGGGAACGCGAGGTCAAAACTTTTTCGGGGGGAAAAACTCATTGTCTAACTGTCAACAATTTTCAATCTGATTATCTTAAATACTGTTAGCATGTTGGAAGGATTTCAGATAATGATCAAGTTTGTAAAAAAAGTTGGTCTTATGAACGTATACCATAATCAGAATATGTTATTTTCATATTACGAGATCGACAATACTTGTGCAAAAAGAATTAAAAGGAACAGAAAAAGGAGTATATAACTCAGTGGTTCTTATTCATATATACAACAAGCTTTTGTCGTTTCTCTTTTGTAATCGATTTCATAAACTCATCAATAGATAGATTTCTATTCAGTGAAAGTGATAGAGCCAGGAATCTACGTTGATACTTTATTATTGCAAGTAAGAATGAACCCCACTTAAGAATATAATACAAAAGCAGTGTAAGAAAAGGTGTTTTTGTATCTTACCGAAATAACTGTACTAAATAGTATAAAGTTGTGTAAGTACATTTTTTTGAATGTTAGTCGTGCTCAAAGACACTAATATTTATCACTGCATTATTATTTCACTTAAAAGACGAAAAATTATTTACATCAAATGTCTTGAGTTTTCACTTCTATAAACTATAAAATTATCAGTATACAAGTAAGCAAAGGTTTTGAGAGGTTTAGTCATATGACATGCTCATGTCCGAGATTTACCCTTTAGTTTACATTTCATAGTTACTTTAGCAAATCTCCAATTTTCCATCTATATTCTTGTACATATTTAAATTGTTATTAAATGTGCGCGCACCCGAGAGAGAAATGGTTTGACCAACTTTCTCTCTTTTTGAGCAAACTATACACCAGATTTTGCTTCTACAAAAAAACTGAATTACATGAGCAATTGACTGATTTCTAATCAACGGAACTATCGGTGGCGATGATAAATAAGACTCCATATAAATAAGATAAGTTCATATATGTTTGGATTCACTGAAGAAAAAAAAAAGGCAAGTTCAATGAATTCTATAAAGTGATCAAGACAATACTTATCAAAATTTAAGCTCCATTTGTTTCATGACAAATAATTTCTGGTAAAAAGCTTTTCGGATTTTTTTAGGTTTTGGTTCATAGGAAATGAAAAAGTTAAGGAGAATAGTTTCCCTCCATAAAAGAATTCCTTCAAAAATGGGGAGAATGATTTCCCTTTTTGAGAGGAGGAAATCGTTTTTCTTTCGCTTAAGCCAAACATGTTCTCTTTAAACTCCTTTATAATAATTTTTTTTATTTTTATTTTGTATTTTGTTTTATTATATTTTTAAAAATTGGAAATTTAAATTTTTTATTTTAAAAAATTATTATTTTCTTTATTTTCCTTCCTCCTCCTTCCTCCGGCAGCCACGTGCCTCAACGATGGTTGGCAGCCCACCGATTGGCCAAGACTCGAGTCGGCAAGCTCGAGGCTCGACCAATCTTGGTGAGCTTGCGGCTCACTTGTGGCTGTTGCCGCCAGTGGAAGGAGATGGAATGGTGGCGAGGAAGCAAAGGAGTGATGGAGGGGAGAACGGAAAAAAAAAAAAAAAGAAAAAAAAAGAAAAATTAATCTAAAAATAAAAATAACTTAAAAGATTTGCATTTTTTAAGTAATTTTCCCTTGGAAAATCAAATCAGATTCTCCACACCAAACAGCGGAAAATATTTTCTGATTGATTTTCAGATTTTACCCAAACATCAGAAAATAAAGTCATTTTCCTGATAAATGACTTTCTAAAAATATTTTTCAGAATTGGAGCATTTTCCTTGAAACAAACAAATCCAAGGGTGAATCCAATAGAGTTCATCAACACAATAGAAATACTTTTAATCATCTGTTGGCATTGTGGTGATCTATTTTTCATTTAACTAATCTTACTACTCGAAACATATTTTTATTGCAACAACAAATTCAAAGTGTACTCTGTGTCGCACTTTAAGTTATATCTGATTGAAATTTCATTATAACTTAAAAATAATAACTCATGCATCTTTAATTTGATATCAATTAATTCTCATAAAGTTGTTGTATGGAACCGCTAATATTTCACTTTTGATGGGAATGTATGTATTGCATGAGAAATATTGTAACGTAAGTAAAAAGTATTAACTAATAATCATGATACAACTAAACTAAAATTAACAAAGTTGGGAAACAAGACGGAAATTAACAATCTAAATGTAGACATGGATCAAATTAGTATAAAAAGGATGAAGCAAAACCAAAATTTATACAATGGAGATTAGGTCAAAAACGAAATTATAATAATTGTATTTGGTTAGAAAAAATCGGATATCTCCAAATTTAAGAAAAATAATAAAGAAGAATTTGAGGCATTCATTTAAATCTATGAAAATTAACTGGGAATATAATTAATGACTCATTATTAGATCTACAGTCTAACTTTAAAAAATAACTTTCACAATCACAGCTAGATAATTACCCTGGATATTTCTCTAGCTCCCACCCCTTGGTGCCATCAACTTCTCTGAGAGCTTGCCGCCACGTTTCTACATCCTTAGAGCTCAACTTCATCTTTTGATTCACCATCTTTCGCTCCAAATTCAGTATGGCATCACAATATAACAAGGTTTTTAGTTGCACATCATCAGGTTTCACGTCATAGAAGACGGGCAATATCACCTTCTTATTGCCATCTTCTTTAGATTTAGAGGTGTTCTCCACCATCTTCGCAAGCTCACGGAGGCACCAATGACTCGAAGCATAATTTGTGGAGAAAATGGGTATGTAGAGCTTGGAGTTGTCAATTACCTGCAGAAGGTTGCTAATGTTTTCACCCGGTTGAAGCTCATCATCAAAGAAAACACAAATCCCTGCATCTACCAAGGCGTGGTAGAGGCAATTGGTAAATCCACGACGAGTATCTGGCCCTCTAAAATTCAAGAACACCTGATATTCACCTCCTAATGTATTGTTGGTGCTTGGTCCTGCCTTTGGGTTCGCCATCGGAGCTCACTTCGCAATAAACAGTGTCGTCCCCCTCCTTCTCTCTCTCTCTCTCTCTCTCTCTCTCTCTTATGGGCACGGTCAAAGTACTTTACCATCACATTCTTCTGACAGGTGACTTTAATATCAAGTCACTTTCGTCTTTCAAACTTTTATTGGACCGTTAGAATATTACTAATTTACTAATTTCACAAAGACTCAACATATGAGCCCACCATTACAAATTGATTGGGCAAATTTAAATCGACTTAGCCGACCAACAGATTCTAAGGGTGGGTTTATTTCATAAAAAAATTAAGATTTAATAGTTAGTAATATCACTTGGAAAAGTTAATCAATCCAAAATATTTTTATTATCAACATCAGTTTATACTTAACTATTTCGGTGAATAATGGAAATATTTTTTATTCATTCATTTTTGTGCGATATATCCAATTATTTTGGAAAACATTTCCAGTTCTTTCAAAGAGAAATTCATTTTTTTAAATTTAAGTTTTGGTAGGAAAATCTTTTCCATTGATTAGTTTTTCTAAGCGAATCAAATGCTAGAAAATGTATTCTTAAAAAAATTTCATGAAACAAATATATCCTTAAAGTTTTCAGGTATTCATATCTAATCAAGACACTGCAGAAATTGGTTCGAACATCAACAGCCATGGCAAAACATTGTTTCCAACTTAGAGAGTAAGTGGCCTTACAAGAAATTTTTTGAAACATTTGCTTCCGAATAATGAATAGGACATGTTATGGGGATGTCAAGGATTATTATTAGAAAGATTTTGTTAATGAGTGCCCAAAATGTACTTGTTAGCCCTACCTAATAAAAATGTTTTCATTTTAATATATTGATTATGCATAAAATAATAGAAACAATATTTAATAAAATTTCTTTGTATGTCTCTAGGGTATTAGTTTGTAAAATCCTCATAAAAAAATATTACACTTCATACAGTTGAATTTGACCCTATTTGCCATAAAAACGCGTATAGGCAACTTTGCCATAGTTGCAGCTTCCAAGTTACAACTAATAAAGTTGACAGCTTTATAAATAAGGTGGAGGACATTATCATTACAAAAAAAAAAAAAAAAAAAAAAAAAAACAAAGGTATACCTTTTCTTTTTTTTTTTGGTATACCTTTTCACAGGCCTAATTTTTTTTTTTTTTTTCGTGCTTGTCATATGGCTCTGGCTATTTAGACAACATCTATTTGAGTTCACTTTTGAACTTTTGCATTAAAGAAGATTCTCTTTGAATCATATGTGATTGTTGTGTACCTAAATCTATATTTAAACATATATCATTATGGCTCTAGCTATTTAGACAACATCGTGCTTGTCATATGACCCCATTTGCCATAAAAACGTGTACAGGCAACTTCGCAGAAGCTGCAGCTTCCAAGTTACAATGAACAAAGTGGATAGCTTTAAAAATACTGTGGAGGACATTATCATTACACAACAAAAGCAAAAAGGTATACCCTTTCCCCGGCCCAATTTCTTTCTAGTTTCTTTTTCGTGCTTGTCATGTGGCTCTGGCTATGTAGACAACATATATCTAAGTTCACTTTTGAACTTTTGCATTAAAAAATATTCTCTTTAAATCATATATGATTGTTTTGTAGCTAAATCTATTGTTAAACATATATAAAATCAAAGTCTAATATTGTGAATTCACAATTGATCTATATAAATATATAATAATAAAAAATCCCTAAAGAAATACTTCTCATGAGGACACATGAGACTTTAGATAACTAAAAAAATCTCTTTCATATCACAAAATTGAATTTGCTGCATTTTCCACAAAAAGTACTCCACCGAGAACCTCCTAAGAGTGCATTTGGTAAATATTATGTTCTCGAAAACAATTTCTGCTTAGAAATAATTTTTTCTAATTCTGTTTTTTATACAAGTTTCTGAGCATTCGAATGCATTTGGTAACTGGATAAAATTTCAATTCTCAAACAGAAAAGGATAGGAATGTGTTTTATATGACATTCAAATTTTTTTATAACGTAGAATTTCTTTTAATTTTTTAATAATTTTTTTAGATTTTACCTTTTTTTCCTTTTCTTTTTTCCTTCTTTTCTCTTCCGCTTCTAGCCAATTGGTGGATCTCGGTGATGGCTAGCGATCTTGCTAGCCTTGGGGGAGCCTTGCTGGACCTCGGCAAGGTCGGCCTTGACCTAGCCTAGATCTAGAGAGGTCGTTAGACCTTAATGAGAGCCAATGAGGCTCTAGCAAGTTTGCAAGACCTCTCTGGCCAATTGCCGGCCATCGTCGAGCCCATTGCCACGCCTGGTGATTGGCTAGAGAAGGAAGAAGAAGCAAAGGAAAGAAAAAAGAGAAAAGAAAAGAAATAATTTAATTCTAGAATTGTTTTTGGGAATAAAAAAGCAACTTTTTTCTATTTTTTGATTTTGTTCTATATCTATTTCCTGATCACTGATCTATTCCTAAGAATAGAAAAATAGTTGACGTTACCAAATGAATTTCTTTTTTTCTTTTTAATTTCGAGAAATAAAATAATAGAAATAGTTAAGAATTAGAGAGTTACCAATCAGGCCTTAAGCATATCGGTATCATTCATCATGGAATATTTGCTTTGATCTCTTCACTTTAATGACTTGCCTTCATGTTTTTATTTGGTCAAATCTTTTTTGCCTTTATGTTGAAAAGCAAATGATTGCATGGATCTTTAGGATTGGTTCAAACCCATGCGCAGGAACGCTTTTCCATGTCTTTTTCTAATATTTTTTTCTCTAGACCCTCTCTCCCTATAGAGCTGGGTTGGATTAGTGCTGCATTAATTCCTAATTAAAGACTCCACGCATCATGATTAATTAACTAAATTCACAATAATAAATGTATCTAGAAACAATGGGACCCACTTCGAGATTCCATTTTATCGCGGAATGAGTTCTATCACCGCAACAATCATAATGGGGTTAATATCATGGCAAATCCTAAACTGATACATCTATGATAAATTTATCTCCCGTTAGTTTTCGTTAAATTGGATTTCGCACAAACCAAAACACTTATGATAAATATAAGGTAAAACCTTAAATTGTTATACCTGTCAATTGCCATGTGTTTCTAGTTTAGCAATTTGACAATAAAACTTAATGAAAAATAACAAAGGGTATATTTGTCACAAGTCTACCAATTTGAAGTTTTTTTTATAGTATTAACCTTTCATAGAACGAGCATTCTATCAATTACTTTTTTTTCCACTATGGGATTGGCCTTGTATTACAATCATCACGCACTCTGTAACAAAGCCTTTGGCTTACAAGACTCTACATGAATGAGCATCGTTAAAGTTGCGTGATTTATATGTTTAGATTTCACCGATGTACAATGTTAGCTGATGGGATGTTTGCTTGATTTCTTTGTCAATAGAATGACCGAGGAAATTGCCCAAAATGTCCTTGACCTATTGTCTGGCGATCAATTCAGACCTAAACCTTTCAATTGTGCTAATTTAGTTCTAAATTTTTTGATGATTTGTTAAGTTAGTCTTAAATTTTTCATTTGTGTCAATTTAATTTTAAACATTTTGACGATTTGCCAATATAGTTCTTTCGGCCAATGCAACATTCATGGTTCTGGCCCTTGTCTCAATCATGGGAGATGGGTAAGGGATTGGTATGCCGATAATGAGGATCATCCATAGATCAGTCCAAGGATTGGTCATGGACCAATTGGGTCGATTAGGAAAGCTAACTAAGGATCAGTTATGGTTTGATCGAAGGATCGGCCATGGATAGGCCAAGGGATTGGTAGTGAAACAATCCACCGATCACGTAAGTTGATTAGAGTTATTCGACCATGGATTAGCTGCTCGACCATGAGGGTCAGTCGTGGGACGATCATGCACCATCATGAATCGATCGATGGACGGTCATGGATTGATGCCACATGATTAGGTATTGGTTGTGGGTGATTCCACATGGTCATGCATTAGCCATGGATGACCATGGGCTGATTCCGTGTGACTATGTATTGGTCCCATATTGATCAATGCCACATAACCGCATGACAATCGAGGGTCGATTATGAACCGGCTATACTCAAACATGGATTAGTCATGGATTGACCATGAACCATTTGCAAAATATCATAGATTAGCCATGGATCCAATCATGAACTTGGTCAATCCAGCCATGGATTTGATCTTGAGCCCGATTAACCATGCCATGAGTTCGGCTTTTTGCCAAGCCATGAGCTAGCTTTGAGCCTAGTCACTCAAACTTTGAACTTGGTTAGCCAACCCGGAGCTCGATCAGCTAATCCCAAGCCTAGTCAGCTCGGCACTGAGCCCGAGCAACTCAGCTCTGAGGCTTTGAGCCCATTTGATCTTGGTGATGCGTTAGTTAGGATAGGCCACCAACTTAGTCATGTGGGCTAGGGTTGGCTACGTCCAACCTCGTTTGATTGTGAATTAGTCACGAACCTCAGTCCGAATAGGGTAACCGATCATGGATGAATACAAGAAACTCTCATCCAATAATGATGGTGCTTAAATTGGCTTCCTTCTCATGCTTGCAATTATGTTCTTTGGAAGTTAGTAATTCAATGAGGGGGATGACTTACACGCCCAAGTGGCAAGATAGGAGTTTAACTTAGAGAACAAGTATCTTAACATGTGACAAAAATCCAAGTCTCATGATGACACTAAAACTAAGCAATTAATGAAGAGGATGATTCATAAGTTTATGTGTTTCTATAGAGATTTGGTCATCATTACGCTAAGATAAGCCTTGAAGAGCAAGCTTAGCCAAATTATCATTTCTATTAGGGCTAGATCTATCATCTAAAGAGGGTAAATAGGTGATATTGCAGAAATTAGAAGAATTTAAAACTAATATTGCAAAAGTACAACGTGTGACAGAATGTGTAGCGATTAGATCTTGCCAGTGTACAATTAAATCTATCACAAGTAAAATAAAGAGAGAAAGGCATAGAAAATTACACACAAAAAACTATAGTAGTTCGGCTTTCGCAAGTCTACGCCTTTTCTTCCTCGCTGATAGCTTATTGGCTAGATTTTGTTATACGAACCAATAAGAGGTTACAAGATCTAAGAAATGATTACTTAAGCTTGTGTGAACAACTCCTTACACACTCTCCATCTCTGAGTGATTACCCAATATTGCTCACGGAGACGAATGTATTGGATTAGAAATACTCTTCAGATTTTGGAATTATAAGCTTCGATTATCTCTTGTTTTATATTCCTTTCAGCTTCGACACCTCTTTTTATATTCCTCCATATCCAAGTTGACCGTTAGACATATTTCTAGGAGAATTATTAAGCTAATCTACGTGTTAGTTTGGATCTTGATTAGAATATTTGATCGCTTCAAGGTTACTGAGGATAAAACTTCCCATAAATTCTACCACCCATATAGGAGTTTGGGTTTCCATAAGTTGAGTACTTTAATTTGGAAAGATTGGTTCACTTCAGGTCTAACGTTCAAAGAAATCTAAATCTTTGAGAGATTGTTTTTGGAAAACTTTCCTTTGAAACTCCTTATATATAAGGCAAGGAATCCAATTAATCGCCAGTAGCCATTGCATGAGTGTATTGTCTCCATCCTAACCGTTTGATAGAGCATATATGGAAGGAAGTACTTAAGCCATAACTTTGGTTCTGATTGATAACATTTGATCACACCCCATTAGACTTCCACCTGAAAAATACTTATTATTAGAATCAAAGTCTTTACTCCGGATAAGTTTTGCAAATCTTCTAAATTGCTTAGAGAATGTTTTCTCAACAATTTCAGGATCATCAATGATATAGGTGGCCCAATAAGAAGATTGGCAAGAGTTCTTCTATAGCCTTAGGACGTCACTACATCAAGGTAGGTGTGCCACCTCTTCAAGATAGGTTCTTCATTAGGTGATGACTCATGGCTAAGTGGACCAATAAGAAAGACACATTCAAGGCTCTAATCATTTTTCTAAGGCATTAGGGCACCACCTCTTCTAATTAGTCTTGCCACCCAAAAATGTTATTAGACCAATTGGAAAGGCCATCATTGAGGTTTAGCCTATAAATAGAAGTACCAGCCCTTCATTTCCCCAACCTTAGCTCATTTCTCCCACTTCTCCTCTCTTGCACGCCTCACCCTCTCTCGACCATTTCCTCTCTCGCCCTTGACTGCTCGGCCATTGGCCATCGCTTGGTCAAGTAGTAAGTGAATTTTCTAATCCTTGGTTAGGGTGTTGCCCTATGTAGTTTAGACTTGGATGTGTTCTCACTTGTGCTTGTATTTGTATGTTGATGGTTGTTTTTCTATGATTTGCTCATGTACTAGTGTCCATAAGTTTATCATGCTTCAAGCCATGGAAGGGTCTCACTTGGTCTTAAACAGGCATTGAGGCACGACGGACTAAACCTCGCTTGGCCTTGGGTCGATATTGAGGTGTGTCGATCCAAACCTTGCTTGGTTTTAGGTCGGCACTTAGACATATTGGTTCGAGCCACAAACCTTGTACCGCGCTTCGCATATTGTATAGTTATGGTTCTATAGGTCATGACACGCACATGCATGTTCATGCCTTCGGGCCTTGTTGCATCGGCTAAGAAAACAAAGATAAGAAACTGGATTGTGTGATGTTTGTTGCATGGTCTCATGATGGAAAAACTATAGCCGTTATTAATGGATTTTGGTGATGTTATCAGATGGATTTCAGATGGCCGGTGGATTTTAGATGCCCGATGGATTTCGGATGCCTAGTGGATTTTGGATGAACCGATGGATTTTGTTTAAGTTAATAAATGAAATTCCATGTACATGTTTTTATGTTCTGTTTTGATGATTTTGGGTAATTCATGCATTAAAGGTAAGTTGAACCATTCTCGTGCATATAGACAAGATTATTGGAATGGTTTGCTATTGATTGGCCATCGACACTTGATACGGTGATATTTACATGCTTTGTTCAACGGTAAGGCATCCTCCTAACCAAGGTTTAATGAATTTACTTACGAAGTCCGTGACTCACTCCTTGTTTTTCAGATTTGCAGGTATGGACTCCCCTCCTGTTCGTCATGGATTGCTTGTTGATATGGAAGTGACTATCACCGATATTATAGACAAATGAGTCAGCATCACCTATCGTAGATGCACTACTATCGTGTGGATTGAAGAGGGTTTCAACGATGTGGTTCCCTATCATTATGTGGCATGGTACATTTGGTTCAACAATGACCTCATCGGACGCCTTCGTGGATTTGATGGGCTGCCAGGGCCAACCGACGAGTCCACATTCGGTGGGATCGTGACTAGTACCTAAAGAGCTGGCCTAACAAAGGGAACCAATTTTGGAAGTGCAACCTCGTTAAAGGAGTTAAGGCTAACTCAACCTTCGTGGATAAATACGTAGCTGAATGTAAAAAGAAAAAAGACCCAGTCGACTTCGAAAGGAAAGTCGAAGCAAGGCCCCCGATTAAATGGAATTTTATAAGCCCTTACAACCATTGGAAGTTTAATGGAGCAGCAAGCTTAGCAACAAGTAGCCATTACTTTTGGAAATGCTTATGTAATTGGAAATAGGAATGGAAGTGACAAACGTCCTATGTAGCGACTGGTGGAACAGTTCCTGAAGTTGCTGTCCCAAAAATTCGTTGGGATAGGATATCTTGAAGAAGCTGGAGTGTGGATCGATGAGTTGGAGAAAATATTCGCACTCCTGAGGTGTTCTGATGAGGAGAAAATGATGTTGGCAGTATACCAGCCGCGAGGTAATGCTCGTCATTGGTGGAAAGCAACAAAAGGAAGGATATTCCCTGATGATACCGCTCTGACATGGAATGCCTTTGTCAGGGCGTCCAACAGAAAATGCTTTTCCTAATGTGCTCGAGATAAGAAGATGACAGAGTTCATGTTGCTCAAACAAGGTAACATGACAATTGATCAATATGAGGCAAAGTTTGTTGAATTGTCAAGATACGCCCCCAACTTGGTTGAAGATCTAGTGGATAAGGCAAAAAGATCCTAAGATGGCCTAAAATCCGACATCCAGAGCCAATTAGTGTAGCCGAATCTCAAAGAAGCCAACGAGTTATATGAACAAGCTCAACCGGTAGAGAAAGATTCGCTGGAACGGGCAAACATAGCAAGATCATACTATTCAGCTTCTCGAACTAACCAATGTCTTGGTAAGAGGCTGATGTCGGAAGGAAAACGTTCCTTTTTTCTCCCAACAAGAAGAACAATAAGTAGAACTGACCTTCACTTCATGTGACATATGCCGCATCTGCAAAAGGCAGCATGGCAATGCTCCGTGCCAAGTTCGGATAGGAAAATGTTTTGGCCATGGTTAGCAAGCTTACGTTATAAGGGATCACCTACAATGGCGGCAAATGATGCAGCTGTAGCAACCACAAATGAGGTTACAAATCAGAGTTTTGCCACACGATAATTCCAATTGTCCCCCACCTCAGGGAAGAATATATGCAGTTCAAGAGAAAGCCAAGAACTCCAAGACCGTTATTATAGGTATGGTCTCTCTACATAATCATGCCGCATGCACGATGTTTGATACGGGTGCCACTCTTTCATCTGTATCCAAGCAATTCGTACGGTTAGTGGGGTTAGAACATAAATCGTTGGAAATCACACTTAGTATCTCCATCCCAATGAAAAATGAGGTGCTATCCATAGTAGGATGCCGAGGATGTAAGATTGTTTGACTCGAGGTTGACTTTTCGGGTTTTTGTTGGAAATGAGTAGAAAATTATTAAAAAATGACCAAAAAAAGAAAGAAATAAAAAACAATGTTTTTTTGATTGAGAAACGGGTTCTGTCGCGGTCAGAAACTCTAAACTCGTTTTTTTTTTACCTTTTATGATGTGTTAACTAAAAATTAGATGTCAACACACTTGTGATAAATATAGGGTAAACCACAAACTAAGACACCTGTTAATTGCCGCATTTATCCAATTCAACAATTTAACGATAAAATTTAATGAAAATTAATAGAGAGTAAATTTATCACAGATGTACCAGTTTGGAATTTTTGTGACTAGTTTAGGGTATATTTGTCACACGTATACTAAATTGAGGCTTTTCGTGGTGTTAACTCTATAACTAAATCTAATTGGACATATAATCATATAATCATTTAATATTGCTATGTTACTTTATTAATAACCCATTTCTAGTGCATCCGAATCCAATAACGGCACGAGACAATGTAACTAAGCTTTGCAACATCAAGGTAAATAAAAAGAAAACTTGGCTACCATTTCTTTGAAGAAAAATTATTTCCGAGAAATTGTTTTTTGAACTTCCGATGTAGGGATAGCGAAATACTAGTCGATCTATGGAAAGAATTTTCCATGAGCTGAAAATAAAATAATAAAAAAAAATTGGTGGAAAACGACTATCCATCCTTATAAGAAGGAAGTCACTTTTGTTAAACAACCAAACAAATTAAAATTTACCATTTTTATCATGAATGATCTTCATGTGAAACATTTTTTTTTTTTTTTGTCATGAAATTTTTATCAAAACAAGCGCACCCTTGATTGCCTCCAACTCATGTGCAGCATTGCGATTTACTGATATCAGACTACAATCAAGTATATATGCTTTGTAATTGTACCGTAATTATAAAGTTCTTACAAGGTTTCAAACTTTCAAGTCGGGATCCAGATTGTAAGGACATATGCAGACGGAATGATCGGTTGGGTCGACAATTGTAATACGGTATCGCTCTTCCTGAAGTGTCTTAAAGCTTCAAAGTCTTTTTTCTCGTAACCTTATGGCGGCGCACATGATTGGGTATGCTATGCACCTGTCCCCTCCCCGTTCCCCCACCTTGCGGGACTAACAAGCGGTTATGTATGCTACATAGGCTTATTATATGGTGAAGGTTGGAAAGGATCGATTCCAATAAAGATAATAAATTCAGTACATCGGCCCAAATATACAAAATATACACCCTGATATTAAGTATTTACACGTAAGTATGACCTACGTAATTTATTAAACACGTGATATGCGTATAAATAAAGAGAGTAGTGGCAGGGAATTGCTTGGCCAATTTATAATGGTTGGTCAACATCGGATCTTGCTTGGACTTCCAACTTTTGCAATTTTCAATTTAAGAACTACCCAGTATAATCAAATGAATCATACAAAATAAGAAGATAAAGTAGTCATCCGATTTTGGGATAGTCCGAATGCTTGAAATATCATACCCTTTTTCATTCTGAATTTTCTTGGCAAACTTTGAAAAGTAGGAGAAAGTTTCAAACTTACTTGCTAAGAAGTAAACCCAAGTAAATCGTGAATAATCATCCACTATTACTAGGCAATATTTCTTTCCTTCAATGCTTTGAGTTCTCGTTGGTCCAAATAGATCCATATGCAGGAGCTGCAGTATACGATTAGTGGAAACTTGATTTATTGGTTTAAAGGAATTTCTCACATGTTTTCCTAATACACAAGGTGTGCATAGGTCAGATTTTTGATAATTCAAGTTAGGAAGTCCACGAACAAGCTTCTTTGAAGAGATCTTGGCAATTTGCTTCATATTGATATGACTAAGCTTTCGATGCCAGACATTGGCTTCATCTTGGATTGAGATTAGATATTGAAATCTTTTTGGATTGATATCCAAAAGATAGATATTCCATGTCTTCGCCTAGTGAAGGATTGTGAAAGGTCTTTACTAGTGCCAGAACATATTCCTTCTTGAAAGTTGATTTTGAATTGTGACAGTCAAAATTAATTTAGGGTCAAAGTCAACAAAAACTATATTAATCGTTTGGCATTTGGATGAGGCATGCAACACACTTAGGCTATTCGTCGAGTTTCGGCTTGTGTTTTGAGGTTATTATTATTGTTAGATATATTTAGGATAATTCTGATGGTTTTATATATCTCTCAAAATTATGCGAATATTTCTTTTTGGTTGTGCATGTTTCGATTGATATATTATGTTATTTAGTCATTTTATAAGGCTTATAAATGTGTTGAAATACTATTCATTGTGAAATATCGGAATATATACAAACACTCTCTTCCATATATCTTTTTTTTTTTTTAATTTCTCAACTATTAGGGTTTTCGGTAAGTTCGAAGTCTATTGTCTCAATGTGGGTTTTTTCGTCACAAGAAAAGTAGACAAACTATACAATTGATAATGAGTGGCGAATCTGAAGCAATCATTTCTCGGGAGCCGATATTAGTCAGATAAATAGAAAATAGATCTTGGCTATATGTCGATGAACTCCAAGCAATCTGTACACGATTGCCCTGCAATTACGACAAGAAGTACGACAGTACGTCCCATGGGGACGACAGTATTTTGTGTAATCTAGGAGAACATAGGATGCTGCGTCAAGAGCAGGAAGGCGTCCCCATCACTTAAATCACTCTCCGATTCACTCCGGAAAGATTTGCCGGTGTTTCAGTGTTGGATATCCATTGGCCCAAGCGCTCCCCAAGCACGCGTACATAGCGCTTTCGAAACGAGACCCGCCATTGCCAAACCCGCCTCACCGCCTGGCTCCTCCCCCTACAATTCGTGACCACCTGACCGTGGCCGTCCATTTGGTTTGTTACCGCCGTCCCCACACGTGCCTACACGTCCGCTTCCGGAGCGTCTTGGCTCCCAATGGCTGGCGACATTTGCAGATATAAGGAGAAGGAGAAAGAAGGTGACGTCTCTCATTCCCACCTCTCGAAACCTACGAAACCTACGTTCATATGAATCACAACTCGAGACTCTCTCTGTCTCTCTCTGTAAAATGATGGAAGAAGGAGAAGGAGTAGCGATGGTGCATGGAGGGCAGGGCGTCCATTGACAGCGAGCCTAAGATGCTCGGCTTCCATTAGATAACACTTGCCAGGATATATTATGATGCACATGAGTTGTGTTAAAGAAATCTCGCATCGGAGAATTGATATGGTATTGAGTAATTAATATATCTTAGTTAGCTCATAACTCATTAGCTTTAATTAACCCATAACTCATTAACTTAAGTTTTTGAGTGAAGATACATTTAAGTGGATATATTGATAGGTTCGGATTTGGGCTCCTTCTTGACGATTTCTCAATATGAAAGTATTGAAGACTTTTATTACGCACTCCCAACGGGATAAGGATCGCTTGTATAGTCAGAAACATCTCTCTTCATGTTGTTTTTCAGTATGAGCGAATGGTTTTTTGATGGAGAACTAATCAATTTTACTTTTGGATGGTTATCGATATCAACATTAACGGCGGGTGCATGGATAGCAAGAGGCGGCTTCGTACATGGTGAATACGTGCACAATGGAAGAGGCCCTGAGGATCTTCATGTTGGGTATTTTAGCAATTTTGAAGTATTTATGACCCTATAAAATCATCATTTTTGTAACGGTTTTGTCATGGCTATATAATGGTTTTCTAATGGCCTTTTAACGGTTTTATAATGTTAGGTTTATTTTTTTCATAAACTCTTCATTATTCTATAATGGCTATATAACAGTCATATTCTCTTGCCAGCGGACACTTTGTAAAGATGCTATTGGACTTCTCTTCTTCAATACCCTTACCAATAATTTTGTTTCATTTATTTTCGTCCAAGATCTAATCATGTGATTAACTTAGGTAGGGAAATGAAATTAAGCATTATCATTAATCTAGCTGCCAATTTCTTCCTCTCGCCAGATCCTTTATGTTCAAGTTTATACATACCGTAGTCTCCAGCTTTTGTTGTTGCCCTTGGCTCGGATTCACAAGGAATACACTTATATATACATCAAGACTGTTAAAAATCTTGGACATATAATATTTTCCACGGATGTTAATGTAGGTTCAGATGTGGGGAAAGTACAAAAAAAAGTCATAAACCTATTATTGGTACCAAGTTAATCCTAAACCTTTTATATTTGTACTAATTGAGTCAATCTGATCGATTTGGGTTGAAAATCACCAACAAGAATTTGGGGTAGTCTTATGTGGCATGACTAGTGCTACTATGGACAAATTTTAATTTTAATTTTTTTTCATTATGACCGACGAGGGCTTGTGGGCCACCATTGGTCACAGGCAAGGGCTGCCAAGCCTTTGCTTGTGGCCGGTGATGGTCTGGCGAGGGCCATGACCCTGGCCAGTAGCCAATGAGGGCTCGCAAGCCCTCGACAACTTTTGCACGGCCATAATGAAAAAAAGAATGAGAAAAAACAGAAAAAAATACTAAAAAAAAAAATTGTAAAATTTGTTCATATTAGTGTCAGGCATGTCACATAGGACAATCGATATTCATGTCAGCGATTTTTTTTATCAAAGTTGGTCGGATGGACTCAACTAATATAAATGCAAAAGGTTGATCACTAAATTAGTTCAATTAAAATATTTAAGACTGAATTAATACAAATATAATATGTTTAGGATTGTTTAAGTACTTTTCCCTCCCAATGATATCTAGCGCTTCATGGATTCAAATGATCGGTAAAAGTTAAATATATGTGAAACCACAAAGAGACAATTTCTCCCTCCTATCTGCATTAAATCTCTTTAAGATGTAGTGCATGGCGTCCCATCTGAAAGTTCAAAATTAGTCAGAGTGGGACATAAATTGTATTTTATAAATTGGGGTAATAAGAGCCCAAGGAATCAAATTCAACACTCCTGCCTCCAGTGTTACCATGTAAAGTTTAGCTCAAACCGTGTTCGCTCTAAAAGCCTAAGCTTGTTTGAGAATGATGCGTATGTCGATCATTTTGCAATGAAAATCTGAAGCTCTGTCCATGTCACATGCACATAAATGAAAGATATGTTATATAACAACGATTCACGATAAAGATCCTGATTATTATTATTATTATTTTTTGGGACCGGATGAAATAACTTATTTAATAACTCGTGCTATTTCTATAATATAGATAAACATACATTTTCGTATATAATCAATTTCACGCATACGTTTAGATTAGAAATAGATGGACCTAACATTTTGAGATATAATCAATCTTTACTTCTAGTTAGAGCCATGCTATAATGACTAGGTCTGACGGGGCAGGGAGTGGTTACTAAGGTCAGAGAGGGCCTAGACAAGGAACTACTTCTGACAGGTTTCTAGGATAGTGAAGGGGGTAGGAACGAACTAAATTGTGCACCGAACGAGGGAGAGTGATTTTGGAATACATACATACATACATATGAAAATTGGAATTTACTTACGGATGCACCTTTTGGCATGCTTAGTTTTGGAACTCCAAAGTTAAGTATGCTTAGGTGAGAACACTCATAAGATGGATGACTTCTTGGAGCAGGTGTATGGTTTGGGGACAAACCATGCAAAAGTTGGTGGCCCCATAACGATCCAATTCGACGAGGGTAAGGAGTGGTCATCGGGGTTAGAGCAGCTCCAAATAAGCTTCTAGGATGATAAAATGGGATAGAAATTGATTAAATAGTGCACCGAGCAAGAGGAAATCAATTTTGGAATATATATATGTGGAGGCACCTTTTGATGTAATGACGATACTTATTTTTGGAATTCTGAAGTTAAGTGTGCTTAGATGGGAGCACTCTTGGGATTAGATAACCTCCTAAAAAGGTGCTCGCCTGTATGTCAAAGGACAAAAAGGCTCGGTATGAGTCAGGGCAAAGCAAACAATACCTCAATAAGTTAATATGAGGATGTTGTACATGTCGTGTGGGATTAATAAGATAATATAGAGAGGGAGATATTCAAAGAAGGTAAACTGAGTATCCTCAAAAATTAAATTGAAATGAATTCCACTTGGATTATTTTTTGGGTTCGTTTGAATCATTTAATCCTAAACCACAATGAAAATCTATCACAAATTTTTTTGACACTATTGGATAATATATCGTAATCGTCGTACTTTACTTACATTAATTTTTAACTCGGAAATGGATAGATGTACGTCAACGAAATTCTACCTAATGTTGCCAAATTTTTTCGACAGCCATCGATGGAAAAATAAGATATGAAGATCGCTTTGAGTTGTCAAAAGGTAGACGCGCGAAAGGTGGATGCGCGATCATCGACCAGGATCCAATAGACCATCTAATTGGCTCGCACTTCATTGTTCGGGTAAAATTGTAGCAACAAGAAATGTTAAACGAATAGAGAGAGTGGGAGAAGAGAGTGCTCTGCGCGTAAGGTCTTCGATATATGTAGAACGATGGGAACAGGCCGGTATTTAGGGTCTGTTCATTTTGCGAAAAATGATTTTTGAAAAATATTTTCTAAAAAGTTATTTTTTATTAAAATGATAATATTTTTTGGTGTTTATTAAAACCTGAAAATATTTTAGAAAATATTTTGCGGTGTTCGGTAAGGAAAATATTTTCCGCTCCCCAGATTGGCGAACGTGAGCGCCAAGCTCGAGGCTCGCCAGATCGATGAGCGCGAGTTTGAGATCGACGAGCTTAAGGTTCACCTAATCCGACGACTAGCCAAGAAAGAAGAAGATTGGAAACAAAGAAAAAAAAAGAAAAAAAGAAAAGAAAAAGGAAATTAAAAATAATTCGAATTAAAAAAGAAAAAGAAAATTAAAAATACTTCGAATAAAAAAAGAAAAGAAGAAGAAGAAAGGGGAGGAGGAAGTGAGGATTTGTAGAAGAGTGAAGTAAGATAGATCAAGTGAAAAAAATAATTTTCACTTTTCAAAAATGAAAAACATTTTCCCTTATTTTAGAAGACTTTTTTTCTTTGATGAAAATATTTTCTTAAGGAATTCATTTTCTGTGAAACGAACACCGGAAAATCCGGAAAACGTGGAAACGAAACGGAGCCTTAATGGAAAAATATTTATACAGCAAGAAGTCGTACATAAGCTACTAAATCTATGGAGAATTGGAGATCATATAAATAATTCCATTGTGAGTTTCCAAGTCAACTTCAAATCAAGTAAAAACTCCATATTTTGGATTGCAACGACGTCGTTTAACCGCGTCGCCACCTCAAAACCCAATCTAAAACCCGCAGAAAACTCCTCCAGCACCGTCGTCGTTTCTCTCTCGCGAGAAGAGCTCAGCAGGATTCCTCTAGAGAGAGAGAGAGAGAGAGCTGCTGCTGCTTCATTTTCATGGTGGAGGGAGAGAGATGAGCTCTCGCGGCTTCGCACCTCTCGATTTCGCCCTCTTCCCCAGGCCCGCCTCCCTCTCCAGAGGAGCCTCCTCCGCTCCGTTATCCTTCTCCGCGTCTTGCCTCCGTCGCTCCAACCGCGTCGGTGGAGCCGCCGCCGCCGCCGCTTCCCGGCCAATCCTCTTCCCCGGACGCCGAGGAGGCTTCGGTCGCGGCATACGCAGTGCTTCCAATGCGGGTTCTGGTCCCGAGTCGGTTGCCACGTCGGCAGCCTCCGTTGAGGAAGACCCCGAGGCGGCCCAGCTCTTCGAGGTTCGGCTGGCGTTATCTTTCGAGTTTTTTTGATTAATTGAGTTTGTTGTTTATGTAATTTGGATCAGCGTCGTGGGTGTTTTGGAATTTTGGGTTGTGCTTGGCTCTGATAAATGAGGCTGTTGAACGCTGAAAAAAGTTGAATTTCGGATGATGCATTGGTGAAATGATTCAAGCGGAATGCTCTTGGCGTTGTTGCCCGTGTGAGCTTGGGGGGCGGGTCTGCTTTTGTAGCCCTGCATTCTATGATAAAATTTGTTTTTTTTTTTAATTGACCTGCATTTCTAGCTCCATCCATGAATTCTTGCCGTCTTGTCTAGATAAAGTAGAATCACCCTTGTGTTGTTCGGCTCGTGCAAAATGTGGCCGGTTCTTCAGATTCTGTGTAGTGTAGCTGCTCTACCGTTTCTTATCGATACAGCACACCTCTCGCCTCTCTCTCTCTCTCTCGCTTGCTGTCTCTTGATTCGCATACAACTTAATATGGCTAGTGGGATGGTTTAAGGGCACATTGTATTTAGTACATTATTCTCTTATTTGAGCCTTTTAAATAAGATTAATATGGTAGAGAAGGCGATGAAAGACTCGAGGGCATCGCTCATTAAGTTTGTGGACAGTTCCCCCACTAGGAGGCACATGAAGGGTTGATCCTTCTGTTCTCTGTACTATTCAGATTTTGCTGCTAGGAAGCTGCTTTGGCTGCAGGGTTTTGAGGTTCTTGTGGTTCATTGATGCTTGTCTTCAACTTCATAATTTAGCTGGTACTGAAGCTGAATCCCTTTTGCTTTCTTATTTTCTTAAACGCTCTAAATTTTTGAACTTTCAGAAACTGAAAGATGCCGAGAGACAACGGATAAGTAAGCTGGAAGAGCTTGAACGGAAGGCAAATGTCCAATTAGAGAGGCAGCTGGTCATGGCTTCGAGTTGGAGCAGGGCCTTGCTGACTATGCGGGGAAAGTTGAAAGGAACAGAGTGGGATCCTGAGAATTCACATAGGATTGATTACAGTGATTTTCTGGGTCTTCTTAACACCAATAATGTCCAGTTTGTTGAGTATTCGAATTATGGCCAGACAATGTCAGGTTGGTTGATTTCTTGGCTACTATTATTCAAAAATATAAAATTTCCACTATTTTGTACTATCGATCCCTAAGATCACGCCATTTCAACTAGTTTCAAATGCCTTCTTGTTTAGATATTTTGGTACCCATTTTATGAGTATGAAATATTGCAATTTTTGCTACATTAGGTTCTAACAATGGAACAGTTGGAACACATGGGATCATTTTAAACTTGCGATCCTGGTTTTCCATCTCATCTGAGCCTATCAAGGTGTATCATGAGCTAGTGCTATTGCAATAACTTGATATATTATATATTGTTCCATAAATACCATTTTAAGGCCTGTACCCCCACAGGGGAAAGAAAGTAAAATAGAAAAGTAGGAAAAGGATAAACAACAAATAACCAGAAGAAAGAGAGAAAGGAAGAAGATCAAACTTATGAAGACAGTTACTGTGTATGACATGGGAATAAAGTCTTTTCTCCTACTAGGTGTGGCTGCTTCCGTTATTTTGAATTCAATTATCATCTAGAATGCCTGTGTCCTGGTATTGATACTGTGCAAGTGGCAGAGAATATATCTTTCGCTAGCTTACAATATTTCCCTTCTTGAATAGGCTAGAACACACGCCCCTATATCATGCTCCGTGTGAATTCTGCCTCTTATCTGATAGACGAATTTTCAATTTTATGCAGTAATCTTACCGTACTATAAAGATGGACATAGACAACAAACCCAAGGGAATTCACAGAAAGAAATAGTTTTCCGGCGTCATGTGGTTGACCGTATGCCAATTGATTGCTGGAATGATGTTTGGCAAAAGTTGCATCAACAAATAGTGAATGTTGATGTAATTAATGAGAACACAGTCCATGCTGAAGTTTACTCTACTGTAGCGACTGCAGTGATATGGGGTATGCGGCTTGCCTTGTCGGTTGGCTTGTACCTTTGGATTGATAACATGATGAGGCCAATTTATGCAAAATTGATACCTTGTGATTTGGGAAAACCAAGCGAGAAAATACCACAGCCAATTAAGCGGCAAGCGCTTGGATCATTAGGAAAAAGTCGGTAAGTAAATAATAGCTTGCAAGCTCTGATAATTGAACTTGCTGACTTCCTGTTTGGTTCTCTATGCTACTCACTATCAGTTGTTTGGTTTGTTCTTGCTATTTAATTCCGTGTGGAAACTTTTACCTCCCTTGTTGATTACGCATTTTTCTTTCTTTTGCCAAGTCCATCATTTGGTTACTCAATTATAACCAAGTTTCACTGTTGGGTGCAGATCAATAATCTTGATCGTACCTTGATCTCAAATTCCTAACTAATTTGGAACATAAATAATCTGATTTCATCTTCGAGATGAAGTCTTCTATTACTCAGTCCACTGCAAAATTATAGTGATTTACTGGTTATGCCAGTTTGATATCTATCTGAAATTTTTAACTGGTATGATGTTCCTTTTTGTCAATAAGAAAGTTCAGGTACTTGATAAAGCAAAGTTTATTTTCATGCGTTAGAGGATATAGTCATTCTTTCAGAAAGGGCTTTTGGGATCTTATGTCCAAAAAGCTCGAATCCTAATTGACGTGTCTTCAGGGGATGATTAGTTTATGAAGGGAGAAAATATTTAATTTTGGTTCTAGTTATTCAGTGAATCCCTATGTGAAGTCTGAGCAATGCACACACATCTACAAGGAGAGAATCCTTTCTTTAGCCTTTGTCAATCTCTTTAGATATGGACGCTTTATGCTGAAAAACAATGCCTTAGGGGAATGGTCTCAGAAGATTGTGATCTCCATTTGCCGTTCAGTTTGAATTAGTTGATTACTTTCGTCTTAACCAAGTTAAATTCCAGCAAAAACACTTCCAGAGAAGAGTTATTGTCATTTATTTATTACAATTTTTGTTTTTCCCTAACATGGAAGAGTTACATTCCTAGATGTACTTACCTAACTCTTGGTATTTCTCTCTTTTTTCTTTCTTTGACCTTGGAGCAACATCTTCTGCATGCAATTGTGAAGCAGAAAATGTTTTGAGCAATATACTTTTGCTGTCAATAACCTGTAGTTTGTGCTGATGACAGTTGACTAGAATCTAACCTTTTTACTGCTATTACCCAGGGCAAAATTTATTTCTGCAGAAGAAAAAACTGGTGTTACTTTTGATGATTTTGCTGGTCAGGAATACATCAAGCGGGAACTACAGGAGATTGTAAGAATCCTTAAAAATGAGGAGGAGTTTCAAAACAAAGGAATCTATTGTCCCAAAGGTGTGCTTCTCCATGGGCCCCCTGGAACTGGAAAAACATTGTTGGCTAAGGCCATCGCCGGTGAAGCAGGGCTACCTTTCTTTGCAGCTAATGGAACGGACTTTGTGGAGGTAAGGCATTAGTTCCTATCTGGAATGGTTAAGTGATGATCTGTCTCATTTAAGAAATCAGGCTTTAAAAGCATTTGAGAGTATTTGTGTGGGAAGGTTCTTATTGTGTTAAACCATGTGCACAAACCATTGGGATGAACGATCCTGAAATGGTATGGTGCAATGTAAAGCTGTACTCACATGTTAACGCATGTAATATTGAGTTACATATCACATTGTGGAATGGTTAGCAATTTGTTTTGATAACATGTGGCAAGTTGATTGGGCAAATGCGCCCACAATAATTACGGTGGAAGTCTTGTATTGGAAAAGCAGCAGTTCCTCTGTTAATTGGCCCAAATAACTTAATTTTTAGTGCTTGTGAGGATGCATGGAGTATTTGTAATATTTGACTTCTGCACTGTAAGTTTCTATGGCCTTCTTTCTGTGGTTCACCACTTGGGTCATATGCTGACCACTCCTAGAAGGGAAAAACTCCACTGTGTTTTAGTGGTTGAGATCAGCAGTTGTGCACTCGCACTCTATTTGACATGTCCATTCTAGAGTTGTGGGGTCTGTGATTTTGGCGACTCACTTCTTACTGTCCTTGGGGATAGTGGGGTGTTTTGTGGACCCGTGATTCACCCTTTTTTGTCTTTGCTCATTAAATTTTCGCTTCCTTTATTTTTGTAAACTAAAGTTGATTGACTTGCAGACGGTATTCATTATCTTCACTTGGTAGTTGGTACAGCTGCTGGCAAAATCGCATTATCTTTGTCATTGTTTTGTTATTGGAATGAAATAAACGCTCGACTTTATATATTGTTCCTGAGGTATCAT
This sequence comes from Eucalyptus guilfoylei, assembly GCA_016097605.1. NCBI lineage: Eukaryota > Viridiplantae > Streptophyta > Magnoliopsida > Myrtales > Myrtaceae > Eucalyptus > Eucalyptus guilfoylei. The sequence goes on along the minus strand of CM027867.1, from coordinate 57,564,218 downwards.
AAATAAACTCCTAACTTCTATTTCTTTTTCTCCAGATGTTTGTAGGTGTGGCCGCATCTCGAGTGAAGGACCTTTTTGCTAGTGCCAGATCATTTGCACCTTCCATTATTTTCATTGATGAGATAGATGCTATTGGTGGCAAAAGGGGTGGACCTGATATTGGAGGGGTGAGACAGCACATTAAGATTTCATGCTCCATCCTTGATAATTATCTGCCATTTCTGTAATGTGAGAAGCTGGCGTGTTCTATGGTATCGTAGTCAAAAAGCTCCTTGCATTTAAAGGATTTCAAAGTATCATGTGAGGAATTGATTGATCCCACATCTGTCTAAAAAAACCAATGCATTTACTTACAACATACTCTTACTTTTGTCATCTGGTAGCATCTCTCAGAGTAGAAATTTCTAGCTTTCTGTCAGTAGCTGTATGCACATTTGCATAATTTGGGTGTCTTGTGATATTCTAAAGCTTCTATCTTTGTTCAGATATGAAATTCAATGGGGTAATTCTGGATTGACGAGTACTATTTCCTTTTTCTAATTGCTGATTTCCAGAATTTGTTTGAATGAATGTGGGATCAAGGTACCTTGAACGTTGCATTTGCATATATTTGATATATTTTTGTTAGGTTTACCCTTAAGATTAGGCTGCCTCTTTGGATCAAAATTTGGAATCGGTCTATGAATTTTTTTGTCGACGCTATTATGGGAATTTCAATCATTCAAAAGCATCTATCTAAATGAAGCTTTTGAAGTTGAATCTTTTTTGTTCACTACAAAAAATATGCTGATCCAGCTACAGCGAAGGCTGTGAAAGAGCACTTAGAAGCTAATTCCTGTATTTTGCTAAACTGATGTGCTCACATGCTATCTGTGAATTCTTTGTGTGATTGTTGCCAACTAAGCTAAAAGTTTTAACTGTTAGATCAAGACTTGATTTAACATTTAAATGCTCCAACACTTCCTTCATGTGGACATTATAATTTAACCTAAGATCAGGAATTTGTGGGATCACTGTCAATTAATCTGAATGCTAAAGTTATTGATAAGAAACACGGTACAATATTGATGGAACAATTTCTTCATTCTTCATCATCCTTGGAGGCTTTCCATTGCCTGAAGCTGTTATTTAGTCTTAATAATGGTGTAAAGATCCGTTCTTTGAACTTTTCAGTTGCTTGTACTTTATTCTCCTCAGCTTCAATTTGAGATCTTACTAAAGCCTGGCATGTATGCGTTATTTATTCAGCTCTTATCATCTCTCTCTCTCTCTCTCTCTCTCTCTCACATCTCTAGCTGCTGCTTTTACAGGGTGGTGCAGAGAGGGAACAAGGTCTGCTTCAGATACTGACAGAACTGGATGGTTTTAAAGTCTCTACGTCTCAGGTTGCTTCCTATTTGTATAGATAAATGTGTACTTGCATGAAGTAATTTCGATATATTGCAACCACTGGTGCCTCTAATGAAAATGTGAACTACTGAAAAAAGAAAACTGAACCATAATATCACTAAACTGCTGATCATTTCAGGTTTTAGTCATAGGTGCTACAAATAGGCTGGATATTCTCGATCCAGCTCTCCTGAGAAAGGGTCGATTCGACAAGATTATACGAGTTGGTTTGCCATCTAAGGATGGTAGACTGGCCATATTAAAGGTATTTTGGTTGTATTTTGGCTCACGAAATCTTGCATTCCATGGTTTAGTGTTTCAAATATTCTCTGCCGATTGCAGGTGCATGCTAGAAATAAATTTTTTCGCTCAGAAAAAGAAAAGGAGGTGCTACTGGAAGAGATTGCTGAACTTGCAGAAGATTTTACTGGAGCAGAGCTGCAAAATATATTGTAAACATAATTTTACTGTCACAGTAAAGGATAAGTGCACACAGAGAGTCTAATATTTGTTTATTTCTATGACAGGAATGAAGCTGGAATTTTGACTGCCAGAAAAGACTTGGACCACATTGGGCGAGATGAACTTCTGGAGGCCTTGAAGAGGGTAAGTGGTGGCTCTCACCCTTCTGCGTCCCTTTGACACAACCCTTGCATGACTTTGATGTTGTATGACTTTGCAGCAAAAAGGAACGTTTGAAACTGGCCAAGAAGATAGTACTGAGATTCCAGAGGAATTAAAATTAAGGTTGGCATATCGAGAGGCTGCTGTTGCTGTTATCTCATGCTACTTTCCAGATCCCCACCGTCCTTTTACTGAGGTGCAGGGAGTATCCTATCTGGCTCATGCTGTTTGGTGTTTTAAATTATTCTTATGCTCACAAAAAGTTTCTCATTTGCTTTTGACTTCTGCAGACAGATATTAATTCAATACAGAGCCAGCCAAATATGCGCTATAAGGATATCTCAGGCCAAGTCTATGCAAGGAAATCAGATTATGTGAACTCAATAATCCGAGCTTGTGCTCGTAAGTTACGGATGTATAAAGATGATTTCTTATTGCCATTTTTCTTGTCAATTAGGGAAGCAATACTCTCATTCTTCTCTTTGACAATAGTAGCTTTTTCTTTCTTCTATCTACTGTTCCTGTTGTTTTGCTGGGGGTGGGGCAGTTGCATTGGTGGTTGGATGGTGAGGCCCTGGCTATAAATAATTTTTAAAGCACTTGGACTTGCCTGCAAAACTCCAATGTATATTTTCGATGTCTCTCATACTTTCAATGAGGAAGATGGGATATAAACCCCAAAGCAATTTAAAGGCTGTTCTGTGTTTCCATCATGGATGTATTTTCAACTTTCTTGATTTACAAACCATCTTCCCGTACCTTGCTTGTGGCCTTAATGTGCATTTTTTTGGTTTCTTGACTCTATGCTGCAGCTAGGGTAATAGAAGAGGAAATGTTTGGGATCGATAACATGTGCTGGATATCGTCTAAGGCAACACTGGAAGCTTCCAGACTTGCAGAGTTTCTGATTCTCCAGACAGGGATGACTGCATTTGGAAAAGCACACTATAGAAATCAGGGCGATCTTGTGCCAAATGTATGTATGGCTGATCCAAGTATGACAATATTGTATTTTAATCGTAAAAGAGCTACTTTTTGAAACAGTTGTCCAAATATAGTGAAACAAATATAAGAACTTGATTAATTTCAACAGCTAGCAGCAAAACTGGAAGCTCTTAGAGATGAATACATGCGATTTGCTGTGGAAAAATGCACCTCGGTGTTTCGGGAATACCAGTCAGCTGTAGAGACAATCACAGGTCAGAATTCTTATGTAACAAGTCATTTAATGTTGAGTCATCTAATGCTGAAGAGAAATGTTAGTGTATTTAATGTTTGATTATTAAACGGGTTTTATGTGCCTTCTTAGCCATGCTTAATTGTTTTTCCCAGTTCCTTAATGTGGTTATGCTTCACAGATATTTTATTGGAAAAAGAAGAGATCAAAGCTGAAGAAATTTGGGCTGTTTATAATGGCGCCCCTCGGATACCTCAGGTAATTTTCAGGTTCATGAGATATTGAAAATATTTACTTCGGTTGTTTTCCAGACATGTTCCTGCAATTGGCTTGGTTAGTTATTCAGTGATGAACCAATAGGCATGTGATCCGTTCTTTGCTTAAGCTATGCCACATGCAGTCACTTATGAGAATCATAGTAAAGGGACTTGTGGGAGCTAGCATAAACTTTTTTATTGAACCATATCTTCATTCAATAGTTTAAAATTTTATACTATTTGACCAGTCCATAAAACTCCCCAAATCGTAATTGGCTTCAACCTCCGTCCTAATCTGTAATGGAATTTAAAAATAGAAAAAAAGAAAAAGAAAAAAGAAGAAGCTGGTGATACACACTAAAAAGAAAAATAGGGATAGGTTATTTGGTAATAGCGTGAGAACAGAAAGTGGTTACATGTTCATCACAAAAAGTGGATAGGATTGTTTGTTGCTCCATGACACGAGGAATCTGTGAAGTATAATTTTTGAACTATGTGGTTTCATCATGTAACACTGATGTCAATGACCACAAGAACCTGCTAAAAGCACTATTCTATTGGTCCTTGTTCAGCCATCCGTGAGTCCTGTAGACGAGTATGGAGCTCTCATTTATGCTGGACGATGGGGAATTCATGGGGTGACACTACCAGGGAGGGTTACTTTTGCACCTGGAAATGTTGGATTTGCCACATTTGGTGCACCTCGTCCGATGGAGGTATGTGAAATGTGGTTTAGTGAGGGTTTATGCTACTATATTTGTTCCCAAGTGAAATAATGTTGCCTTGCCTTTCTGTCCCCATTTATGTGCAGACTCAAGAAGTTAGTGATGAAACTTGGAAGCTGATTGACAGTATATGGGATAAAAGGGTTCAGGAAATCAAAGCTGAAGCTGCCATGGAGATAGAAGAAGACAATGAAAAACCTCAACTTCTTTTGGCGAGCCATTTCTTTTGAAACTACAGCACATGAGAATATCTTTGAGGTTTGTCCATAATCAGGATTCCCTTTCCCCATATCAATTGTGATTGATCAATTTTGTAAAATTGAGCATTTTCCGAGAGAATGTACTTGACATGTACATAAGCAAGACGAGACAGCTCGATCTTTTTACAGGAAGCCATTATGTCCCACCAAAGCTAGTGGAGAAACTGATAGCAGTAGACTCATATGCATCTTTTTCTTACATTTTCCAGTTCATGTGATGCGTATTGCATTCTTTTTATTTATTTATTTATTTTTTATGGTTGAATGCTGCAATGAGGTTTTTTTGCATCTTCAAAGGATAATATACGGGGTGTGAGGGAGTCTATGTGCATAGTCAAAAGCTTGCTTAGTCCTCGAATGTGTTTCAGAGCCCATTTTTGAGCTGTGCATTCATGAAAATGACATGTGATGCCTTCTGTGATGATCTGCAGGAGATAAGTGGAGAGTTGCTCTGGTTATTCTGTCATCAGTTGTTTTTAGTCTTAAACAATGAGCAAATTTTAACCATTTCCATTAAGCACTGAATAAGAGGAACTCCTGAATGGATGCTACTGTGCATAAGTACACATTCCATTTTATCATTCCTGCTCTTATTTGGTAATTTTTTTTTCTTTTTGTTTTTGGCAAGGCTCTTATCTGCAACTTGACTAACAAGGTGCCTGGTGAGCAGCTAGGTATATCTTCAGGGTAAGCAGCATTACTTATTGCAAGGCTTCTAATTCACAAGAAGTTTGTAATGAATCCCATGGAATCTGAATACTCTGAGGTCTGATCCATCTGAGAGGTGCTCTCGAGTGACTGACATCCGTCTGTGGACAGCATGATCTCTGATAATCCTCATCTTGACGGGGCAAAACTACAAGCTCAAGCATGAAAGAGAGCAGGGAAGATTTGAAAACTATGATGGCAAAGTGAATGGTCTTGAAATTCATCTAATGTAGTTCAGTGTATAGAATTTTTTACATGTTTTCAGTTTTGCAATCATAGGTGGGCTCGGGCAGTCATTTTTGGTTTTATTTTTAGGAACAGCATGGCTGAAAGATAAAGAGATGCAGTTTCTTCATACACTTCAGAATGAAAAAGAATAAGCAGATCGTGTCATATCAATTCATTTTTCAGTTAAGATCTCTATCTCCCTGCGATATTAACATGCAGGATTTTACGATGAGTCTGGATCCAGATCAACCAGGTTTGGAAGCACACACGGCTGGAAGGAGGTCTGTGATATCTCTCGTGCTCTTCGATTGTGATGCATTCTTCCATCCTCTATGGAGATTTTTGGCTTTCGCTAGCCTCGGCATGATTTGGAAGCTGCACCAGCAGATGGTACGATACGAATGTCAACTCATTTATTTTCGCAGAATTTTCAGGAGCGCCTTCTTCTTTTGAAGTGGTCTTGTCGGCAGTTTTTAGATTGAAATTGTAGAGTGGAATGGAGCTCTGGCTAAAGAAGCTCATACGTTGTCACCTCTCACTAAGATGAATCAGTTGTATCTTGTATGGTAGCTAGGATGATGAGGAGCAACTAATAAGGAATCAAGAGGCACGCCCTTGTGGAGGGCCATGATCTTTCACCAAAACACGCGATTGAATCAATGATGACATTGATGAGGATGATGGATATATGAATATATACATAATCAAATAAATAACTAAATGAATTTCTCATTATACTTTACATAATACTCCAATCTAAGCAGTATAATACTCTTTAAAGTAAATCAAGAAGAAAGGATTGAAAATTAATAATAATAAAAAAAGTGAAATAAACAATTGGGTATCTGTTCAGTGCATAGCACAGTGGAATCTCCTTGAATCTTTTGCTCGAGCAGAAGTATGACAAAATCTTTGTCTTAGAATATTAAAAATCATTCATCTTGAGGGATAATTTCACTACTTTTCAAAGCAAAGGTGTTAACACGTCATGTGATTGTACTTATCCTGGCCGAGAAGCGCTTTAGATTATCTTCCTCGGCTAATTGGAAGCAACCCCCCTTTCCACACCTCTAAAGGCAAATCCCATTACGAGCGTACACCACCACATTCGCTCCAATGATGCTATGGGTTCGTCAATAACGATTATACTAAGCCGTTAATGTAACCAAGCAGACGCACCCAAGATGGATTTTCTTTTTCCTTTTTTCCAAACAATATTACCTCACTAATTCCTAAATTACGTGCACGAGAAATGTAACCTAGCGTCAGCATTTCTCTAGATCTCAAGCTGGTCGAATTTCCTTGAACCTCAAACTCTAACAAACGGTATCATTGATTGCAAATTGCTCAGTTTCCTTTTCTCTAGTTTTCATGATTTTAATCACTTCTATTCGTATGTCCCCGGCAGTTAGGATCACATTGGTGTCGTTCTTAATATTTAGGTGACTTTTGTAATTAATAAGCTTTTGTTTTGTGCCATTTGGATCTTTTAAGTTGCTTGTATCGTGCAATCAAGGCTTTCCTTATGTTTTAGCTAACTCTTAATATTAAAAGGAGAAAAAAAGTAAATTAATATTTGCAGATATTGAGAGATCATTTTACAAACAAAATAAATAATTTAAAAAATATATTTCAAAAATTATTTCCTATATCGTTTAGAAAAATTAGTCAACGAAAGATATTTTCATTTTCGATGATAATCAATGTCTAACTATTATGTGGCGGTCAAAATTTTTTCTATTCACTTATCTTTTTAAACATTATAAATGATCATTCTTCAAAAAAATATTTTTTAAATTATTTATTTTTTGTAAAATTAACGCATTGAAATGGTTTGAGAGAGAGAAAGAGAGAAAGAGAGAGAGAGAGGAGCCATGTAAAAAAAAAAAATCCTTCCCTCCACTTCAAAACTTCAGAGAGAGTCTTGAACTGGAAAAACCCCAGAAGTAAAGAGGCAAAAAACCCTACACCAAAACCACCCTTCTTCCTCCCTCTCCATCTCCCCCTCTCCCCTACGAGGGCCACAGCAGCACCGCGCCGAGCTCGAGACGCGCGAACCGAGACCCGAAGGCGGGTCCTTGCAGCTCCAGCAGCAGACCCAGGAGCAGACGCGGCCGGCGGAGCGCTGCCGCGTCGGGAGCACCGCCCTTTTCGCCGCCGTGGCGACGGCGACCGGGGCCGTTGCCTGATGGTAACGGCCGCTAATGTCGCCAAGCTCCTGTCTTTCTCCCGACCCATGATTCTCGCGTCAACTTTCCCTCGAGGGGTCCGAGTTCCGGGAGGCCTCGTGTTCTTCGCGGGCTCCTCCACTTCTTGCGCTCGGCTCGATGATGTGAGCGAGTGTGGCGACGATCGTGACTATGCCGAGTCGAAGCGGAGGATGGAGCGTTTTGCGTCCCAAGGCCAGCTGGGGAGAGCGCTCGAGGCGTTGAATTCGATGGGCTGTTTGCCCGGGAAGCCCACGGCGTACGATTACAATGCCTTGATGTACCGTTACCTGAAATCGGGAGATGTAGTTCTGGAGGAGTTGGCTGGAGTGTATCATGGAATGAAGAGGTTCGGCCCCGCACCGAATGCTCTGACTTTCAATACGCTTCTGAATGGGATGTTGTCTCTTGGGCACTTGAAAGATGCGTGCTTCATTGCTCAGGAGATGAGGGAGTGGGGCTTCTTGCCCTCGTTTAGTTGTTCGTCAAAACTGTTGAAGAAATCGCTGGGATTGGGGAGCTTGGTTGATGCGCTCGAAGTGTTTGAATTAATGCTCAAGTGTGAGTATCACCCCACGGAACCGATGTTGATATCCTTGATCTCTATGCTTTGCAAAAGAGGGTTGGTCCAGGAGGCCCATCGAGTCGTGTCCACTCTTTTCGACAGAGGTTATGTTTGTTGTATCTACAGTTGTAATCCGATTGTCTGGGCTTTGTGCAAGTCTGGCCACAGTTATCGTGCTCTGGAGTTGTTATACTGGCTGAAGAAGAGAGGTAGTCATCCTAATGTTTGCTCGTACACGGCTTTGGTTTATGGATTAAGCAGGGAAGGGTCGTGGGAGGAAGCTTTTCAATGCTTTGATGTCATGAAACACGATAGATGCAAAGCTAATGTGATAACTTACACTGTTGTTATGAAGTTTCTTTGTGATGATAAGCGGATTGAAGAGGCATTAGCGCTTTTGTCCAAGATGAATAAGGAAGGATATTGTCCAGATTTATACGCATACAATATCATTCTCCGGGAATTGTGTCGTCTGAATAGACTCAGTGATGTTAAAGAAGTTCTTGGGATGATTGATGAAAAGGGTCTTTCACCTGACCCGTACACATATTCTGCTTTGGCCGGAGGCCTATTAAAAGTCGGCAGAGTAAGGATTGCATGCGATCTGTTATGTGATGCAATTTCTACGGGCTGTAGCCTGGATATTTGTGCATATAATATATACTTGTTGTGTCTATGTCACACTAACAAAGCCAAGGAAGCTTTGTCTGTCCTGGAACGTATGATTAGTGGGGGGGTTGTTCCAAATACTGTTTCGTTCAACACAATTTTGAGTGGTTTCTGTAACGAAAACAGTATTGATGAGGCTTTACAGATTTTGGACTGTTTTAAATGGAATGGCAGTGGACCAGATGTAGTTTCTTTCAATACAATTTTGTCTAAAGCATGCAGAGAGGGGAACTCTGCAATGATTAGAAGGGTCTTGTACCGTATGGAGTACGAAGGCATTAAGCTTAATGTTGTTGGTTCGACTTGCTTGATTAAATACTTTTGTACAGTTGGAAAATTTTCAGAGTCTTTTAAGCTATTGAAATCCATGATGTGTACTGGACCCAGACCGACAATTGTTACCTTGAATGTGCTTTTGGATAAACTTTGCAAGAATAAGCTACTTGCAACTGCTCACTGGATCTTCTGCAGCAGCAGTCATGGAATTCTTCCTGATATTACCTCATACAATATTCTCCTAAATGCAAACGTGGAAATGAAAAATTATGCAATGACTGGTAAGCTTCTCACGGATATGCATAAACAGAAACTGAATCCCAATGTCGTCACATATGGTACCGTGATTAAGCAGCTCTGTGAGGAAGGAAAGATTTCGGCTGCTCTTCAACTCAGAGATCAAATGATGAAAAATGGGCTTACTCCAAGTATTGCAATCTACAATACCATATTAGCTGCCATGTTTCGGAGAGGGAAGTTCTCAGATGCTAACAGATTATTAACCACGATGATCATGGAAGGGTGTGAGCCTAGTGAAATTACATTCAGAATTCTTAATCGAACCACATCCAAGGGTTTTTTGAAGAGGTTTCCAAAGATTGCCAAACTTCTTGAGTTTGCCATCTCTGATCATCCTGAAAGTGAATGCCATGGATAATTATTGGCATAGTTTCTTCACATTAAGAATCCGGCTGAAGTGTGGAAGAAGTTGCACTTGCAAGTTGTGTCCTTTACCTGCTTTGAGGGTGTCCATAACCTGCATTTGCTTCTTCAGGTCATGTTATCTTTACCATCTTTTCAGTGGTTAATTGTGTGGATGCCGGCTTTTAATATGAAATATGATAAATTACGCTCCTGGAACTGCCTGATGTTGTCTTGGCTAGAGAAATTATTTCAAAGTGGGTTTTGCGAGAAATTGTGAATGGTGGTGAGCTAGTGGATCTCTTCATAGAATGTCGGTGTAGAAACAGTTAACAGACAGGGAAGAGAAGGTATAGGCTGCAGATAAACTCAAGGCACAAAATACTTTTCTATTAGCTCAATCCAGTCACGGATGTTTTTCCATTATATTTGTTCTACTTTGTTAGGTTAAAGTCATAACAGTTATATAGAAGAGAATGGAAAAGACATAGGCAAACACTTTGTAGAAAGCTATCAAGTACTTGGATAATATGGACGATATGGTGCAGCACAGAGCACAGTGGTATAAGAGGACTCATATAGCTGACCTCACTTATTGAAGGGGGAAAAAAAGCCTATGTTACTGGCTAGTTATCTTGGACTGTGATATGTGATTGGAACCAGGATTGAGTTAGTATGTTTTCAACCCAGTCTCAAACTTGAAAGGAATTAGAAAGGGGGAAGAAGGCAACCGGCACGATTGATATACATCAAAAGAAGAAATAGGAAGAGAAGCTTAGAGAATATGTGAGAGTATTTAGCTATAAATTTGATGTGCCTATAGTCAACTTCATTAAAAACGTGAAGAGAACTGTATGTTGCTTATGAGTTAAAAAATATAAGGAGAATGAAGCATCTCTGACTTGTCAACTGTGGTTTCGTTAAAACTCTATTTTTCTTGGTCCTTTTTCAGCTGGCTGTGAGCCCCACAGAGAAGTTTGGACCCATCATTTATACCAGAGATGAAGAATTGGTGAGCAACTCTGCCAGATTGGGTTACACTAGCACCTGGAGATGTTGGATCCTTTACATTTCTCGCACCTTGTCTGATGGAGGTATGGAAGTATGCCTAGATGTGGTTTAGCCAGGTTTTTACTGCTACTATTTCTTCCCATTGCCAGATAATGCCTGCAGTTTTGCCCCATTCATTTGCAGACCCATGACCGTAGTGATGAAGCTTTAAAGTTGACTTATGGCATATGGGATGAAAAGGGTCTGTGAAATGAAATGAAGCTTCAAGGGATATAAGAAGATGACAATGGAAACCCTCAACTTATTTTGGCAAGCAATTTTTTCTGAAAGTACCAGCATGTATTAATACCATCTTTAAGGTTTGTCTGCATTCTTTCCTTCCTGTATCATTTCTTCCTTTGGAAACCTTCTGTTCCTTTGAGGCTGGCAGAAAAACTGATAATAGTGGATTCCTTTTTTTTGTTTTTTTTTTGGGTTTGATTGTCAAAATATCATATTGTGCTTTATTGCATGTTTCTGTGGTGGTTAGAGGCTGCATAAGGCTTGTTGATTCTTTAAGGAAGTTGAGTCTACTTGATAGTCCAAGGGATAGTTTAAGTGAGTTCACATACGGTGTTAAAAGCCCATGTAGTGTAGTGGTAAGCGTTGTTTTAGAGACTATTTCTGACCACTGCATGTTTAAGATTAATATGTTTCATTTTGTAATGATATTTAGCAGTTGGATTGATAGTCAATCTTGGATATTTAGGGCGCGTATGGTAACCATTCTATTTCTGTTTAAGAACTATTTTTCTGTTTGGAGTAGAAATTCATTTGATAACGCAATGTCATTTTTTTTTTTGGAATAAATGTTTTGTTCAGAAATAGGTTTGAAACAGAAATGACTTCTTTATTTCTAGAATATAAATGAGAAATAAAAACTCTTTTATTGCTCGTCCTTGCTACCTGCCGTCCGCCTATCTGTCGTTGCCGCCCATCGTCTATTGTTTGCCGCCTGTTGCTCGCTTGCCAGCCCACTGTCCATCATTGTTGGCCATCCATGGCCGTCCACCGCCGATTGTCTACCTTGTCTGTTGGCCCCCTCGCCGCTGCCCAACTGCCACTAGCCCCCTTGCCGCTAGCAATTGTCGCCCAATGCTGCCATCTGCTGGCATCCGAGAGGGGGAAATTTTGTGTCGTTATCAAACGATTTTCTATGTCGAGAACAGAAATTTTGTATCATTATCAAACACGTTTTTCGCTTAGAAACTAATCTAGGAATAGAAATAGAAAAATCTATTTTTATTCCGGAGATCAATTTCTGACCAGAATTGTTATTATTCGTGCCCTAATTATCAGTAATTTCTAACCATTCTTGACGTATTTGATTTGAATATCCAATTAAAATAACTGCTGACATATTGAACTGTTTACAGTTACATATAGGATTAGTGAACATGGTTTAGGCTCATATCTGTGCCTTGACCTCATTGTATCGATAAGCAGCTGGATATTTATTCATGCGAATGTAGTTATATAGTAAGTGTTATAACTTATTGCACATGGTGAGTGCTCCGATCTTTGTGAAGGCCCATTTCAGGGATGCTAAAACACTTGCCATTTAAGCATTGGGATTGATTGAAAACATTGATGATGGCGGAGAGAATGTTCCCACAATTCATGAATATGTCATTTTGAGCTGTTTCATATATATGCAGTTGGCTGTAAGAATCAACTTGGTTTATCATCTTTAGATGACTCATGGTGACACAGTATTTGAAAAATTGCATAGTCTATTAGAATAGACTTTGTACATGCCTTTATTCAATTTAATTTTCTTTCAGAAATCTTCTACTAGATGTGGAAGTATAGCAGCTCTGGATCAATATCCGCCTGGAGCCTGGGCGGGGAGGGAAATTTGGGGAGGAGACCTGCAGTATGTTTTGCACTTTCCCAATATGACGTATACTTGGCAATGAGGCTCTCATGTTTAGCATCTCCATTGAGATTTTTACCAGTCTTGTTGTCATTTAAGATAAAAATTTTGCCCTTTCCTTCTTTCCCTACAATCTCCATAAATGCCTTCTTTTTGAAGGTCCAATTTCCAGTTTTCAGGTTGAAATGATAGAGCGGAAGGAACCTCTGGCCAAAAGAGGCTACAAACTCCAGTGCAGCAATAATGTACTCAAACTCCTCCTCCGAAAGGTAGTAGGGAAAGCTGACTCTGGTCCATCCAGGCTTCACTCCAGCAAAACCCTGTTATAAAGGTAAACTCACAGAAGATTAGTCAAATGCTTAATCTTATATGTCACTAAGAAAACATCTCATTGGTTGAGGGGTACTGCCTAATAGATCCTTCGCTTGTATGGCTATTACAGTTTGAAAACCTTCAAGGTTTTATGTAACTGTCTTACAGGAAAGAGAACAAGCATCTTACCTTTTGAATGGCACATCTAAATGCATGGGACTGAGCTTCACTGATGCCAAGTAGGGCATGACCATATGGACTGGCACAAGCGCACCCGCCTCTCGCTTGAATGCCAAAGAGGTCATTGAGGAGAGTGGCAACAAAAGGTCCGTGGAGAGGCTTGTCTCTTTCGTTCCCCATTTCTCCCCACAGGTAAAGCCCTCTCTCTCTTCCCTTCTTATTACAATCTGGTGGGGAATTAGTAGTTGAGTATATCAAGAAAGACAATATAGCTTGTCTCTTAGCTGTCTTGTTCCCGAGAATCTCTATGTTCTGGTTTTTGGAGAGCCTTTCGATTGCTTCTTTAATGTACTTGTGCTCCAGTTTCTCGATCACTTCATTTCCCACGTAATCTTTCAACCAAAATGCCAATGCTGCTCTTGTGATCTGAATAATTTGTGGAGTCCCAGCATTCTCTCTTTCTTCAATGTCTTCCACGTATAATGTATCCTGCTAGGCAAGTAATTTAACAAGTTACTTGACTGATGAAAATTAGAATGGTTTTTTGGCAATTGCTTAATCTTTTGAATTTGCTCTTATCTTTTGTAACAGATCAATGCTTGTACCTTTTCATTGAAGCCATTCACATAATCAACAGTTCCTCCTCCACAGGTTGATGGGGGAAATGATCCAAGCCGATAGAGAGCCTTGCTCATGAGCAGGATTCCTGGAGAGCCAGGTCCACCAAGGAACTTGTGCACACTCAGGAAGATAGCATCATAACCGTCGGCTTCCCCCGATCTCATGTCAATTTCCACATAAGGTGCACTGTTCAAAATTGTATAGTCTTGTAACATATCCTCAGTTAAGTGCAAACGGTTTGTTATTATTGGATTATCTATTTGAATAAAGAGTTCTCCGATTGAGTTAGAAATTCCATGAAACTGAAGGCTCACCTAGCTGCAAAATCAAAGCAAGTAAAGGCACCAAATTGGTGAAGCAGCTTCGCGACAGCTCTTGTGTCAGTGCAAATCCCGGTAACATTACTACAGGCTGAGAAAGAACCCAGAATTGGCCTGTTTGCATCTCGGTAAGACTCAAGCTTTTGCCTTAAATCTTCCATGTCTATCGACCCATCTTCATCTGGTCCGATCTCTATGACCTCTGCTAGACTTTGCCTCCATGAGAGAAGGTTTGAGTGGTGCTCATAAGGCCCAACTAGGACCACCCATCTCTCTTCGCTTGGCATGCACTTAATCACCCTCTCTCTTAGGATCGATGGCACTGCAATGCCCATGACTTCTTGGAGCCGCTTGATCGACCCAGTGGATCCTGATCCGCAGAACAAAATCACGTCCTCAGGTCCACCTCCTAAGCACCGTTTGATGTAGCTCGAGGCCTCGTGCACCGTCTTGGTGGTCCGGTGACCTATGTGGCTATTCGACGTGTGCGAGTTACCTATATGCACATGCATAAAGGGTAACCTCCAATTCAGTGGTTCTTCATATATAGGATTGACATTAAGGATGGTCTGCGCACAATTAATCTTGTAGAATGTGTACCGTATGATTTTGATTATCATAGGATGAAAATGTTTTGAATGTGTACCGTATGATTTTGATTATAAAATGTTTGGGGAAAAACGTGAAATGACGATAAATTTGGGTCGGACGTCCTCTTTTACACACCTAGAGTCATCAGCTTTATGCATTCGGACAAAATATTGGAAATATTTGACAAATCACAGGATATAGAAAAGAGGGTTGTGTGGAGAATTGCAACTTCTCGTCTTATAAGCATCGACTTTTTGCCTTGTCTTGTCATACATTGACCTACTGTTTATTAGACAAAGTCCATTGGAATGAAATAGGCGAAAGTGTAAGAGGATTGTTCCCTGTTTTGGTCTGCCCACTGAAAATTACGTTATTGTCCACGGGCAGGAATGAGAAAAAAAGAGGCTAAACTAAGGAATTATGGAAAAATACACGACGCTGAGATGACTTTAAATATTTGTATCTATTATATTTTAAATATCATACCGATTTGAGTATGTCTTTAAAAGGCTTCATCTAAATTCTAGGACGTGAAACTTTGAAGGTATTCCCTCTTAGGTGTAGAAAAGAAATATTTGCCTAGGAACTTGGAAGCTTGGGGAAGAGGAGGTAGATTCCCCGTTACTTCTTCGGAAGTGGCTATCATCGGGTAGACAAGTATAGCAACCTCCCATGTCTGGAGTGAGGTTATAGAACACTCTAATGTTCCTGCTAAATCGACCCGTGCTTCGCATAGTATCTTGTAACCAAATTGTCGAGTCAGTACCCCCGGTTTACAAGATACCATGCAAGAAATATAATTCAAATGTTGGATGATAAAGTCAAATAATAAAAATCAAAAGTAAAAAGTAAAAGTCACCGACATAGGCCCTCGTATGATATATATCGTCGAGAGTGACATTGCCTATACACATATAAGCGTGCAAGTTTCGGTACATGAGTGAGTGAAATGTTATTACCAATATCATAAAATGATTTCATATGTTCGTAGAAAGTCAACCCTTCGACAAAGCGTACGCACTCCACTAATGCATTTGACTTGCAAAGAATTGACTAACGGAGGAGTTCCCTTTTTTTAGGAAAACGACGTATTAGCTCAGGAAATGCAACTGTAGATGAATTGTGTCTATGGCTGTCCGTGTGCGAAATTAGAATAAAAATCTCTTAAGACACTTGACACACGTACCGTAAAACGGAAGGATGTTGTCGACGATGAAGTCCTCAACGTAGCGGATGCAGCGGCCGGAGGCGGTGCTGTCAGCGTATGTGAGCCGTCGCCTTCCGAACGGTGAGTCAAACTCGGCGTCGCTGCCGATGATCTGAGAGCGGAGCCACGAGACCTTCTCCACGTTGGAGATGCCTCCCGCCGCTGCTGGGACTCCCACTCCAAGCTTCCGAAAGGATGCGGAGTGCTTCCACAGATCACTCCTTGATGGTAATGGCGACGGTGACGGACTACCCTTGCCATTTCTTGGGTTGATGTACTTGTTAATGTTGTTGAGATTGGGTTGCCTGGGTTGCTCTAGTTCCATCTGCCAAGCGAAGAAGAAATTAACAGGAGATCAAAATTGGAAGCAGAATATTTCCGAAATTATATTTGAGGGTATGGGGGAAGGAATGACTCATCCCCTGGACTTAAATAGAGAGGGTTTGACGTGAGGGTATAAGGGAAAGAATGACTCATCCCATGGACTAAAATAGAGAGGGTTTGGCGTGAGAAGTCAAAATGGAAGCAGAATAATTAATTAAGTAATTATATATAGATTCTGGTGGGCGTGAAGTCTGGAGAGCATGTGACTCTGGGTTGTCTTCTTGGATTAGAATCTGCTCACTGACAGACTTGATACTTCTTTTTGATACTTCTTTCCGCTGGACACTGCGCATCCAATATTCTTTTTTTAAATTGTGCCTGGCGAGGGCCCGCGAGGGGCCCACGAATGAAGGCTGCCAAGCCCTTGTTAGAGGCTATGAGGTGAAAGGCCACCCTCGCCCTTGTGGTCAGGTGAGGCTTAGTGGTCCTCACCCGCACTTGGCGATGGCTTGCATGAGGGCTGCGACCCTTGCTAGCGGTCAGCAGGGCTCGGATGTCCTCACCTAGTGGCCAACAAGAGTCACCATGACCTGGGCGAAGGCTGCCCTTGCGGCCTCTTGTGAGGGCTTGGCAACCCTTGCCTGTGGCCAGCGACGGCTGTGACCCTTGCCAGCTACAATTAAATGAAAAAAGAAAATAAAAAGAAAGAAGAAAAGAAAAAGATAATACAATATTCAAAAAAATATTGAAAAGTTATAAATTTATTTACATTAACGCCGGTTGTGTTAAATATTAATAGCCACGTTCATATCAATGATTTCTAGCGAAACTATTTGGATAAATTGAATTAACACAAATGCAAAATATTTAAGATTAAAGTAGTCTGATTGAAATATTTAGAACTAAATTGGTATTAATAAAATATATGTAAGGTTTTTTTTGGTGCTTTTCCCTATAATGATATGCTTGATTCTATGCATGTTATAACGCTTTGTCTAAAACTAAAAAGCCCATGCCGGACGCGGAACTTTGTAACTACGGTGAACGAGACTGCTATGGTCGCTCGTTTCTACCTTTTTCTCCTTGACTACCTGACTTTTATCAGTCTATTCCAGGATGATAATGGACCACTTATGGAGTGCACCCTAACCAGCTGTCTATATCTTTGAACTCAAAGTCGATCCTTACCTAATCAATAAAAGAATAGAAATGGAAATTTTTACGGTCGGCAAGTGGTCCATTATCATCCTCTATTCCAGCTCACGATGCCTAATCCCATAAAAAACATGGGGCTCGCCGAATCTGGGGATTCATCTTCTGCCTTTGCTGCTTCTGATTGGTGCATTGACGTCAATTTAAGTAATTCATTTCCCACACGCTCGTGCCCCATACCATTTGCTCAATTCCACGAGAATCGCACTTTTTAGAGAGAGAGAGAGAGAGAGAGAGAGAGAGAGAGAGAGAGAGACTTCCTTGGAAACTATACCTCATAGCTTGTTTTATTCCGTATCAACTAATAAAAAAACAAATGTATGTAGCATCAATAAACCTCTTCCATCTTCTCTGTCATGAGAACATTTGTATTAATGAGGTGGACAGGACAAACTAATCTTTTTTTTTTTTTTTTAATGAGTAGCATAAACTATTTGTGTGTGTGCACACCAACGACAAAAAGGAATCAAGAAATTGGGAGTTATGGTTATTTTGGGGAACCATTAAGATGTGTATAAACTATTTGAATGAAAATGGGAGTTAAGATTATTTTGGGAAATCATTAAGATGTGTATAAACTATTTGTGTGTATGCACGCGATTTAAAAAAGGAATCAAGAAAATGGGAGTTAGGGTTATTTTGGGGAACCATTAAAGGAATTTTTCGAGTTTTTGAGTTGAAGACTATACATAAAATGGAAACTATACCTCATAGCTTGTTTTATTCCGTATCAACTAATAAAAAAACAAATGTATGTAGCATCAATAAACCTCTTCCATCTTCTCTGTCATGAGAACATTTGTATGGATGAGGTGGACAGGACAAACTAATTTTTTTTTTTTTTAAATGAGTAGCATAAACTATTTGTGTGTGTGCACACCAACGACAAAAAGGAATCAAGAAATTGGGAGTTATGGTTATTTTGGGGAACCATTAAGATGTGTATAAACTATTATTTTGGGGAATCAAGAAAATGGGAGCTAAGATTAAGATGTGTATAAACTATTTGTGTGTATGCACACCAACGACGAAAAGGAATCAAGAAAATGGGAGTTAGGGTTATTTTGGGGAACCATTAAGATGTGTTTGGGAACATTTTTGTTCCCAAGAATAATTTTTGTTCGAAAATATTTTTATTTTTATTTTTGTTTTTGGACGAGTTTTTGAGTTGAATAACTCGTTTGAGACTATACATAATTTCTGATTGGTGCATTGACGTCAATTTAAGTAATTCATTTCCCACACGCTCGTGCCCCATACCATTTGCTCAATTCCACGAGAATCGCACTTTTTAGAGAGAGAGAGAGAGAGAGAGAGAGAGAGAGAGAGAGAGAGAGAGTTCCTTGGAAACTATACCTCATAGTTTGTTTTATTCCATATCAACTAATAAAAAAACAAATGTATGTAGCATCAATAAACCTCTTCCATCTTCTCTGTCATGAGAACATTTGTATGGATGAGGTGGACAGGACAAACTAATGTTTTTTTTTTTTTTAATGAGTAGCATAAACTATTTGTCTGTGCGCACGCCAACGACGAAAAGGAATCAAGAAAATGGGAGTTAGGGTTATTTAGGGGAACCATTAAGATGTGTATAAACTATTTGTGTGCGCACGCCAACAACGAAAAGGAATCAAGAAAATGAGAGTTAGGGTTATTTTGGGGAACCATTAAGATGTGTTTGGGAACGTTTATGTAAAAATTCATATTCCCATTTTTTTCTTATAATTATAAAAATGTTGGTGAAGATTTAACAATTTATATTTGAATAAAACTGAACTTCTATAAAGATTTAATTGATTGAGATATTCTACGATGACCTTAGAAAATCCGATGTGCATAGACCTTATGTGCTTTTTAAACTGCAAGAAAAAGAGCAAACATTGCTTGGTAGAATGAGCAATGGCGAAACAATTGATGATAGAAGCAATTTTTGGTGTTTTTGCACAAATTCATCAAACCTTCGAGCAAATGACATCAGAAATCTATGGAAGATAGGCTTATTCGACTGCTATAAACATAAGACAAATGGTAATGCAAAATACTTGTTTAGAGCTATATAATTTTCTATTAAAATAGAATTGCAGATGGTTTTACAGGATGTTTTTAGTAGAATCTTAAGGGAAGAAAACTAGAGTAGCTAAATTTTCGCGACCTAGCATTGTTTCTAAAAGAAAAATGCATTCAAAAATCCATATTGTAAATCCTTAAAGCTTATTCAATTTTGAATTTAATTTTCAAATTTTTTTTTGCATTTTTATGCTAAATTAATTTTAAACTACAATTAACACTAAAATTTAATAAAACTACTCAAAATCTAATTTCTAAAATTTTCCTAAATTTATGAATTTTTTAATTTTTTTATTCTGAAATATAAGGACTTGGATTGGGTTAGGAGACCAGACCTTGTGTCAATTCTATAATGACAAGCATGAGGTTACATTGAGCTTTTTTTTTTTCCTAAAATGGTGTTACTTTTCTTTTTTTTCCTAAGAATAAAGAAGTAGGCTTTTTCTACATTTTGTTTCTGTTCCAATTTTATTCTTGGCTATTAATTTGTTTCGAGGAATAAAAAATTAGTTGACACCATCAATCTGAATCCTGTTCTTTTTTTTTTGTTTCGAAGAACAAAAGAACAGAAAAAAGAAAAATAAAATGATTATCAAACAGGGCCTTGGTTTTTTCATTGATCTTAATCTTACAATCAATGAGGCCATTATAGGTTAGACAAGATTTAAGGGAAAATTCCAAATAAGGGCTTGAAGTGCCCTTATTTTTTTAAAAATAGGTTGAAAGTGGATATTGTGTCAAATAAAGACCTAAAGTAGCCAAATTAATCTCAAATAGGGGCCTAAAGTGGCTATGGTAGTTTCAAGTAAAGGCCTGACCTCGTTGGTCATTGTCTGGC
The DNA here is from genome assembly GCA_016097605.1 of Eucalyptus guilfoylei. Lineage (NCBI taxonomy): Eukaryota > Viridiplantae > Streptophyta > Magnoliopsida > Myrtales > Myrtaceae > Eucalyptus > Eucalyptus guilfoylei. The sequence goes on along the minus strand of CM027867.1, from coordinate 57,543,890 downwards.
TAAATATTCTGATAAGTCAAAGGGTATTTTCATTGAAAGACTATTTTTATTTTAAAATATTATTGTCTTTCTCTCTCTTTTTTTTGGGCAAAGGCTTGGCGATCTCGCCAGCTGCTGGCTAGGGTTGCGACTCTAGCTGGTCGTGGGTGAGGGCCGGTCTTGCCTGTTGCTTTCTACGGTGGCCTTGCTGAGGCAAGGCCATCCTTTGCTGGCTGTTGGCAAGGTGACCCTCGCGCAGATCTGGCGAGGCTAATCTCGCCTATGATCGGGGAGGGTGATCCTCGTCCAACCCTTTTTGGGTATTGCCGGTGGTCGATCGGCCACTGGCAAAGAGAAGAGAAAACCAGAAAAAAAGGAAAAAAAGAAAAAATGAAAAATTCAAAAAGGTAAAGGATAAAAATAGCCTTTACTAATTGGAAAGCCAAGCCTTTATTTGAAATTGATATAATGAAACAATTTTACTTCATGCTTTTATTTGGAATAAGATCCACTCTAGATTCTTATTTGAAAAAAAATGAGGGCGCTTTAAACTCTTATTTGATATTTTCTCTAAAATATTACATACATACATACATATATATATTTATGTATATGATTTTTTGGGTTGCGTGCTAAATTAATGCAATTACATAATTTGGATTGTTCAATTGTTTCGTTAAAAGAAAGGATTTTTGTCCATGAAGGTAGATTTCGGAAAAAAAATTGGCAAGTGTTAAAAAATCTTAGTAAAAAATTATAGGCTATCTGATTATTCAATAATTTGATATTAATTTACTGGCATTTCTATGAAATACCAGATTTGAACAGCCTGCAAAATACCAATTTTTGTAATTACGTAATTTCCACAATTCTACTGTTATGTTATAATTTCTTAAAAAGTTGGTAAGTGCTAATAAAATGCTGTTGAAAAATTATGTTTCACCTGACTTCTAAGTATCATGTTGATTATTTATTATCATCTTTACAAAATTACTATCTTTTTTTACAGTTGGCTAATTAACCTTTTTCTATGTTTTTATAAGCATTTATACACTTTCTTCCTAATACTCGAGATTTATCAACTTTTATATGAATTTGTTGATCTTTATTTCTGTGTCTTACCAATTTTTCTCCCGTTATGTTACTAGCTAGTTTAGGTTAACCAACTCTCATCTAAGTTGCTTACGGATGCTTATTTATTTATTTATTTTTATTTTACCAAATTTTCTATTAAGTTACCTCTTTCATTTGTCTTGCTTACCAATGCATTGAATTTACCAACTCTTTTTAGAACTTTCCAATAGTAATAAGAGCAATTATGAACTTTTCTTCAATTGGAATATCAACTAGTTATGTGTTACTGCCTCTTTTTTGAGTTGGCTATCAATAATTATTTATCTATTTTAATTACCAATTTCTCTTTATCTCTAAGAAAAAATTAAATATAAGTAAGGAATTCAAATGAGAGATGGTAAATTAAAACTAGTTGGTAATTTAGTATAATAAAAAATTTTCGGTCTAATTTAGATTGGTGATTTCACATTTAAATTGAAAAAAATTGAAGCAATTGTAATTTATGCAAACGAATATTAGTAATTTCATACAAATATGTATAATTTGCAAATTGTAAAAAATATAGAAATTTTCTAAAAGTGTTGGTAAGTTACGAAAAAGTTGTAAGAAAAAAAATTGACCATTTTTCTTACCTAATGGTTGTTTGACACTTATTAAAACTTATTGAAATTTACTGGTACGGATAAAGGTTAGTACTTCTTGGCACGGGGTAATAGATTATCCATCTCATAATGCATGAGAATATTATTATTGAAATCTTTATTATATATTTTTACTGTTTGTTGGATGTAATTTGTAGCTTTCACTTCCAGAAGAAGCAAAGTTGCAGTTTCCGATGCCGTATGAAATCAAACTACAGAACAACATATTCCTTTATACGTCAAATGCATTAGTTTAGTGCATAAACATATTATGAAATCATTGTATACTGTTTATAAGCTCTTTACAATGACTTTATAAGCCTTCCCTTTTAGCATTTGGTGTTTTGTTGCGTGTTTTTGGGGGTTGGATGCTTCTTTGAGGAACTCAAGACCACTTGATAGTTCTAGAGATAGTTTATTTATTTATTTATTATTATGTTTAAATCTTACTCTTCTTTTCTATATAAATGTGTGCGCGGTGCTCACGAGAATTGAATCTCGGACCTGGTACTATCCGGCCCTACCCCTCAATCCCTTTATTAGAAGGGCTGCATGCCTGTTGGCACTTGAGGGATGGTTTGAGTTATCTTACAGCATTAAAAACTTGTGCAGTGGTAAGCCTTGTTTCAGAGACGATTTCTAACAGCTTCTTGGCTAAAATCAATAAAAGAAGTAGTATTACTTATTTAGGTTTCCTCTTTCACCATCAATCCGTCACCATGATTCACATGGTGAGAGTGCTCCTGAGGTCTGATCAATATTTATAGGTGCTCTCAAGTTATTGGCATCAAGCTTGGACATAGAAGTTGATCTTGGCGAGCGCTATTGTTAACCACACTAAAACACTCAGCACGTAAGTGCTAGGATTGAGGAGGGAAATAATTCACAATGGTGCAATGGAGAGATGTTGGGGAGAACCCGGGCAACAATTCATCATGAACAAACTCAATCCAAGATTAATTTCTCTCTCGAAACTAAATCAACCAAAATCAATTTAGCGCCAACAACAACCAGCCAATATAATCTCGGAATAAGTAATTGTTGACACTCAAAATTACCCCTATTGTCACGTGCTGGCCACGAGGGAAATAATAAGGGTGATATTCTCCGTTTTGCTCGTGAAAACGTCTTTTTCCAATGTTCGTGAAGGGAATTTGAGCTAAGTGTTGGCAGAATTCTAGACACAGATACCGGAGTCGATAGCCAAGTAGTTAATTGCCACATGTTAGGCTATAGGAACAATACATCATACTTGTAGTTTAAGTGAGATTAGCATTAGAGCTCAGGCGAGAATAACTGCTGCGTGAAATACGCATAAAAATAGGGAAGCCGTTGTTTACTTGATGAGCAAGTCATGCGAGCATCGTCGACAAATCAGGAGACAATTGCTTATGGGTAAAGTTGCCAAGAAGAAAAAGAAAACACGGAGAGTGAAGAGTGGCGCCCGAGAAGAAATAACCAACTGATGGCTACTAGCTCACTTTATAAATACCGCAACCCGTTCAACGAGATATCCCCTTGTACAACACAACAACTATTTTTACTTTATCTTGACTTTATCGCATTTTAGCTGTGGTTTTCAAGATTCCTGTCGTAGATTAAATTCCGGTGTGTGTCTTCGTTTGGTTTAGCATCGTTGATTAAATTTTGGTGTTGTTCCACAAGCCTAGCGTCGTTGATTAAATTCCGGCATTGTGTTTTTTATCCAACGGTATCGCTGTTGATTAAATTTCAGCTATACACCTAAAACAAACTGTGTAATATAGTTTGAGTTTGAAGCATAGGCTACCTAGCTATTTGTATTCAAATTACATCGTTGATTAAATTCTAGTGTAATTTGTACGTAGAAGCTATTGGCCTTTGAGTCATTTGAGTATCAACTGTGAGAGCTGTACATACAAGTTGATAATAAGATTTACCCTTGCATTTGACATTCGTTTTTCAGATTCAGCACGGAATCTAAGTCTCCTACAATAAAACCAAAATGCAAACTTTGGTAAAAGATTTTTCATCGGAAACGAAACTGGCAAAAAAACAAATAAAATGCCAAATTGATAAAGAAATAAAGCCAACAATAACACCAATGACCTAACATTGAAATCAAATGTGGAAAAAATCATGAATCACCCAAAACTTCCATTAATTATTAAGAATAGTGGGATACACAAAGTGATTTTTTCTAGTCACACACTAGAGGCTCAATATAAGCATCACAATCATATTTTCTCGTTACAAAGGTGAATCAATAAATTTGGAGTAAGACCACCCCTCAGGGTGGCATCGTTGGAGTGAGCGTTCTTCCTCTCACAAAAGGTCGAGCGTTCGAATCCCGGGTGTCACGGAGGCCTTGCCCGGGGGCACGTGGTGGTGGTTTCCACGTGTCCTCCCCAGGGCTTACCTGCTGCTAACGGTGTAGCCTTCCCTGGGTTAGAAAAAAAAAAAAAATTCGGAGTAAGAAAACTCTAATCGCAATTAGAAAATTTGGAGGAGATTCCCAATGAACGAAATTGATCAACTCGTAGCCTTTAATCTCAGAGACTGTTCTCACAATTCACGAGTAGGTCATTTTGAGTCGGTACATGTATCTATAGATGGTTGTGACAATCCGCTTGGCTATTATCTTCGGATGACTCTTGGTGACATAGTACTTGAAGTTGCATAATCTATTCGTATGGACTTTGGATATAACTTTGATTCAATTTAATTAATTTTTTCAAATCTTCTACAACATGCGGAAATACAGTAGCTCTGGCTCGATTTCTACCGGAAGCCTGCGTGGGGAGGGAAATTTGGGGAGGAGACCTGCAAGATGTTTTGCACTCTCCCAATATGACGCATACCTGGCAATAAGGCTCTCATGTTTAGCATCTCCATTGAGATCTTTGCCTGCCCGGTTGTCATTTAAGATAGAAATTTTGCCATTTCTTTCTTTCCCTACAATCTCCATGAATGCCTTCTTTTTGAAGGTCCAGTTTCCATTTTTCAGGTTGAAATGATAGAGCGGCAGGAACCTCTGGCCATAAGAGGCTACAAACTCCAGTGCAGCAATAATGTACTCGAACTCCTCCTCCGAAAGGTAGAAGGGAAACCTGACTCTGGTCCATCCAGGCCTCATTCCAGCAAATCCCTGTTATAAAGGTAAACTCACAAAAGATCAGTGAAACGCTTGATCTTGTATGTCTCTAAGAATTCATCGCATTGGTTGAGGGGTAGTGCCTGATAGACTCTTCCCCTGTATGGCTATTACGGTTTGAAAACCTTCAAGGTTTTACATGTCATTGTCTTACAGGAAAGAAAACAAGCATCTTACCTTTTGAATGGCACATCTGAATGCACGAGACTGAGCTTCACTGATGCCAAGTAGGGCATGACCGTATGGACTGGCACAAGCGCACCCACCTGTTGCTTGAATGCCAAAGAGGTCATTGAGGAGAGTGGCAACAAAAGGTCCGTGGAGAGGCTTGTCTTTTTCGTTCCCCGTTTCTTCCCACAGGTAAAGCCCTCTCTCTCTTCCCTTCTTATCACGATCTGGTGGTGAATTAGTTGTTGAGTATATCAGGAAAGACAATATAGCCTGTCTCTTAGCTGTTCTGCTCCCGAGAATCTCTATGTTCTGGTTTCTGGAGAGCCTTTCGATTGCTTCTTTAATATACTTGTGCTCCAGTTTCTCAATTACTTCATATCCCAAGTAATCTTTCAACCAAAATGCCAATGCTGCTCTTGTGATCTGAATAATCTGTGGAGTCCCAGCATTCTCTCTTTCTTCAATGTCTTCCACATATAACGTATCCTGCTAGGCAAGTAAATTGACAAGTCACCAACTGATGAAAATCAGAATGCTCTGATGGTAATTGCTTTAGCTTTTGAATTTGCTCTATCGTTTTCTACCAAAAAAAAAAAAAAAGAATTTGTTCTATCGTTTGCAAAAGATCAATGCTTTTACCTTTTCATTGAAAGCATTCACATAATCAACAGTTCCCCCTCCACAGGTTGATGGGGGAGATGATCTGAGCCGATAGAGAGCCTTGCTCACGAGCAGGATTCCTTGAGACCCTGGTCCGCCAAGGAACTTGTGCACACTCAAGAAGATAGCATCATAGCCGTCGACTTTCCCCGACCTCATGTCGATTTCCATATAAGGTGCACTGTTCAAAATTAAGCAATTCAAGGCCAGTCAGATTAGTCGCTTCATTATGTTACCATGGAATTATATAGTCTTGAACAATATTCTCAGTAAATGCAAATGAAGAGTTCTCCAATTGAGTTAGAAAATGCAGGAAAATGAAGGCTCACCTAGCTGCAAAATCGAAGCAAGCAAAGGCACCAAATTGGTGAAGCAGCTTCGCGACAGCTCCTGTGTCGGTACAAATCCCGGTGACATTATTGCAAGCAGAGAAAGAACCCAGAATTGGCCTGTCTGCATCTCGATAAGACTCGAGCTTTTGCCTTAAATCTTCCATGTCTATCGACCCATCTTCATCTAGTCCGATCTCAATGACCTCCGCTAGACTTTGCCTCCATGAGAGAAGGTTTGAGTGGTGCTCATAAGGCCCGACTAGGACCACCCATCTCTCTTCGCTTGGCATGCACTTAATCATCCTCTCTCTTAGGATCGATGGCACTGCAATGCCCATGACTTCTTGGAGTCGCTTGATCGACCCAGTGGATCCTGATCCGCAGAACAAGATCGCGTCCTCGGGTCCACCTCCTAAGCACCGTTTGATGTAGCTCGAGGCCTCGTGCACCGTCTTGGTGGTCCGGCGACCCACGTGGCTATCAGACGTGTGCGAGTTACCTATATGCACATCCATAAAAGTACCATTCAATTTAGTGGTTTTATCTAATATAAATAGAAGCCAAAGATGGTCAGCATAAAATTAATCTTGTATATAACGTGTACCATGGGATTTTGACTATTACAGGATCAAAAGGTTAGAGATAAAAGTCAAACAGGGATAAACCAGAGTCGTACAATCACTTGTACACACCATGGACAGTGATGTGGCCTATATTAATTTAACCTTGGTAGCATGAGTCATTCAATACTAAATGAAACTCAAACGTTTGATTTTAAAAATTTGAAAGTGAAAAATAGAAGTCATCGACTTATATCCTTGGATGATATACTGTGACATATGATCTTGTCCATATATATTTCTTATCACGTCCGTAGCACGACGTTGAGTACGTAAGTGATTGAATCATAGCTGCTAAGGACATAATAATAATTTCAAAAGTGTGAAGCGCTAAAAGTAATAAACCATCACAACCGCAAAGAATTAAAATTATTATAATTGCGTACTCCAAAAATGCGCACTCCCACAATGATACTTGCAACCCTTCAATGATTCGTGCGCGCACCAACAATGCATTTGACTTGTAAAGAAAAATTAATACTATCATATAGTTCGATTATCGGCATAGGAAACATGGACCAGAAGCGTGAAAAGCTAGGTGCGTTCATGCTGAGCCCCACAGATAAGTTTGGACTTATCATTTATGCCAAAGATGAAGAATTGGTGAGCAACTCTGCCAGATTGGGTTACACTAGCACCTGGAGATGTTGGATCCTTTAGATTTCTTGCACCTTGTCTGATGGAGGTATGGAGGTATGCCTAGATGTGGTTTAGCCAGTTTTTTACTGCTACCATTTCTTCCCATTGCCAGATAATGCCTGCAATTTTGCGCCATTCATTTGCAGACCCATGTCTGTAGTGATGAAGCTTGAAAGTTGACTTACGGCATATGAGATGAAAAGGGTCTGTAAAATCAAAGGAAGCTTCAGGGGATATAAGAAGGTGACAATGGAAAGCCTCAACTTCTTTTGGCAAGCTATTTATTCTGAAAGTACCAGCATGTATTAAGGCCATCTTTAAGGTTTGTCTGCATTCTTTGCTTCCTGTATCATTTCTTCCTTTCGATTTTACTTTATCAGTTTGTATGATTGAGCCTTTTTTTCTTTTGAAAGAGAATAGAGCTAATATGCACATAAGCAAAAGATGATGCAGATATATCTCTAGGGAGGAAACCTTCTGTTCCTTTGAAGCTGGCAGAAAAATTGATAATAGTGGCTTCACTTTTTTTTTTTGGTTTGATTTTCAAAATATCATACTGTGCTTTATTGCATGTTTCTGTGGTGGTTAGAGGCTGCATAAGGTTTGTTGATTCTCTAAGGAAGCTGAGTCTACCTGATAGTCCAAGGGATAGTTCAAGTGAGTTCACATACAGTGTTAAAAGCTTGTGTAGTGGTAAGCGTTGTTTTAGAGACTATATCTGACCACCGCATGTTTAAGATTAATATGTTATTCATTTTGTAATGATATTTAGCAGTTGAATTGAAAGTCAATCTTGGTCATTTAGGGCGCATATAATAACCATTTTATTTCTGTTCTTAAACTATTTTTCTGTTTGGAATAGAAATTCATTTGATAATGCAATGTCATATTTTTTTTTTTGGAATAAATTTTTTATTTAGAAATAGGTTTGAAACATAAATGACTTCTTTATTTCTAGAATAGAAATGAGAAATAAAAATTATTTTTATTGCTCGTCCTCACTACCTGCCGTCCCCCTACTTGTCGTTGCCGCCCATCGTTTATTATCTGCTGCTCGTAGCCCGCTCGCCAGCTAGCCCACCATTTGTCACTGCTGGCTGTCTATGGCTGTCCGCCGCCGATTGTCTGCCTTGTCTGTTGGCCCCCTTGTTGCGGGCAATTGTTGCCTGACGCTGCCATCCGCTGGCCTTTAGGAGGGAGAAATTTTATATTGTTATCAAACGATTTTCTATGTCAAGAACATAAATTTTGTATTTTTATCAAATGCGTTTTTTGTGCTCAGAAACTCATCTAAGAATAGAAATAGAAAAATCTATTTCTGTTTTGGAGATCAATTTCTGACCAAAATAGTTATTATTCATGACCTAAGCGATTAGTAATTTCTAACCATTCTTGACATATTTGATTTGAATATCCAAATAAAATAACTGCTGACATATTGAACTGTTTACAGTTACGTATAGGATTAGTGAACATGGTTCAGGCTCATATCTGTGCCTTGACCTCATTGTATCGACAAGCAGCTGGATATGTATTCATGCGAATGTTGTTATATAGTAAGTGTTATAACTTATTGCGGGGCTCCTCTTTCACTATCAATCTGTCATCATGATGCACATGGTGAGTGCTCCGATCTCGGTGAAGGCCCATTTCAAGGATGCTAAAACACTTGCCATTTAAGCATTGGGATTGATTGAAAACATTGATGATAGCGGAGAGAATGTTCCCACAATTCATGAATATGTCATTTTGAGCTGTTTCATATATATGCAGTTGGCTGTAAGAATCAGCTTGGTTATCATCTTTAGATGACTCATGGTGACATAGTATTTGAAAAATTGCATAGTCTATTAGAATAGATTTTGTACACGCTTTTATTCAATTTAATTTTCTTTCACAAATCTTCTACTAGAGGCGGAAGTATAGCAGCTCTGGATCAATATCTACTTGGAGCCTGGGCGGGGAGGGAAATTCGGGGAGGAGACCTGCAATATGTTTTGCGCTTTCCCAATATGACGTATACTTGGCAATGAGGCTCTCATGTTTAGCATCACCATTGAGATTTTTACCAGCCTCGTTGTCATTTAAGATACAAAGTTTGCCCTTTTTTTCTTTCCCTAGAATCTCCATGAATGTCTTCTTTTTGAAGGTCCAATTTCCAGTTTTCAGGTTGAAATGATAGAGCAGAAGGAACCTCTGGCCAAAAGAGGCTACAAACTCCAGTGCAGCAATAATGTACTCGGACTCCTCCTCCGAAAGGTAGTAGGGAAAGCTGACTCTGGTCCATCCAAGCTTCACTCCAGCAAAACCCTGTTATAAAGGTAAACTCACGGAAGATTAGTAAAATGCTTAATCTTATATGTCACTAAGAAATAATCTCATTGGTTGAGGGGTACTGCCTAATAGATCCTTCTCTTGTATGGCTATTACAGTTTGAAAGCCTTCAAGGTTTTATGTAACGGTCTTACAGGAAAGAGAACAAGCATCTTACCTTTTCAATGGCACATCTAAATGCATGGGACTGAGCTTCACTGATGCCAAGTAGGGCATGACCATATGGACTGGCACAAGCGCACCCGCCTCTCGCTTGAATGCCAAAGAGGTCATTGAGGAGAGTGGCAACAAAAGGTCCGTGGAGAGGCTTGTCTCTTTCGTTCCCCATTTCTCCCAACAGGTAAAGCCCTCTCTCTCTTCCCTTCTTATTACAATCTGGTGGGGAATTAGTTGTTGAGTATATCAGGAAAGACAATATAGCTTGTCTCTTAGCCGTTCTGTTCCCGAGAATCTCTATGTTCTGGTTTTTGGAGAGCCTTTCGATTGCTTCTTTTATGTACTTGTGCTCCAGTTTCTCGATCACTTCATTTCCCACATAATCTTTCAACCAGAATGCCAATGCTGCTCTTGTGATCTGAATAATTTGTGGAGTCCCAGCATTCTCTCTTTCTTCAATGTCTTCCACGTATAATGTATCCTGCTAGGCAAGTCATTTAACAAGTTACTTGACTGATGAAAATTAGAATGGTTTTTTTGGCAATTGCTTAATCTTTTGAATTTGCTCTTATCTTTTGTAACAGATCAATGCTTTACCTTTTCATTGAAGCCATTCACATAATCAACAGTTCCTCCTCCACAGGTTGATGGGGGAAATGATCCAAGCCGATAGAGAGCCTTGCTCATGAGCAGGATTCCTGGAGAGCCAGGTCCACCGAGGAACTTGTGCACACTCAGGAAGATAGCATCATAACCATCGACTTCCCCCGATCTCATTTCGATTTCCACATAAGGTGCACTGTTCAAAATTGTATAGTCTTGTAACATTTCCTCAGTTAAGTGCAAACGGTTTGTTATTATTGGATTATCTATTTGAATAAAGAGTTCTCCGATTGAGTTAGAGAATGCAGGAAAATGAAGGATCACCTAGCAGCAAAATCAAAGCAAGCAAAGGCACCGAATTGGAGAAGCAGCTTCGCGACAGCTCTTGTGTCGGTACAAATCCCGGTGACATTACTGCAGGCTGAGAAAGAACCCAGAATTGGCCTGTTAGCATCTCGATAAGACTCAAGCTTTTGCCTTAAATCTTCCATGTCTATCGACCCATCTTCATCTAGTCCGATCTCTATGACCTCTGCTAGACTTTGCCTCCATGAGAGAAGGTTTGAGTGGTGCTCATAAGGCCCGACTAGGACCACCCATCTCTCTTCGCTTGGCATGCACTTAATCATCCTCTCTCTTAGGAGCGATGGCACTGCAATGCCCATGACTTCTTGGAGCCGCTTGATCGACCCAGTGGATCCTGATCCGCAGAACAAAATCACGTCCTCAGGTCCCCCTCCTAGGCACCGTTTGATGTAGCTCGAGGCCTCGTGCACTGTCTTGGTGGTCCGGTGACCTACGTGGCTGTTCAACGTGTGTGAGTTACCTATATGCACATACATGAAGAGTAACCTCCAGTTCAGTGGTTCTTCCTATATAGGATTGACATTGAAGATGGTCAGCGCACAACTAATCTTGTAGAATGTGTACCGTAGGATTTTGATTATCTTAGGATAAAAATGTTTGGGAAAAACGTGAAATGACGATAAATTTCGGTCGGCCACCCTCTTTTACGCATCTAGAGTCATCAGCTTTATGCATTCGGACAAAACATTGGAAATATTAGACAAAGCAAAGGATATAGAAAAGAGGGTTCTGTGGAGAATTGCAACTTCTCGTCTTATAAGCATCGACTTTTTGCCTTGTCTTGTCATGCATTGACCTACTGTTTATTAGACAATGTCCTTTGGAATGAAATAGGCGAAAGTCGGAGAGGATTGTTCCCCGTTTTGGTCTGCCCATAGTCCAAGGGCAGGAATGAGAAAAAGAAAAAAGAGGCTAAACTAAGAAATTATGGAATAATACACGACGCTGAGATGACTTTAAATATTTGTAGGGAGAATTACCAAAAAAATCATAAACCTATTGTAATTGTGCCAATTTAGTCATAATTTTTTTTTTGGGTCAATTTAGTCCTAAACATTTTATAATTATTCCAATTCAGTCCATTTGGCCAAAATTGGCTGGCCGACGCTAATGTGGATGCCGACCGTCCGGCGAACGCGACGTGGCAATTTTTAAATATATATATTTTTAATTTTTTAATTCTTTCCTTTTTTGCCCCACCTTCTCATTCCTCTGGCCGGCGAGGTCAGCCTCACTGGCCACTGGCGAGGCTCGCCCCCATCGGCCATTGGCGAATGCAAGCCTTGCCCAACGACAGCGAGGCCGCAGTTGCGACATCTGGCGAGTCAAGCCTCGCCGACCACTAGCGAGGTCAACCCTTGCCAGTGGTCGATGAGGTTGCCATTACTAGATCTGGCGAGGCTTGGCCCTGCCCATCCACGACGAGGTTGAGCCTCACCGTCCTTGGGTGAGGAGCCTTGTCGGCCACTGGCGAGGTTGACCCTCGCCATGGATGGGCAAGGCTGGGTCTCGCCAGATCTGGTGACGGTAGCCTCGCCGGCCACTGGGAAGGTTGACCCTCGCTAGATCCAGCAAGGCTCCTCACCTAGGGACTGTGAGGCTCGACCTCGCCATGGATGGGCGAGGCTAAGCCTCGCCAGATCTAGTGACGGCAGCCTCGCTGGCCACTAGTGAGGGTCGACCTCATTGGTGGTTGGCGAGGCTCGACCTCGCTATGGCTGGGTGTGGCTGAGCCTCGCCAGATGTGGCGACGGCGGCCTTGTTGTCGCTAGGCGAGGCTCGCCTCCGCCAATGGCCTGCGGGGGCAAGCCTCGCTAGTGGCAGGCAAGGCTGACCTTGCCGGCCCCCACCTTTGGCCGGCACCAACTGGCCAGAGGAAGGAGAAGGTGGCGCAAAAAAAAAAAAAAAAAAAAGAATTAAAAAATTCAAAAAATATTTAAAAATTCGAAAAAAAATTTAAAAAATTTAAAAATTGCCCCGTCGGTGTTCGCCGGATGGACTGAATTGGCACAATTATAAAATGTTTAGGACTAAATTGGCAAAAAAAATGGTTTATGACTGAATTGGCACAATTGCAATATGTTTATGACTTTTTTGGTAATTCTCCCAATATTTGTATCTATTATATTTCAAATATTGTACGGATCTGAGCATGTCTTTAAAAGGCTTCATCTAAATTCTAGAACGTGAAACTTTGAAGGTTTTCCCACTCGAATGGAGAAAAAAAAAATTTGCCTAGGAACTTGGAAGGCTGGGGGAGGTAGATTCCCCGTTACTTTTCTGTAAGTGGCTATCATCGGATAGGCATGTATAGCGACCTCTCACGTTTGGGGTAAGGTGATAGAACACTCCAATGTTCTTGCTAAATTGACTTGTGCTTCGCATAGTGTCTTGTAACCAAGTTGTTGACTTAGTACCCCTGGTTTACAAGATATTAAGCGAGGCATTTGATACTAAATATAATTCAAATGTTGGATGATAAAGTCAAATAATAAAAATCAAAAGTAAAAAGTAAAAGTCACCGACATAGACCCTCGTATGATATATACCGTCGAGAGTGACATTTCCTATACACATGTAAGTGTGCAAGTTTCGGTACATGAGTCATTGAAATGTTATTAAACATATCATAAAATGATTTCATATGTTCGCAGAAAGTCAATCCTTCGACAAAGCATATGCACTCGAGGTATGGACACCTGGAGTGCTAAAACTTGGCACAGAAGAACACTTAAGTGCCAAAAGTTAGGAAAGTGACACTTTAGTGCCAAAATCAAAGCAAAATGGATCACTTAAGTGCCAATCCGGCTAAAATCGGCCAAAATGCTGACGTGGCGATTTTCCGTCGAGATAAGTACAAAATGACGTCGTTTTGCACGTTGATGTGGCTAAAAAATGCAAAAACGACGTCGTTTTGCCTTTGATGTGGTAAAAATTTAATATAAAAATTAACTAAATTAAATTTAAAACTAAATTTATTTAAAACATTTAAAAATACAAATTCAAATATTTAAAATTTAATAATAATAATAATAATAATAATAATAATAATAATAATAATTATTATTATTATTATTATTAAAAGGAGGGGGGAGGGAGACGGCTAAGCCCTCGCCGGCGCCCGGGAAGGGCCGGCAAGCGAGGGCTGAGCCCTCGCCATCATCGCCTCCCTCCTCTCCCCACTTTTTTTTTTTTAAATTTTTAAATTTTGTATTATTTTATTAAAATAATAATAATAATAATAATTATTTTTATAATTAAATTAAATTAATATTTATATTAACATTTGAATCCGTTTAAAAACGACGTCGTTTTTGGCTTTGTTCGTTGAGTCAGCATTCCGGCGACTCACATAGACGAAAAAAATAATAAAAAATTGCCACGTAGGATTTCCGGTGGAGTTCGCCGGAGATGGCACTTAAGTGTCTTACTTTATTTAAAAAGTGGTACTTAAGTGTTACTTTCCTAACTTTTGGCACTTAAGTGTCCCTCCGTGTCAAGTTTTGGCACTTGCGCTGTACTTACCCCGTACGCACTCCGATAATGCATTTGACTTGCAAAGAATTAACTAAAGGAGGACTTTCCTTTTTTAGGAAAATGACTTATTAGCTTAGGGAAAATGTCTTATTAGCTTAGGAAATGCAACTGTAGATGAATTGTGTCTAGGGCCGTCCGTGTGCGAAATTAGAATAAAAATCTCTTAGACACTTGACACACGTACCGTAAAACGGAAGGATGTTGTCGACGATGAAGTCCTCAACGTAGCGGAAGCAGCGGCCAGAGGCGGTGCTGTCAGCGTATGTGAGCCGTCGCCTGCCGAACGGTGAGTCAAACTCGGCATGGCCGCCGATGATCTGAGAGCGGAGCCACGAGACCTTCTTCTCCACGTTGGAGATGCTGCCCGCCGCTGCTGGGACTCCCACTCCAAGCTTCCGAAAGGATGCGGAGTGCTTGCACAGATCACTCCTCGATGGTAATGGCGATGGTGACGGACTACCCTTGCCTGTTCTTGGGTTGATGTACTTGTTAATGTTGTTGAGATGGGGTTGCCTGGGTTGCTCTAGTTCCATCTGCCAAGCGAAGAAGAAATTAACAAGAGATCAAAATGGAAGCAGAATATTTCCGAAATTATTTTTGAGGGTACGGGGGAAGGAATGACTCATCCCCTGGACTTGAATAGAGAGGGTTTGGCGTGAGGGTATAAGGGAAGGAATGATTCATCCCATGGACTTAAATAGGGAGGGTTTGGCGTGAGAAGTCAAAATGGAAGCAGAATATTTCTGAAATTATTTTTTCTTTTAATTAACTAAGTAATTATATGTAGATTCTGGTGAGCGTGAAGTATATAGAGTCTGGAGTGCATGTGACTCTGGGTTGGCATCTTGGATTTAGAACGCCCATTGGCTCTCTGCTCACACCATCAATTGTCAGGTACAGAATTAATTAAGCGGTTGTTGACCATGACCGGCTTGCTTTATCTTGACTTTCATCTTGTTTTGGGCTAAGATCTAGTGATGTCGGTTCTGACAGACTTGATACTTCTTTCCGTTGGACGCCGCGCATCACCATATTCATTTTTTAAATTGTGGCTGGCGCCGGCCCTCGCCGGCCACAAAAGGCTGCCAAGTCCTTGTTAGATGCTATGAGGTCAAAGGCCACCTCACCCTTGTGGTCATGTGAGGCATGGTGATCCCTGCCCGCACTTGGTGATGACCTACATGAAGATTGTGACCCTCGCTAGCAGTTGACGGGGTTCGGATGCCCTCACCTAGCGGTCCTGACAAACTTGATACTTCTTTTCGCTGGACGCTATGCATCACCATATTCATTTTTTAAATTGTGGCTGGCGATGGCCCCTCGCTGGCCCTCGCCGGCCACGAATGAAGGCTGCCAAGCCCTTGTTAGAGGCTATGAGGTCAAAGGCCACCTCATCCTTGTGGTCATGTGAGGCTTGGTGGTCCCCGCCCGCACTTGGCGATGGCCTGCATGAGGACTGCGACCCTCGCTAATGGCCGGCGGGGCTTGGATGCCCTCACCTAGTGGCCAACAAGTGTCACCATGACCTAGGCGAAGGCTACTCTTGCGGCCTCTTGCGAGGGCTTGGCAGCCCTTGCCTGCGGCTGGCGACCGCTTGTGCGAGGGTTGTGACCCTTGCCATCTATAATTAAAAGAAAAAAGAAAATGAAAAGAAAGAAGGAAAGAAAAGATAATACAAAATTCAGAAAAATATTGGAAAGTTATTAATTTATTTATATTAACGCCAGTTGTGCCAAGTAGGACAGCCACGTTCGTATCAATGATTTCCAGCGAAATTGGCCAGATAAATTTAATTGACACAAAAGCAAAATATTTAAGAATAAAGTGATCTGATTGAAATATTTAGAACTAAATTGGTATTAATAGAATATTTGTAAGACTTTTTTGGTGCTTTTCCATATAATGATATGCTCGATTCTATGTATGTTATAACGCTTTCTCTAAAACTAAAAATCCCATGCCGGACACGGAGCTCTTGTAACTACGGTGAACGAGACTGCCATGGTCGCTCGTTTCTACCTTTTTCTCCTTGACTACCTGAATTTTATCAGTCTATTCCAGGATGATGATGGACCACTTATGGAGTGCACCCTAACCAGCTGTCTATAGCTTTGAACTCAAAGTCGATCCTTAGCTAATCAATAAAGAGAACTTTATCCTCTGCTCCAGCTCACGATGCCTAATCCCATAAAAATCGTGGGGCTCGCTGACTCTGGGGATTCATCTTCTGCCTTTGCTGCTTCTGATTGGTGCATTGACGTCAATTTAAGTAATTCATTTCCCACACGCTCGTGCCCCATAACATTTGCTCAATTCCACGAGAATCGCAATTTTTAGAGAGAGAGAGAGAGAGAGAGAGAGAGAGAGAGAGAGAGAGAGAGAGAGTTCCTTGGAAACTATACGTTATAGCTTGTTTTATTCCATATCAACTAATACGAAAAACAAATGTATGTAGCATCAATAAACGTTTTCCATCTTCTCTGTCATGAGAACATTTGTATGGATGAGGTGGACCAGACAAACTCATCTTTATTTTAATGAGCAGCATAAACTATTCTTGCATGCACGCATGACAACCATTATGTTCCAGAAATAGTTTCTGGAATAGAAATAGACTATTTCTATTTATAGAAGAGTTTCTAAGCAAAAAATAACCGTTTGATAACGACACAAAATTTCTTCCTTTCGGATGGCGGCGGACTGGCGGATAGTGGTGACGGATGGCGGCGGCGTGGTGGTGGGTGGTGACCGGTGGCGGTGGCGGGGGCGGCGACGGCGGCGCGGGGGCGGCGGCGGCGGCGATTAGCGGCGGCGGGCGGGTGCGACGGCAAGCGACACTGATGCGGTGGCGGATGGCGATCGGCGGTGGCGGCGGGGGCCGACGACCGACGAACGGTGGTTGGCGGCAATGGATGAAGGACCGGTTGACGAATGATGAGAAAATTTTTTATTTCTCATTTCTATTCCAGAAATAGAGAAGTAGAAAATTTCTACTTCGATTTCTATTCCAAACCTATTTCTGAAATATAAATCTATTTCAGAAATAGAAAAATGGAATAATGTTACCAAACAGATTTCTATTCCAGAAATAGGTCGGAATAGAAAAATTGTTTTCGGAATAGAAATTCTGGTTTGTCATGCACCCCCTAAGTAGAACAATACATTTAGTAAACGTATAAAATTTATATTTTCAGAATAGAAAAAGAACATAAATGCGTTTGGTATGACTCTAAAAATTTCTATTCTCATTTTTTTCTTTTAATTATAAAAAGTAATTCTCCCATTATGTTGCTAGCTAGTTTAGGTTTAACAACTCTCATGTTGCTTACGGATGCTTATTAATTTTTTTTTAACTTACCAACTTTTCTATTAAGTTACCTCATTATTTGTCTTGCTTACCAATGCATTGAATTTACCAACTCTTTTTAGAAGCTACCAATATTAATAGGAGCAATTATCAACCTTTCTTCAACTGGATTATCAACTAGTTATGTGTTGCCGCCTCTTATTTGAGTTGGTTATCAATGTTAATTGTTTATTTTAATTACCAATTTCTCTTTATCTCTAAGAAAAGAATTAAATATAAGTAAGTAATTCAAATGAGAGATGGTAAATTGAAACTAGTTGATAATTTAGTCCAACAAAAGTTGTTTGGTCTAATTTAAATTGGTGATTTCACATTCAAATTGATAAATTTGAAGCAATCGCAACTATGCATATGATATTAGTAAGTTAATACAAAAAATTATAATTTGCAAATTGTAAAAAATGTAGAAATTTTCTAGAAGTGTTGGTAAGTTACCTAAAAGTTGTATGAAAAAAAAAAGACCATTTTTTCTTACCTAATAATTGTTTGACTCTTATCAACACTTATTGAAATCTATTGGTATGGATAAAGGTCCGTACTTCTTGGCACGGAATAATAGATTAACCATCTTATAATGCATGAGAATACCTTTATTGGAATCTTTATTATATACTTTGACTATTTGTTGGATGTAATTTGTAGCCTTCACTTCCAGAAGATGCAAAGTTGTTTCTGGTCTATGCATTTACCTATTTCGAATAAAATCTGACTACAGAACAACATATTCCTTTATACGTCAAATGCAATAGTTTAGTGCATAAATTTTTTTTTGAAATCATTGTATACGGTTTATAAGCTCTTTTCAATGACTTTATAAGCCTTCGCTTTGGCATTTGGTGTTTTTTTTTTGGTCAGTGGCATTTGGTGTTTTGTTGCATGTTTTTTTTGGGGTTGGATGCTTCTTTAAAGAACTCAAGACTACCTGATGGTTCCAGAGATTGTTTTTTCTTTTGGTCTCACTTCTCTCTTCTATGTACATATGTGTGCGATGCTCACGGGGGTTGAATCTTGGACCTAGTACTCTCCGGCCTCACCTCCCAATCCCTTTACCAGCAGGGCTACATGCCTGTTGGCGTTCAAGGGATAGTTTGAGTGGATTATTTTACAGCGTTAAAAGCTTGTGTAGTTTTAAGCCTTGTTTCAGAGGCGATTTTTGATCACTGCTTAGATAAAATCAATATAAGAGGCGGCATTACTAATTGCAGGGTTCCTCTTTCACTGTCAATCCATCACTATTATTCACATGGTGAGAGTACTCCTAAGGTCCGATCAATCTTTTATTGGTGCTCTCAAGTTATTGGCATCAGCTTGTACATAGAAGTTTATCTCGGCGAGCGCTTTTGTTAACCACGCTAAAACATAAGCGCTAGAATTGAGGAGGTAAATAATTGACGATGGTGGAGTCGAGAGGGGTTGGGGAGAACTCGGGTAACGATTTGCCGCAAATAAATTCAATCCATGATCAATTTCTCCTCCAAAACTAAATAGACCAAAATCAACTTAGCATGAACAATAGCCGGCCAATATAACCTCGGAATAAGCAAATATAACACCAAATTGATGAGGAAATAAAGCCAACGACATCATCAAGGGTTTAACGTGGAAAACCAATGTGGGAAAAATCATGGACAGCCCAAAACTTCCATTACTTAGGACACATAAAGTAGTTTTATCTAATCACATATTAAAGGCTCAACATAGGTATTACAACCATATTTGCTCACAACAAAGGAGAATTAATAAATTCGGAGTAAGAAAATCCTAATCGCGATTAGAGAATTCAGAAGAAATTTTCAATGAATGAAACCAATCAACTCGTAGCCCTCACCTTACAAATAATATATTCAAATTTGAGTCAATTCCGTTATCATTTGGCCACCGCAAAGATTATGTTAAATTAACATCTCGAGTTTAAATTCGGATGACAATTTGTTAAACCGAATTTTATTGATAAAGATTTTCTAAGTAGAAGAAACTTCATCGGACTCCACAAAGGATTACAAAAACAGGAAATAAAAAGAAGATACGAATTTTTTCTTTTCTGCGAGAGCTTGCCAAAAGTTGTTATCTTGGTGGGGCCCAAAAGTCAAGTGCACACACAATATTCACGCCTGAGTTTCTTTTTAGCCGATGAAAATTAAAGGGTGGAGTCTCTGCACGTGGAGCTGAAAAGCTAGTGGGCCCAGGTCAAATATTTGACCTTTGGGCACATGTATAATAACATAAACGAATTGCCCCCTTTGGCGTGCGTGAAGCGGCTGAAACCCTATGAAAGAAAAGGAGTTGCACGTAAAGAGAGCAGTGCGTGAATTCTTCGTTTCGGCGTACGTAGTGCGTTATCCTTTGAGCTTGAACGCATGATAATTTTGTGCCGTGAGTTTATATCCAAGTAAGTTATTTACTTATAAATACTTTAGGTTTGTGGTTAAATCTAGGTGTGGGAAAACTCGAGCGTGTGAGTGATTGTAAACTCCGATTATTCGATTATAGTGGATTATTTGCTGCTGGCTTTCCCCGTGAACGTAGGTACCCATATTCAGATCGGATCACGTAAATTGCTGGTGTATTTATTATTTCTCGTTTATTTTTCTAGTGATTTCATGTTTACGTAAATTGCAAGATCCTATCATTTCCGCGTATTATATTCCAACAGGTTTAGCCCTCTTTCCTTTTTCTTGTCCGCTTGCTCTCGGTGAGACCACCCTGTCCGGCGCCTTCTCTCTATTTTTCTCTCTTCTCTTGGGCTCACACCTTGCACGAACTCCCCTTTTTTTCACATGCTTTTTGACTTTTCTTCTCTTCCTTTTGTTTCTTTTGTTTTAATGTTAGCATGGCCCCACAAGAGGTGGGCCCAGCCAACAAGAGAGTGTTATCACAATTCATGAGTAGCTCATTTTGAGTTGATACATGTATCTATAGGTGCTTGTGACAGTCAGCTTGGCTATTATCTTTAGATGACTCTCGGTGACATAGTAATTGAAGTTGCATAGTCTATTTGTATGGACTTTGTGTTGGAAATTTCCTATAATATGAGCTTATATTAATTAATTAATTTTCTATTTTAAATAATCGGGTTAATGGATATTTGAATATTTGTTGAATCCTACAGTAATCTGATTGAATTTGGTATTGGCATCTATTGATAACGGGCCTAGTTGAGCAGCAAAGTGTAGGCAATTGTGTTTAACTGAAGCCCGTAATGGGAAGGGCCCAGTTGAGACGTTGTTGATTAAACCTAGGTTCTCTCTCTAGCCTATAAAAAGGTAGGTTATACCTATCAGTTGCTTTAATTTCATTGAAAGCTGCTATATCGAAATAACTCATAGAGAGGAAAATTTGGCATTCCAATAGATCCCTGATTATCAGAGTGATCTACTTTTCGTAAAGCAATGGCTCAAATAGGTACGCTTTAATTCCACTGTATTTATTGATGTTGGTGTTTTACAATCATATATGGATCCGTTTTTCATGATTGACTAGTTGTTGATTGAATAAACTAGTTGTAATCATATATGATTGTAGAACGTAATTTTTTTTTTTTTTTATGGAAAAATTCGAAATTTCCCTCTTTGAGCCGAATATGGGCATTATTTTTTTTTTCGTGTGGATTTTTTTTTTTTGCTTGATTGATCTTGAAACCTTGGGGCTTTTGTTCTACATGTCGAGATCTTTCCAACCATATATAGTTTGCATAATTTCATTGAGAATTGAGAGAGAATTTTAAATTTGAAATTCTAGGGTTTATACCTAAAAAAGTTCTAGAATTTTAAGTTAAATTCTAGTGTTACCTTCGTTTTTCTTTTCAATTTGACGGTAGCAACGGTTGGTTTGGAGATTAGCTGATTGTTTATTCCCCTTTGGACGAGTGATTAGGGTTTTGGCTGATTTTGCTGACTTGATCTTTGGGGTTTCGATGCGATTCGTGTTAGTAGATTAGTCCATACGCATTACGTGTACTTCGGTCCTCTCTCCTCTGTTCCTCCGTCGTTCGAATCTGCTTCTTGTTCGAACGGAATTTGTCAAGTGTCTACTCTGTGAGAACTTTTTCATCATGGACCACTATGAATATCATATTAATTTTCCAAGATTTCAGTAAAGCTGAGAGGCTCCATTCAATATGGAGAGTTCGTATAATACAAGAAACAGACACCAGCCACTAATAAAGAATCAACTGATCAAGGTATTTGACTAGCATACTCGTTAATCTAAAAGATACATAAACTATCCCAGAAGCTTTATCCTGCATTCGTATATTCCTTTATTTTGCTGGGATAATAAGCAAATCCATATGCACACTGTGGTCAAACTATCAAATTACAGTGGTCAAACAATCAAATTACAGTAATGTTCTTGAAGAATATCTCCGTAATAGTGGCATTTATTAAAAATCCTCAACATCAAATTCATGCTTAGTAAGAAACTGTTGCACATGAATTTTAGCTCTTTCCAATATATACACAGACCAGTTGGTGCAATTATATGATTTTTGCTGACGACAAAAAAACTATCACTCAGCTAAGAGATGATCAATTCTCAGTTTTGTAAGCAAGTAAAGCATCATGCAAAAATAGAATCAGCGTTGACTTTTCTATTTGCTGTTTTGTCTTGGTCTCTTGCCTATATGTACTTGGGACTTGACGTGAATGCTTAAGATTTGCTGGTGGGGCTTTTATTTATGAATTTAAACATGAGGACCTATTGACTAAAGGTGACAGAATGGTGGGTTGTTTTCCCTATTTGAAGTAATTGGTTATAGTGCTTGCTTAGAGTGTTCTTCATTTTGTTTAAGTTGAGGTCGAGTACGCAGCTTGGGTGCCATTCTTTTTCTTGTAAAGATAGTAGTTCTTGCCCGGGTGTCTTTGTTTGATATTTGGTGCACGAGTAATTTAAACTTAAATACCAAACATGCTGACTGAAGTGCTAGATGCACCTATCATTTCTTTTGTTGGGTTAATTTAGTGATTTGGACTAAAACCGTTTTTCTGACCCCCCATTTAAAAAAAAAAAATTGTGGCAAAAATTGTTACTTGATAAATGCAATATGATCTTGGGAAGCACATGTTGTAAAGTGCTTCATATTATTTGATGAATTTTGGGTATAAATTTTATTGAAGTTCCTTATTGATAAAAATTAGTATATACAATCACCTGCCCAAAGGGGGTTATTGTGTATATTAATTTGAAAATTGCATGAAGATAAATTCCAAAATTAAAAGATGGGAATGTATGACTCAAAAAGATTTATCTGCCCAAAGGGAATAAATTTTTGAAAGTTATGTGTAATTCCCCTCTATATTGATATATTAGAGATGAATGATGGGGATGTGTCTTTACCAAAAAAAAAAATGATGGGGATGTGTGATTCAAAAGGTTTATCTGCCTAAATGGGATAAATTTTTTAGAGTTATATGTAATTCTTCTCTATGTTGAGATAATGGAGATGTATAATTTAAATGATTTGTCTGCCCAAAGGGGATTGATTCTTGAAGATTATATGTAATTCTCCTTTATCGTCTCTATATATTGATATCATGGAGATGTATAATTTAAATGATTTTTCTGTTCAAAGGGGATGGATCATTGACAATTATGTGTAATTCTCCTTGTTATTGTTTGATAATCTTCATGTTGTGGAAAATAATGGTGCATTATACACTCTGCCCAAAGGAATGTTTGTGATGTGCTAATTATTTTGTTGAATTACTCATTGCCCATAATTGATCTTGTTGCATTATATGTGACAACACTACAGCTATGTTTTATTTTAAAAATGACAAGATTATCAGTGCGTCCAAACACATGGAGATCAAATATTATACTGTTAAGGACTTGGTCAAAAAGGGAGACATTGTGATTGAGAATATTAAAACTGAGTCCATGTTGGCTGATCCTCTAACAAAAGGCTTACGACTCATTTTGTTTAAAGAACATATAAAGAATATGGGCGTCTTAGATTCTTTTGATTTCTTTTGTTAGTGGGAGTTATATAATTTGTATTTATGGATATTATAGTTATATGCAGACTGATAATGCTTTTATGATGTCTATTAAAGTATTTATTTTCAATGATTATTGTTATTAATTCTATTGTTATCCTTTCTCCTATTGACTGAGAAATGGAAGTATAAAACAATATATTTAAACAAATTTTAGTTTAAAGATGACTGGATGTCACTGATTATGAGATCTCATGTTGGATTGTGACATAATTGTGCAATTTCATGTTGTTTAGAAATCGCATTGAGGCAATTTCATGTTGTTTAGAAATTGCGCTAATGCAGTTTCATGTCGTTGAGAAATTGCATTGAGGACCGATAAGAAATAGTGTATATTTTGATCACATATTGGCACTATTTCTTATTACACTACTAGGCCCATGATCCATGAAAATATAATACTT
This sequence comes from Eucalyptus guilfoylei, assembly GCA_016097605.1. Taxonomy (NCBI): domain Eukaryota; kingdom Viridiplantae; phylum Streptophyta; class Magnoliopsida; order Myrtales; family Myrtaceae; genus Eucalyptus; species Eucalyptus guilfoylei. Next base: position 57,519,878 of record CM027867.1, on the reverse strand, counting down.
ATTATATGTGATTATGGAAGGTCTTGTGTTGTGGTATTTTCTTAACACATTGATATCCATAGTCCTATACTAAGGTTATATAGGATTGGATTGGTTTTGAGATGCCGTTATTGGAATATTATTTTTAAAAGTTGTAGCCACATAAAACAAAATTTTCAGTTATTAACTCGATAATGTCGTTTTCAATATAAAATCTTTTTCAAAATAAAATAAGTTAATTAATGTAACTCAAGTGGGAGAATGTTGGAAATTTCCTATAATATGGGCTTACATTAATTAATTAATTTTCTATTTTAAATAATCGGGTTAATGGATATTCCAATATTTGTTGAATCCTACAGTGATCTGATTGAATTGGGTATTGGCATCTATTGATAACGGGTCTAGTTGAGTAGTAAAGTGTAGGCAATTGTGTTTAACTGAAGCTCATAATGGGAAGGGCTCAGTTGACACACTGTTGATTAAACCTAGGTTCTCTCTCTAGCCTATAAAAAGGTAGGTTATACCTATCAGTTGCTTTGATTTCATTGAAACCTGCTATATCGAAATAGCTCATAGAGAGGAAGATTTGGTATTCCAATAGATCCCTGATTATCAGAGTGATTACTTTTCGTAAAGTAATGACTTAAACAGGTACACTTTAATTCCGCTGTATTTATTGATATGGGTGTTTTACAATCATATATGGATCCGTTTTTCATGATTGATTAGTTGCTCATGTGAATAAATTTTCTACACTTTGGACATAACTTGTATTCAATTTAATTTCGTTTTTCAAATCTTCCACTAGATGCGGAAGTACAGTAGCTCTGGATCAATTTCTACATGGAGCCTGCGCGGGGAGGGAAATTTGGGGAGGAGACCTGCAATATGTTTTGCACTCTCCCAATATGACGTATACCTGGCAATGAGACTCTCATGTTTAGCATCTCCATTGAGATCTTTACCAGCCCGGTTGTCATTTAAGATAGAAATTTTGCCATTTCTTTCTTTCCCTACAATCTCCATGAGTGCCTTCTTTTGGAAGGTCCAGTTTCCAGTTTTCAGGTTGAAATGATAGAGCGGCAGGAACCTCTGGCCATAAGAGGCTACAAACTCCAGTGCAGCAATAATGTACTCGAACTCCTCCTCTGAAAGGTAGTAGGGAAAGCTGACTCTGGTCCATCCAGGCTTCACTCCAGCAAATCCCCGTTTTAAAGGTAAATTCACTGAAGATTAGTAAAATGCTTGCTCTTATATGTCTCTAAGAAACGATTGCATTGGTTGAGGGGTAGTGCCTAATAGACCCTTCGCCTGTATGGCAATTACGGTTTGAAAATCTTTAAGATTTTACATGTTATGTCTTACAGGAAAGAAAACAAGCATCTTACCTCCTGAATGGCATATCTAAATGCACGGGATTGAGCTTCACTAATGCCAAGTAGGGCATGACCGTATGGACTGGCACAAGCACACCCGCCTCTCGCTTGAATGCCAAAGAGGTCATTGAGGAGAGTGGCAACAAAAGATCCGTGGAGAGGCTTGTGTCTTTCGTTCCCCATTTCTCCCCACAGGTAAAGCCCTCTCTCTCTTCCCTTCTTATTACAATCTGGTGGGGAATTAGTTGTTGAGTATATCAGGAAAGACAATATAGCTTGTCTCTTAGCTGTTCTGTTCCCGAGAATCTCTATGTTCTGGTTTTTGGAGAGCCTTTCGATTGCTTCTTTAATGTACTTGTGCTCCAGTTTCTCGATCACTTCATTTCCCACATAATCTTTTAACCAAAATGCCAATGCTGCTCTTGTGATCTGAATAATTTGTGGAGTCCCAGCATTCTCTCTTTCTTCAATGTCTTCCACTTATAATGTATCCTGCTTGGCAAGTAATTTAACAAGTTACTTGACTGATGAAAATTAGAATGGTTTTTTTTTGGCAATTGCTTAATCTTTTGAATTTGCTCTTATCTTTTGTAACAGATCAATGCTTTACCTTTTCATTGAAGCCATTCACATAATCAACAGTTCCTCCTCCACAGGTTGATGGGGGAAATGATCCAAGCCGATAGAGAGCCTTGCTCATGAGCAGGATTCCTGGAGACCCAGGTCCAACAAGGAACTTGTGCACACTCAGGAAGATAGCATCATAACCATTGAATAAGGTGCACTGTTCAAAATTGTATAGTCTTGTAACATTTCCTCAGTTAAGTGCAAACGGTTTGTTATTATTGGATTATCTATTTGAATAAAGAGTTCTCCGATTGAGTTAGAAAATGCAGGAAAATGAAGGCTCACCTAGCTGCAAAATCAAAGCAAGCAAAGGCACCAAATTGGTGAAGCAGCTTCGCGACAGCTCTTGTGTCGGTACAAATCCCGGTGACATTACTGCAGGCTGAGAAAGAACCCAGAATTGGCCTGTTAGCATCTCGATAAGACTCAAGCTTTTGCCTTAAATCTTCCATGTCTATCGATCCATCTTCATCTAGTCCGATCTCTATGACCTCCGCTAGACTTTGCCTCCATGAGAGAAGGTTTGAGTGGTGCTCATAAGGCCCGACTAGGACCACCCATCTCTCTTCGCTTGGCATGCACTTAATCATCCTCTCTCTTAGGAGCGATGGCACTGCAATGCCCATGACTTCTTGGAGCCGCTTGATCGACCCAGTGGATCCTGATCCGCAGAACAAAATCACGTCCTCAGGTCCCCCTCCTAGGCACCGTTTGATGTAGCTCGAGGCCTCATGCACTGTCTTGGTGGTCCGGTGACCTACGTGGCTGTTCGACGTGTGTGAGTTACCTATATGCACATACATGAAGAGTAACCTCCAATTCAGTGGTTCTTCCTATATAGGATTGACATTGAAGATGGTCAGCGCACAACTAATCTTGTAGAATGCGTACCGTAGGATCTTGACTATCATAGGATGAAAATATTCTAAAAAAACGTGAAATGACGATAAATTTGAGTAGGACGCCCTCTTTTACACACCTAGAGTTATCAGCTTTATGTATTCGGACAAAACATTGGAAATTATTTGACAGGGCACAGATTATAGAAAAGAGGGTTCTGTCGGGGTTTGCAACTTCTTGTCTTATAAGCATCGACTTTTTGCCTCGTCTTGTCATGCATTGACTTACTGTTCATTAGACAAAGTCCATTGGAATGGAATAGGTGAAAGTCTGAGAGGATTGCTCCGTGATTTGGTCTGCCCACCGAAAAATAATTTATTGTCCAGGGGTGTGCTTCGGCAAGAATGAGAAAAAAGAGAGGCTAAACTAAGAAATTATGGAAAAATTCACGAACTGAAATGACTTTAAATATTTGTTATATGTCAAATATTTGAGGCATTCAACACTAAATATAACTCAAGCATCGGATGATAAAATTAAATAATATAAATCAAAAGTAAAAGGAAAAAGTCACCGACATAGACCCTCATATTGTACTTGAGTAATTCTTTAAATTATTTCATCTGAATTTTGGTATGTGAAATTCAGGGATATTTCCACCTGAGTAGAGAATGAAAAAAATAAAATTGCTCCGAAGCTAAGGAGCTCTTTAAGGTGGGGAGGGTAGAATCCACTGCAACTTCTTTGAAAGTTGTCTAAAGAACAGCTGCCTACGATGGTGAAGGTAAGAGATGGCAGGTGAAAATCCTCTTGCTAGGTTGACCTCAATATTTCTTAATTGACTTGTTAACTTAGTACCATTTGTTAAGAGACAATGTGTGAAATAAATAATAGAAATCAAAAGTAGAAAGTCAAAGTCATCCACATAGACTCTCATGTGATATATACATTGTCGAGAGTGACATTACCTTTACACATAAGGGCACAAGTTTCGAAACATGTATGATTGAAATGTAATTACAAATCATAAAATGATTCAATAAGTTCGCAGAATGTCAACCCTACCACAAAACGTATCCACTCCAATAATGCATTTGACTTGCAAAGAATTAACTAAAGAAGGAATATTTCTTTTTTAGGAAAATGACCTAATGCCAAAAAATATTGGGTGCCCTTGGGTGCCCCTAATTTGCATGGCAAATAAGAAGGCCTTTAAAAACGTGACGCGTGATAGGTGTCATGTGTGGGCCTAAATTTTAAGGCTCTCTCTCCTTGGCACACTCTTTTCCTTAGGGGTGAGCGGTTCTAGGTTCCTTATAGGTTCCGCTTAAAACCTAAAACCTACTATCGGGTACAAGTTCCTCATTTTTTGGAATTTGGAACCTACCCATCGGAACCTAGAACCTAGAATCTACCTTATCATAGATTTCAGGGTCTAATAGGTTCTTTTTTCTTTTTTTCTTTTTGTTTCATTTTTAGTTAAACAAAATGAAAATGAACACAATAATAATAAACAAGCTTGTCATTTATCAAAGAGAATACAAAATGAACAAAACTATCAACAAAAGAAAAGCAATTGTTGGCAAATAATTCAACTAAATAAAAGTAGGGGTGAACAGTTCCAAGTTCCGTACATGTTCCATTTGAAACTTGGAATCTACCCGTTGGAACAATTTCCTCATTTTTTTGGAACTTGAAACCTACTTTATATACCCTAGAACTTGAAACCTATCTTGTTATAAGTTCCAAAGTCTACTTAGGTCCCACTTATATTATTATTTGAACGATTACAATTTACTAATTATAATTTATATTTAAATACACGAAAAAATGAACATTAATAAAGTAAAAATCTTAGCCATAAAATGGAAACTTGGATTAGTGTTTCTAGATTATACATTCATCATCGAACATCATGGAATATTGAAAGATTGCACAGAGACATGGATCAAGAAAAATATTAAAATTTGTTTCAGATTCTAAGTTACAGGTTCCAAGTTCTAGATTCATCCAACTAAGAACCTGGAACCTACATGTTGAAATAGGTTTATCATTTTTTGGAACTTGAAACTTACCATAAATACCTTGGAACTTGGAACCTACAGGTTTCTATCGGTCCAGTTCTCAAGTTCCAAGTTCTACTCTAGAACCATGCTCACCCCTACTCTTTCCTGCATGTGCCCTCTCGCCTGACTCTCTCTCTTTGCCACCCCCTCTCTCTCACTGAGCCCTCGGTGGAGGTGGAGGCCACGTGGTGGTTCGTCGGATGAGGGCTCGGTTGGGACTCGGAGGGAGAGAGAGAGAGGGCGGAGCCCAGAGTGGGCAGCGATTTGGCTATGGCGGAGCCAGAGATGTGGTGGCTTGTCAATCGGATGCTGAGGATGATGAGGATGCCGAGGGTCTTGCGGTCCGAGTAGGTGCGGCCAAAGATGACTCGGGGGGGTCGGCGGGGTGGAAGAGGTAGAGCAAGATCTAGGTGACGAGGAGGGCTGCCAAGAGGACGTGAGACCAGGAAGACTAGGGAGACGGGGTTGGTGATGAGGAAGCTCAGGGGCGGTGCTAGGAGAGGCCATGGTTGAGGGAGTTGCAGAGGTGGTTGATGAAGGCGCGGAAGGCAGAGGGGAGAGGAGAGAGAGCGAGCGCGTGCAGGGGAGGCAGAAGAGGTGGAGAAAATATTGGGTGCGCGCACGGCGGAGCGAGAGTGTATAGGAGAGAAGAGTTTTCAAAAAATGTCTGACACTGGTCCTATTTTGGATATGTGTCGCACTCTCATAGCCATCTTATTCATTGCGCTGGCATATATTACGCATCAAATATTTTCTCATTACCTTAGGAAATGCAACTGTAGATGAATTGTGTCTATGGCCATCCGTGTGCGAATTTAGAAGAAAAACCTCTTAGACACTTGACACATGTACCATAAAACGGAAGGATGCTGTCGACGATGAAATCCTCGACGTAGCGGATGCAGCGGCCGGAGGCGGTGCTATCAGCGTACGTGAGCCGTCGCTTGCCGAATGGTGAGTCGAACTCGGCGTCACCATCAATGATTTGAGAGCGGAGCCATAAGAGCTTCTTCTCCACATCGGAGATGCCGCCCACTGCCGCCAAGACTCCCACTCCAAGCTTCCGAAAGGATCCGGAGTGCTTGCACAAATCATTCCTTGATGGCAATGGCGATGGTGACGGACCACCCTCGCCATTTCTTGGGTTGATGTACTTGTTAATGATGTTGAGATGGGGTTGCCTGGGCTGCCCTAGTTCCATCTGTCTAGCGAAGAAGAAATTAACAAGAGATCAATGCATGTTCTCTCTCCCCTGGGTGACGAGCGTTGTTGAGGGCATAAGGGAAGGAATGACTCGTTCTATGGACTTAAATAGAGAGGGTTTGGCATGAGAAGTCAAAATGGAAGCGGAATCTTTCTGAAATTATTATTTTTATAATTTGCTCTTTTTATTAATTAATTATATGGTGGGCGTGTGACCCTGTGGTTTGTCATGGATTAGAACGCCCATTGGCTCTCTGCTTACGGACATAGACTTGATGCTTCGTTCCGCTGGACGCCGCACATCGCCATAATCTATTTTGTCGTTGGGGCTGGCGAGGGCCGGCGAGGGCTGCTAGCAGGCCCTCGCCGGCCGCGAATGCGGCGAGGGCTTGCTAGCAGGCCCTCGCCAGCCGTGAATGAAGACTGCGAAGCCCTTGTTAGAGGCTATGAGGTCAAAGGCCATCCTTGCCTTTGTGGTCGGGTGAGGGCTTGGCAGCCCTCGCCGGCACTGAGTGATGGCTTGTATGAGAGCCACGACTCTCGCTAGCGGCCGGTGGGGCTCGCATGCCCTCACCTAGTGGCCTACAAGAGTCACCGTGGCCTGGGCGAAGGTTGCCCTTGCAGCCTCTTGCAAGGACTTGGTGGCCCTCGCCTACGGCTGACAACGGCTTGTGTGAGGGCTGTGACCCTTGCCGGCTACAATTAAAAGAAAAAAAATGAAAGAAGAAAAGAAAAGATAATAAAAAATTCTGAAAAATATTAAAAAGTTACAAATTTGTCTACATTAGCGCCGGCTAAGTCAAGTAGGATGGCCACGTTCATAAGTAATTTCTGGCGAAATTGGCCAGATAAATTTAATTGATACACATGCAAAATGTTTAAAATTAAATTGATTTGAGTGAAATACTTAGAACTGAAATGGTACTCATAGATTATGTGTAAGACTTTTTTGATACTTTCTCCTATAATGATCTACTTGATTCTATGCACGTTATGACGCTTTGTCTAAAGCTAAACATCCCATACCGGATGCGGAACTCTTGTAACAACGGTGAACGAGACTGCTATGGTCGCTCATTTCTACTTTTTTCTCCTTAACTGCCTGACTTTTATCAGTATTCCAGGATGATAATGGACCACTTATGGAGTGCACCCCAGCCAACTGTCTATATCTTTGAATTCAAAGTCGATCTCTACCTAATCAATAAAGAGAACTTTATCCCTCTGTTCCAGCTCATTATGCCTAATCCCATAAAAATCACGGGGCTCACCGATTCTGGGGATTCATCTTCTGCCTTTGCTGCTTCTGATTGGTGCATTGACGTAATTTGAGTAATTCATTTCCCACACGGTCGTGCCCCATACCATTTGCTCAATTCCACGAGAATCGCACTTTTGAGAGAGAGAGAGAGAGAGAGAGTTCCTTGGAAACTATACCTTATAGCTTGTTTTATCCATATCAACTGATACGGAAAACAAATGTATGTAGCATCAATAAACGTTTTCCATGTTCTCGCAACATCTTCTCTGTTGCGTGAACATTTGTATGGGTGAGGTGGACCAGACAAACTAATCTTTATTTTAATGAGCAGCATAAACTATTCTTGCACGCGCGCTGACTAGGGAATCAAGAAACTCAGAGTTAGGGTTATTTAAGGGAATAATTAGGGTGTGTTTAATAACGTTTCTATTTTCAAGGATAATTTCTGCTCCAAAATATTTTTTTCTATTTTTATTCCCTAGATGAGTTTCTAAGTAGGACAACACATTTAGTAACTGCATAGAATTTATATTTTCAGAATAGAAAAAGAACATAAATGCGTTTGGTACGACTCTAAAAATTTCGATTCTCATTTTTTTCTTTTAATTATAAAAATGTTAGTGGAAACTTAACAATTCATATCTGAATAAAACTTGACTTCTGTAAGGATTTAATTGAATGAGATATTCTAAGATGGCCTTAGAAAATTCAATATAATAATTACTCAAATATGGATGACTGGAAATGACAGTAGAGAGTTTCATCGTTTTATAACTCAAGATGAAGGCACGGATACCTAGAGTGCCAAAACTTGGTACGGAGACACTTAAGTGTCAAAAGTTAGGAAATATACACTTAAGTGTCAAAATAAGGTGAAATGGAACAATTAAGTGCTAACGGTCGGCCAAGTTGCATACATTGTATTTTTTGAGGACATACTTTACTGAGGTGGCAATTATTTAAAAAAAAAATACACGTGGATAACAAAAACAACGTCGCCCCATCCACGCTGGCTTCACCAAGCCAAACAACGTTATTTTTCCTTGGTACTAAATGACATCGTTTAGTTTATTTCGAGGGTAAACTAGATCTCGCCGTCTTCGTTGATGGTTAGACTCTCACGCTCACACCCACGTTGTTCTCTCTGTCGCTGTTCTCGGTCGCTGTTCACACTCAATAAGTTTGGTCATCACTTGTCATCATTGCTCGCCTAGGTTTTGTCCTCTCTCCCCCTCATTTCTGGTGTGAAATTAGGGCTCGAACTCGTCTATTGGGGTTTTGATGGGAAATTTAGGGTTTGGTTGGGAAATGTGGGGGTTGGTCGAGAAATGTAGGGCTCAGATTATACTATGATATACGATTAGGGCTCAGGTGTGGTGCTTGAGCAATTGAAGGTTTCAGATTTGCAATTTAGGGCTTGGCAGAAGGAAAATTAGGGCTTTTATGCTATTGTGATTTGTGATTTAGGACTTGGATATGGTATTGTGATGTGTGAAGATGGTTTTAGGGCTCGGATGCGATATTGTGATGTGTGAGGGTGATTTTTAGGGCTCAGAGTGGTTGTTGTGGGGACATCTTGCTATTTTTTTTTTAATTGAAGTATTGAAATAGGTGTCGTGGGATCTATGCTTGCCGTGGGAACCTTTGTTTATTGGTCAATATTTTAAGTGAAGGTAATATAATCGAAGTGGTTGTCGTGGGTGCATCTTGTCATTTCTTTCCATTAAATAACTTGTGCATTTCTTCCCTTTTCTTTAATAAAGTCCATGAAAGTGTGGAACCTTCACGTGCAATTGTCTATCATCCTTTGTCGATATGATCCCAAAACTTAATTATTTTTTTCCTTGATTGTATAAATGACTTATGATAAGAATTATTTTGTTGTCATTGTTTGTTATGGTGGGCTCTTACTGAAGCTTGATCTTGCTTCAACCACCATTGGTAGCGAGGGACAAAGGGGCTGGATGGTGGTGTAGGGATGAAGACCACCGGCGGGGGCTAAAACCGGCGGCAAAAGTTCATCGGAGAGAGATTTGATCGGACCGAACTAGAGAGAGGGAGAGATCTGGTTTTGATGAGAGATTTGAGAGAGAAAAGAGGGAGAGATACTGTGGGAGAGAAAATTTTCGTGCAGAAATAAGCCCTTTTAGAAAATGGAGGAAAATTTCATTTATATACACCCTAAATTAAGAGATTTTGGCCATTGGTTCCATCTGACGGTTGAAATTTCGATCCAATAGTCAAAAATTGATTTCGAAGGCTCTATCATGATCTCAAGGTGTTGGGTAATTAATCTAGTGGTTTTGATTTGCAAAAAGCGAAGCAAAAGTTGGGAATTACGTCAAAATGTCCAATTAGGAGTTAATTTGCAATTTGATGAAATTCGATGGTCAATTTGTAAAATTTTAGGAAATTGAAGGTGCAGAAGTGAAATTGACATTGAGTGAATCTCGGAATTGGTCGCCGGAGGTCAGAAATCGATTGGCAAGGGGCTGAACCGGTTAGCCCTGCCGGTGGCTAGTCAGACTAGTCAAACCAGTTCGATTCGGTTCGGCCGGATTTTGACTGGTTCTTGACCGGTTTTGTTCGGTTTCTGGCTATCTTGTCCACTTGTGACCCTTGTAGGTCTAAAATTTATGCAATTTGGTCCCTTAAGGACCAAATTGAAAATGAATTTTATCATTTTTAAGAAGAAATTGACCAATTAAGATATAATTAAACTAATAAAACCTTATGAACGTGATTTAGGGGTCTTTTATTGACCAAATTGAATGATTATCATGAAAAAAACGAGTTGAAACCATGGGTGCTTTGAATTGGGCCTAAATGGCTAAAATGGTAAAATTTGCAATTCAATGGGAAAAATTGTAAATTAACTAAAACTGAACTCAATTAGTGTCACAATTGCCTTATCTAATGAGCTACCCATATGTAAGATCACTTATTGTATTCAAATTGACCTTAAATTGAAGCGCTTGGGTTTAAGTCAAAAATGGATCTAAGCCTAATATTAAAATTAGACCTAGATTCATGAAATTAAACCATAGTCATGAAGGGGTCAATTCGAACTTTGTCGTTTCAAGCTCAATTGCTTGATTTTCTAATGCCTAAGGGGATAAAATTCTTCAAATCGATAAATTCTAGTGTGAATTTCATAAAATTGATTTCGAATTTGGACTTATCTTAAGGAAATGGGTGAGAAACAATCGTCCGTTTGCAACTTATGAAGGATTGATTTTCATCCCCTAATTAGGGCTTAAAACGACAATTCGTATTTTGACTCGACAAATCACGAAATTGAATGCACAAGAAAATTTTAGATAATCTATAAACCAAATGTCAAAGAAGGAATTACACCTAATTATGACTAGAATAAAAGTGATTTTAATTTTAGTCGATTTAGAACCCAAAATTGAAAAATTCATAAATCAACGTTCTTAGTTGAATTTTGTGAAATTTTTGACACAAAAAAGTCAAATTGACATTAAAATAAATGTATTTGTGCTTTTTTTTATTTTTTAAATTATTTTCCTTTTTTTGTCAAAAGTTTGACCAAAAGTCAACCATTTAGTTAACTTTTCCTAAAAAATTGATTTTTTGTCAATTCTTTGGATTTTCGAGAAATTAATTTGACAAAAGTGAAATTAAAAATAAATGAAATTTTTTGGGTAAAAAGTCAATTTTTGAGCCGGGGCTGACTTTTAGTTAAAGGGTTGACCAAAAAGTTAACACGAAAGTCAACCGTTTAACTTTTCGAGTTTTTCTCGAAAATGAACTAAACCTTATTTAAAAACAACAATACAAAAGAAAGAAATGAAAAACTATACTTTTTGGCCTAGAGATGAATTCTGTCGGGATAGAAACTCAAGTCTCGATCTTTACTTTTAATAATGTATCGACTAAAAATCAAGTGTCAACATGCATTGTCTCATTTGAAGTATTTGCACTTCAACCCTTCTCTATATTGGGCACATTCATAAAATCTTTTCTCAGGATTCATTCAACTCCACGATATTCTTCTTAGATGTGGTAACCACCATAACGGAAATGCTCGCCTTCTCTTTTGCTTTTGTGTGGGAAATTTGAGTTGCTAGTGAAAGTCTTGCTCCCCATTTTCAATATTTAGTAGTGGAATTTTGGGCAAATCGAAATTAGGGTTCTGGAATAGGGTTGAGGCACTTTAATGGGGATTTTGTTGATTTAGGGTTTTTGGTTGGGGCAATTGGGGACATGACATTGTTTTGGTTGATTTAGTACTTTTATTTTGGCCAACGATGGAATAGTGTTGTTTTAGGTGAGTCTAAGAGCCTATTTGTTAATGCTTATGTTCTTTTGTTTTTCTATTTTTTTGTTTCCTAGAACAAAAAATGAATAAAAATCTGTTTGATAAAGTTAATTAATTTTTCCATTCCCCGGAATAGAAAAGTGGTTGGGAATTAGATTTGAAATAGAAACAATAAGTAGAAAAAAAAGTAGCTTTTTATTCCTGGGAATAATTTTAGAAATAAGTTATTTTTTTTCTTTTCTCCTTCCTTGCCGCCTGCCGGCCCCCCACTGTTGATCCCTGCTAGTCGGCCATCGTTGGCCACTACCATCGGCAGAATGCCAATAGCCGATTGTTGTTGTCATTGGTGGACCGGTGGCGGGGAGCGATGGTCGGCGAAGGAAGAATAAGAAAAAAAGGAAAACAAATCTTAAAAAATTATTAAAAAATTAAAAGAAATTATATGTTACAAAAAATAAATAAATTTGTCGATCGTATTAGACACATTTTTGTTCTTTTTCTATTCCACGAATAGAAATCTTTTATAGTCATCAAACACGTTCTTTTACTCATAAATTGTTATAGAAAATAGATATAGAAAAAAACTATTTCTAAAAAGAAATTATTTCCCGAAATAGAAGTTTTACCAGACGGATCTTAAGCTAACTAAGCTCTCTGATGAGCCATGTAGACAAGTTATATTAAAAAAATATTACCGCGTAGGATTTTCGGGAGCCTTTATCGGACTTGACATTCAGATGTTCCAATTTTTTAAAAAAGTGACACACACGTGTACTTTTCGTAACTTTTGACATTTAAGTATCTTTGATGCTAAATTTTGACACTTGTGCTATACTTCTACCACTCAAGATGTGGGGATGATGATAGTAAAATTTTGGGCTTACAATAAACATGTGTATAGACCTTATGAGCTTTTTTAGTTGTAAGGAGAAGAGCAAACACTACTTGGTAGAATGAACAATGTGAAACAATTGATGATGGAGCCGATCTTTGGTGAACTCATCAAACCTTCAAGCAAATAACATTGGAGATTTACGGAGCACAGGCTTATTCAATTGCTATGAACACAAGACAAATGATAATGCAAAAGACTTGTTCAGAGCTATATAAATTTTCTATTAAAATAGAATTGCAAATGTTCTTAAAGGATGTCTCCAATAGAATCTTAAGAGAAGAAGACCGGAGTTGCCAAGCTTTCACAACCTGGCATTGTCTCTAAAAGAAAATGGTATTAAAAAATCCATATTGTAAAGCTCAAAAAGCTTATTCAATTTTGAATCTAATTTTCATCAAAAGATTTTCCGATTTTTTATGCTAAATTAAATCTAAACTAGAATTAACACTAAAATATAGTAAAACAACTAAAAATCTAATTTCTAAATTTTTCCTGAATTTATGAATTTTTTTAATTTTTTAATTTTTTATTCCAAAAAATGGGGACTTGGATTGTGTCAAGAGACTAAACCTTGTGTCAATTTTGTAAAGATGAGCATTAGGGTATGTTAAGCCTTTTTTTTTTCTTTTCTAAAATGATATTATTTCTTTTTTTTGTTCATGAAAACAAAGAAGTAGGATTTTTTTTTTTTTTTAACTTCTAATTTCTGTTCCAAGTTTATTCTTAGCCATTGATTTGCTCAGGGAAATAGAAAAATTGATTGACGTTATCAAACGGAACTTTTTTTGTTTTTTCTGTTTCGAAAAACAAAAAAATAGGAAATCGATAAATAAAATGATTATGAACAATGCTTCAGTTTTCCTATTGAGCTTAATCTTACAATCAATGAGGCCACTATGGGTGAAACGAGATATAAGAGAAAATTTCAAATACGGGCCCGAAGTGCTATCATTTTCTCAAATAAAGGTTTGAAGTGGATTTTGTGTAAAATAAGGATCTGAAATGGTTATATCAATCTTAAATAAGGACCCGAAATGGCTATTGCAATTTTAAATAAGGGGCTAAAGTGACTATGGCAATTGCAAATAAGGGCCTACCCTCGTCGGCTAGCATCGGTTTTTTCTTCTTTTGTTTTTTGTTTTTTGTTTTTTTTTTTTCGGGTGAGGGCTCAGCAACCTCGCCGGCCGTGGGCGAGGTGATCCTTTCTTGAATCTAACGAGGGTTGGCCTCACTTGTAGCTTTCGAGGGTGGCCTTGCCCAAGATGAGCTCGCTTTGCTGAGACAAGGCCATCCCTCGCCGGTCATTGGTGAGGCGACCCTCACCTAGATCTAGTGAGGAATGTTGGTGGTCAACTGGCCATCGGCAAAGAAGAAGAGAAAACTAAAAAAAGAAGAAGAAAGAAATAAGACAAAAAAATGTAACTAACGAAAATACCTTTGACTAACTAGAAAGTCGACAATTATTTGAAATTGATATAATCACTTCATACCCTTATTTGAAACAAATTCTTCTTTTGGTACTTATTTGAGAAAATGAGAGTATTTCAAGAGCTTATTTAAAATAAGGTCCACATTCAGGCCCTTATTTGAGAAATAAGAACACTTTAAGCCTTTATTTAGAATTTTTCACAAGATATGATACACACAAACATACATACATACATACATACATACATACATACATACATACATACATACATACATACATACATACATTTTATATATATATATATATATGGGTATATGTATGATTTTCTGGTTCTGTGCTAATTTAATGTTATTACATAATTGGGATTATTCTATTGTTTCCTTAAAAAGAAAGGATTTTTTTTTTCATGAAGGTAGATTTCAAAAAGAATCAGTAAGGGTTAAAAATCTGAGTAAAAAAAAAAAAAATACAGGCCATCTGATTTTTCAATAATTTATTATTAATTTACTAGCGTTTCTATGAAAATATCAAATTTGAACAACTTGCAAAATATCAATTTTTTTTTTATGTAATAACATAATTTAAACAGTTCTACTATTCAAGTTGGTTATCGATGTTAATTGTTTATTTTAATTACCAATTTCTCTTTATCTCTAAGAAAAGAATTAAATATAAGTAAGTAATTCAAATGAGAGATGGTAAATTGAAACTAGTTGACAATTTAGTCCAACTAAAGTTGTTCGGTCTAATTTAGATTGGTGATTTCACATTCAAATTGATAAATTTGAAGCAATCGCAATTATGCAAATGATTTTAGTAAGTTAATTCAAAAAATTATAATTTGCAAATTGTTAAAAATGTAGAAATTTTCTAAAAGTGTTGGTAAGTTACCAAAAAGTTGTATGAAAAAAAAAAAAATTTACCAATTTTTCTTGCCTAATAGTTGTTTGACTCTTATTGAAATCTATCGGTATGGATAAAGGTCCGTACTTCTTGGCATGGAATAATATATTAACCATCTTATAATGCATGAGAATACTTTTATTGAAATCTTTATGATATATTTTGACTGTTTGTTGGATGTACTTTGTAGCTTTCACTTCCAGAAGAAGCAAAGTTGTTTCCGGTCTATGCATTTTCCTATTTCGAATAAAATCTGACTACAGAACAACATATTCTTTGATACGTCAAATGCAATAGTTTAGTGCATAGACATTGTTTGAAATCATTGTATACGGTTTATACGCTCTTTTCAATGGCTTTATAAGCCTTCGCTTTAGCATTTGGTGTTTTGTTGCGTGTTTTTGTGGGGCTTGGATGCTTCTTTAAAGAACTCAAGACTACCTTATAGTTCCAGAGATTGTTTTTTCTTATGGTCTCACTTCTCTCTTCTATGTACATATGTGTGCGATGTTCACTGCGGTTGAATCTTGGACCTAGTACTCTCCGGCCCCACCTCCCAATCCCTTTACCAGCAGGGCTACATGCCTGTTGGCGTTCAAGGAATTGTTTGAGTGGATTATTTTACAGCGTTAAAAGCTTGTGTAGTTTAAGCCTTGTTTTAGAGGCGATTTCTGATCACTGCTTAGATAAAATCAATAGAAGAGGTGGCATTACTAATTGCAGGGTTCCTCTTTCACTGTCAATCCATCACTATTATTCACATGGTGAGAGTACTCCTAAGCGTTAAAAGCTTGTGTAACAATTCGCCGCGAACTAAATTCAATCCATAATCAATTTCTTCCCCAAAACTAAATAGACTAAAATCAACTTAGCATGAACAATAGCCGGCCAATATAACCTTGGAATAAGCAAATATAATACCAAATTGATGAGGAAATAAAGCCAACAACAACTTCAAAGATTTAACGTGGAAAACCAATGCAGGAAAAATCATGGACAACCCAAAACTCCCATTACTTAGAATACATAAAGTAGTCTTATCTAGTCACACATTAAAGGCTCAACATAAGTATTACAACCATATTTGCTCACAACAAAGGGGAATTAACAAATTCGGAATAAGAAAATCCTAATCACGATTAGAAAATTTAGAAGAAATTCTCAGTGAATGAAACCAATCAACTCGTAGCCCTCACCTTACGAATAACATATTCAAATTTAAGCTAATTCCGTTATCGTTTGGCCACCGCAAAGATTCAGCCCTCTTTCCTTTTTCTTGTCTGCTTGCTCTCGGTGATATCACTCTGTCCCGCGCCTTCTCTCTATTTTTCTCTCTCTTCTTGGGCTCACCCCTTGCACGAACTCCTCTTTTCTTCACTTATTTTTTGACTTTTCTTCTCTTCTTTTTGTTTTAATGTTAGCTTGGCCCCACAAGAGGTTGGCCCAGCCAACAAGAGAGTGTTCTCACAATTCATGAGTAGCTCATTTTGAGTTGGTACATGTACCTATAGGCCCTGTTTGGTAACCATCCAAACATGGCCAAATTCTGATTCTTTGTTTTCGAGAGTAGTTTGGGAACAGAATCGCATTTGGTAAAATTTTTGTTCCTGGGAACAGAATCGCGTTTGGTAAAATTTTTGTTCCTGGGAACAGATTTGGAGTAGAATCGAGAATTAAAAAAAAAATTGATTCTTGTTCCAGAATCAAAAAAAAGAATAAAAAAAAGTGGAAGAAAAGTGGAAGCTCAAGTCTCTCCCCTCCTCTCCTTTGTTGCCGTTCGCCACCGTCCACCGCCGCCGTTCGCCTCCGCCATCTGCTAGTCGCCGGCAACCAGTCTGGCGAGCTCGCCGAAGGCTCGCCAGGTCAGGGTGAGGTCCGGCGAGCTCGCCGGTTGTGACATCCAGATTTTCGGGTTTTCATTTCGATTAGATAAATTGGACATTTCATCGGCGCGACTACAGTGTTTTTCTCTGAGTTGGCCACTCACGAGATAACTAGACTAGCTGGGTAAGTTATTAGGGACTTTAAGACAGATAGACTGAAAATTCGACTAGGAATCGACTTCTCGACCGTGCTTATCTTTAGGGATCATTATGGCACAGTTAAAAATCGAATTAAAATCAGAGATAGGTCGGTTCGACTGAGATGAATGACCGATCGTGGGTGACTCCACTGAATTGGAAAACTCTTGTCGATTGGCACTAATTTGACTTTACTATCGTTTTGGTACCTTGTGTCCGTATTTGAATCATTGAGATTTTCATGACAACCGAGAGTCACCAATGTGTCAAGTGGATTCATCGTGGCTCGAAGAAAATCGACCATGGGTCATTTGTCCTAAAAAGTTATGAAAACTACCCGGTAACCTAGGTCACACTAAGAAACGCGTCCGAGTGAAATTAACCGCCAATCTAAGTCCGATTTCAGAAATTGAATATTCTGTCATGTCACAATAAATTTTAGGATTATCGATTCAGTCTCAGAAGATTTTTCTGACAACCGAGACTTTTTGGGAAAAAGTCGGTTTAGGGCTATTTTCGTTCAGTTGAAGCCGGGGATTGTGAAATTGAGAAGCATGAGGGATTTTTGGATGAGAAAAATAATCAATTTGATAAGTGAGACATCAATTGATTTTTAGAGCCATTTGAGAGAAATTCAAGAGGGAAATTGGATGCAGAAATGCAAATGGGAACCGAGTACTCTAATCCGAAACTTCTTTTGGGAATCTATGAGCTATTTGAAAGAAAATGAAATAAGAATTTTCTATTTAAGGAAATTCTTTTCTTTTGATTTGATTCCCACTTTTTTTACTCCATTTGACCAAACACCTAATTTTCCCACAAGTTTCTCTTTCCTTCTTTCTTTCTTTTTCTTTTTCCTTTTCTCTTCTCTCTCTCTCTCTCTCTTTCTTCACGTGCGGAATCCCCCTCCACCGAATGCTCCCTTTGCCGGTTCCAACTTTTCTTCTACTTTTCCTTTTAGCTTTTTGACTTTTCAACACTTATCTTCTCTCTCTTGTCTTCTTCTCCCTCTCTCTCGGTAACCTCACCCGCACGACTCTCTCTTCCTCTCCCTCTTGGTTCATTCGAAGACAGCAGAAGCAACAGCCGCGGCCAGCTGCGTTGTGGGAGCTGCAGCCGCGCCGGAGCCAAGACCGTCGTCGCTACCTCACGCCGCACGCCGTCGCTGCTCCTCGGCCACGCGCGCTCGCCCTCCGCCTCACCCTCTCCTCACTCTCCTCAGCCGTCGGTCCCTGCTCGTGCGTCCAGGAGGGGCGCTGTTCGACCAGTTCAGCGGCGGATCGGCCACCTCCGGCCACCGTGCACCGCCATCTCGACCAGCCGGAGCTCCTCCTGGCCCTAGCCGCCCTTGCCTCGCCATCTCAGCCCCGGATTTGCCCTTAACCAGCAACGAACAGAGTGCAGAATGGGTATGGCAGCAACTATTTGGCCCGTTTTGGCCCGTCTTCCCGAGCTCGGATGCTCGGCCCGCTTTGAGGAAAGTCGATCATCGCGTCGATCCCGTCGTTTTGAGTGAGTTTTACTCACTAATACCTTCTTAGTTTGCTAATTATACTTAAATGTTGATTAGTGTTAATTAAGCGTAATTAGTTGGTTAGATTAGAATTGATTAGCGATTATTAGTTAATTGCATTGCATATCAGTTGTTTGATTAGTGTACTTAGATAGAGAATTGCATATAGTATTTATTGGATGCTTCTTGGGATTTTTCCCGACCCTTATCGGGTGTTAATTAGGCAACTCGGGCCTAATTGGAATTTTTAGGAATTAAATATTAATTTTCGAAATTAATTATTTAATTATTTATTTTTCAAAAATTCAATTGGGATGGCCAAGTGGACGGGATTTTATCTTGATGATCGTGGTGTAGTCCGTTTATTTAATTGAGCTTTATATTATGCTAAATTGAATTTATTGTATTTATTTATTTAATTTTCGAAATTAATTATTTAATTATTTATTTTCCGGAAATTCAACTTGGATGGCTAGTGACTGGAATTTGGTGCTAATTGTCATGGTGCAGTCTTTTTATTTAATTGAGCTTTATTTTGTGCTGAATTGAATTATTTGTGAAATTGGGAATTATTCTTTAACTGAATAATCTTTGGTTATTAATTGAAAAATAATCGGGCATCGGTTGAAAATGCCAAAAATATGTGAATGGACTACAGAAAATGTGGGAGTTATGGAAAGGAAAATATTATATTTTGGCTCAGGCCAGCTGTGTGCCAACGCACGATATTTTATCGGGTATTTTTAATACGAAGAAATTAGGCCAAGACATTATTTGAATTGAGGAATTTAAATGCGAGGCACAATGTCATTGGGCCGTGAGGGATTAATCGTGTGTTGGTTTATAGTTGAAGCAAGATGATTATTGGAAGTGGATGTGATGTGTGTTGTGTTAAGGGAAACCATTGGGTCATGAACAGGTAAATGACTAAGTACTACACGATAGCGAGATTTTGTGTGAGTAACCTCTAGCGCCTTATACCATTGCTTATCGTAGTAAAGGACTAAGCACTACACGATAGCTAGATTTCGTGTGAGTTACCTCTAGCGCCTTATACTATTGCTTTTGTAGTGAAGGGCTAAGTACTACATGATAGCGAGACTTCGAGTGAGTTACCTCTAGCGCCTTATACTATTACTTTTGTAGTGAAGGACTAAGTACTACACGATAGCGAGACTTCGTGTGAGTTACCTCTAGCGCCTTATACTATCGTTATTTGAGGGCAAGGACTAAGTACCGCACGATGACAAGACTTTGTGTTGGGTCACCTCTAGCGCCTTGAGCCTATTTTTGAGTGGGAATGTTGAATTGGAACGTTGAGATTAATTATCGAGTATAGATGGAATCACCGATATGATTTGATCAGTTGGTCATGGATTGATTGATTGAACTGAATTGGCCGGGGAGTGGTCATCGTTGACATGTAATCGACTAGATCGATTGATCATTGCTTTAATATGATGTTGTGAATTGATTGATCGAATGGAAATGACCGTGAGTGGTCTTATTGGTGTGTAATCGACTAGATCGATTTGATCGATACTTTGATCAGTGATGTGATTGCTAGGGTGCCTATTTAATTTGTGCTAATATGCAGGTGGAATCTGAGGCCAAGGTAAGTCCTCTGACTCATGTTGTGCATAGGCAGCCCTAAGGTGTATTAGTGTACTAATCGGGTCTTAGGGGGTAGAACTTGCTGAGACGTAATCTCAATGATTATTGAATAACCATTTCAGGACCTTGATGAGGAACCTGAGGAGGAGGAATCTGAAGAGGAGAACCCTAATGTGGGACTAGATGAGAAGGAAGATTTTGGAGATGAAGATGACCAAGAGGAGGATCCTGAGTATGACTCGGATGAGGACAGAGATCCCATCCTGTTTTGTCAGATCTTGATTATATGTGGATAAGTGTTAGATCAGACTCTGTGAATAGTATTGCATTATATACTATGAGGTGCTTGTGTAAAAGAGTAGTTGTGAATTTCAGTATGAAAAATATGGCCCTACTTTTCTATCACATTGCTTTATTGTCTGGGGATTTATAACCGCTTCCGCATGTACATATTAAAATGAAAAGGGTCGGTGATACGTCATGGGATATCACTTTCAAAATCGACCAAAGGTAAGGGACGTGCGTGTGCTTGAGGATCGGGGCGTGACACCGGTGGCCAGCCTAGCCATTGGCGAGGCTCGGCCTCACCAGATCTAGCAAGTCGAGCCTCACCGGTGGCTAGGCGAGCCTCGCCAAGGCTGGGTGAGGCCCGCCTTGGTCACCGGTGGGGCTGGGCGAGGGCTAGGCAAGTCTCGCTCGCTGCCGGCGAGGCTCGGCCGACGAGTGCCAGCAATGCTCGGCCGACGAGGGCCGGCGACGCTTTGGTGAGGTCGCTGGCCCTCGTTTGGATCGGTGACCGGCTTGAAGAAGAAGAAGAATAGGAGAAAAAAAAAAAAAAAAAAAGGAAAAAAAGAAAAGAAAAAAAGGAAAAAGGGAAAAAAAGAAAAGAAAAAAGGAAAAAGTATAAAAAATATTTAAAAATTAAAAGAAATTGATTTGGAAAGTAATCAATGAAAGCAGTATCAAACGTAATTCTATTCCAGAATCAGACATTTTGGATAGTTACCAAACAGCTTAAAATGCTTAGAATTTGTTCGAGAACAAAATAAAAAATTTTTATTTCTGATCAGAATCTACTCCCGGGAACAGAATCGTTACCAAACACATCCATAGGTGCCTGGGACAGTCAGCTTGGCTATTATCTTCAGATGACTCTCGGTGACATAGTAATTGAAGTTGCATTGTCTATTTGTATGGACTTTGGACATAACTTGTATTCAATTTAATTTCGTTTTTCAAATCTTCTACTAGATGCGGAAGTATAGTAGCTCTGGATCAATTTCTACATGGAGCTTGCGCGGGGAGGGAAATTTGGGGAGGAGACCTGCAATATGTTTTGCACTCTCCCAATATGACGTATACCTGGCAATGAGGCTCTCACGTTTAGCATCTCCATTGAGATCTTTACGAGCCTGGTTGTCATTTAAGATAGAAATTTTGCCATTTCTTTCTTTCCCTACAATCTCCATGAATGCCTTCTTTTGGAAGGTCCAGTTTCCAGTTTTCAGGTTGAAATGATAGAGCGGCAGAACCTCTGGCCATAAGAGGCTACAAACTCCAGTGCAGCAATAATGTACTCGAACTCCTCCTCTGAAAGGTAGTAGGGAAAGCTGACTCTGGTCCATCCAGGCTTCACTCC
This sequence comes from Eucalyptus guilfoylei, assembly GCA_016097605.1. Lineage (NCBI taxonomy): Eukaryota > Viridiplantae > Streptophyta > Magnoliopsida > Myrtales > Myrtaceae > Eucalyptus > Eucalyptus guilfoylei. Next base: position 57,498,224 of record CM027867.1, on the reverse strand, counting down.
AGCAAATCCCTGTTATAAAGGTAAATTCACTAAAGATTAGTAAAATGCTTGCTCTTATATTTCTCTAAGAAATGATTGCATTGGTTGAGGGCTAGTGCCTGATAGACCCTTCGCCTGTATGGCAATTACGGTTTGAAAATCTTTAAGATTTTACATGTTATGTCTTACAGGAAAGAAAACAAGCATCTTACCTCCTGAATGGCACATCTAAATGCACGGGATTGAGCTTCACTAATGCCAAGTAGGGCATGACCGTATGGACCGGCACAAGCACACCCGCCTCTCGCTTGAATGCCAAAGAGGTCATTGAGGAGAGTGGTAACAAAAGGTCCGTGGAGAGGCTTGTCTCTTTCGTTCCCCATTTCTCCCCACAGGTAAAGCCCTCTCTCTCTTCCCTTCTTATTACAATCTGGTGGGGAATTAGTTGTTGAGTATATCAGGAAAGACAATATAGCTTGTCTCTTAGCTGTTCTTTTCCCGAGAATCTCTATGTTCTGGTTTTTGGAGAGCCTTTCGATTGCTTCTTTAATGTACTTGTGCTCCAGTTTCTCAATTACTTCACATCCCACGTAATCTTTCAACCAAAATGCCAATGCTGCTCTTGTGATCTGAATAATCTGTGGAGTCCCAGCGTTCTCTCTTTCTTCAATGTCTTCCACGTATAATGTATCCTGCTAGGCAAGTAAATCAACAAGTCACCAACTGATGAAAATCAGAAAGCTTTGATGGTAATTGCCTTAGCTTTTGAATTTGCTCCGTCGTTTGCGAAAGATCAATGCTTTTACCATTTCATTGAAACCATTCACATAATCAACAGTTCCTCCTCCACAGGTTGATGGGGGTGATGATCCAAGCCGATAGAGAGCCTTGCTCATGAGCAGGATTCCTGGAGACCCAGGTCCACCAAGGAACTTGTGCACACTAAGGAAGATAGCATCATAACCGTCGACTTGCCCTGATCTCATGTCGATTTCCACATAAGGTGCACTGTTCAAAATTAAGCAATTTAAGGCCAGTTAGATTAGTCGCTTCATTATGTTACCATGGAATCATATAATCGTGGAACATATTCTCAGTAAATGCAAATGAAGAGTTCTCCAATTGAGTTAGAGAATGCAGGAAAATGAAGGCTCACCTAGCTGCAAAATCAAAGCAAGCAAAGGCACCAAATTGGTGAAGCAGCTTCGCGACAGCTCTTGTGTCGGTACAAATCCCGGTGACATTACTGCAAGCAGAGAATGAACCCAGAATTGGCCTGTTTTCATCTCGATGAGACTCAAGCTTTTGCCTTAAATCTTCCATGTCTATCGACCCATCTTCATCTAGTCCGATCTCTATGACCTCCGCTAGACTTTGCCTCCATGAGAGAAGGTTTGAGTGGTGCTCATAAGGCCCGACTAGGACCACCCATCTCTCTTCGCTTGGCATGCACTTAATCATCCTCTCTCTTAGGATCGATGGCACTGCAATGCCCATGACTTCTTGGAGTCGCTTGATTGACGCGGTGGATCCTGATCCGCAGAACAAGATCGCATCCTCGGGTCCACCTCCTAAGCACCGTTTGATGTAGGTCGAGGCCTCATGCACCATCTTGGTGGTCCGGCCACCCACGTGGCTATCAGACGTGTGTGAGTTACCTATATGCACATCCATAAAAGTACCATTCAATTTAGCGGTTTTATCTAATATACAATAGAAGCTAAAGATGGTCAGGATAAAATTAATCTTGTATGTAACGTGTACCATGGGATTTTGACTATTATAGGATTAAAAGATTAGAGATAAAAGTCAAACAAGGATAAACCGGAGTTGTACACGCACTTGTACACACCATGGAGAGTGATATGGCCTATATTAATTTAACTTCACGAGTCATTCACTACTAAATGAACCTCAAACGTTTGATTTTAAAAATTTGAAAATAAAAAAAGTAGAAGTCATCGACTTATATCCTTGTATGATATATCATGACATATGATCTTGTCTATACATACATACATATACATATTTACTGGTCACGTCCGTAGCACAACGCTGAGTACGTAAGTGATTGAATGCTAGCTGCTAAGGACATGGTAATAACTTCGAAAGTGCGAAACGCTAAAAGTAATAAACCATCACAACCGCAAAGAATTAATATTATTATACGTGCGCACTCTAAAAATGCGCGCTCCGACAGTGATACGTGCAACCCTTCAATGATACGTGCGCCCTCCAACAATGCATTTGACTTGTAGAGAAAAATTAATACTATCATATAGTCCGATTATCGGCATAGGAAACATGGACCAGAAGCTTGAAAAGCTACGTGCGTTCATGCTGAGGCCAACAGCTATAAAACAACGTGCATAAGGGCCTGTTTGTTTTTACTCCAAATAGTATTTGATTCTATTCTTTTATTCCCAGAATAAAAAAAGAATAGAAATCCGATTGATAAAATTTTTGTTCCCGGGAATAGATTTAGAACAAAATCAAGAAGTAGAAAAAATAGTTTCTTATTCCCGAGAACAATTCTTAGAATCAATTCCTATTTTTTTCATTTTTTCTATATTCTTTTTTTTTCCTCTTCTTCTCTTCATCTTTCTTCTTCTTCCATTTGGCTTGTCGTCGGAGTTGGTGACCGGTCAGACGAGGGCCAGCGACCTCGCCGGTGGTTGGGCAAGCTCGGCCTCGCCGGATCTAGGTGAGGTTGACCTCACCTAGCAAGGCGAGGCCAAGCCTCGCACAGCCACGGCGAGGCCGACCTTGTGCCGCCTGGGTGAGGTTGAGCTTGGCTACCGGCAAGGCCGAGGCTCGCCTTGGCCAGGCGAGGCTTCGGCAAGGCTCCGGCGAGCTTGCCGAACCTCGCCTTAGCTTGGCCAGGCTCCGGCGAGCTCACCGGACCTTGCCTGGTAGGTCGCTGGCCACAACGGTGGCCAGCGATCGGCTACAAAGAGGAAAGAGGAAGAAGAGAAAAAGAAAAAAGAAAAAAGAGAAAAAAGAAGAAGAAAAATATAATAAAAATATTAAAAAATTAAAAGAAACAAAAAATTTAAGAATTTTACCAAACACATTTTTATTCCGGATGTAGAAATTTTGGATAATTATCGAACGCGTTCTTTTGTTCATAAATTGTTCTCGGGAGCAAAATCAGAAAAAATCATTTTTGATTAAAAATTGTTCCCTTTCTTCGTAGCCAACCAACTCTGACCCCACGCTGAACCGCCCAGATCCGCTCTTCTGTTAGCATAAAGATCCGTGTAGACTTAGGGCGCTATTCTATGCGCCCTAAGTCTACACGCAAGGAATCAAACTAGAGAGAGTGGATCTATTCAGACGTTGACCAAAAGAAAAATCTCGTAGATGCCCAGGCACGCGTACCGTAAAACGGGAGGACGTTGTTGGCGATGAATTCCTCGACGTAGCGGACGCAGCGGCCAGAGGCGGTGCTGTCAGCGTACGTGACCCCCCGCCTGCCGAACGGTGAGTCAAACTCAGCGTCCCCACCGATGATCTGAGAGCGGAGCCACGCGAGCTTCTTCTCCGGGCCACTGCTGCCCGCGGCCGGGACTCCTGCTCCGAGCCTCCGAAAGGATTCAGAGTGCTTGCGCAGATCATTCCTCGAGGATGGGGAAGGTGGCGATGGACTCCCCTTGGCATTTCTCTGGTTGATGTACTTGTTCATGATGTTGAGATGAGATTGCCTTGTCAAGCCGGGGTGCTCTAGTTCCATTTTCTAATGAAGAAGGAATCAACAAGAGATCAATGCCTTCTCTTTCGTTCTTTCACTCGGGAGACGAGGGCTCTTTGAAGGGTATGAGGGGAAAGAATGAATGATTCCGTGGGCTATAAATAAGATGGTTGTGGCATGAGGAAGTCTAAGATGGAAGAAGCTTCTTATAGAATTAAATTTTTTCAGCTTGCTTTCCCTTTTCATGATGGGATTCTGCTGGCCGCTATGACTCTGTGGTTTGGCGACTGAGATTAGAAAGCCAATTGGCTCTCTGCCTAGTGCCTACACACACAGACTTTGATAATATCTCAATCCGTGCGACGCTTTCGTTATTGGTTAGGCAGAGGGACGAGTTTGAATTCAAAGCGCACGACTCTTTCCCCCTAAACATCCCTCACTAATCCATCCCTCTGTCCCTCCCTCAATAGAGAATTTCCTAACATGCACTACAAAACATTTGTTGGTGGCCTCGCGGCCTGTGAAAGAGACCATACAAAAGGAAATTCTTGGTCTTGAAAGTATCTCAATCTATAACACAGAAAATAATTAATCTCGGACATGAATTCCACGGTGTAATGACAGTTTAGGTTCATTATGCTATGTGTATTGAGTCCATTGAATAATTTATCCTTCCCTAATTGGACTATAGGCGAGTTCATTAGATGAAAAATGATTCGAACCCATTAGAGCTTATATCATTTTCTTGTCCTATGATGAGTAGTATGATGCGTTGTCTCCACCACGAATGTCTTCTGTCTTGATTATAAATGTATCCAAAACTCGCGTTTTCATCTATGAAAATCTGTTCACAAAAACAATTTATGTTCGTCTGCATTTCATTGATAAAATTATCAAAATAATTTTAAAATTATTGTATTGATACTAATTTAGCCTTAATTTTTAACTAGGGAGAATTTGTATTTTTAGCGATGAGTTTGATGTCGGTGCGTAGTGTCCGCAACTTTTGCTACGTTGTAGCGACAAGTTTAGTAAATGGGGATTATTGAGTGCGCTTATTCTAATCTTATCCCTCTGTTCCATCTCGCGATGCCAAATCTCATAAAAAACATGGGGCTCGCGGATTCTGGGGATTCATTTTCTTCCTTTTGCTTCTTTCTGATTGGTGCATTGACGTCAATTTGAATAAATCCTTTCCCACACGGTCTTGGCTCATACCATTTGTCCCCCTTGGAAACTATAGCATAGCTCATAGCTTTTCTTAGTTCGTGTCAACTAGTACGAAGAACATACATGTAGCATCCATGTATGTTCTTCCATCTTCTTTGATATGAGAAAAAAAAATCCTAAATCTATTGTATTTATGCTAATTTAATCAAAAAATTTCAATTTAGCTAATTTTATCCTAAATCTTTTAAAAATTTGCCAAGGTAGTCCATTTGGCTAATTTTAGATATAAATCGCTGACGGGGATGCTGATCGTTTTATGTAACATCATCAACTCTAATATGAACAATTTTTGCAATTTTTTTTTTCTTTTTGATTCTCTAAGGCGACAACCAGTGAGGTCACCCATTGCCGGCCTTGCCAACTTTGGGTGAGGCTCGCCATTGTTGGGATGTAGTGAAGCAATCCTCGCCTAAGGCTACCGAGGTCACCCCTTGCTAGATTGGGCAAGGTCAAGCATTCCCTAAAGTTGGCGAGGCTAGCTACCTCTCGCAAGCCTCACATGAGGTTGGCAAGGTCGTTCCTTGCTAAATCTCGATGAGGGTGACCTTGCCTAAGTTTGGCGAGGGTGACCCTCGCCAGTTGTTGTTGAGGCCCAACAACCGGAAAAACATGAAAGAAAAGAAAATTATAAATAAAATAAAATAAAAATAATTTTAAAAATGCAAAAATTATTCGGGTTAGCGCCAACTGTCTTAGCACTAGTTGTGTCATGTAGGATGATTAACGTTCACGTCAACAATTTTCGACAAAAATTGGCCGAATGGACTACATTGGTAAAATGTCAAAATAACTAAGACTCAATAGGCCAAATTGAAATATTTATGATTGAATTGGCACAACTTCAATATGTTTAGGACTTTAGGTAAATTTTCCTTAGAAATTTGTATAGATGAGGTGGATAAGACAAACTAATCTTTATTTTATAAACTAGCATAAACTGTTCATGTTTGTGCCTACGACGTAAGTAAAAAAAAGAAGGGAAAATTCCAAATAAGCGTCCAAAGTGATTTTATTTTCTTAGATAAGAGTCTGGAGTGGACTTTGTTTTAAATAAGGGTCTGAAATGCTTCATTTTTCAAATAAGGATTTAAAGAGAACCTTGTTTCAAAGAAGGGCTGAAGTGACTATGTTTATTTTAAATAAGGGTTTGATTGTTTGATTGATCAAGGGCATTTTAGTTATTTACCTTTTTTCTTTTCTTTTCTTTTTCCTTTATTTTTTCCGATTTTTGGTTTTTCTTTCTTTTGCATTGGTGGCCGCCTGGCCATTGGCGATGTCTGAAAAGGCTAGGTGAGGGTTGCCTTCCTCGGTGCCTGCGAGGGGACCTTTGCCCTCGCGGCCATCGGCAAGGCTGACCCTCACTAGATTTGGGCGAGGGTCGCCTCGCTAACGGTTGGCGAGGGATGGCTTCGCCTTGGGGTAGGCCGCCCTTGTGGCTATTAGCCCTTGCTAGATCTAGGCGAGGGTTAAGGTAGGCTGCCCTCATGGCCATTGGCGAGGTCGGCCCTTGCTAGATCCAAGCGAGGGTCGAGGCAGGCTGCCCACGCACCAATCGGCGAGGTTGGCCCTCGCAAGATCCAAATGAGGGTCACTTTGCCAGTAGCCGACAAGGGATGGCCTCACTTGGGCGAGGCGACCCTTTCCCCAAGGTAGGTTGCCCTCGCCAGCAACCAACGAGGGTTGCCCCAAGTGAGGCCAACCCTCACTAGATCTGGTGAGGGTGGCCTCACTCATAGTTGGCAAAGGTGGCTAAGTCCTTATCGGTCCTTACCAGCAACTAGTGAGGGTCACTGAATCCTCATCGATGGACATTGGCCCTCACTGGAAAGAAAAAAAAAGAAAAAGAGAAGTGAATTGGACAAAAATGCCATTGATCTATCGAAATATTTAATCAATCGGTCACCGGTAAGGTTAGGCTATTATCTCAAACAACCATGGCCACTTTAAGCACTTATTTATAACAACCATGACTATTTCAAGCCCTTATTTGAAATAAAGTCCATTTCAGACTCTTATTTGTGAAATTGAGAGCATTTCTGGCCATTATTTGGAATTTTCCTAGAAAAAGAAAGTGTGAGTTGGGTTATTTTGATTCATTTTAGTGTCTCAATGATCACCCTTACCTCTTGGGGAGGGAAAGTGAGGAGTTCAATTCCCCACTTTCTCGGGGGTTGGGGTGAGAACATGTAAGTGGGAGAGCAGGAATTTTCTACTTGTGTGCAACATATAGCACACACAATTGCCTATAAAATAGATATAGGATGGGACTAGACCAAAAAAAAAAGAGCTCACAGTCAATGAGACCATTATTGAGTATACAAGAGAAATTTATAAGGAAAAATTGTAAATCGCCATTTATTTTTTAAATTTATAAGGAAAAATAATGATTTTTTTTTTTTTTATATTTTTGCACTAAAAAGTATATATAAAAGAGATATATCAACAAATTCAATGACTTTTTTTATTATATATTATTGAACTGAGATATATATATATATATCTTTATATATAAGAGATATATTAATAAATTCAATGAATTTTTTTTAATTCTATTTTTGCACCGAGATGTATATATAAAAGAGATATATTAACAAATTCAATGACCTTTTTTTTTTTTACATATATTTTTGCAATGAGATATATTAACAAAAAGAAAGAGTAATTTCATTATAATAAACATGATTACATATGCATCAAAAAAAGAAATATGTTTTCATTGAAAATAACAAACATCCTCAAGTATTTACTAAACTCACTGCTATTTGATCACGTCAATGCGTCATGTCAAGAAATAAATTGTCATTTGAAGTATCGGCCCCCTTATTTGTATTATGAAGGTCAACTGAATATTCATAATTAAGATGGAAATCTGCTCTTGCAAAATATCTATCATTGGCGGCGTTTCATCGTATATAATTATACAAAGTCATTGCTGCTATAACAATTTTTACTTGCTTTTCAAAGGGGAAACTTGGCATATACTTTAGGATCTTCCACTTCTTCTTCAACACACCAAAAGCTTGCTCAATTTCCGATCGTAGAGAGGAATGAGCACGATTGAATACCTCCCGATAGCCTGTAAGGACAGGACCTTTTTGAAATAGTGTCAAATGATATATTACTTCTTTGTATGGTCCCAAATAACTCGTCGGATTTGGATATCCAGCGTCTACTAAATAATATTTACCTACATAAATATAATATAAATTTGATCAACATATACCATATTTATACATATTAATGTACAAAAACCATTAATCAATGAAGAACAAAAAATATGAACAAGTCACAAGAGTCAACATTAGCAAAGCTCGTGAATTAATCAATGTATTGTTTTAGGTGAAATTTCTCAGCTGAAAAATAATTTAATTTAGAATAAGAAACACCGAAACAACTGGAAAATTCAGCAAGTGAAAAATGACTTAACAAGTGGAAAATTCAACAAGTGGAAAATTCAGCAAGTGGAAAATTCACAAAAGAGGCCATTATTTTCCTTTAAGTGCACATGTTCATTCAGATGGAACAACCAGTATAAGGAAGTCAAATGGAGAAACATTCTAGACTTTTGATTTTCTAGAAAGAATACATGAACATAGAAATGCTACCTGTATATATAAAATAGATATATTAACAAATTCAATGACTTTCTTTTTATATATATATTTTTGCATTTAGATATATATATATATATATATATAAATATATATAAATGAGATATATTAACAAAAAGTAAGAGTAATTTCATTATAATAAACACGATTACATATGCATCAAAGAAAGAAATAGGTTTTCATTGAAAATTACTAGCATCTTCAAGTATTTACTAAACTCATTGCTATTTGATCACGTAAACACGTCATGTCAAGAAATAAATTGTGATTTGAAGTACTGGCCCCCTTATTTGTATGATGATGGTCAACCGAATATTCATAATTGGGATCCAAATCTGCTCTTGCAAAATGTCTATCATTGGCGGCGTTTCGTCGTATATAATTATGCAAAGTCATTGCTGCTATAACAATTTTTACTTGCTTTTCAAATGGGAAACTTGGCATTTACTTTAGGATCTTCCACTTCTTCTTCAACACACCAAAAGCTCACTCAATTTCCGATCGCAGCGAGGAATGAGCACGATTGAATACCTCTGGATAGACTGTAGGGACAAGACCTTGTTGAAATTCTGGCAAATAATATATAACTTATTTGTATAGTCCAAAATAACCCGCCGGATTTGGATATTCAGCATCTACTAAATAATATTTACCCACATAAATATAATATAAATTTGATCAACATATAAGATATTTATACATATTAATGTACAAAAACCATTAATCAATGAAGAAGAAAAAATATGAACAAGTCACAAGAGTCAACATTAGCAAAGCTCGCGAATTAATCAATGTATTGTTTTAGGTGAAATTTATAAGCTGAAAAACGATTTAATTTAGAAGAATAAACACCGAAACAAGTGGAAAATTCAACAAGTGGAAAATGACTTAACAAGTGGAAAATTCAACAAGTGGAAAATTCACCAAAGAGGCCATTATTTTCCTTTAAGTGAACATGTTCATTCAGATTGAACAATCGGTATAAGGAAGTCAAATGGAGAAACATTCTAGACTTTTGGTTTTCTAGAAAGAATACATGAACATAGAAACGCTACCTGTATATATAAAAGGGATATATTAACAAATTCAATGACTTTTTTTATATATATATATTTTTCAACTTAGATATATATATATATATATATATATATATATATATATATATATATATATAAATGAGATATATTAACAAAAAGAAAGAGTAATTTCATTATAATAAACATGATTATATATGCATCAAAGAAAGAAATAGGTTTTCATTGAAAATAACAAACATCCTCAAGTATTTACTAAACTCATTGCTATTTGATCACGTCAATGCGTCATGTCAAGAAATAAATTGTCATTTGAAGTATCGCCCCCTTATTTGTATTATGAAGGTCAACTAAATATTCATAATTGGGATCCAAATCCGCTCTTGCAAAATGTCTATCCTTGGCGGCGTTTCGTCGTATATAATTATGCAAAGTCATTACTGCTATAACAATTTTTAAATGCTTTTCAAAGAGGAAACTTGGCATATACTTGAGGATCTTCCACTTCTTCTTCAACACATCAAAAGCTTGCTCAATTTCCGATCGGGGGGAGCAATGAGCATGATTGAATGCCTCACGATAGCCTATAAGGACAGGACCTTATTGAAATTCTGGCAAATGATATATATCTTCCTTGTATGGTCCCAAATAACTCGTCGGATTTGGATATCCAACATCTACTAAATAATATTTACCCACATAAATATAATATAAATTTGATCAACATATACCATATTTATACATATTAATGTACAAAAACCATTAATCAATGAAGAAGAAAAAATATGAACAAGTCACAAGAGTCAACATTAGCAAAGCTCACGAAGTAATCAATGTATTGTTTCAGGTGAAATTTCTCAGCTGAAAAATAATTTAATTTAGAATAAGAAACACCGAAACAAGTGGAAAATTCAGCAAGTGGAAAATGACTTAACAAGTGGAAAATTCAACAAGTGGAAAATTCAGCAAGTGGAAAATTCACCAAAGAGGCCATTATTTTCCTTTAAGTGCACATGTTCATTCAGATGGAACAACCAGTATAAGAAAGTCAAATGGAGAAACATTCTAGACTTTTGATTTTCTAGAAAGAATACATGAACATATAAATGCTACCTGTATATATAAAATAGATATATTAACAAATTCAATGACTTTCTTTTTATATATATATTTTTGCATTTAGATATATATATATATAAATATATATAAATGAGATATATTAACAAAAAGTAAGAGTAATTTCATTATAATAAACACGATTACATATGCATCAAAGAAAGAAATAGGTTTTCATTGAAAATTACTAGCATCTTCAAGTATTTACTAAACTCATTGCTATTTGATCACGTAAACACGTCATGTCAAGAAATAAATTGTGATTTGAAGTACTGGCCCCCTTATTTGTATTATGATGGTCAACCGAATATTCATAATTGGGATCCAAATCTGCTCTTGCAAAATGTCTATCATTGGCGGCGTTTCGTCGTATATAATTATGCAAAGTCATTGCTGCTATAACAATTTTTACTTGCTTTTCAAATGGGAAACTTGGCATTTACTTTAGGATCTTCCACTTCTTCTTCAACACACCAAAAGCTCACTCAATTTCCGATCGCAGCGAGGAATGAGCACGATTGAATACCTCTGGATAGCCTGTAGGGACAAGACCTTGTTGAAATTCTGGCAAATAATATATAACTTATTTGTATGGTCCAAAATAACCCGCCGGATTTGGATATTCAGCATCTACTAAATAATATTTACCCACATAAATATAATATAAATTTGATCAACATATAAGATATTTATACATATTAATGTACAAAAACCATTAATCAATGAAGAAGAAAATATATGAACAAGTCACAAGAGTCAACATTAGCAAAGGTCGCGAATTAATCAATGTATTGTTTTAGGTGAAATTTATAAGCTGAAAAACGATTTAATTTAGAAGAATAAACACCGAAACAAGTGGAAAATTCAACAAGTGGAAAATTCACCAAAGAGGCCATTATTTTCCTTTAAGTGAACATGTTCATTCAGATTGAACAATCGGTATAAGGAAGTCAAATGGAGAAACATTCTAGACTTTTGGTTTTCTAGAAAGAATACATGAACATAGAAACGCTACCTGTATATATAAAAGGGATATATTAACAAATTCAATGACTTTTTTTATATATATATATTTTTTTAGATATATATATAGATATATATATAAATGAGATATATTAACAAAAAGAAAGAGTAATTTCATTATAATAAACATGATTATATATGCATCAAAGAAAGAAATAGGTTTTCATTGAAAATAACAAACATCCTCAAGTATTTACTAAACTCATTGCTATTTGATCACGTCAATGCGTCATGTCAAGAAATAAATTGTCATTTGAAGTATCGGCCCCCTTATTTGTATTATGAAGGTCAACTAAATATTCATAATTGGGATCCAAATCTGCTCTTGCAAAATGTCTATGCTTGGCGGCGTTTCGTCGTACATAATTATGCAAAGTCATTACTGCTATAACAATTTTTACTTGCTTTTCAAAGAGGAAACTTGGCATATACTTGAGGATCTTCCACTTCTTCTTCAACACATCAAAAGCTTGCTCAATTTCCGATCGGGGCGAGCAATGAGCATGATTGAATGCCTCACGATAGCCTATAAGGACAGGACCTTATTGAAATTCTGGCAAATGATATATATCTTCCTTGTATGGTCCCAAATAACTCGTCGGATTTGGATATCCAACATCTACTAAATAATATTTACCCACATAAATATAATATAAATTTGATCAACATATACCATATTTATACATATTAATGTACAAAAACCATTAATCAATGAAGAAGAAAAAATATGAACAAGTCACAAGAGTCAACATTAGCAAAGCTCACGAAGTAATCAATGTATTGTTTCAGGTGAAATTTCTCAGCTGAAAAATAATTTAATTTAGAATAAGAAACACCGAAACAACTGGAAAATTCAGCAAGTGGAAAATGACTTAACAAGTGGAAAATTCAACAAGTGGAAAATTCAGCAAGTGGAAAATTCACCAAAGAGGCCATTATTTTCCTTTAAGTGCACATGTTCATTCAGATGGAACAACTAGTATAAGAAAGTCAAATGGAGAAACATTCTAGACTTTTGATTTTCTAGAAAGAATACATGAACATATAAATGCTACCTGTATATATAAAATAGATATATTAACAAATTCAATGACTTTCTTTTTATATATATATTTTTGCATTTAGATATATATATATAAATATATATAAATGAGATATATTAACAAAAAGTAAGAGTAATTTCATTATAATAAACACGATTACATATGCATCAAAGAAAGAAATAGGTTTTCATTGAAAATTACTAGCATCTTCAAGTATTTACTAAACTCATTGCTATTTGATCACGTAAACACGTCATGTCAAGAAATAAATTGTGATTTGAAGTACTGGCCCCCTTATTTGTATTATGATGGTCAACCGAATATTCATAATTGGGATCCAAATCTGCTCTTGCAAAATGTCTATCATTGGCGGCGTTTCGTCGTATATAATTATGCAAAGTCATTGCTGCTATAACAATTTTTACTTGCTTTTCAAATGGGAAACTTGGCATTTACTTTAGGATCTTCCACTTCTTCTTCAACACACCAAAAGCTCACTCAATTTCCGATCGCAGCGAGGAATGAGCACGATTGAAAACCTCTGGATAGCCTGTAGGGACAAGACCTTGTTGAAATTCTGGCAAATAATATATAACTTATTTATATGGTCCAAAATAACCCGCCGGATTTGGATATTCAGCATCTACTAAATAATATTTACCCACATAAATATAATATAAATTTGATCAACATATAAGATATTTATACATATTAATGTACAAAAACCATTAATCAATGAAGAAGAGAAAAATATGAACAAGTCACAAGAGTCAACATTAGCAAAGCTCGCGAATTAATCAATGTATTGTTTCAGGTGAAATTTATAAGATGAAAAACAATTTAATTTAGAAGAAGAATGGAAAAAACAAGTGGAAAATGACTTAACAAGTGGAAAATTCAACAAGTGGAAAATGACTTAACAAGTGGAAAATTCAACAAGTGGAAAATTCACCAAAGAGGCCATTATTTTCCTTTAAGTGAACATGTTCATTCAGATTGAACAATCGGTATAAGGAAGTCAAATGGAGAAACATTCTAGACTTTTGGTTTTCTAGAAAGAATATATGAACATAGAAACGCTACCTGTATATATAAAAGGGATATATTAACAAATTCAATGACTTTTTTTTTATATATATATTTTTGCACTTAGATATATATATAAATGAGATATATTAACAAAAAGAAAGAGTAATTTCATTATAATAAGCATGATTATACATGCATCAAAGAAAGAAATATGTTTTCATTGAAAATAACACACATCCTCAAGTATTTACTAAACTCATTGCTATTTGATCACGTCAATGCGTCATGTCAAGAAATAAATTGTCATTTGAAGTATCGGCCCTCTTATTTGTATTATGAAGGTCAACTAAATATTCATAATTGGGATCCAAATCCGCTCTTGCAAAATGTCTATCCTTGGCGGCGTTTCGTCGTATATAATTATGCAAAGTCATTACTGCTATAACAATTTTTACTTGCTTTTCAAAGAGGAAACTTGGCATATACTTGAGGATCTTCCACTTCTTCTTCAACACATCAAAAGCTTGCTCAATTTCCGATCGCGTCGAGGAATGAGCATGATTGAATGCCTCACGATAGCCTGTAAGGACAGGACCTTATTGAAATTCTGGCAAATGATATATATCTTCCTTGTATGGTCCCAAATAACTCGTCGGATTTGGATATCCAACATCTACTAAATAATATTTACCCACATAAATATAATATAAATTTGATCAACATATACCATATTTATACATATTAATGTACAAAAACCATTAATCAATGAAGAAGAAAAAATATGAACAAGTCACAAGAGTCAACATTAGCAAAGCTCACGAAGTAATCAATGTATTGTTTCAGGTGAAATTTCTCAGCTGAAAAATAATTTAATTTAGAATAAGAAACAAGTGGAAAACCAAGTGGAAAATGACTTAACAAGTGGAAAATTCAACAAGTGGAAAATTCAGCAAGTGGAAAATTCACCAAAGAGGCCATTATTTTCCTTTAAGTGCACATGTTCATTCAGATGGAACAACCAAGTATAAGAAAGTCAAATGGAGAAACATTCTAGACTTTTGATTTTCTAGAAAGAATACATGAACATATAAATGCTACCTGTATATATAAAATAGATATATTAACAAATTCAATGACTTTCTTTTTATATATATATTTTTGCATTTAGATATATATATATATATATATAAATATATATAAATGAGATATATTAACAAAAAGTAAGAGTAATTTCATTATAATAAACACGATTACATATGCATCAAAGAAAGAAATAGGTTTTCATTGAAAATTACTAGCATCAAGTATTTCTAAACTCATTGCTATTTACTAAAAACTCTTATTTGTATTATGATGGCGAATATTATAATTGGGATCCAAATCTGCTCTTGCAAAATGTCTATCAAACATTATGCAAAGTCATTGCTGCTATAACAATTTTTCATGTCAAATGGGAAAAGATCTTCCACTTCTTCCTTGTTGAAATTCTGGCAAATAATATATAACTTATTTGTATGGTCCCAAATAACCCGCCGGATTTGGATATTCAGCATCTACTAAATAATATTTACCTACATAAATATAATATAAATTTGATCAACATATACCATATTTATACATATTAATGTACAAAAACCATTAATCAATGAAGAACAAAAAATATGAACAAGTCACAAGAGTCAACATTAGCAAAGCTCACGAAGTAATCAATGTATTGTTTCAGGTGAAATTTCTCAGCTGAAAAATAATTTAATTTAGAATAAGAAACACCGAAACAAGTGGAAAATTCAGCAAGTGGAAAATTCACCAAAGAGGCCATTATTTTCCTTTAAGTGCACATGTTCATTCAGATGGAACAACCAGTATAAGGAAGTCAAATGGAGAAACATTCTAGACTTTTGATTTTCTAGAAAGAATACATTAACATATAAATGCTACCTGTATATATAAAATAGATATATTAACAAATTCAATAACTTTTTTATATATACATTTAGATATATATATCTATATATATATATATATATATATATACATAAATGAGATATATTAAGAAAAAAAGAGTAATTTCATTATAATAAACATGATTCCATATGCATCAAAGAAAGAAATAGGTTTTCATTGAAAATTACAAGCATCCACAAGTATATTCTAAACTCATTGCTATTTGATCACGTAAACGCGTCATGTCAAGAAATAAATTGTGATTTGAAGTACTGGCCCCCTTATTTGTATTATGATGGTCAACTGAATATTCATAATTGGGATCCAAATCTGCTCTTGCAAAATATCTATCATTGGCGGCGTTTCGTCGTATATAATTATGCAAAGTCATTCCTGCTATAACAATTTTTACTTGCTTTTCAAATGGGAAACTTGGCATTTACTTTAGGATCTTCCACTTCTTCTTCAACACACCAAAAGCTCACTCAATTTCCGATCGCAGTGAGGAATAAGCACGATTGAATGCCTCTCGATAACCGTTGGGACAAGACCTTGTTGAAATTCTGGCAAATAATATATAACTTATTTGTATGGTCCCAAATAACCATCGGATTTGGATATTCAGCATCTACAAAATAATATTTACCTGCATAAATATAATGTAAATTTGATCAACATATACCATATTTATACATATTAATGTACAAAAACCATTAATCAATGAAGAAGAAAAAATATGAACAAGTCACAAGAGTCAACATTAGCAAAGCTCGCGAATTAATTAATCTACTGTTTCAAGTGAAATTTCTCAGCTGAAAAAAGATTTAATTTAGAATAATAAACACAGAAACAAGTGGAAAATGACTTAACAAGTGGAAAATTCAGCAAGTGCAAAATTCACCAAAGAGGCCATTACTTTCCTTTAAGTGAAAATGTTCATTCAGATCGAACAACCGGTATAAGGAAGCCAAATGGAGAAACATTCTAGACTTTTGGTTTTTAGAAAGAATACATGAACAAAGAAATGCTACCTGTATATATAAAAGAGATATTAACAAATTCAATGACTATTTTTTATATACATATTTTTGCATTGAGATATATATTTATATAAATGAGATATATTAACAAAAAGAAAGAGTAATTTCATTATAATAAACATGATTACATATGCATCAAAGAAAGAAATAGGTTTTCATTGAAAATTACAACATCCTCAAGTATTTACTAAACTCGATTACTATTTGATCACGTAAACGCGTCATGTCAAGAAATAAATTGTGATTTGAAGTATGGCCCCCTTATTTGTATTATGATGGTCAACTGAATATTCATAATTGGGATCAAAATCTGCTCTTCCAAAATGTCTATCATTAGCGGCGTTTCGTCGTATATATTTATGCAAAGTCATTGCTGCTATAACTATTTTTACTTGATTTTCAAATGGGAAATTTGGCATTTACTTTAGGATCTTCAATTTCTTCTTCAACACAGCAAAAGCTCACTCAATTTCCGATTGCAGCGAGAAATAAGCAGGATTGAATACCTCTCGATAACCTGTAGGGACAATCTTGTTGAAATTCTGGCAAACAATGTATAACTTCTTTGTATGGTCCCAAATAACTCGTCTGATTTGGATATCCAGCATCTAAAAAATAATATTTACCTACATAAATATAATGTAAATTTGATCAGCATATACCATATTTATACATATTAATGTACAAAAACCATTAATCAATGAAGAAGAAAAAATATGAACAAGTCACAAGAGCCAACATTAGCAAAGCACGCGAATTAATCAATGTATTCTTCTAAGTGAAATTTTTAAGCTGAAAAATGATTTAATTTAGAATAATAAACACCGAAACAAGTGGAAAATGACTTAACAAGTGGAAAATTCAACAAGTGGAAAATTCAGCAAGTGGAAAATTCACCAAAGAGCCATTGTTTTCCTTTAAGTGAATATGTTCATTCAGATCGAACAACCAAGTAAATGGAAGCCAAATGGAGAAACATTCTAGACTTTTGGTTTTCTAGAAAGAATACATGAACATAGAAACGCTACCTGCATATCTAAAAGAGATATATTAACAAATTAAAATACTTTTTTTTATATATATGTTTTTGCATTGAGATATATATATATATATATATATATATATATAAATAAGATATATTAACAAAAATAAACAGTAATTTCATTATAATAAACATCATTACATATGCATCAACGAAAGAAATAGGATTTCATTGAAAATTACAAGCATCCTCAAGTATTTACAAAACTCATTGCTATTTGATCACGTAAACGCGTCATGTCAAGAAATAAATTGTCATTTGAAGTACTGGCCCTCTTATTTATATTATGATGGTCAACTGAATATTCATAATTTGGATCCAAATCTGCTCTTGTAAAATGTCTATCATTGGCGGCGTCTCGTCGTATATAATTATGCAAAGTCATTGCTGCTATAACAATTTTTACTTGCTTTTCAAATGGCAAACTTGGCATTTACTTTAGGATCTTCCACTTCTTCTTCAACAAACCAAAAGCTCACTCAATATCCGATCGCGGCGAGGAATGAGCACGATTGAATACCTCTCAATAACCTGTTCGGACAAAACCTTGTTGAAATTCTGGCAAATAATATATAACTTCTTTTTATGGTCCCAAATAACCCTTCGGATTTGGATATCCAGCATCTACTAAATAATATTTACCTACATAAATATAATGTAAATTTGATCAACATATACCATATTTATACATATTAATGTACAAAAACCATTAATCAATGAAGAAGAAAAAATATGAACAAGTCACAAGAGTCAACATTAGCAAAGCTTGCGAATTAATCACTGTATTGTTTCAGCTGAAATTTCTAAGCTGACAAATGATTTAATTCAGAATAATAAACACCGAAACAAGTGGAAAATGACTTAACAAGTGGAAAATTCAACAAGTGGAAAATTCAGCAAGTGGAAAATTCACCAATATTTTCTTTTAAGTGAAAATGTTTATTCAAATCGAACATCCAGTATAAGGAAGCCAAATGGAGAAACATTATAGACTTTTGGTTTTCTAGAAAGAATATATGAACATAGAAATGCTACCTGTATATATAAAAGAGATATATTAACAAATTCAATGACTTTATATATACATATATATATATATATATATATATATATACATAAATGAGATATATTAAGAAAAAGAAAGAGTAATTTCATTATAATAAACATGATTACATATGCATCAAAGAAAGAAATAGGTTTTTATTGAAAATTACAAGCATCCTCAAGTATATACTAAACTCATTGCTATTTGATCACGTAAATGCGTCATGTCAAGAAATAAATTGTGATTTGAAGTACTGGCCCCCTTATTTGTATTATGATGCTCAACTGAATATTCATAATTGGGATCAAAATCTGCTCTTGCAAAATATCTATCATTGGCGGCGTCTCGTCGTATATAATTATGCAAAGTCATTGCTGCTATAACAATTTTTACTTCCTTTTCAAATGGGAAACTTGGCATTTACTTTAGGATCTTCCACTTCTTCTTCAACACACCAAAAGCTCACTCAATTTCCGATCGCAGTGAGGAATAAGCACGATTGAATGCCTCTCGATAACCTGTTGGGACAAGACATTGTTGAAATTATGGCAAATAATATATAACTTCTTTGTATGGTCCCAAATAACCCATCAGATTTGGATATCCAGCATCTACAAAATAATATTTACCTACATAAATATAATGTAAATTTGATCAAGATATACCATATTTATACATATTAATGTACAAAAACCATTAATCAATGAAGAAGAAAAAATATGAACAAGTCACAAGAGTCCACATTAGCAAAGCTCGCGAATTAATCAATGTATTGTTTCAGCTGAAATTTCTAAGCTGAGAAATGATTTAATTCAGAATAATAAACACCGAAAAAAGTGGAAAATGACTTAACAAGTGGAAAATTCAGCAAGTGGAAAATTCACCAATATTTTCTTTTAAGTGAAAAATGTTTATTCAGATCGAACATACGGTATAAGGAAGCCAAATGGAGAAACATTATAGACTTTTGGTTTTCTAGAAAGAATATATGAACATAGAAATGCTACCTGTATATATAAAAGAGATATATTAACAAATTCAATGACTTTATATATACATATATATATATATATATATATATATATATATATATATATATATACATAAATGAGATATATTAAGAAAAAGAAAGAGTAATTTCATTATAATAAACATGATTCCATATGCATCAAAGAAAGAAATAGGTTTTCATTGAAAATTACAAGCATCCACCAGTGTATACTAAACTCATTGCTATTTGATCACGTAAACGCGTCATGTCAAGAAATAAATTGTGATTTGAAGTACTGGCCCCCTTATTTGTATTATGATGGTCAACTGAATATTCATAATTGGGATCAAAATTTGCTCTTGCAAAATGTCTATCATTGGCGGCGTCTCGTCGTATATAATTATGCAAAGTCATTCCTGCTATAACAATTTTTACTTCCTTTTCAAATGGGAAACTTGGCATTTACTTTAGGATCTTCCACTTCTTCTTCAACAAACCAAAAGCTCACTCAATTTCCGATCGCGGCGAGGAATGAGCACGATTGAATACCTCTCGATAACCTGTTGGGACAAGACCTTGTTGAAATTCTGGCAAATAATATATAACTTCTTTGTATGGTCCCAAATAACCCATCGGATTTGGATATCTAGCATCTACAAAATAATATTTACCTACATAAATATAATGTAAATTTGATCAATATATACCATATTTATACATATTAATGTACAAAAGGTATTAATCAATGAAGAAGAAAAAATATGAACAAGTCACAAGAGTCAACATTAGCAAAGCTCGCGAATTAATCAATGTATTGTTTCAGCTGAAATTTCTAAGCTGAGAAATGATTTTTTTCAAAATAATAATCACCGAAACAAGTGGAAAATGACTTAACAAGTGGAAAATTCAACAAGTGGAAAATTCAGCAAGTGGAAAATTCACCAATATTTTCTTTTAAGTGAAAATGTTTATTCAGATCGAACATCCAGTATAAGGAAGCCAAATGGAGAAACATTATAGACTTTTGGTTTACTAGAAAGAATATATGAACATAGAAATGCTACTGTATATATAAAAGAGATATATTAACAAATTCAATGACTTTATATATACATATATATATATATATATATATATATATATATATACATAAATGAGATATATTAAGAAAAAGAAAGAGTAATTTCATTATAATAAACATGATTACATATGCATCAAAGAAAGAAATAGGTTTTTATTGAAAATTACAAGCATCCTCAAGTATATACTAAACTCATTGCTATTTGATCACGTAAACGCGTCATGTCAAGAAATAAATTGTGATTTGAAGTACTGGCCCCCTTATTTGTATTATGATGCTCAACTGAATATTCATAATTGGGATCAAAATCTGCTCTTGCAAAATATCTATCATTGGCGGCGTCTCGTCGTATATAATTATGCAAAGTCATTGCTGCTATAACAATTTTTACTTCCTTTTCAAATGGGAAACTTGGCATTTACTTTAGGATCTTCCACTTCTTCTTCAACACACCAAAAGCTCACTCAATTTCCGATCGCAGTGAGGAATAAGCACGATTGAATGCCTCTCGATAACCTGTTGGGACAAGACCTTGTTGAAATTATGGCAAATAATATATAACTTCTTTGTATGGTCCCAAATAACCCATCAGATTTGGATATCCAGCATCTACAAAATAATATTTACCTACATAAATATAATGTAAATTTGATCAAGATATACCATATTTATACATATTAATGTACAAAAACCATTAATCAATGAAGAAGAAAAAATATGAACAAGTCACAAGAGTCCACATTAGCAAAGCTCGCGAATTAATCAATGTATTGTTTCAGCTGAAATTTCTAAGCTGAGAAATGATTTAATTCAGAATAATAAACACCGAAAAAAGTGGAAAATGACTTAACAAGTGGAAAATTCAGCAAGTGGAAAATTCACCAATATTTTCTTTTAAGTGAAAATGTTTATTCAGATCGAACATACAGTATAAGGAAGCCAAATGGAGAAACATTATAGACTTTTGGTTTTCTAGAAAGAATATATGAACATAGAAATGCTACCTGTATATATAAAAGAGATATATTAACAAATTCAATGACTTTATATATACATATATATATATATATATATATATATACATAAATGAGATATATTAAGAAAAAGAAAGAGTAATTTCATTATAATAAACATGATTCCATATGCATCAAAGAAAGAAATAGGTTTTCATTGAAAATTACAAGCATCCACAAGTATATACTAAACTCATTGCTATTTGATCACGTAAACGCGCTACATGTCAAGAAATAAATTGCGATTTGAAGTCGGGCCCCCTTATTTGTATTATGATGCTCAACTGAATATTCATAATTGGGATCAAAATCTGCTCTTGCAAAATGTCTATCATTGGCGGCGTCTCGTCGTATATAATTATGCAAAGTCATTGCTGCTATAACAATTTTTACTTCATTTTCAAATGGGAAACTTGGCATTTACTTTAGGATCTTCCACTTCTTCTTCAACAAACCAAAAGCTCACTCAATTTCCGATCGCGGCGAGGAATGAGCACGATTGAATACCTCTCGATAACCTGTTGGGACAAGACCTTGTTGAAATTCTGGCAAATAATATATAACTTCTTTGTATGGTCCCAAATAACCCATCGGATTTGGATATCTAGCATCTAAAAAATAATATTTACCTACATAAATATAATGTAAATTTGATCAATATATACCATATTTATACATATTAATGTACAAAAGGCATTAATCAATGAAGAAGAAAAAATATGAACAAGTCACAAGAGTCAACATTAGCAAAGCTCGCGAATTAATCAATGTATTGTTTCAGCTGAAATTTCTAAGCTGAGAAATGATTTAATTCAGAATAATAAACACCGAAACAAGTGGAAAATGACTTAACAAGTGGAAAATTCAGCAAGTGGAAAATTCACCAATATTTTCTTTTAAGTGAAAATGTTATTCAGATCGAACATACAATATAAGGAAGCCAAATGGAGAAACATTATAGACTTTTGGTTTTCTAGAAAGACTATATGAACATAGAAATGCTACCTGTATATATAAAAGTGATATATTAACAAATTCAATGACTTTATATATACATATATATATATATGTATATATATATATATATATACATAAATGAGATATATTAAGAAAAAGAAAGAGTAATTTCATTATAATAAACATGATTCCATATGCATCAAAGAAAGAAATAGGTTTTCATTGAAAATTACAAGCATCCACAAGTATATACTAAACTCATTGCTATTTGATCACGTAAACGCGTCATGTCAAGAAATAAATTGTGATTTGAAGTACTGGCCCCCTTATTTGTATTATGATGGTCAACTGAATATTCATAATTGGGATCAAAATCTGCTCTTGCAAAATGTCTATCATTGGCGGCGTCTCGTCGTATATAATTATGCAAAGTCATTGCTGCTATAACAATTTTTACTTCATTTTCAAATGGGAAACTTGGCATTTACTTTAGGATCTTCCACTTCTTCTTCAACAAACCAAAAGCTCATTTCTTCATTATATAAAATATATATGTCGATTATACATTTGAGATAATTGAGAAATGAAGTAAAGAATATATTAAACATGAACCATTATATCAATATAAAAGAATAGGCTCTCATGCTTCAACAGATATATATATATTTGCTATTTAGATCATAAATGAGATCATTCAAGAAATAAATTTGGTTTTCATTAGAACTACCCCTTAAGTACCATGATTGTCAATTCATTCATTAAGCTCAGCAAGATCTCTTCTGGAATTCTATTCGGGAAATTTGAAAGGCATTGCATTATAATATTACTTGCTTTATTATGCAAAAATTTTTACTTCATTCTTCCACTTCTTTTCTTGTCTTTATCGCGGCGTCCGGAAGCATTATTCAATGAAATAACCTGTTCGGACAAATGGGAAACTCTGGCATTATAATTATAACTTCTTTTTGAAAATAAAATTCGGATTCATTTCCAGCGGCTAATACCCTTAACCATAAATTGATCAACGTATTTATTTAACATCTTAATATCACCAATATTTTCGAGATTTCAATCAGCATCTACTAATGATAACCTTATCAAAGCTTTGAATTAACATAATTGTTTCTGAAATATATAAAAAGAGAAATGAACAAATTCAATGAAAGTCACAAGAGTCAACTTGACTTTTGCGTGATTAATGTATTGTGGACAATAATTTCTCTTCTAGAGAAATGATTATTCAGAGAACTCCAGAATAGGGGACCATAATGGAAAATTCAACAAGTGGCTTTCAGAATGTGGAAAATTCACTACCTATATATTTTAGAGATTATTCATTCAATGACTTCCTAAATAATATATTATATATCTAGAATTATTTATATATACAGAATTATATACATAGAAATTTCATGTATATTAAAGAGATATATCAACAAATTATTTTATATACATTACAATATCCTCTATATAAATATCTATTTGACAGCGGGCGTAATAGTTGAAAAGAAACCTCTTGATTATTATGCTTGTGAAAACAACTGAATATATAGGCTTGTTTGTTACTCATGCCTTTCACAAACGTACTAATTGTCCTAATTATCTTTTCTATATAATTTTTTGCTTTTGAAATTTTCCCTACCATTGTATTCAATATTCATACCAATAGCAGAATTGGAAAGAACATAACTTGGATTTCGATAACAATGTCTTGAAAATCTTGCTTCATAATCCCACTTAACAACTTACTTGTGGGCAAATCCAACACTTTGGCAATAAATTCATTCTTCTTTTTAAGCTCAACTATTCCATCGCGGGACCACGTAAAAAACCATTATTAATGAAGAAACATTGAACAAAATCTTCAAGTAGTAATTCTTCAATGTCTCCCAATAACCCGTATTGAGCTTCCATATATTAAAATGTTTAAAGAAATAATATCCATAGGAAAATTTTATAATGTATAAAACTGATTATTATGCATATTTCCCATATTTTTTGTGAACTGTTTATTCAAGATCGAACATCCAATATATGGAGACGAAACGCTTTCAATTCTATTGAAAAGATTCATAATATTTGTAGATTCAACTCTTCAAGCGGATCTTGATTTTATTTAATTAAATAAACATGATTTGACAAATAGTTGGCATTTCATTATGGAAATCGGCAAGTGGCATCCCAGATCAAAAGCGTGTATGATAATTAAGGGATGTTCCGTATAGCTACTTGAACTATTAAGCTGGTTATTTCAATCATTATGATTGGGCACTGGCCTCCATATATACCACGTTTCGATTTATTAACTTTCATAGCAAATAATATTAACTTCATGTCAACATGGCAAAGAAAATTTCATTGGTATCTGATCAAAAATAAGCATACATAAGTAAAATAATAATTAATTTGACAATTATTAATCTAAGTGTTTCATTAAAGCCATTGAAAATGATCAAGAAAAACATGAAAGAAAAACCCGAAACAAGAAGCTACTTGCAAAATTTTAATTCAAATTGTATTGGAAAATTGTAATAAACACCGAAACAAGTGGAAAATGACTTAACAAGAGGAAAATTCAACAACTGGAAAATTCAGCAAGTGGAAAATTCACCAAAGAGGCCATTATTTTCCTTTAAGTGAAAATGTTCATTCAAATCGAACAACCGGTATAAGGAAGCCAAATGGAGAAACATTATAGACTTTTGGTGTTAAGAAAGAATACATGAACATAGAAATACTACATGTATATATAAAAGAGATATATTAACAGATTCAATGTCTTTTTTTTTATATATATCTTTTTGCATTTAGATATATATATATATATATATATAGATATATAAATGAGATATATTAACAAAAAGTAAGAGTAATTTCATTATAATAAACACGATTATATATGCATCAAAGAAAGAAATAGGTTTTCATTGAAAATTACAAACGTCCTCAAGTATTAACTAAACTCATTGCTATTTGATCACGTAAACGCGTCATGTCAAGAAATAAATTATCATTTGAAGTACTGGCCCCCTTATTTGTATTATGATGGTCAAGTGAATATTCATAATTTAGATCGAAATCTACTCTTCCAAAAAGTCTATCATTGGCGGCGTTTCATCATATATAATTATACAAAGTTATTGTTGCTATAAGAATTTTTACTTGCTTTTCAAATGGGAAACTTGGCATTTACTTTAGGATCTTCCACTTCTTCTTCACACACCAAAAGCTCACTCAATTTCCGATCGTAGTGAGGAATGAGCACGATCGAATACCTCTCGATAACCTGTTGGGACAAGACCTTGTTGAAATTCAGACAAATAATATATAACTTCTTTGTATGGTCCCAAATAACCCGTCAAGAAATAAATTGTCATTTGAAGTACCGGCACCTTTATTTGTATTATGATGGTCAACTGAATATTCATAATTTGGATCCAAATCTGCTCTTGCAAAATGTCTATCATTGGCGGCGTTTCGTCGTATATAATTTTGCAAAGTCATTGTTGCTATAACAATTTTTACTTGCTCTTCAAATGGGAAACTTGGCATTTACTTTAGGATCTTCCACTTCTTCTTCAACACACCAAAAGCTCACTCAATTTCCGGTCGCAGCAAGGAATGAGCACGATTGAATACCTTTCGATAACCTATTGGGAGAAGACCTTGTTGAAATTCTGGCAAATAATATATAACTTCTTTGTATGGTCCCAAATAACCCGTTAGATTTGGTTATCGAACATCTACTAAATAATATTTACCTACATAAATATAATGTAAATTTGATCAACATATACCATATTTATACATATTAATGTACAAAAACCATTAATCAATGAAGAAGAAAAAATATGAACAAGTCACAAGAGTCAACATTAGCAAAGCTCGCGAATTAATCAATGTATTGTTTCAGGTGAAATTTCTAAGCTGAAAAATGATTTAATTTAGGGTAATTAACACTGAAACAAGTGGAAAATGACTTAACAAGAGGAAAATTCAACAAATGGAAAATTCAGCAAGTGGAAAATTCACCAAAGAGGGCATTATTTTCCCTTAAGTGAAAATGTTTATTCAGATCGAACAATCGGTATAAGGATGCCAAATGGAGAAACATTCTAGACTTTTGGTTTTCTAGAAAGAATACATGAACATAGAAATGCTATTTGTATATATCAAAGAGAGATATTAACAAATTCAATGACTTTTTTTTATATATATATTTTTGCATATAGATATATATTTATATAAATGAGATATATTAACAAAAAGTAAGAGTAATTTCATTGTAACAAACATGATTACATATGCATCAAAGAAACAAATAGGTTTTCATTGAAAATTACAACCATCCTCAAGTATTTACTAAACTCATTGCTATTTGATCATGTAAACGCGTCATGTCAAGAAATAAATTGTCATTTGAAGTACTGGCCCTCTTATTTGTATTATGATAGTCAACTGAATATTCATAATTGCGATCCAAATCTGCTCTTGCAAAATGTCCATCATTGGCGGCGTTTCGTCGTATATAATTATGTAAAGTCATTGCTGCTATAATAATTTTTACTTGCTTTCCAAATGGGAAACTTGGCATTTACTTTAGGATCTTCCACTTCTTCTTCAACACACCAAAGCTCGCGAATTAATCAATGTATTGTTTCAGCTGAAATTTCTAAGCTTAAAAATGATTTAATTTAGAATAATAAACACCGAAACAAGTGGAAAATGACTTAACAAGTGACAAATTCAACAAGTGGAAAATTCAGCAAGTGGAAAATTCACCAAAGAGGCCATTATTTTCCTTTGAGTGAAAATGTTTATTCAGATCGAACAACCGGTATAAGGAAGCCAAATGGAGAAACATTCTAGACTTTTGGTTTTCTAGAAAGAATACATGAACATAGAAATGCAACCTGTATATATAAAAGAGATATATTAACAAATTCAATGATTTTCTTTTTATATATATATTTTTGCATTTAGATATATATATATATATATATATATATATATATAAATGAGATATATTAACAAAAAAGAAAAGTAATTTCATTATAATAAAAACATGATTACATATGCATCAAAGAAAGAAATAGGTTTTCATTAAAAATTACAAGCATCTTCAAGTATTTATTAAACTCATTGCTATTTGATCACGTAAACGCGTCATGTCAAGAAATAAATTGTCATTTGAAGTACTGGCACCCTTATTTGTATTATGATGGTCAACTGAATATTCATAATTTGGATCCAAATCTGCTCTTGCGAAATGTCTATCATTGGCAGCGTTTCATCGTATATAATTATGTAAAGTCATTGCTGCTATAATAATTTTTACTTGCTTTCCAAATGGGAAACTTGGCATTTACTTTAGGATCTTCCACTTCTTCTTCAACACACCAAAAGCTTACTCAATTTCCGATCGCAGCAAGGAATGAGCACGATTGAATACCTTTCGATAACCCGTCGGATTTGGATATCCAACATCTACTAAATAATATTTACCTACATAAATCTAATGTAAATTTGATAAAACATATACCATATTTATACATATTAATACATATTAATGTACAAAAACCATTAATCAATGAAGAAGAAAAAATATGAATAAGTCACAAGAGTCAACATTAGCAAAGCTCGCAAATTAATCAATGTATTGTTTCAGGTGAAATTTCTAAGCTGGAAAATGATTTAATTTAGAATAATAAACACCGAAACAAGTGGAAAAGGACTTAACAAGTGGAAAATTCAACAAGTGGAAAATGCAGCAAGTGAAAAATTCACCAAAGATGCCATTATTTTCCTTTAAGTGAAAATGTTCATTCAGATCGAACAACCGGTATAAGGAAGCCAAATGGAGAAACATTCTAGACTTTTGGTTTTCTAGAAAGAATACATGAACATAGAAATGCTACCCGTATATATAAAAGGGATATATTAACAAATTCAATGACTTTTTTATATATATATATTTTTGCACTTAGATATATATATATATATATATATATAAATATATGAGATATATTAAGAAAAAGAAAGAGTAATTTCATTATAATAAACATGATTACATATGCATCAAAGAAAGAAATAGGTTTTCATTGAAAATTACAAACATTCTCAAGTATTTACTAAACTCATTGCTATTTGATCACGTAAACGCGTCATGTCAATAAATAAATTGTCATTTAAAGTACTGGCCCCCATATTTGTATTATGATGGTCAACTGAATATTCATAATTTGGATCCAAATCTGCTCTTGCAAAATGTCTATCATTGGCGGCGTTTCGTCGTATATAATTATGCAAAGTCATTGCTGCTATAACAATTTTTACTTGCATTTCAAATGGGAAACTTGGCATTTACTTTAGGATCTTCCACTTCTTCTTCAAGACACCAAAAGCTCACTCAATTTCCGATCGCAGCAAGAAATGAGCACGATTGAATACATTTCGATAGCCTGTTGGGACAAGACCTTGTTGAAATTCTGGCAAATAATATATAACTTCTTTGTATGGTCCCAAATAACCCGTCGGATTTGGATATCCAGCATCTACTAAATAATATTTACCTACATAAATATAATATAAATTTGATCAACATATACCACATTTATACATATTCATGTACAAAAACCATTAATCAATGAAGAAGAAAAAATATGAACAAGTCACAAGAGTCAACATTAGCAAAGCTTGTGAATTAATCAATGTATTCTTCCAGGTGAAATTTCTAAGCTGAAAAATGATTTAATTTAGAATAATAAACACCGAAACCAGTGGAAAATGACTTAACAAGTGGAAAATTCAACAAGTGGAAAATTTAGCAAGTGGAAAATTCACCAAAGATGCCATTATTTTCCTTTAAGTGAAAATGTTCATTCAAATCGAACAACCGGTATAAGGAAGCCAAATGTAGAAACATTCTAGACTTTTGGTTTTCTAGAAAGGATACATGAACATAGAAACGCTACCTGTATATATAAAAGAGATATATTAACAAATTCAATGACTTTCTTTTTTATATATATATTTTTGCATTTAGATATATATATATATATATATATATATATATATATGAGATATATTAACAAAAAGTAAGAGTAATTTCATTATAATAAACATGATTACATATGCATCAAAGAAAGAAATAGGTTTTCATTGAAAATTACAAGCATCCTCAAGTATTTACTAAACTCATTGCTATTTGATCACGTAAACGCATCATGTCAAGAAATAAATTGTCATTTGAAGTACCGGCACCTTTATTTGTATTATGATGGTCAACTGAATATTCATAATTTGGATCCAAATCTGCTCTTGCAAAATGTCTATCATTGGCGGCGTTTCGTCGTATATAATTTTGCAAAGTCATTGTTGCTATAACAATTTTTACTTGCTCTTCAAATGGGAAACTTGGCATTTACTTTAGGATCTTCCACTTCTTCTTCAACACACCAAAAGCTCACTCAATTTCCGGTCGCAGCAAGGAATGAGCACGATTGAATACCTTTCGATAACCTATTGGGAGAAGACCTTGTTGAAATTCTGGCAAATAATATATAACTTCTTTGTATGGTCCCAAATAACCCGTTAGATTTGGTTATCGAACATCTACTAAATAATATTTACCTACATAAATATAATGTAAATTTGATCAACATATACCATATTTATACATATTAATGTACAAAAACCATTAATCAATGAAGAAGAAAAAATATGAACAAGTCACAAGAGTCAACATTAGCAAAGCTCGCGAATTAATCAATGTATTGTTTCAGGTGAAATTTCTAAGCTGAAAAATGATTTAATTTAGGATAATAAACACCGAAACAAGTGGAAAATGACTTAACAAGTGGAAAATTCAACAACTGGAAAATTCAACAAGTAAAAAATTCACCATAGATGCCATTATTTTCCTTTAAGTGAAAATGTTCATTCAGATCGAACAACCGGTATAAGGAAGCCAAATGGAGAAACATTCTAGACTTTTGGTTTTCTAGAAAGAATACATGAACATAGAAACGCTACCTGTATATATAAAAGAGATATATTAGCAAATTCAATAACTTTATATATATATATATATATATATATATTTTTGCACTTAGATATACATATGAGATATATTAAGAAAAAGAAAGAGTAATTTCATTATAATAAACATGATTACATATGCATCAAAGAAAGAAATAGGTTTTCATTGAAAATTACAAACATTCTCAAGTATTTACTAAACTCATTGCTATTTGATCACATAAATGCGTCATGTCAATAAATAAATTTTATTTGAAGTATCGGCCCCCTTATTTGTATTATGAAGGTCAACTGAATATCCATAATTGGGATCCAAATCTGCTCTTGCAAAATGTCTATCATTGGCGGCGTTTCATCGTATATAATTATGCAAAGTCATTACTGCTATAACAATTTTTACTTGCTTTTCAAAGGGGAAACTTGGCATATACTTTTAGGATCTTCCACTTCTTCTTCAACACACCAAAAGCTTGCTCAATTTCCAATCGCAGTGAGGAATGAGCACGATTGAATACCTCTCGATAGCCTGTAGGGACAGGAACTTGTTGAAATTCTGGCAAATGATATATAACTTCTTTATATTGTCCTAAATAACTCGTCGGATTTGGATATCCAGCATCTACTAAGTAATATATACTTACATAAATATAATATAAATTTGATCAACATATACCATATTTGTACATATTAATGTACAAAAACCATTAATCAATGAAGAAGAAAAAATATGAACAAGTCACAAGAATCAACATTAGCAAAGCTCGCGAATTAATCAATGTATTATTTCAGGTGAAATTTCTAAGCTGAAAAATGATTTAATTTAGAATAATAAACACCGAAACAATTGAAAATTCAGCAAGTGGAAAATGATTTAACAAGTGGAAAATTCAGCAAGTGGAAAATTAACCAAAGATGCCATTATTTTCCTTTAAGTGAACATGTTCATTCAGATCGAACGATCGGTATAAGGAAGCTAAATGGAGAAATATTCTAGACTTTTGGTTTTCTGGAAAGAATACATGAACATAGAAATGCTACTTGGATTGTTAGACAGGCCCCATGTTTAATGAGATTGAACCCCCCCCCCCCCCCCCCACCCAAAAAGAAAAAAATTAAAAAAATGAAGAAGAAGAAACACCCCAACCCTCAGAAAAAAGGACCCAAAATAGCAAAATAAAGGAAAATAGAGCAGATACTGCCATAAAAGCACTTTCTAATTGGACAAAGCATATACAGAGCCATTCCACAGAGTGGAAAAGGCTTTTCTCTTGTCATTGCTGAAGACTCGGTCAAACAAAATTTTCTCCATGGGGAATACATGAGAACTGCTTAGGTATTTGCAACTAAGAGCTGATGTTCAAATGATATCCAAAATTTGATATGCTTCTTGAGAGTCATGATCCATAGTTTCTCCACGATCTATTAAGAAATTGAGCCTCAGCCCTACATAAGATTACATGCCTATAACAAAAACATCGTGATGTTCAGCTATCCTAGTCACCTAAAAAAAAATTGCCTCTCTTACCCACGATAAGAAGGCAGAGCACTTTCCCATAGACTCAATGTTCTCAAATCTTGTTAGATTTTTTAATACCGCACATCATTTGAGACATCATAATCTCTACATATACTACCATGCTGATGTTAGATTGTCCGACACTGTCCAACAGCATGAAGAACTTTTCACTGAGATCAAGGAGGAGGATTACTTGCCTCTGTCAATGTCGTGGCATCTGCAATTACAAATGGGATACTCACAACGCAAGCTAGCGTCTTTGCCAGCAATGTCTTCCCTGTCCTTAAAACCACGGCAGAAGTAAATCAGTCCATAATCACACAAACCTATGACCCCCAACATGTCCTATAACTGCAAGACAAATACCAACACATTACAAGTACTGTTCATACCCGAGCCATTGAGACCCAGCAACAGTATATTGCTTTTCTCTAGCTCCACAGAAACATATCGATGATCATCAGCAAAATCACCAACAGATAACTCCCCATCTGACTTGGTAAAGACATCAATTGCTCAGGCCAATATAGTGAAATCACCTCATCAAGAGCATAATCGAAAATAAACAAGTTTTGACATACAAGCAAGATTTCAAAGCAGACTAAACACAGATAAATAGGAAGATCTATGCGCTATAAGGACACCAACTGACATGAATCAGGAAGAGCAGGAAAACTAACTTTTTTCCAAGAGAGGTGTGATATATCCTCTTGTAGTGGTAAACATTTTAGCAAAACAGTGCGGAGTGAGAGGAAAATATCGACCGCTTTTAGAACCTGAACTCAAGTTTGGACTCAAAAGAAATCATCATGAGATAGCTTAAACCCAGCATGTGTATGTGCTTAAGGAGATCGAGTCTTGGCTTTGCTTGCATTAAAACAGCGCGGAGTAAAAGGGATTCAAGAAAACGACTGTCTAATTGCGGAGTTCCCTACCCGACTCGGAGACGGCGGCAAGCGGGCCAGCTTGTGACAAATCAGGCTATGGTCTGCCGCCTTGGTGTCTTTGAGCCGGGATCCTTGGGCAAGGGAGGTTCGAACCAAGTAAAGAAACTCACCGGCGGTGCGGAGATTTGGGGAGCGAAAGATCGTGAGCTCGAGGGCGTCGGCTAGAGGTCGTCGGAGAGGGTTCGGGCGAGGCCGATCCGCTAGAGAACTCCTTCTTGCTCTCAAGTCTCACTCTCTCCACCACGCTCTCTCTCGCACTCAGACCTCTCTCTCTCTCTCGCGGCGACGAAAATCTAGGGTTTTCAAAAGGGTCAAAGTTGGAATTTAATAAATTGGTGAGGGCAAAAAAGGTGAAATAAAATTTCCCTTTAACCCCCAGCATGCCGAGAATGCTGGAAAGCCAGGCTGCCTTGGGCTTTCAGCCTTGGAAATGTTAGCTTTGCCATTAAGAGAATTCCAAAGTTTTTTCCCAAACACCCTTATTTTGGCCCAAGGGGCTTTTATGCCCAAAGCTCCTTGGAAAGCTTCTTCCAAACGCACTCCTATATCAACTAATGCGAAAGACAGATGTGGCGTCAATGTACATTTTCCATCTCCTCTGTCATGAGAACATTTGTATGGATGAGGTGGACCGGATAAATTAATCTTTACTTTAATGCGTAGCATGAAACCATTCGTGTGTATAAGTAATCAAGAAAGTGGAAGCTAGGGATATTTTAGGGAATAATTAGTATTGCCATTGAACTTAATCTTACAATCAATGAGGCCATTATGGGTTATGGTTTTATCGGGCTATGCGCTAATTTACCGTTATTACGTTATTCAGATTATTCCATTGTTCCTTGAAAAAAAAGAAGTCATGATGGTAAATTTCTGAAAGAATTGGCAAGCGTTAAAAATCTTTAAACAAAGTTATAGGTTATATGATTTTTTAGTAATTTTGGCCTATAATTTTAAATTATTTTTCCGGCATTTCTACGAAAATACCAAAGTCGAACAGTTTTGTAAAATACAACGTTTTTCTTTAATTCCATAATTTAGACAATTCTATTTTCCCGTTAAAAAATTTCTTAAAGAGTTGGTAAGTGCCAAAAAAAACGCTGTTGAAAAACTACATTTGTCCTGATTTCTGAGTAACCCGTTGAGTATTTATTATCATCTTTATGAAATCATTTTTTTTTCACAGTTGGCCAATGAACAAAATCTTTCTATGTTTTTATAAGCATTTATTTACTTTCTTACTAACACTTGAGATTTACCAACTTTTATATGAAGCTGTCATCTTTATTTTTGTGTCTTACTAGCTTTTCTTTTCCCATTAAGCTACTAGCAAGTTTAGATTTACCAACTCTCATTGATTACGGACTCTTATTTGTTTTTTTTTAGTTTACCAACTTTCCTATCAACCTATCCACGCATGGCTGCGCTGGTGGAGGCTTGCCCCTGAATTTGGCCACCAGGTCAAGGGTTCAACTCCCGGGTATGGTTCCATGATTTAAGTGGAGGGCCTCAGCGGTAGGTTGTTGGGCCAGTCTCCCCCGAGGTATAGTTGGTGTTGTGCTCCCGTAAGGTGAGCTAAGCCGGATCCTCGGTATCAAAAAAAAACTTTCCTATCATGTTATCTCTTTTATTTGTCTTGCTTGCCAAAGCATAGGATTTACCAAATCTTTTTAGAATCTACTAATATAAATAAGAGCAATTATCAACCTTTCCTCAATTAGATTATCAACTAGTTATGTGTTACCGCCTCTTATTTGAGTTGATTATCAATGTTTATTTATTTATTTTAATTACCAATTTCTCTTCATCTTTTAAAAAAATTAAACATGGATAAGTAATTCAAATGAGAGATGGAAAATTGAAACTAGTTGGTAATTTTGTCTAATAAAAGTTGTTGGTCTAATTTAGATTTGTAATTTCACATAAAAATTGATAAATTTGAAGCAATCGTAATATATGCAAATGCATATTAGTAATTAAATACAAAAACTTATAATTTGCAAATTGTAAAAAATACAGAAATTTTCTAAAAGTGTTGGTAAGTTACCAAAAAGTTGTATAAATAAAAAAAATTGACCATTTTTCTTACCTAATAGTTTTTTGACACTTATCAACACTTATTGAAATCTATTAATATGGATAAAGGTCCATACTTCTTGGCATGGAATCCATCTTATAATGCTTGAGCATATTTTTATTGAAATATTTATCATA
Source organism: Eucalyptus guilfoylei (assembly GCA_016097605.1). Classification (NCBI taxonomy): domain Eukaryota; kingdom Viridiplantae; phylum Streptophyta; class Magnoliopsida; order Myrtales; family Myrtaceae; genus Eucalyptus; species Eucalyptus guilfoylei. The sequence continues at coordinate 57,462,638 of CM027867.1, read as the reverse complement.
TATTTCGACTTTATACGTCAAATGCATTATTTTAGTGAATAAGCATTTTTTTGGAATCATTGTATATTTGTTTATAAGCTCTTTTCAATGACTTTATGAGCCTTCACTTTAGCATTTGGCATTTTTTTGCATGCTCCCGTGGGAGTTTGAGGCTCCTTTAAAGATCTCAAGACTACCTCATAGTTCAAGGGATAGATTTTCTTTTGGGGGTCTTACTTCTCTCTTCTATGAACATGTGAACGCGATACTCACCGGGATCGAATCTCAGATTTGGTACTCCGAGCCCACTTCTAATCACTTTACCAGCAAGGCCGCATGCCTGTTGGCGTTCAAGGGATATTTTGAGTGGGTTATTTTACAGCATCAAAAGCTTATGCAATGGAAAACCTTGTTTCAGAGGCAATTTCTATCGCTGCTTGGATAAAATCAATATAATGTTGGATATTTCAGCAGTTTTGAAATATTTATTAGAAATTATGATCATCATGAAAGTCATCATTTTTGTAACGGCTTTCTAACGGCCATATAACGGCTTTCTAATGGCCGTATAACGGTCGTCTAATAGCTTTATAACTTATTATTTATTACTTCATAAACTCTTCATTATTTTGTAATGGTCATCTTTTTAATTACCAATTGATTTATGACGATCTTCTAACGGCTCTCTCTTTTTCTAGTTTAAATATAAATTAAACTTCAAACCACAATCTTTGTATATACAACATGTTCTCATATCTTTCCTTTTCTTTTAGCTGGGTTATACACAAAAGTTGTTATGTTTCCTTCTAATATTCAGTGCGGAGTATAGAGGAATGTCTGTTATATATTGGGAGGATAGCCGCTGAAGCCTTACGCACCGAGTTACATACTCCGAGGGGCGGAATTATCCTTAAGGACAGTGCTTGTACGCCTCAGACATTTCTTTTTATTTTCTAATCTTTTGTAATGTATTTCCAATAATTATTATTATTTTATGTATTCTAATACTTTTTCCAACAATCCTAAGGATAATTGCCTTATAGCTTTCAAAATTGGAATTGACGGTGCTTCCACCGACCTTGGAATTGAACAAGGATTTGGAGATGGTGAAGGACAAGTATCACATATTCTTGGGCGGTTTGTCATGGGACAATATTAAGCATTAACACAAAATAGATTTTGGTCGTTTTGGTAAGGTTATTGAGTTTCAAGTAAAGTAGTTTTTTTAGAAACTGTAAATTAATGCTTGAAGGTCGTAATTGCCATTTTGGCGCGCTTTTTCCATATTTTGAGGAATCATCATCACATAGGTCGAGATCCTTTCATTCTAATATTTGAAATTTAGCGTCACGAGCTTGTGTGTTCTCTTTAGATTTGATTTGATCTTGTTAGACATATTCCATGAATGTGTGCTCTTATACTTTTATGGAAGATGCTTACAGTTTTTCAAAATTACCTATGTAGAAAATCTTTAAAAATGGCATAGTGATTCCGTGTGGCTACTTAAAAAGAAATAGAAAAGGAAAACCATAAAAGAAATGGAAAGAAATCGGGCTAATATTTCTTTTATATATTTATTTTTATTTTGGGGCTTCAAAACCTATACTTGTTTTTCCAATAGAAAGTCGGACGTGTGTAGGTGTTTTCTCTCTCAAGTTCGTGATTATTTTAATAATCATCCATTTAGGATTGGAAATTGGAGCACTCCTCTATTACTCAAAATAGTTTTCATTTGTCCTTAATTCTTCCTATTCTCCTGCTAAAATTTGTTTGATGTACATTCATGAAGCCAGTTTATAACTGTTTTTATCTGCAATTTAATTTGTCTTTGGCTCCATCTCTATAGAATCTTATCAAGCCTGCCCATGTTGGACCAGGTTATATATAATTGTTTTCAGCGAAACAATGGATGCTGTCATGTGGGATTTCTGTGTTTTACCACTAAAATTACACTCTTTTTTCCTTACATTTTTGTGCTTATAGATTTGAAAATAGGTGTCATTTGACTTTGGAACAAAATTCTTCAATATTCCTCACAGTGTTGTCTCGTCATTCTTGGGAATATGCTAGAGTGCATACAATCATTAGTCGGTTGGTGATGTCCATGCAATATGCTCAAGTAAGTGTAGACACGAGTTTGTGTTGGTATTTAGTGGCATATCATTATTCATGCTTGCTTGGGAGTGCAGCGTGGGCCTCTATCTATGCATATGCTCATACATGTGTTGGTATTTGCTGCATGACAATGTGTATGTTTGATAAATACATGAAGATATGATAATTCTCTCTCGTCCACGCACATATAGAACTTCTCTAGCATTAGAATGGTGGCAGATTCTTGCCTTCTTGACGACGTGGAATTATGATTGATAGAAAGAGAAGGGAATGGAGACCCAATTTAGCAAGCACAAGCTGAGAGAATAATTGGGCGACAACTATTCAATTAACTAATGATACACCCCAATATTTGCCATTAATTACTTTTTTTGGCTAAATTAGCGTAATCGACAATTTGGTGAATATGCCTTTTGCATCCTGCCTTTTGTGATATTTTTTATATTTCACATTTCAGTCATTTAAATGTTGCTTAAAGAGTTAAAGTCTACTTTGAGGTTTACATGTGTAAAACATTGTTGGCATTATATTTATGACTACTAAAGTTTTAGTCCAAACATTTTTTGTCAAAATTGTCGTGATTCTATTCATGAATTTATTAGATCCACACTTATGTTTGAAACAACCAAAGAGGTTTATATTTTATAATAGCCACAAATTTATGGGTTAAAGATTGTAATGTCTCTTTTGCAATGATCGAATTTTTCACGTATAACTTTTGATAGAATTATTAAATAGTATTTTATTGCATAATTAAATTGATTACATGTTTTGTATTGAGTATGCATTGTTGAGACATTTTTGGTGATTCATATATAACACTCAGAGGAAGTCTTATAGTTATTTTGTGAAATTATTAATTCATTTTGGATTTATATTAACCTCTGAGTTTTGGTTAACATTTTTGGAGCAACATATACTATTGACAGCAGTAATGATGAAAAAAAATAAATGTTCTTTGTAAGAATATTTACTTTGCCAATTTATGTTGAATGTCCATTCATGCATGATGATAATTAGAGACTTGATTGGCTATTGCATTGGGAAAGAGAATCTCCTTTAGTGATTGTTGTGGAGATGAATTTTTTTTTTTTTCTTTGCATCCATAGCCAACATAGATCTATATTGAATAAGAGTGATGTCTTTTGTGAAATATTTTGTTAAAGGGTGATTATTGTCAAGTTTATTATAGTAGATTTTCCACTGTATTATAAAGATACGGTGATGTTAACTGGATCTTGGATTCATATGAGATAAAATCCACTAACAAATATGTGTTCACCCACTGGAAGTGCTTGACATAAAAGCAATCGAATGAAATCGTGGGGGAAATGGCAATCCTGCTAAACCAAGAGTTGAAGTAGATGATTTGATGATGTAATTATTGTAATCATTTTCCAAGCCAATCTTTTGGCAAATGGAAAGGAATTTGTGGTAGACTCAAGTGCTACCAGGCATATATGTGTAAACAAAATGCCTTATCCTCCTAAGCTCCAATGGGTGAAGGAGGAGAAAATATTTACTATTCTTTGGTAAATTATGAACTATTCAAGTTCTTGAGAAAAAGAGAAAATTTTTCTCAAACTCATATACGAAAATGAGGCTGAGTAGTTGAGAAACTCTTAGTATATATTCCTTTGGGAAAATGACACATTTTGTGTTTATACATCATGATTGCCAAGAGGCAATAGCCATGTAAAGATAAAACTTTCAATGGTAAAAATTGACACATCCAATTGAGGGATGACATGGTAAAGCAGCTGCTTAATGATGGAATTATGTCCATTAACTATATGAAGTCAGAAATGGATTTTGGTCAATCCTCTGACTATACATCGAGGGGAATGGGACAAGCCAACTAAAGAAAATCAACAATGATAGTAACCCAACCTATGTGATTGTCGATCCCACGAATTAGGTTCATATGGGTAATAACAAGTCATTTGTTGATCTAGTGCACTATTAAAAATTATTGTCCATCCTAAGATAAGAATAGTGCAAAACTGCAAGGAAAAAGAGGTTGAGCTAAGCTCTAATGAAATTCTATAGCCATTATTGGTGGTGTATTAAACTGCATAATACACTTAATGGAATCACCTATATAAGTGTGGAGTGGGGCCGCTCCTATGAGAATTTTTGGCGAAAATCTCTAAAGCACTTACGAATAAACCAAGCATGCGCATGGCCTATTAGCGCAAAACCCCGTTGAACAACAAAGTTTGTGGGAGTGTAATGTGATTGGTGAAAATTATAATTCACAAAAAGAAATTCTTAGTTCATAGAAGTTTCAAACTTCACCAATGATTTCATGAATTTTATTTCATTCTTTCTAGGGTTGGTTCATAGCCTAACAAGCACCAATTCCGATGCATTACTCTCCAATAACCCAGCATTATTTTATTTTTCTTGTCAAAACTTCCTGAAATATGTGGGGGATTGTTGGATATTTCAGCAGTTTTGAAATATTTATTAGAAATTATGATCATCATGAAAGTCATCATTTTTGTAACGGCTTTCTAACGGCCATATAACGACTTTCTAATGGCCGTATAACGGTCGTCTAATAGCTTTATAACTTCTGATTTATTACATCATAAACTCTTCATTATTTTATAACGGTCATCTTTTTAATTACCAATTGATTTATGACGATCTTCTAACGGCTCTCTCTTTTTCTAGTTTAAATATAAATTAAACTTCAAACCACAATCTTTGTATATACAACATGTTCTCATATCTTTCCTTTTCTTTTAGCTGGGTTATACACAAAAGTTGTTCTGTTTCCTTCTAATATTCAGTGCGGAGTATAGAGAAATGTCTGTTGTATCTTGGGAGGATAGCTGCTGAAGCCTTACGCACCGAGTTACGTACTCCGAGGGGTGGAATTATCCTTAAGGATAGTATTTGCACGCTTCAGACATTTCTTTTTATTTTCTAATCTTTTGTAATGTATTTCCAATTATTATTATTATTTTATGTATTCTAATACTTTTTCCAACATATAATAGGTGGTATTAGTTATTGCAGGGTTCCTCTTTCAATGTCAATCCGTCCCTATGATTCACTTGGTGAGAGTGTTCCTGAGGTCTGATCAATCTTTACAGGTGCTCTCACGTTATTCCCCCTTGACAATGTCTCCAATTACAAAATTGGTGACTCGGCTCGGAAGGATATTCTAAATCTGGTATACATATCCACATGTCTTCCAGTGAGGTCACATCAATATTGAGCATAAACAACCATCCTCTCATACTAGAAATTTAATCCATAAATCATTATCATAAGCCAAGTAAATAACTTTTCGCAACATAGTCATCTACAATTTCTCAAATTATTTATAAACCCTTTCATAAACCAATAGCAAAGCAATCACACACACACACACACACCCACACACACAACACACACTATTTGACAATACCTAGAATAACACGCTTTCAAAACAATCATAAACAACTAAAAAATAGTAAATACTCGATCCCACTTTTATGTAATAACAATGCTCTTTCATAATTCATAATATATATAATCCCTATCATTTTCAGAATAAGATTTTGCAAATTCAAAGAAGATATAGTACACTCACCTTAGAATGCCTACGAGCAAATAATAAACATTACTCAAATCTCGAACTCGTGATCCTATCTAGTAAGTGAGAAACAATGTCAAATTCAAGTAAAATGATACATCAATGACCAATTGGCTAAACTAAACTTAAATGCTAATAAAATCACTCATACGCGACGATAAATCGCTGCCTTGGGGCAGTTATTCAAGCTGTTCGCAGTATGAAACCCGAACACAAAACCCTAAAATTCTCACTTTGATAAGACCTTTGCGCCAAAACGACTTCCATCAAACCCACGGTCCCACAATGCCGTAATCCACAATTCCTATGAAATTACATAGCTCGACAACTCAAAAATCAAACTCCGAGGCTCTATTTTTACATAAATCTGAATTTAAGCCCTAATTTCGAAAACTAATATGATTGAAAGAACAGGGAGCGCTAGCATTTACCGAATGTTGTGACACGAAGTCAACTTGACTTGGTGAGGTCTCCATGGCGTGTGCGCACAAGACCCCCTCCCTTTTTCTTTCCTCTTTTCTTTCCCTTTATTTTCTTACTTTCCTCTCTTTCCTTTCTATTCTACAAGCTTTGGGCCACCTTTTTAAGCTAAAGCACCACTCAACCTTTTTCTTTAGACTTGTCAACGCTTTATTTTTCTTTATTTTTATTTTTATTTTTGCTTTTCCACCTTTGACTTTTCAAAAACCCATATCTTACACTTGCTGACATGGTACTTGAAGTTGCATAGTCTATTTGTATAGACTTTGGACATAACTTGTGTTCAACTTAATTTGTTTTTTCAAATCTTCTTCTAGATGCGGAAGTACAGTAGCTCTGGATCAATTTCTAAATGAAGCCTGCGGAGGGAGGGAAATTTGAGGAGGAGACCTGCAATATGTTTTGCACTCTCCCAATATGACGTATACCTGGCAATGAGGCTCTCTTGTTTGGCATCTCCATTGGGATCTTTACCAGCCTGGTCGTCATTTAAGATAAAAATTTTGCCCCCTTTTTCTTTCCCAACAATCTCCATGAATGATTTCTTTTTGAAGGTCCAGTTTCCAGTTTTCAGGTTGAAATGATAGAGCGGTAGGAACCTCTGGCCATAAGAGGCTACAAACTCCAGTGCAGCAATAATGTACTTGAACTCCTCCTCCGAAAGGTAGTAGGGAAAGCTGACTCTGGTCCATCCAGGCTTCACTCCAGCAAAACCCTGTTATAAAGGTAAACTCACAGAAGATTAGTCAAATGCTTAATCTAATACGTCACCAAGAAATTATCTCATTGGTTGAGGGGTACTGCCTAATAGATTCTTCGCTTGTATGGCTATTACTGTTTGAAAACCTTCGAGGTTTTATGTAACTGTCTTGCAGGAAAGAGAACAAGCATCTTACCTTTCGAATGGCACATCTAAATGCATGGGACTGAGCTTCACTGATGCCAAGTAGGGCATGACCATATGGACTGGCACAAGCGCACTCGCCCCTCGCTTGAATGCCAAAGAGGTCATTGAGGAGAGTGGCGACAAAATGTCCGTGGAGAGGCTTGGCTCTTTCGTTCCCCGTTTCTCCCCACAGGTAAAGCCTCTCTCTCTTCCCTTTTTATCACAATCTGGTGGTGAATTAGTTGTTGAGTATATCAGGAAAGACAATATAGCCTGTCTCTTCGCTGCTTTGTTCCCGAGAATCTCTATGTTCTTGTTTTTGGAGAGCCTATCGATTGCGTCTTTAATGTACTCGTGCTCCAGTTTCTCAATTACTTCATATCCCACGTAATCTTTCAACCAAAATGCCAATGCTGCTCTTGTGATCCGAATAATTTGTGGAGTCCCAGCATTCTCTCTTTCTTCAATGTCTTCAACGCATAAGGTATCCTGTTAGGCAAGTAAATTGACAAGTCGCCAACTAATGAAAATCTGAATGCTTTGATGGTAATTACTTTAGCTTTTGAATTTGCTCTATCGTTTGCAAAATATCAATGCTTTTACCTTTTCATTGAAACCATTCACATAATCAACAGTTCCTCCTCCACAGGTTGATGGGGGAGATGGTCCGAGCCGATAGAGAGCCTTGCTCATGAGCAGGACTCCCGGAGACCCTGGTCCACCAAGGAACTTGTGCACACTCAGGAAGATAGCCTCATAACCGTCAACTTTCCCCGATCTCATGTCGATTTCCACATACGGTGCACTGTTCAAATTAAGCAATTCAAGGCCAGTCAGATTAGTCACTTCATTATGTTACCATGGAATTATATTGTCTTGAACCATATTCTCAGTAAATGCAAATGCAGAGATCTCCAATTGAGTCAGAAAATGCAGGAAAATGAAGCCTCACCTTGCTGCAAAATCAAAGCAAGCAAATGCACCAAATTGGTGAAGCAGCTTCACGACAGCTCGTGTCGGTACAAATCCCGGTCACATTACTGCAAGCAGAGAAAAAAACCCAGAATTGGCCTGTTTGCATCTCGATAAGACTAGAGCTTTTGCCTTAAATCTTCCATGTCTATCGACCCATCTTCATCTAGTCCGATCTCTATGACCTCCGCTAGACTTTGCCTCCATGAGAGAAGGTTTAAGTGGTGCTCATAAGGTCCGACTAGGACCACCCATCTCTCTTCGCTTGGCATGCACTTAATCATCCTCTCTCTTAGGATCGATGGCACTGCAATGCCCATGACTTCTTGGAGTCGCTTGATTGACCCGGTGGATCCTGATCCGCAGAACAAGATCGCGTCCTCGGGTCCACCTCCTAAGCACCGTTTGATGTAGCTTGAGGCCTCGTGCACCGTCTTGGTGGTCCGGCGACTCAGACGTGTGTGAGTTACCTATATGCACATCCGTAAAAGTACCATTCAATATAGTGGTTTGATCTAATATACGATGGACGCTAAAGATTGTTGGCATAAAAATAATATTGTATTTAACGTATACCATAGGATTTTGATTATTATATTATTAAAAGGTTAGAGATAAAAGTGAAATGACGATAAATTTGAGTCGGACACGCACTTGTATACACCATGGAGAGTGATGTGACCTTTATCAACCTAACCTCCAGAGCATGAGGCATTGAATATGAAATAAAACTAAAACGTTCGATTTTAAAAATTTTGAAAGCAAAAAATGAAAGGCATCAATGTAGACCCCCATATGCCAGAGCATGGCATATGATCTTGCCTATATATATTGTCTTCATCATGGAAAATCTAGACCAAAAGTTTTGATCCGCTCATGCAATTGATTTAATATAGAGTTTCCTTATCACGTCCGCAGCACAACGTTGAGTACATAAGTGATTGAATCGTAGCTGCAAAGAACATATAATAACATGGAAAGTGCGAAACGCAAAAAATAATTGACCATCACAACCGGAAAAATTAATATTATTGTATAGTCCGATTGTCGGCATAGGAAACATGGACCAGAAACGTGAAAAGCTACGTGTATTCATGCTGAGGCTAACAACTATAAAATAACGAGCTCTTTACCGATCCATCTAGTAAATTAGTCTACACGCAACGAATTAACTAAAGAAAGCGGATCTATTCAGGCGTTGACCTATTACGGATTAACTTCAACTGCAGATGAATGGTCTTTTGGGCCGTCGGTCCACGAAACAAAGAAGAAAAATCTCATAGACGCTCAGACGCGCGTACCGTAAAACGGAAGGATGTTGTTGACGATGAAGTCCTCGACGTAGCTGACGCAGCGGCCGGAGGCGGTGCTGTCAGCGTTCGTGAGCCGCCGCCTGCTGAACAGCGAGTCGAACTCAGTGTCCCCACCAATGATCTGAGAGCGGAGCCACACAAGCTTCTTCTCTGCATCGGAGACGCCACCGCCACCGCTGCCACCGCCGCCTTCCACCAGGACTCCTGCTCTGAGCCTCCGAAAGGATGCCGAGTGCTTCGCAGATCATTCCTCGACGATGGGGATGGTGGCGATGGACTCCCCTTGCCATTTCTTGGGTTGACGTGCTTGTTCATGATGTTGAGATGGGATTGCCTCATCAAGCCAGGCTGGTCTAGCTCCATCGTCTGGTGAAGAAGGAATCAACAAGAGATCAAAAAAGCACAAAATTATGCATTTGACTCAAATGGAGTTAAACTTTCTTTAAAATGGAAGTTCTTCCATTAGAATGGTGTCATGCACCTCAACATTTGCTTTAATCTTTTGCAAATACTAATAATATCTAAATGAACATAATTATAAATAAATGAGATGATTGGCAAGTTTAGAAAGCTACATGATCATGCATTTGACCCAAAAGGAGGCAAACTTTCTTAGAGTGGGAAGTTCTACAATTAGAATGATGTTATGGATGTCTGCTTTTTCTTTAATCATTCACAAGTACTAACAGAATCTAAATTAACACAATTGTGAGTAAATTAGATGATTTGCAAGCTCGAAAAATCACAAAATCAAGCATTTCACCCAAAAGGAACCACACTGTCTTATAATGAGAAGTTCTTCCATTGGAATGATGTTATGGACATCAACTTTTGCTCTGATCTATGCAAATACTAATAGCATCTAAATGAACACAATTATAAGTAAATTAGATAATTTGCAAGCTCAGGAAACCATAGAATCTTGTATTTGACACAAAAAGAGCCAAACTTTCTTAGAAAAGGAAGTTCTTTCATTGGAATAATGTCATAGCCCTCAACTTTTTCCTCTAATCTTTCTCAAGTACTACTAGCATCTAAATTAAGACAATTATAAGTAAATTAGATGATTTACATGCTTGAAAATCACAAAATCAAGCTTTTGACCTAAAAGGAGCCAAACTTTTATAGAATGGGAAGTTTTTCCATTAGAATAATGTTATGGACCTCAAAATTTTCTCTAATTTTTCCCAAGAACGAATAACATCTAAATGAACACAATTATAAGTAAATTAGATTATTTGTAAGCTTAGAATATCACAAGATCAAGTATTTGACCCAAAAGGAGCCAAAATTTCTTAGAATGGGAAGTTCATCCATTAGAATGATGTTATGGACTTCAACTTTTGCTTTTTATATTTTTCAAGTACCAATAGCATCTAAATACCACCGGCCGTGGTGGCTCCGCTGGGTAGGCTCCAAACCTCCAAACGGGAGGTCCAGAGTTCAAAGCCCCTGCAACGCAGTTGCAGGGAGGCTGGCGGATCATTAGGCGATTTAAGCGTGGCGCCCTGGTGGTGGGTCTTGGGCTAGCGTGTGACTGGGGTTTACGTGGCGGTTGCCGGCCAAAGCGGTTCCTCCAAAGACTAAAAATAAATAAATAAATAAATAAATAAATAAATAAGCATCTAAATGAATACAATTATAAGTGAATTGGATGATTTGCAAGTTTGGAAGACCACAAAAGCAAGTATTGGACCGAAAAGGAGCCAAACTTTCTTAAAATTGAAAGTTCTTCCATTCACAAGTACTAATAGAATCTAAATTAACACAATTATAAGTAAATTAGATGTTTGCCAGCTCGAAAAACAACAAGTTGACTCAAAAGGAACCGAATTTTCGTGCTTGCTGAATAACACATAACGCCCTTGTATCCTTTGGCACTTGATCCTTTCGAACACCAGCACCTTCTTACGGAGCCTCGTAACCTTATTCCAAGATGTCCCATAAATCTTTTGCCATCAAGAAGGTAGTCATATTTATGCTCCTATAGTCGTAGTTATTCCCAACGAAGATAGGATGAGAAATAAGGATGAAGTTGGATGGGTAGTGTCACGCCCCGATTCTCAGGCACACACCCATCCCTCACCTTGGTCGATTAAATAGCGATGTCCCAGGATGCATCGCCGACCTTTTCATTTTAATACACATGCGGAAGCATATAAAATCCCCAAACAATAAAACAATGGGATAGGAAAGTAGGATTTCAAATTTCAACTCTGAAAACAACCACACTTATATACATTGCAAATCATAGTGCAAATATATACAAGTCGATTTGTTGAGTCAGGTTCTAAATCACAAGTTCCTAAAACGAAGTCTGTAGAAAGGAATCAACTTCCATCAAAAGAGAATTGTCCTATGACTAACTAGTCCAATAGGATCGTTAGTTCTTCAGGTTTCACCTTCTACACTTCGGGCCTCTGGTCCTTCACCAATGCCATCTAAGGACATGAAAATGGTTATTCAATAACCAGTGAGACAACGTCTCAGCAAGTTCTAGCTCCTAAGACTCGATTAGGAAGCCAATACATCTTAAGGGCTGCCTAAGCACAACACAGGTTAGAGGACTTACCTTGGCATCAGTTCCATCCCGCAAGTTAGTATATATCAAATATATGGCAATCACATCAATCAGATTGAATCATCGATCAATCGACCAAGTCGATTATATGTCAACGATGACCATTCCCCGGCCGTTTCAATCAATACTACATATAAGTCCGATCATACCCAGGACTGCTTATTATAAGCCAATAATATGTAGTATAGCTCACCAGAAGCTGCCTCAATTACTGAGATAATATACTATAGATTTATGCTCACCAGAAGCTGCCTCAATTCCAGATATAGTATATTATATATGCACACCAGAAGCTACCGCAATTATACTTATATAGTATACTATTTATGCTCACCAGAAGTTACCGCAATTATCAATATAGTATACTATAGCTCACCAGAAGCTGCTAGCCATACTTTCATAGTATGCTAAAAATTGATCATTTAATCAAATCACCATTTTTATTATGCCTGATAAAAATATCGTGTGTGGGTACACGGTCGACCTTAGCCAAAATACAATAATTTCCTTTCCATAAATCCCACCATTTTATATAGTCCACCAAAATATTTTGGGTGCTGTCAACCGACGCCCGGTTATTTTCCAATTAATTACTGAAATTAAATGAATTTAAGAATAAATTCCAAAAATACAAGTCATGCACAATCAGCACAAATTATAGCTCAATTAAATAAACGGATTGCACCACAATAATCAGCATGAAATTCCGATCGTTAGCTATCCCACCTAATTTTCGAAAAATAATTAATTAATTAAATAATTACGGAAAATATTAAATAAATGCAATAAATCCAATTTAGGCCCGTAATGCCTAATTGGAAAAGCCGACAGGACCTGGAAAATTTCCGAGACTCGTTCAATAAATAACAACACAAGTCTATTTGCTAATATCACTAATCATTTGTCTAACATGCATTGATAAGGCTCTAAACTAATTGCTCTACTATAATCTATCTACCTAATTGCACTTAATTAAATCTAATCAACCCCTAAGCATCATTAATCTACTAAGAAGGGATTAGTGAGCAAAACTCACTTGATTAAAAGCAGAGACCAGAACATCGCGACGGCGGCCGAAATCTGAATTTTCGGCGACGTCGACGCGCACTTGGACCGGGCTCAAAGGCCTTGCAAGCCCACAGCAACTACTGGGCTTGGTCTGGACTTGGGCTGAACTTGGGCCTGAGCTTCGTGGGCTTCAATTGGCTAGACCAAGAGCTGAATTGCGGGCTTGGGCTTCAAGAATTTGCTGGGCTGAACTGCAACTTGTTTGGGCTTGAAAACTGGACTGAAGATGGCTCACGAGTAAGTGGGCTGCTGCTGGGGTTTTGGGCTGAAGCTTGGGCTGAGGACAAGCTGAATTGGAGCTGCAGGACCGAGCTGATGGGCCTTGGTGAACTAAAGCAAAGAAGCAGCAATTTGCTGGGTCGAAATCTAGATTCTCGAGTGGGCTGATGGGCTTCAACTCGCGGCAGAAATCACGGTGATGCTAGCTCATGGACGGTGCTGCTTCGCTTGGACTCTGCTGGGTCAACAATGGCTGGCTTGTTGACCATGCGTGGAGACGAGAAGCAGCATCAATCGTTGCTTGTATGCGTGGCCAGCTGCAGCGTGAGGCATGCAGTCAACCGACCTCAGCTGCTGACCTCGGTGGATTGAACGGATGATACGAAGTGGTGGGGGTGTGTGTGTGAGTGGGGGTCTTCGGTGGATGATGGAGCTCGATGGGAAGTAGGCGTGGGGAAGTGAACGGAGAGAGAGATATTGAGGAGATGAAGCTGCGAGGAAGTGCTTTCGGTGGCAGAGGGACTTCGGTGGAGGGCAAGTGGCAATGGTAGAAAGGAAACGTTGGAGCAGCCGCTGGGTTTCTTCGAAAATGAAAATGAAGCAAAGTTGAACAGCAAAAAAGGGGAATCGGTGGTTTTGTGAAGAAGAAAAATCAAAGAAGAAGATGGAGGAGAAAGCAGCGTACGTGAGAAACTTGGGCAGAAAAAGGAAAGGTCAACAAATAATATCTCCTCCATTGATTACATGTCCCCTAAAGTCCACATAAGATTATCCTCTTGTCTCTTAATAATTTCTTGCATTATCTTCACAAATAAACCAAATTTTGAAGCCCAAAATTGCTACCCTTTTCTAAATCCGAATTTCACATTTTGGTCTTCAATTTCATCACCCAATTCCCCAAATTGAGGTCCAATTTCAATGAAGAAAAATCTCGAACAATTTTCTATAAGTCCCTGACACTCAAAGGCTCTGCTTGAAAGTCCAAAATCGCTTAAATTCGGCCCGTACGAATTTCTGTTAATTTTCCGAATCGTCCGAAACGATTTTCCGTAAAAATCTCGGAATCTCTGAAAAATCTTCTAAGATTGAGTCGACGTTCCTAGAATTTATTGTGACATGACAGAATCTTCAATTTTTGAAATTGGACTCGAATTCACGGTTAATTTCCATCCGATGCGATTTTAGCGTGACCTAGTCTATCGGATAGCTTTTAGGAATTTTTGGTGCAATTGACCCGTGATCGATTTATATCGAATCACAATGTACATCTTCGACACATTGGCGACCCTTGGTTGTCGTGAAAGTCTTGAGATTTCAATTATGGGCACCGGGAACCAAAATGATAGAAAAATTGATCTAGTACTGATCGATGAGTATTTTGCAATCAGGTGGAATCACCCACACTCTGATCACATATCTCAGTCGAATCGACCTATCTCTGATCTCTGATCGATTTCGACAGTGCTGTAATGATCTCGGCAGACTAATACGGTCGAGCAATTGATTCCTAGTCGAATTCTTAAGTCCATTGCATTTAGATTCCTTAATTGCTTCCCCAGATAGTCTAGTTATCTCGTGAGTGATCAGCTTAGAAAATAGCACTATTGGCGCGTCGACGAAAGGCCCGATTTATTTAATCGAAAACGAAATCTGAAAATTCAGGCTATCACATGTAGTTTTAGGAATAGATAGGTAGGACAAACGGCCAATACCAACCAAAGACATGGTTTGGATACCATTCTTAGAATTGGCAGATGCTAGGTGTTTGATGGCGTTTGCAAGGGCAAGTGAGTGTTTGTTTGTGTGAATATGATAAGGGAGCAGAGAAATGGCAAATGATTCACGAAGAAGGACAAAAGCTAAATGAGAGTGGCGACAAGGAGCATAAGGGAACAAGCAAGAAAGGCTTTTGCTTAGTGGAATTACAAAGGATAGGAAGTGACGTTTGCTCGTTGGGCTGTTGTGTGGGCTCCTAGAGCCTATTTATGGGCTTTACTCATGACCCATACTACTCAGGTCAGAGCGTAAGATTGCTCTTTAGAGTTTGGACACTTCCATCTTTTCAACCTCTACCTATTATCCAAGTGTTTTTAACCATACATCTGAGCTACTTCCACGCAAGAGAGAAAGCTAGAATATCATGGGTTATTCTAGAAGATTGAGGAAATAGATCACTTTTTTTTAACACCCCTCCTTGATTCATTTCCACGACACTATAAGTATACTCCACAGCGCCCCAAACTTTGCTTGTAGTTGTGCTTTCATAAATATGTATGCAATTTGATCTTCAATCTTGCAATACTTCAACTCGATCTCTTCATTGAAGTGACATTTAACACCAATATGTTTAGTTCTTCCATGAAAAATTGAAATTTTTACTATCCCAAAATATTGGAGTTGGTTTCATTTGTGCTTCTTCAATATCTTCTAGTTAATGCTTGACCGGTGGTCATGGCAATCACGACGTATCCAGCTTCTTAAGTAGACTGTGCAACTGAATCATTTTTCTGGTAATTGATCCTTCAGATCACTTGCACCTTCTCATGGAGTCTTGTAACCTTTTTCCACGATGTCCCATAAGTCTTGGACCATCAAGAAGGTAATCAATTTTATGCACCAATAGTTGTAGTTATTCCCATCAAATATAGGAATGGGAAATGGGGGTGAAGTAGAGTTGGCCATAGTTTAGTTATTGGATATTTGGATGGATAGTCTCAACAAAGAGTCGGTAGGACAAATGCCCAATATCAACCAAAGACATAGCTGTGACACCTCTGTTAGCATTTGCAGAAGTTAAGTGTTTGATGTGTGTGGACAACCCAGTATTCTTGTGTGTGAAATATGGCAAGAGAGCAGAGAAATGGCAAAGGATTGAGAAAGAAATAAGGGACAAAGGTTGTATGAGAATGGTGATAAGAAGCACAAGGGAACAAGAAAGAAAGACTTTAATTTAGTGGAATTACAGGGGAAAGGAAGAAACGTTTGCTCGTTGGTCTGCTGCGCGGGCTCTTCAAGCCTATTTGCAGGCTTGACTCAGCCGCCATAGCACTCCTATGTGCTCTTTGGAGCTTCAACGTGGGCACTTCCATCTCTGCAAACTATGCCCTACAATCCAAGTGTTCTCAGCTATAAATCTCACCTACTTCCACGCAAGAGACAAAATAGGATATTATGAGCCATTCTAGAAGAGGGAGGAGATGGATCACTTTTTTTAACAATCAGCATAGACTTTGTACATACCTTTATTCAATTTAAATTTCATCTAAATCTTCTACTAGATTCGGAAGTATAGTAGGTCTGGTTCAATTTCTGCTTGGAGCTACGCGGGGAGGGAAATTTGGGGAGGAGACCTGCAATGTGTTTTGCACTCTCCCAATATGAAGTATAGCTGGTAATGAGGCTCTCATTTTTAGCGTCTCCCTTGAGATCTTTGCCAGCCTGGTTGTCGTTTAAGATATAAATGTTGCCCTTTCTTTCCTTCCCTACAATCTCCACGAATGCCTTCTTTTTGAAGGACCAGTCACCAGTTTTCAGGTCGAAATGATAGAGCAGAAGGAACCTCTGGCCATAAGAGGCTACAAACTCCAGTGCAGAAATAATGTACTCGACCTCTTCCTCCAACAGGTAGTAGGGAAAGCTGACTCTGGTCCATCCAGGCTTCACTCCAGCAAAACCCTATTATAAAGGTAAAATCCTCAACAATTGAAAACCGTTGCCTTTAGCGGTCAGGATAAAATCCAATATAGGATAAAATTATCATATTTTTGGTAACTACTCAAGATAGGATAAAGTCGGATATAAAAAGGATATAGATTGGATAAAATTATCCCATGGGAGAAGTGGGATAAAGGCGGATAGGATTTCTAATATCTATAATATGAAAAAAAATTTCTCAAATAACAAATTTGTTAAATTAACAAATTAAAATTATATTTTAATATAAATAATATTTAAATTCTAATATAAGAAATTCAAAATAACAAAAAAAATTTAGTTTTTTAAAATTTTATCTTGTTTTTATTTATATATTTGAGTTAAATTCTATCTTATAATATAAATTCAATATGTAAATATATATATATATATATATCTATTACATATTTTAGGTGTTTTTAAAATTTTAATTGAGAATGATGGAAGGGGAAGAAAGAAATAAAAAATTAATTAATTAAAAAAGAGAGGAAAATAAAATAAAAAATAAAATAAAAATAAAGTAGACGAGAGTATCATGAGAGATTTTTACAATCTCCATTTGTAAATTTTGTGATTCAAATGAGCATTTATATTTATACTAAATATATATATATATATATATATATGTGTGTGTGTGTGTGTGTGTGTGTATATATATTACAATCATTAAACAGTTAATAGAATATAGCAAAATCCCCTAGATTTCATATCCTATTATATATCCAATCTAGTCATTTTCTGATTAAAAATTCGGATGATCAAACGAAGCCTCAAGGTTTTTTTGGATGTCATGGTCTTACAAGAAATGAAACAAGCATCTTACCTTTTGAATGGCACATCGAAATGCATGGGACTGAGCTTCACTGACACCAAGTAGGGCATAACCATATGGACCGGCACAAGCGCAGCCGCCCCTCGCTTGATGCCAACGAGGTCATTGAGAAGAGTGGCGACAAAAGGTCCGTGGAGAGGCTTGTCTCTTTTGTTCCCCGTTTCTCCCCACAGGTGAAGCCCTCCCCCTCTTCCCTTCTTATCACCATTTGGTGGTGAATTAGTTGTTGAGTGTATCAGGAAAGACAATATAGCTTGTCTCTTAGCGATTTTATTCCCGAGAATCTCTATGTTCTGGTTTGTGCAGAGCCTGCCGATTGCTTCTTTAATGTACTTGTGCTCCAGTTTCTCGATCACATCATTTCCCACGTTATTTTTCAGCCAAAATGCCAATGCTGCTCTTGTGATCTGAATAATCTGTGGCGTCCCAGCGTTCTCTCTTTCTTCAATGTCTCCCGTGTATAATGCATCCTGCTAGGTAAGTAATGTAACAAGTCACCGACTGATAAAAATCAGAATGCTATTACGGTAATTGCCTTAGCTTTTGAATTTGCTCTTATGGTTTGCAATAGATCAATGCTTTTACCTTTTCATTGAAGCCATTCACATAATCAACAGTTCCTCCTCCACAGGTTGATGGGGGAGATGATCCAAGCTGATAGAGAGCCTTGCTCATGAGTAGGACTCCCGGAGATCCAGGTCCACCAAGGAACTTGTGCACGCTCAGGAAGATAGCGTCATATCCATCGATTTCCCCCGATCTCATGTCGATTTCCACATAAGGTGCACTATTCAATGTTAAGCAATTCAAGGCTAGTTAGAGTAGCCGGTTCATTATGTTACCACAGAATTATATAGTATTGAACCAAATTCTCTATTATGGAAAGTGAGCAATTGAAAAATAAAGTAGACAAAACAAGAAAATAGATCAGACACTAGAGTTATGTAGTTCGGTCATTGTAATCTACGTCTATACAAAGAGCAATATCCAATTTCACTATAGATTAGACGACATAAGGAGATTACACTCGAGTTAATCAAACACTCTTTCAATGTTACCCAAATTCAAATTACACCCAATAACGCATGCAGTGTTTAGTCCCATTATTTTTCGCGAAATAATCTCTCAATCTCATGAAAAAAATTCATAAATCTTACCACAATATTTCATGGCTACAAACACTAGTCTTAGATGTAATTCATTAACAAGAACAACGAGCCCACTTTCAAGCACTCGAGAATGATGCTTCAATTTTCTCTGCGTATTGATCAACATCCGCTCTAACAAAGTGCCCACAGCCAAATATATTTATAGCCAACAAAAGAAAACAACTTCAGAATCCGACGTCAACAAGGTTTAGGAATTCACGGGATTCGGTCAACCCGTCCAACTTTTGTCTTTCCTCTTTTGACTTTTATTTGGCCATGTATCTCACGGTGAAAGTCCAACATTGGACTTTCCTTTTCTGTCCTCTTATATGGTCAAAGTCCAACGTTTCCTTGGACTACACCGAGTAGCCGACTTTACCACGGAAGTAATTTTCATATTGTGAGATTCGGTTTCTTTGAACTTTATCTGCAATTTCAATTCGGATCAAATTCGTTCAACAGCTCAAACTCGTGACATTTTTTAATATTCTCTGTTAATGCTTTGCATATTATTGGATCATCTTATCAAATGAGGAGTTAAATAATTGAGTTAGAAAATGCAGGAAAATGAAGGCTCACCTAGCTGCGAAATCAAAACAAGCAAAGGCACCGAATTGATGAAGCAGCCTCGCGACAGCTCTAGAGTCGGTGTAAATCCCGGTGACATTACTGCAAGCTGAGAAGGAACCCAGAATTGGCCTGTTTGCATCTCGATAAGACTCGAGCTTTTGCCTTAACTCTTCCATATCCATCAACCCTTCCTCATCTAGTCCAATCTCTATGACCTCTGCTAGACTTTGCCTCCATGAGAGAAGGTTCGAGTGGTGCTCATAAGGCCCGACTAGGACCACCCATCTCTCCTCGCTTGGCATGCACCTAATCATCCTCTCTCTCAGGATCGATGGCACTGCAATGCCCATGACTTCTTGGAGCCGCTTGATCGACCTGGTGGATCCTGATCCGCATAACAAGATCGCGTCCTGAGGTCCACCTCCTAAGCACCGTTTGATGTAGCTCGAGGCCTCGTGCACTGTCTTGGTGGTCCGGCGACCCACGTGGCTGTCAGATGTGTGCGAGTTACCTATATGCACATCCATAAAAGTACCATTCAATTTAGTGGTTTCATCTCATTTATGATAGAAGCTAAATATGGTCAGCATAAAATTAATCTTGTATATAACGTGTACCATAGGAGTTTGACTATTATAGGATCAAAAGGTTAGAGATAAAAGTGAAACGAGGATAAATCAGAGTTGTACACGCCAAGGAGAGGGATGTGGCCTTTATCCATCTAACCTCGGATCTTGAGGCATTCAATGCTAAATGAAACTCAAACGTTCGATTTTAAAATTTTGAAAGTAAAATATAAAAGCCATCCACGTAAACCCTTATATGATATATCTTGGAATACGATCTTGCCTATATATATGTATTGTCTTCATCGTGCAATTAGACCAAAGGTTATGATTCACTCATGGAATTGATTTAATGTAAGATATTTTCTTATCACGTCCGCAGCGTGACGTTGAGCGCATTAGTGATTGAATCATAGCTGCAAAGGACATAACAATAATTTCGAAAGTGCGAAACGCGAAAAATAATTAACCATCGCAACCGCAAAGAATGTCATCCCCTCCAATGAAACCTGCGCACTCCAACAATGCATTTGACTTCTAGAGAAAAAATTAATACTAATACATAGTCCGATTGTGGGCATAGGAAACATGGACCAGAAGCTGCGCCAGAAGCTGCGCATTCCGTACATATATATGTATACATAATAGGGAGTGCGCAGCCTCTGGTCCATGTTTCCTATTATATATATAAACATGGGCATTCATGCTGAGGCTAACAACTGCAAAATAACGTGCTCTACCAATCCATCTTGTACACGTGTCTACACGCAAGGAATTAACTGAAGAAAGTGGAGCTATTCAGGCGTTGACCTAATGCGGATTAACTTTACATAATGCAACGGCGGATGAATGGTCTATTTGGGCGTCGGGCCACGAATCCAGAAGAAGAAACTCATAGACGCTCATACGCGCGTACCGTAAAACGGAAGGATGTTGTTGATGATGAAGTCCTCGACGTAGCGGACGCAGCGGCCGGAGGCAGTGCTGTCGGCGTACGTGAGCCACCGCCTGCCGAACGGCAAGTCGAACTCGGTGTCCTCTCCAATGATCTGAGAGCGGAGCCATGCGAGCTTCTTCTCTGTGTCGGAGACGCTGCCGCCACTGTTGCCTGCTGCCGGCACTCCCGCTCCGAGCCTCCGAAAGGATGTTGAGTGCTTGCGCAGATCATTCCTCGATGATGGAGATGGTGGCGATGGACTCCCCCTGCCATTTCTTGAGTTGATGTACTTGTTCATGATGTTGAGAAGGGATCGCCGCGTCGAGCCAGGCTGCTCTAGCTCGATTTTCTAATGAAGAAGGAATCAACAAGAGATCAATGCCTTCTCTTTCATTCTTTCTTCATTCGGGCGACGAGAGCTTTTTGAAGGGTATGAAGGAAAACAATGAATGATTCCACGGGCTTATAAATAAGATGGTTTTGGCATGAGGAATCAATGATGGAAGATGCTTCTCATAGAATTAATATTTTTCCCAGCTTGCTTTCCTTTTTATGGAAGGAACTTATCGATAGGATTCTGCTCGTCGCTATGACTCTGTGGTTTGGCAACTGTACTGGATCAGTAGACCGTGCAACTGAATCATTTTTTTGGATGCCCTCAAAAATATTTCAGAACCCATAGTGAATGCATAGCCAGTAGTACTCCTCCTGTCACCCACTAATCCTGCCTAGTCATTGTCGATGCAGCCAACAAGCTTAGCTATTGCACTTGGCTAATACCAAATGCCATAATATGTAGTTCCTCCTAAGTATCTTAAAATTCTCTTGGCAGCTTCAAAGTAAATTTGACTCGAACTCTGCATGAATCGTGATAGTAGACTTGTTGTGTACATGATATCTAGTTGTGTAGCAGTTAGATATAGAACTAGATATAGAACATTGCCAATTGGACTTCCGTAGAGGGAGGCATAAGCTTTTTCTGCTCCATCTTCCTTTAGTAGCTTATCATTTGTCACGAGTTGTGTCGCAACTGCTTTGAAATAGTTCATCATGAATTTTTTTAAGGAGATTCTTGGCACATTTCTTCTATGAGATAAAGACTCCATTTTGGTCGATCTCGATGCCTAGGAAGTAGTGTGTCAAGCCCAAGTCTGTTATCTCGAATGTCTTCATCATTTCTTTGAATTCTTGAGCCATCTTCTCATTGCTCCCTGTATACATGAGATCATTTACATATAGAGAGATGATGAGAGTGTCAGACTAGCCTTGGGTCTTGATGCAGAGCGTTAGCTCGCTTATGCTCCTCCCGAATCCTTACTTGGTGAAGTACTCATCAATTCTGCTATACCATGCTTATTGTGCTTGTCGTAGCCTGTAGAGG
Organism: Eucalyptus guilfoylei; assembly: GCA_016097605.1. Taxonomy (NCBI): domain Eukaryota; kingdom Viridiplantae; phylum Streptophyta; class Magnoliopsida; order Myrtales; family Myrtaceae; genus Eucalyptus; species Eucalyptus guilfoylei. The sequence goes on along the minus strand of CM027867.1, from coordinate 57,440,309 downwards.
GCCTTCTTGGGTTTTAATACTTTTTCTTCTTGGCCTTTGAGTATAAAGCCTTGTGGTTGTTCCATTTATATTTCTTCTTCAAGATATCTAGTTGATAGATCTTCCATTCTTTTTGTGCTACTAGGGCTATGAGTGCTAAATAATGTCAAGATGAGCAACAAGAGCGAAAATTTCAGTATTGTTGGTACTTGGTTGTTGGTAAAGTATCATTTCACCACGAGTCTTGCCTTATGCTTCTACATAGAACCATTTATATTGTGCTTCATCTTGTAATCCCACTTGATGCTAATGATCTTTATGTTTTCGATAGGGTTGAGCGGTTCCAAGTTCCATATAAGTTTTACCTAAAACCTTAAACCTACTTGTTGGAATAGGTTCCTCATTTTTTTTTGGATCTATAACATATTCTACATACCTTGAAACTTAGAACCTACCTTGTTACAGGTTCCAAGGTCGGTTCCAGAACCAACCTAGATTCCACCTATATTATTGCTGAGTTTTGACTTTCAAATTAAGAGATAAGGGTATTTTAGATAATGTACCTTTATTTTAGGGATTTTTGAATGAAGACTATGAAAGGAATGTTTTTAATAGCACATCTTCAACTCTAGCCTCTATATTATTTCTTGTTTTGTTTTTTCCTATCTTCTTGTTGGATATTTAGATTTTTGGCTTACCAAGTGGTTTTAGAGTTTTTTGGATTGCACTTTCATGCTCTTTGTTGAACATGGTAAAACCTCTCTCTCTCTCCTCATGATTTTTCCCGTTTTGGGTTTTCCACATAAATCTTGCGTCTCGTGTGATTTCAATTTTCTTTCATCCTTTGCTACTTTTTCCTTAGATTAGTGCATCTTTGATTTGCATTTTTCTGCAATAAATTGGTATTTGAGCGAAGGAATTTCGGTCTTTTTGTTTGAGATGGCATCTATCAAGTTTGAAGTGACACCCTTCGATGGCCAAAACAATTTTAGGCTATGGAGGATCAAGATAAAGGTGTTGCTGCATTGGGAAGGTCCGGTTAGAGCCTTGGACGGAAATTATCCCAATGATATGACTATGGCTGAGATCAAGAAGATGGAAGAAAAGGTGCATAGCACCATCTAATTGTCGTTGGCCAATAAGGTGCTTCAGCAAGTCGCGGATGAAGAAACTGCTTCAAGATTGTCAAATAAACTTGAGAGCCTCTACATAAAGAAATCTCTTACGATAAGATTATTTTTGAAGTAGTGTCTTTACATGCTAAAGATGCAAGTTGGTACTCCCATCTAAGAACATCTAGATGAATTTAATAAAATCATTATGGATATGAAAAATTTACATTTGAAGTTAAATGATGGAGATTAAGCCCTAATTGTGTTATGTTTACTGCCGAACTCGTTTGAGAATTTTGTAAATTCTATGTTGTATGGAAGAGAATCCATAAGTCTTGAGGATGTGAAAGCATCATTGAATTCCGTGGAGATGCATACAAAATTGAATGCGAGTAGTAGTTGATAAAGTTGATGACTTAATTATCAGGGGAAGATTGAATCATCATGATAGACGCAATAATAGTAAAGGGCATTCAAAATCTAGATCAGGCAAAGATAAGAGTAAGGTGGAGTATTACTATTGTCACAAATTCGAACATTACAAAAGTGAATGTCCAGTGTTCAAAGCTAAGGGGAAGAACTTGATAGAGAATTCCAATTCGGCTAATCTGGTGAAAAATAACGTGTCAACTAATGCAAACAGTGTTCTTACTATTTTGTCTTCAGATTATCATGTTGATAATGAATGGATTTTGGATTTCGCATGTTCATACCATATGTGTCCACATAGTGGCTGGTTCCACACATATAAGAAAGTTAGTGGTAGTTCAGTTTTGATGCGCAATAATGCAGTTTATAGGATTATAGGTATTGTTACGGTGCAGATTAAATGTCATAACAATGTAGAAAGAACTTAGACAAACGTTAGGCACATCCCAAAAAAAAAAAACTTATTTCATTGAGCAATGTAGTGTTCGTAAAATTCTAAACGCAAGTCAATGTGTTAAATAAATAATATAATGATGAGAAAGAGTATTATCCCACGAAGACTGATAATTAATAAGCTATTAAGTACTCAAAATAGATTAATTCTAAAATTTAAGGGTAGATAAGTAATTCAAATGAGAGATGGAAATTAAATTAGTTGGTAATTTAGTCTAATGAAACTTGTTGGTCTAATTTAGATTGGTAATTTCACATAAAAATTGATAAATTTGAAGCAATCGTAATATATGCAAATGAATATTAGTAAGTTAATACAAAAACTTATAATTTGCAAATTGTAAAAAATATTCAAATTTTCTAAAAGTGTTGGTAAATTACCAAAAAAATTTATAAAAAAAAAATGACCATTTTTCTTACCTAATAGTTTTTTTACCCTTATCAACACTTATTGAAATCTATTAATATAGATAAAGGTCCGTTCTTCTTGGCACGGAATCCATCTTATAATGCTTGAGCATATTTTTATCGAAATCTTTATCATATATTCCGACTTTATACATCAAATGCATTATTTTAGTGAATAACATTTTTTTTGGAATCATTGTATATTTGTTTTTAAGCTCTTTTCAATGACCTTATATGTGACAACTTGAATTTTCAAATTTCTTTTCGATTAAATAAATCGAACTTTTCGTCGACGCGCCTATAGTGTTATTCTCTAAGTTGGCCACTCATGAGATAACTGGTCTATCTGAGGAAGCAATTAAGGAATCTAAACGCAATGGACTTAAGAATTCGACTAGGAATCGACTGCTCGACCGTGTCGATCTGCAAGGGTCATTACAGCACTGTCAGAATCGATTAGAGATCAGAGATAGGTCGATTCGATTGAGATACGTGATCAAAGTGTGGGTGATTCCACCTGATTGCAAAATTCTCATCGATCGACACTAAATTGATTTTCTGACGTTTTGGGTACCCTGTGTCTATAATTGAAACCTTGAGATTTTCACGACAATCGAGGGTCGCCAATATGTCGAATATGTACTTTGTGACTCGAGATAAATTGATCACGGGTCAATTGCACCAAAAATTCCTAAAAGTGACCTGGTAAACGATGTCACGCTAAAAGCGCGCCGGATTGAATTTAACCGCGAATTTGAACCCGATTTTAGAAATTGAAAGTTCGGTCGTGTTACGATCTATTTTAGGAACGTCGACTCGTCCTCTGGAGATTTTTCGGAGATTCCGAGATTTTTACGGAAAATTGATTTGGACGTCGCGGAAAATCAACGGAAAATTGGACGGGTCAAATTAAAGGAAATTTGGACTCTCAATCCAAGCTTTTGGGTGTCGAGGACTTACAGAAAATTGTACGGGCTTTTTCTTCGATGAAATTGGATCTTGATTTGGAGATGTGAGTGAAGAATTGAAGCTAAATTAAGTGAAAATTCGGAATCTTGGAAGGGACCACAATTTTGGCTTCAATTTGGATTTAATGGTGATATTATCTTGTTAGAAAGAAATGGGGGACAAGCAATTAAGGCAATGGCTAAGGATTGAGAATATTGGGCCCCTCCTTAGCTTCATTTGCAAGGTTTCTTCCATCTTCATGCTTTGCTCTCCTTCGACGCCCTCTGCTTCTATCTCCCTTTCATTTCTTCTCGTTTTTCTTTTCATCCGAGCAACCCATCCCCATTTTGATTTCTTCCTCACGTGTCTTCCCACCACCATCATCATCATCCAACATCCACCCCATCATCTTTCTTTCCTACCCATCATCTTCATCATCCATCATCCGCTCCACCTCTCCACTCACTGAATCACCCACACGTCCACGATCTGCTCTCTCGGTCAACAAGCCAACCCATGCGGCCACCGAGGTTGACTTCTCTGCTTTAGGCCACGTTTCACTGCAGTTTAACCCACCGAACGGCCTTGCATCTCCACCGAAAATTCCTGCTTCATTCCACCGTCTTCGTGTCTTCTCTCCTTCGCCGCACGAAGCAAGTCAACCGAAACTGCCGCACGACCAGCTCGTCTTCAGCTTCTTCCATCCACGAAGCAACAGCCCAGCAACCGAAGCAGCTGCTGCTTCCTTGTCCGCATCTCCACCGTTTGTGCAGCTCGTCTCACGCGTGGGTCAACAACCCACCGAAGCAGCCCCCATCGTTGACTGCACGCCTCAAATTCAGTGAAGCCGCGCGTCTCCCAGCTCCGTTTCTGCTTCGGTCTCGCCGCGCCAGTGTCGATCGAAGCCCAAGCTGCTGCCGTTCGTCCGGCCCACCTTCTTGGCAGCGAGCAGCCCAGCGTCTTCAGTCTTGGGCCGTGTCTTCAGCCCAGCGAAATTTTACAGTGCAGCAGCCCAAGAGAACAGTCCAATTAATTGAGTCTTCAGCCCAATTCAGCAAGGCCCAATTCCAGCAAGTCAATTGAAGCCCAGCCCAAATTGGAAACAAATCTCACATTTGGGCTGAGATTTGTTGGGCCGGTTTTAGGCCCGGTCCAAGTCCGCCGACGCCGCCGAAAATTCGGATTTCGGCCGCCGTCGCGCCGTCGTCGCGGTGAACCAGTTTCCGCAATTAACCGGTGAGTTTATACTCTAAACTCTGTTTATTAGGCTAATGACGTTTAAAGGGTGTTTAGATTTATTTTATTAGGAATTAGGTGGTTAGTTAGATTAAATTAGAAATTTAATTATTTAATTGAGCATGTTAGGTGGTTAGCATGGTTTAGTTAAGGCCTAAATAAATTGTACTGTTTATCTAGAAGGGTTCGGGAATTTTCCGAGTCCGTATTGGTATTTAATTTAATAATTTTGGCCTAGGTTAGTATTTTTAGAAATTAAATTGAATTAATTAATTAATTTTCGAAATTAATTATTTATTAATTATTTTTCCGGAAATTAGGCGAGATAGTCGGTGACCGGAATTTCGTGCTGATTGCATGGCGTGGTTAAATTATGCAATTGAGTGTTAAATTATGCAAATTGAGTGCTTGATTGGATTTTTGGTATTTAATTCCAAAAATTGTGAATTTTCAATATTTATACAGAAAATCCCGGGTGTCGGATTTTAACACCGAAAATGGTTTTATATACTATATAAAACAGTGGGATTTTAAAAGTGAAAGACATCACCTTTTCTCGGTCGAGTTGACCGTGTACCCACACACGACTAATTTACAATGTATTTTTAATACGAAGAAAATAGGCCAGGATCGCTATTTAATCGAGACATTTGTATGCAATGCACAATGTCCTAGGCTGAGATTGAGTGGTCGTGTGCTGATTAAAGTGAACCCGTCCTAGCGTTTATGCCGGACGTTACTAAATCCCACTTTTGGGTTACCCATGCATTAGGGTAGCGGGTCGCAGTAGATTCTGGACCTAAGCTCCTTCGGGATAGCTGTCAATGTGACGTAGCCGTGCTCTATGGGGAAGAGACGATGCCTGGCTATGCTAGTAGACTGCCGAACATGGATGTCAACGGTGCCTCAAGTGGCTTAATTAACAATTGGAATGCATGATTAATTAAGTGTAACGTTTCAGTTATTGGAGCTTATTTGTTGCTCATGCTCTCATGTTGTCTGTGTTATAAATTGTACTGACCTGCAGGGTGGATCTGAGACGAGGTAAGTCTCCTTGATTGCGTGGTTGTGTGATTAGAACACTTCTGGGCGTATTTCCCTCCTAATTGGGGTTTAGAGCTTAGACTCGCTAAGATTATATCTCACCCCGTTGTGGGACAACATTTTCAGGGTCGTCGAGTGGAGGGACCTGGAGCCGAGAGGAGGTGATCAGAAGCGTAGATCAGTTAGGACCGCTTCTTTTTTGAAGGCCAATCTTTTGTAGTCCTTTGGCCATAGACTTTTGTACATGACTCGGTGTGAATATAAAAGCATGTTTGTTTGTGATTTCGTATCCTGCTTTTCTATCCCGAGATGATTACTGTCAGGGGATTTCTTTTCGCTTCCGCATATGCAATAAAATGGAAAGGGTCGGCGACTCGTCCTGGAAAGTCACAAATTATTATCGACCAGGTAGGAATGGGCACGCACTCGGGGTTCAAGTCGTGACATTATAAGCCTTCACTTGAGCATTTGGCATTTTATTGCGTGTCTATGTGGGAGTTGGATAATTCTTTAAAGAACTCAAGAGTCAAGACTACCTGATAGTTCAAGAGATAGATTTTCTTTTGGGGGGTCTCACTCCTCTTTTCTATGAACACGTGACACGATAAGATCGAACCTCAGATTTGGTACTCCAAGCCCAACCCTAATCCCTTTACCAGCAAGGCCACATGCCTGTTGGCATTCAAGGGATAGTTTGAGTGGGCCATTTTACAGCGTTAAAAGCTTGTGCAGTGGTCAACCTTGTTTCAGAGGCGATTTCTAATCGCTGCTTGGATAAAATCATTAGAATTTGCTAATTACTAATTGCAGGGTTCCTCTTTCATTGTCAATCCGTCACTATGATTCACATGGTGAGAGTGCTCATGAGGTCTAATCAATCTTTACAAGTGCTCTCACGTTGTTGGCATTAGCTTGAACATAGAAGTTGATCTCGGCAAGTGCTCTTGTTAACCACGCTAAAACGCTCTGCATGTAAGCGCTAGGATTGAAGAGGGAAATAATCGATGATTGTGGAGTGGAGAGAATTTTCTCACTATTCATGAGCAAGTCATTTTGACTTGGTAGATATATCTATAGGTGCCTATAACAATCAGCTTGGCTATTATCTTCAAATGACTTTGGGTGTCACACCCCAAACCATCAAAAAAATGAGAGATGACATGACCATCTTTATACTTGAAGGACGTAGCCTCAAACCACTAAATTCAACTCCCAAAAGTTTCCATCGATATCGCTCTTACTCTATAGACCACTAATTGAGAATTCAAAAAGATTTGGATGTGTGTGTATATATTTTATACTAATAAAAAAACTCATTTAAATCATCATCACAATTTGAACATCAATGATCAAGCCCATTGATTAATATAATTCATAACAATGTCAATGGTCCATTTTATTGATCCATCTTATATCAAGACACACGTCAATAATTCATCCATCCACTAATCTTTTCTTTAATATCAAACTATGGTCACAACAAAATTCCCCCTTGGCAAGGTTTCCACCTAGGAAGTCAGTGGCTTGGCTCAAAGGATATCCTAAATCCGGTATACATATTCACATGTCCCTCAATATGCTCACAACAATATTAAGTATAAACAACCATCTTTCCATAGTAGAAATCCAATTCAGAAATCAATATCATAAACCAAGTAAATAACTTTTCACAATATAGCCATCCGTCATTTCTCAAATCATTTATAAACCTTTCATAAACCAGTAGCAAAGCAGTTGCACGCGCACACACATTATTTCACAATACCTTGTATAACACGCTTTCAAAACATTCATAAACAACGAAAGATTAGTAAATGTTGGACCCGACTTTTATTAATAACAATGCCCTTTCATAATTCATAATATATATAATTCGTAGCATTTTCAGAATAAGATTTTTACAAATTCAAAGAAGATATAGTACACTCACCTCAGAATGCCCATGAGGAAATAACAAATGTTACTCGAATCGTCAAACTCGTGATCCTATCAAGTAACTGAGAAACGGCATCAAATTTGAGTAAAACGATACCTCAATGATCAATTGGCTAAACTAAACTTAAATGCTAACAAAACAACTCATACGTGACAAAAAATCACTGCCTCGAGGCGATTTTTAAGTCGTTGGCAATGAGAAACTCGAACACAAAATCTTAAAATTCTCATTTCGACCAAACTTTTGCGCCAAAACGACTCCCATCAAACCCGTGGCTCCACAACGCCATAATCCACTATTCCCATGAAATTACATAGCTCGACAATTCAAAAATCAAACTCCATGGCTCTATTTTTACATAAATCCGAATTTAAGCCCTAACTTCGAAAACTAATGTGATAGAAAGAACAAGGGGTGCGAGCACTTGTTGAACTTTGTGATACGAAATTGACTTGGCTTGGCGAGGTCCCTGTGGTGTGTGCGCGCAAAACCTCCTCTCTTTTTCCTTCCTCCTTTCTTTTCCTTTATTTTCTTACTTTCCTCTCTTCCCTTTCTATCCCGCGAGCTCTTGGCCACCTTTATAAGCTAAAGCATCCACTCAACCTTTTTCTTTTGACATTTCAACGCTTTATTTTTCTTTATTCTTTATTTTTGCTTTTCTACCTTTGACTTTTCAAAATCCCATATCTTACACTTCGTGACATAGTACTTGAAGTTGCATAGTCTATTCGTATATACTCTGGACAAAACTGGTGTTTAACTTAATTTGTTTTTTCAAATTCTCTTCTAGATGCGGAAGTACAGTAGCTCTGGATCAATTTCTACCTGGAGCCTGCGCGGGGAGGGAAATTTGGGGAGGAGACTAGCAATATGTTTTGCACTCTCCCAATATGACGTATACCTGGCAGTGAGGCTCTCTTGTTTAGCATCTCCATTGGGATCTTCACTAGCCTGGTTGTCATTTAAGATAAAAATTTTGCCCTTTCTTTCTTTCCCTACAGTCTCCATGAATGCCTTCTTTTTGAAGGTCCAGTTTCCAGTTTTCAGGTTAAAATGATAGAGTGGTAGGAACCTCTGGCCATAAGAGGCTACAAACTCCAGTGCAGCAATAATGTACTTGAACTCCTCCTCTGAAAGGTAGTAGGGAAAGCTGACTCTGGTCCATCCAGGCTTCACCCCAGCAAATCCCTGTTATAAAGGTAAACTCACAGAAGATCAGTGAAATGCTTGACCTTATATGTCTCTAAGAAATCATCGCACTGGTTGAGGGGTAGTGCCTAATAGACCCTTCCCTTGTATGGCTATTACGGTTTGAAAACCTTCAAGGTCTTACATGTCTCTGTCTTACAGGAAAGAAAACAAGTGTCTTACCTTTTGAATGGCACGTCTAAATGCATGGGACTGAGCTTCACTGATGCCAAGTAGGGCATGACCATATGGACTGGCACAAGCGCACCCGCCTCTCGCTTGAATGCCAAAGAGGTCATTGAGGAGAGTGGCGACAAAAGGTCCGTGGAGAGGCTTGGCTCTTTCGTTCCCCGTTTCTCCCCACAGGTAAAGCCCTCTCTCTCTTCCTTTCTTATGACAATCTGGTGGTGAATTATTTGTTGAGTATATCAGGAAGGACAATATAGCCTCTCTCTTAGCTGCTTTGTTCCCAAGAATCTCTATGTTCTGGTTTTTGGAGAGCCTTTCGATTGCTTCTTTAATGTACCTGTGCTCCAGTTTCTCAATTACTTCATATCCCACGTAATCTTTCAACCAAAATGCCAATGCTGCTCTTGTGATCTGAATAATCTGTGGAGTCCCAGCATTCTCTCTTTCTTCAATGTCTTCCACGTATAATGTATCCTGCTAGGCAAGTAAATTGATAAGTCACCGACTGATGAAAATCTGAATGCTTCGATGGTAATTGCTTTAGCTTTTGAATTTGCTCTATCGTTTGCAAAAGATCAATGCTTTTACCTTTTCATCAAAACCATTCACATAATCAACAGTTCCTCCTCCACAGGTTGATGGGGGAGATGATCCGAGCCGATAGAGAGCCTTGCTCATGAGCAGGACTCCTGGAGACCCTGGTCCACCAAGGAACTTGTGCACACTCAGGAAGATAGCATCATAACCGTCAACTTTCCCCGATCTCATGTCGATTTCCACATAAGGTGCACTGTTCAAAATTAAGCAATTCAAGGCCAGTCAGATTAGTCGCTTCATTATGTTACCATGGAATTATATAGTCTTGAACCATATTCTCAGTAAATGCAAATGCAGAGTTCTCCAATTGAGTCAGAAAATGCAAGAAAATGAAGCCTCACCTAGCTGCAAAATCAAAGCAAGCAAAGGCACCAAATTGGTGAAGCAGCTTCGCGACAGCTCTTGTGTCGGTACAAATCCCGGTCACATTACTGCAAGCAGAGAAAGAACCCAGAATTGGCCTGTTTGCATCTCGATAAGACTCGAGCTTTTGCCTTAAATCTTCCATGTCTATCGACCCATCTTCATCTAGTCCGATCTCTATGACCTCCGCTAGACTTTGCCTCCATGAGAGAAGGTTTGAGTGGTGCTCATAAGGTCCGACTAGGACCACCGATCTCTCTTCGCTTGGCATGCACTTAATCATCCTCTCTCTTAGGATCGATGGCACTGCAATCCCCATGACTTCTTGGAGTCGCTTGATCGACCCAGTGGATCCTGATCCGCAGAACAAGATCGCGTCCTCGGGTCCACCTCCTAAGCACCGTTTGATGTAGTTCGAGGCCACGTGCACCGTTTTGGTGGTCTGGCGACCCACGTGGCTATCAGACGTGTGTGAATTACCTATTCAATACAGTGGTTTCATCTAATATACGATAGACACTAAAGATGGTTGGCATAAAATTAATATTGTCTATAACGTATACCATAGGATTTTGACTATTACATTATTAAAAGGTTAGAGATAATAGTGAAATGACAATAAATTTGAGTCGGACAAGCACTTGTATACACCATGGAAAGTGATGTGGCCTTTATAAACCTAACCTCCAAAGCATGAGGCATTGAATATGAAATAAAACTCAAACGTTCGATTTTAAAAATTTTGAAGGTAAAAAATGAAAGGCATCGATGTAGACCCCCATGTGACATAGCATGGGATATGATCTTGCCTATATATATATCGTCTTCATCATGGAAAATCTAGACCAGAGGTTTTGATTCGCTCATGCAATTGATTTAGTATAGATCTTTCCCTATCACGTCCGCAGCACGACGTTGAGTACGTAAGTGATTGAATCGTAGCTGCAAGGAACATATAATAACATGGAAAGTGCGAAACGCAAAAAATAATTGACCACCACAACCGCAAAAATTAATATTACTGTATAGTCCGATTGTCGACATACGAAACATGGACCGGAAACTTGAAAAGCTAGGTGTATTCATGCTGAGGCTAACAACTATAAGATAACGAGCTCTTTACCGACCCATCTGGTATATTAGTTTACACGCGACGAATTAACTAAAAAAGGCGGATCTATTCAGGCGTTGACCTACTACGGATTAATTTCAACTGCAGATGAATGATTTGGGCCGTCGGTCCACGAAACTAAGAAGAAAAAGCTCATAGACGCTCAGACGCGCGTACCGTAAAACGGAAGGATGTTGTCGACGATGAAGTCCTCAACGTAGCGGACGCAGCGGCCTGAGGCGGTGCTGTCGGCGTTCGTGAGCCGCCGCCTGCCGAACGGGGAGTCGAACTCGGCATCCCCACCGATGATCTGAGAGCAGAGCCACGCAAGCTTCTTCTCCGCGCCGCCACCATCCGCTGCCGGGACTCCCGCTCCGAGCCTCCGGAAAGATGCCGAGTGCTTGCGCAGATCATTCCTCAACGATGGGGATGGTGGCGATGGACTCCCCTTGCCATTTCTTGGGTTGACGCGCTTGGTCATGATTGTGAGATGGGATTGCCTTATCAAGCCAGGCTGCTCTAGCTCCATCGTCTGGTGAAGAAGGAATCAACAAGAGATCAATGCCTTCTCTTTCATTCAGGGGAAGAGGGCTTTTTGAAGGGTATGAGGGGAAAGAATGAATGATTCCAGGGGCTTAAATAAGATGGTTTTGGCGTGGGCAAGTCAAAGATGAAATACGCTTTCCCATAGAATTAATTATTTTAAGCTTACTTTCCCTTTTCATTAAAGTAATTCATTGATAGGATTCTGCTGGCCGCCGTGATCCTGTGGTTTGGCGGCTTTAGATCAGAACGCCAATTGGCTCTCTGACCACACACACAGACTTTGAATTCACAACGCGCGACTCTCTCTCCCTAGACATTCCTCACTAATCAATCCCTTTGTCCCTCCATTCCGACATCTACCACAACACATTTGTTGGTGGCCTCGCGGCTTGTGAAAGAGACCATACGAAAACAAATTCTTGATCTTGAAAGCATCTCAATCTATGCCACAAAAGATAATTAATCTCAGACGTGAATCCCACATAGTGTAATGATGGTTTAGATTCATTATGCTTCATGTGGTAAGTTCACCGAATGATTTATCCTTCCCTAATTCTACTCTATGCACATTAATTAGGCGAAAAATGAATATTTTCTACCTACAAAATAAATACATGAATAATACGATGCATTGTCTCAATGATGATTATCTTCTGTCTCGATTATAAAAAGGATCCAATTCACGTCAAGTTTGACTGTGTTCAAGAAAATAATTTATGTTTGTCTGCATTTAGTTGGGAAAATTATGAAAAAAAAATTAAAATTATTATACACATGTTAATTTAGTCCTAATTTTTAAGTAGAGGGAATTCGTCCTTTTAGCTATGAAAATTGATGTCTGTGCCAAATGTCCGCAACTTTTGCCACGCTGTAGCGACAAATTTAATAAATGAGGATTTATCTATTATCCCAATTATTGAGTGCGCCTTTTTTAAATATTATCCCTCTGTTCCAACTCTCGATGCCTAGTATCAAAAAAACCATGGGGCTCACGGATTACGACGATTCATCTTCTGCCTTTTGCTGCTTCTGATTGGTGCATTGACGTCAGTTCGAAAAAATCATTTCGCACGCGGTCTTGCAATAAATCATTTCCCACACGGTCTTGCCCCTTGCCCCATACCATTTGCTCAATTCCACGTCGATCGCACTTTTTCACTCTATTTTTTGCTTTTCTTTTTTTTTTCTTTTTACTTTCTTAGAGAGAGGGAGAGGGACGAGGAGAAAGGAGGAAGACCCCCCGGGGGAGTCGGCCGCAATCGCCGTTCTTCCTTCGAAACTGTAGCATGGCTCATAGTTTTTCTTAATCCGTATCATCTTATAGAGAGAACTCAAATGTAGCATCAATGTATGTTCTTCCATCTTCTTTGTCATGAGAAAGTTGGGAAAATTACCCTAAAAAAATCCTAAAGTTATTTTACTTGTGCCGATTTAGTCATAAATTTTTTGATTTGGTCAATTTAATCCTAATCTTTTTGAAAATTTGTCAATATAGTCTATCCGATTAATTTTAATAAAAAATTGCTAACATAGACACAGAGTATTTCATGTGGCACGATCGGCACTAGCGTAAACAATTTTTGCAAATTTTTTTTATACATATACCTTTCTTTTTCTTTTCTTTTTTTCATTCTCAAAGGCCGACTAGTGAGGGGTGACCTCGTCGGCCTCACCAACTTCAGGCAAGGTTCACCATCTCTAGGATCAAGCGAAGCAAGCCTTGCCCAAGGCTACCGAGGTCGCCCCTCCCCAAATCGGGCAAGGTCAAGCCTTGCCTGAAACTAGTAAGGCTGGCCCACCTCTCATAGGTATCACTCAAGGTTAGCGAGGTTTCCCCTCGCCAGATTCCAATGAGGGTGACCTTGCCTGAGGCCGATGAGGGTGACCCTCACTAGCCTTGCCAGCCTTCGCTAAGGCCCGACAACTAGCGGAGGAAGAAGGAACAAAATGAAAGAAAAGAAAAGAAAAATATAATAAAAAATTGCAAAAATTACTCAAGTCAATACCGGCCATCTCAACATTAGCTGTGCCACATAAGATGACCGATGTTCATGTTAGTAATTTTCAATCAAAATTAATCAAATACACTATATTCGCAAAATGTTAAAAAGAATTAGAACTCAATTGACCAAATTAAAAGGTTTAGAATTAAATTGACACATGTGTAATAAATTTAGGAATTTAGGCAATATTTGCAGAGAAAATTTGTGTGGATGAGGTGGATAGGATAAACTAATCTCTATGTTAGAAACTGGCATAAATTATTCATGTGTGTGCCAACGATGGAAAGAAAAAAAAAACAAAAACAAAGAAAGTTTGAGTTGGGTTATTATAGGAAATAACAAGTAATGTCAGCTGTCAAATTTCTTGAATCTGTTAAATTTATATAGAAATGATATCTTTGGTATGTACTTGTAGATTTTCCTACTTTCTAGGATCTTTAATGGTTATGCAACTACTCATCTTTTTAGGAAGGTGCATCTCTGTCGAAGGGATGATTTGAGAGAAATGAATAAAAGCCTTAGAAACTAGCTCCGAAGCAAAAAGTTACGCAAGGTACCGCTTTTCATTGAGAGGCCAAGATGGCGGTGTCTATGGGGGGCCCAAAAGGTATAATCATGACATTTTAGGAATCATAAATTCCCAGTTCTACAAAGGCCCTCGCTCAGTTGTTCCGATGTAGTTTGCTATAGAGGCCAAATGTTCACTTTGCAAGTTCACAATGGTTCAATACTTCAAGCTCTTCATAAGGGTGCTCTCATTTTATTTTGCTGGAAAGCATTTGAGACTTCCTAGTTAGTGATGACTGCACTATCTAGGCCTAAGTCATAGTCCTAGACGCAACTGGGAAAACTGACACGACAAATATGATGCAAGTTCATGATCAGATGATTTATCGCTCTTTTCTCCATGTACTATGCTAATAGTCTTAAAATAGTATACTTGTGGAATTCTTCTTTTGCAACTAGTTGATTGACGTTTCTCTTTTTTGATCTATATTTTTTTTCCAGCACAGTGAGTTTTTTATCCTGTACTCCTATTTGTTCACGTTCTTTACTGTTACCCGATTGCAAAAAAAGCTAAATTCCAGCAACGCAATATCTTGATGCATATTGCCTTTGCGGCATCTTTTCGCTCCCACATACATCATATGGGGTAACAGAAAATTTATTCGTTGCATATGAGGCCAAAATATTCTAGAAAAGTTGTAGTCCATGTCAACAAAAATCATATGATCAGGCATTTGTCCTGAAAGGAGCTAGATAGAAAGTTCTTCCATTAGAATGATGTTATGGTCCTCAACATTTACTCCAATATTTTCCAAATACTAATAACATCTAAATGAACACAGATATAAGTGAATTAGATTATTTGCATGCCTGAAAAAGCACAAAATTATGCCTTTGACTCAAATGGAGCTAAACTTTATTTAAAATGGAAGTTCTTCCATTAGAATGGTGTCATGCACCTCAATGTTTGCTCTAATCTTTTGCAAAAACTAATAATATCTAAATGAACATAATTATAAGTAAATGAGATGATTGGCAAGTTTGGAAAGCCTCAAGATCAAGCATTTGACCCAAAAGGAGGCAAACTTTCTTAGATTGGGAAGTTTTACAATTAGAATGATGTTATGGATGCCTGATTTTTCTTTAATCATTCACAAATACTGATAGCATCTAAATTAACACAATTTTAAGTAAATTAGATGATTTGCAAGCGTGAATAATCACAAAATTAAGCATTTATTCCAAAAGGAACCACACTTCCTTGGAATGGGAAGTTCTTCCATTGGAATGATGTTATGGACATCAACTTCTACTCTAATCTATGCAAATACTAATAGCATCTAAATGAACACAATCATAAATAAATTAGCTAATTTGCAAGTTCAAAAAATCATAGAATCACGTAGTTGACACAAAAAGAGCCAAATTTTCTTAGAACGTGAAGTTCTTTCATTGGAATAATGTTGTAACCCTCAACTTTTTCCTCTAATCTTCCTTAATTACTATTAGCATATAAATTAACATAATTATAAGTAAATTAGATGACTTATATGCTCGAAAAATCACAAAATCAAGCTTTTGGCCTAAAAGGAGCCAAACTTTCATAGAATGAGAAGTTCTTCCATTAGAATGATGTTATGGACCTCAATTTTTGCTCTAATATTTCCCAAGAATGAATAACATCCAAATCAACACAATTATAAATGAATTAGCTAATTTGTAAGCTCATAATACCACAAGATCAAGTATTTGACCCAAAAGGAGCCAGACTTTTTTAGAATGGGAGGTTCATCCATTAGAATGTTGTTATGGACTTCAACTTTTGCTTTAATCTTTTCTAAGTACTAATAGCATCTAAATGAACATAATTATAACTGAATTAGATGATTTGCAAGTTTGGAAAACCACAAAATCAAGTATTTGACCCAAAAGAAGCCAAACTTTCTTAAAATGGGAATTTCTCCCATTAGAATGATCTTATGGATGTTAACTTTAGCTCAAATCCTTCACTAGTACTACTAGAATCTAAATTAACACAATTATAAGTAAATTAGATGTTTGCCAAATTGAAAAACAACAAGATCAAGCAATTGACTCAAAATGAACCAAACTTTTGTAGTTGCTAAATAACATATAATGCCCTTGCATCCTTTTACACTTGATCATTCCGAACACCTGCACTTTCTTGTGGAGCCTCGTAACTTTCTTTCAAGATGTCCCATAAATCTTATGCCATAAAAAAGGGAGTCATTTTTATGCTCCAATAGTTGTAGTTATTCCCAACAAAGATAAGAATAAGAAATGAGGATAAAGTAGAGGATACTTGGTTGGGTAGTTTTAGGAACAGGTAAGTAGGACAAATGGTCAATACCAACTAAAGACATGCCTTCGATACCATTCTTAGTATTGGTGGATGCTAGATGTTTAATTATGTGTGCAGAGACAAGTGAGTATTTGTTTGTGTGAATATGGTAAGGGAGCAGAGAAATGGCAAATGATTCACAAAGAAACAAGGACAAAAGCTACGCGAGAGTGGCAACAAGGAGCACAAGGGAACAAGCAAGAAATGCTTTTATTTAGTGGAATTACAAAAGAAAGGAAGAGACTTTGCTTGTTGGTCTATTGTGTGAGCTCCTCAAGTCTATTTATAGGCTTTCTCATGACCCATACTACTTGGGTCAGAGCGTAAAGCTCACTCTTTAAAGTTCATCTTCTCAACCTATACCTACTGCCCAAGTGTTTATCTACTTTCATGCAAGAGACAAAACTAGGATATCATGGGGTTATTCTAGAAGATGGAGGGAAACTCCTCCTTGATCCATTTCTATAATACTCTAAGGATACATTGCAGCGCCCCAAACTTTGCTTGTGGTTGTGCTTTTGTAAATATGTCCACAATTTGATCTTCAATCTTTAATACTTCAGCTCAATCTTTTCATTGGAGTGATATTTGATATTAATTATTAGTTCTTCCATGCAAGATTGGAATTTTTACTCCAATGAGCACGGGACTTATTGTCTCAAAGTATTGGAGTTGGTTTCATCAGTGCTTCTTCAATATCTTCTATTTAATGCTTGAATGGTGGTCATAGTGATCGCGACATATTTGACTTCTTAATAGATTGTGCAATTGAATCATTTTTTTGGATGCCCTCAAGAATATTTCAAAATCCATAGTGAATGAATAGCCAGTAGTGCTCCTCCTGTCGTCCGTTGATCCTGCCTAGTCATTGTTGGTGTAACCAAATGCCATAATATGTAATTCCTCGTAAGTATCTTAAAATTTTCTTGGTAGCTCCAAAGTAAATCTGACTCGAACTTTGCATGAATTGTGATAGTAGACTTGTTGTGTACATGATGTCTGGTTGTGTAGCAATTAGATATAGTACATTGCCAATTAGACTTCTATAGAGGGAGGCATAAGCTTTTTCTGCTCCATCTTCCTTTATTAGCTTATCATTTGTCGTGAGTTGTGTCGCAACAGCTTTGAAATAGTTCATCTTATATTTCTTTAGGAGATTCTTGGCATATTTCTTCTGTGAGATAATTGGTTTATCTAGATGCTGAGGAAGTAGTGTATCAAGCCCAAGTTCGTTATCTCGAATGTCTTTATCATTTCTTCTTTGAATTTTTTAGCCATCTTCTCATTGCTCCTTGTATATATAATATCATTTACATACATAAAGACGATGAGAGTGTCAGACTTACCTTGGGTCTTGATATAGAGTGTTGGCTCGCTTATGCTCCTCTTGAATCCTTACTAGGTGAAGTACTCGTCAATTCTATTATACCACACTTATGGTGCTTGCTTTAGCCCATAGAGGGCCTTCTTGGGTTTTAATACATTTTCTTCTTGGCCTTTGAGTATAAAGCCTTGTGGTTGTTCCACATATATTTCTTCTTAAAGGTATTTATTTAGGAATGTTGACTTCGCATCTAGTTGATAGATCTTCCATTTTTTTTGTGCTACTAGGGCTATGAGTGCCCAAATAGTGTCAAGGCAAGCAACAAGAATGAAAGTTTCAGTATAGGTGATACATGGTTGTTTGTAAAGTATTCTTTCGCCACGAGTCTTGCCTTCTACTTCTACATAGATCCATTTGCATTGAGCTTCATCTTGTAACCCCAATTGACGCTAATGATCTCTTGGCTTTCAATAGGGGTAAGTGGTTCCAAATTCCATATAAATTTTACATGGAATCTAAAACCTACTCGTTAGAATAGGTTCCTCATTTTTTGGAATCTAGAACTTACCCTGCATACTCTGAAGCTTGAAACCTTTGCTATCATAGGTTCCGAAGTCGATTCCAGAATCTACCAAGATTCCACCTATATTATTAATTAAATGATTGTAATTAATCATCAAATTTAATGACCACCACTAACCACAACTTACATTTAACTACACAAAGAATGTGAAACATTGACAATGTAAAAAATTTATATCATAAAAAAAAAAAAAAATAAGAAGAAGTTTAGATTAGTGGTTCCATATTATACACTTACTATCGGATACTATGAAATTCCGTAAGATCATGCAAAGACATCAACCAAGAAAAACACAAAAACTTGTTCTAGGTTCCAAATTCCGCCTACCAAGAATCTAGAACCTACTTATCAAAATATGTTCTTTAAACTTTGGAACACATAACTTACCATGCATATCTTGGAATCTAGAACCGGACAGGTTTTCACAGATCCAATTCTCTGGTTCCAGGTTTTACCCTGGAATCATGCTCACCCTTAGTTTCGAGGTGATTGACAAGCTCCCAAGTTTCATTTTTCTCAATCATCTTGATCTCTTCCTCCATGGCTTTTACCTAAACTTCTTCTTTGGATGCCTCTTCATAGTAATTTGGTTCTAAGGTAGTAAAGTTGCATGTGTCATAAATTCTTCTAAGGGCTTTTACCCTTAGAATAGGAGATTCTAGAGTATATTCTTCCTACATCATTTTTGAAAAGGATGGTGTTGTTATGTTGGGAGTGGTGGAATCTAGCACTTCACATTCTTCTTGTGATTTTGACTCTTCTCGAGCTGATGGTATATTTGATAAGATGACATACTTTTTTCGATCTTCTCTTCCTCCTTGTCCCAAGCGGCATTCTCATCAAACTCGATCTCTTGACTAATTATGAGCTTCTTAGTTCTTTGGTTGTAAACTCGATAGCCCTTTGATTGGTCAATATAGTTGAGAAAGACTCATTCTTCTATCTTCTCATCAAGTTTGCTCTTTTATTGAGCAGGGATGTAGATGTTGTTTATACAACCAAATAAATTGAGATGCTTCATCGAAGGATTCTGTCACTCCATGCTTTGGCTGGAGCTTTATTTTGGACTACTTGAGTTGGACACTTGTTTAAGATATATACAGCCATGTAGACTGCTTCTATCTAGAACAAGTTAGGAATGCATTTCTCCTTTAGCATGGCCTTGCCATATCCATGACAGTTCTATTCTTCCTCTCTGTTACTTTGTTGTGCTATGGAATGTAGCAAACGATCAGTTGATGATGAATGCTTTCATCTTCAAAGAACTTATTGAGCTCCCTTGAGTTGTATTTTGTGCCTCTGTCACTTCTCAAGGCTTTGATTCAACGGCTAATTTGATTCTCGACGTGGTTCTTGAATTTCTTGAATATAGAGAAAATCTCTAATCTTTCTAGAAAAAAGTAAAGCCATGTCATTCTAGTGTGGTCATCTATAAAGAGAATGTAGTATCTATTTTGACTAGGTATTAAGAACCTCATTGGATCACATAAATCCGTAAAAACTAGCTCTAATGGCTTCTTAACTCTCCATACACCTCTGGATGGGAAGGGTTGTCTTTGTCATTTTCCAAGAAGACAACCTTTACAGACATCTAAAATTTCTAAAATAGTCAAAAAATCTCTCATCATATTTTTTCTAATGAAAATTTTTAACCCTACAAAGTTGAAGTGGCCAAATCTTCGATACCATAGCCATGAATCATCAAGTTGAGTTTTCATGGCTATATTTCCAACATATTTCCAACAAATAGGAAAGTTCTCATTCTCCATTTTAATAGAGGCTATAATATTTTTATATTTATCAAGATAGGAAGTATCTCTTGTACAGTATAGAAAATACCCACTTTGTACATTTGGCCAACCCACAATAGATTTTGGGCAAGGCTAGGGACTAGATATAAATTATGAATATATTCCGGGCCTTTTACTTGTTTCTATGGCAATAGTGCCTTTTCCTTTGACATCAACTAATGCATCGTTGCCCAATTTCACTTTGGATTTCACCAATGTATCAATATCAGTGAATATAAATTCATCCCATGTCATATGATTGCTACACTCACTATTAATGTACCATGTATCATTTTCCTTATTATTTGTTACTTGGCCTATGTAAAATGTATTCTCTTCGCTTTCTTTTTCTTCAACATAGTTAGCTCGATAATTTGTTTTCGAGCGACAATGTTTTTATGCATGGCCATATCTTTTACAAAAGTGGCATTGCTTTTTTTTTTTTTTTTTTTTTGGTGCTAGAGGAACCGCTTTGGCCGACAGCCGCCACGTAAACCCCCAGGTGACGTTAGCGGGGAAACCACCACCCCGGCGCCACGCGTCAATCACCTAATAGCCCGCCAGCCCCCTTGCACTTGCGTCGCAAGGGCTTCGAACTCCTGACCTTCCCTCAAAGGACTAAAGCCTACCCAGCGGAGCCACCACGGCCGGTGGTGGCATTGGGGTTTATTTATAAGGGTTAATACCCTGAAAAACCCCAAACTAGTATACATGTAATAAATTTATCCCAAACTAATTTGTTGATCACCAAAAATCCCAAACGGATACATTTTTCACAAATTTACCCTAAGCTGATATATTTGTGACAAATTTACCCTATATTAGTTTCCGCTAAATTTTATTATCAAATTACTAAGTTAAATGACATGTGACAATTGATTGATGTACCAATTTGTGATTTTATTATTTGTTTGTTACAGTTATACAATTTTTATGATTTTTTGTGATATTAATCTAATTTAATGGATGATATATTTGTCACAAATGTACCAATTTAGGCTTTTTTATGATTAGTCGTGGTAAATTTGTCACGGATGTACCAGTTTGATAATTTTCATGGTAAAAAAAATAGTTTTGAGTAAATTTGTCATAGGTGTACCAGTTTTGGGTTTTTCAAAATATTAACCCTATTTATAAAATAGCAATCCTTGTCCAAATGATTTGTTTTCTTGCAAATACCACAAGGTGGATATTTTTCCTTTTGAGTAGTTTCTCTTTCTCTTTTATTTTTCCATGAGCTCCTTCCACAATTTTTAGACTAATGAAACCGGATGTTCATTTTAGACCAAAAGGCTACTGTCAATTGAATTTTCATGTTGTGCCATTAGTCTTTTTTCATCCACTTCTAAAGAGGTGATTAATTCACTCACTGATATGGTCTCTAAATCCTTAGTTCCTTCTATAGTGGTGATAATTGGATTGTATTTTCTGATAAATGACACTAATATTTTTTTTTATGTCCCTTTGCTCAGTGATTTCATTTCCATAGACTCTCATTTAATTAACTAGTTTTTGCATATCCCACAATATTCTTGAATGGTCTCATAATTTCATTTTACAATTCTCGAATTCCATTCTCAAAGTCCAAAGGTAAATTGTGTATCCTTTAAGTGCCTTGAAATTCTTCTTGTAATGTCTTCCAAGCCTTCTTCACAATTTTCGCTCCAATTATTTTCAGAATTACCATCTTCAAGAGTGCTTGCTAAATAACACATAACACTCTTGCATCTTTTTCTAATTGATCCTTCGGAACACTCGCACCTTTTCGTGGAGTCTCGTAACCTTTTTCCACTATGTCACATAAGTCTTGGACCATCAAGAAGGTAAACAATTTTATGCTCCAATAGTTGTACTTATTCCCATCAAATATAGGACCAGGAAATGAGGATGAAGTAAAGTTGGCCATAGTTTAGTTTTTGGATATTTTTGGATGGATAGTTTTAGAAACAGGGAAGTAGGACAGTGCCCAATATCAATCAAAGATGTGGCTGTGACACCTTCATTAGCATTTGCAGAAGTTAGATGTTTGGTGTGTGTGTGTAAACAAGCAAGTGTTTGTGTGTGTGAAATATGGCAAGAGAGTAGAGAAAAAGGTTAAACTAAGAAATTAGGGAAATAAAAACGTGACACCATAATGTCTAAATATTTATATCTATTACATTTTGAATGTTTGAGGCATTCAATACTAAACAACACTCAAATCTTTGGTATTAAAAGTAAAATAATAAAAATAGAAAGTAAAAAATAATAGTCACCGGCATAAACCCTCATATTATAAACTATGGAGGGCGATGTTGCCTATATCTCCGTGTAAGCGCGGAATGCAAGATACAATATCGTCTTTCTCATGGAAAATATATTCTTCATATGAAGCATTTCATCATGGGTTAAGATTTGGAAAAATTATCAAAAAAATCCTAAATTTATAATATGAATGTCAATTAAGTTCTAACTTTTTTTTTTCAATTTGACTAATTTATTCCTAAAACTTTAGACAATTTATTAATTTAGTCATTTCAGCCAATTTTGATCAACAATTGTTGACGCGGACATTGGTCATTCTATGTGCTCAATTGGCACTTTGAAATAGATAATTTTTTGTAATTTTTTTTAGATTTTCATAATTTTTCCTTTTCTTTTCTTCCTTTTTTCTTCCCCATTTCCCTTTGCTGGTAGTTGGGATCTCGGTGAGTGTGTCTCGTCCCTTGCCATGGCTTGCGACTGGTGAAGTGAAATAGAAAAAAAATAAAAATAAAAAGGAAGAAGAAATAAATGGAAAGAAATGGAAAAAAAGAAATTTTTAAAAAAATTAAAAAAATTGCAAAAGTCATCCACATTAATGCCAACTAGTGCCGGTTGCACCACATAGGATGGTCACCACTGATTGAGTTATCACGTTAGCGACTTCCGGCCAAAATTTGGTCAGAATGACTATAGTGATAAATTGTCAAAAAGTTAAGGATTAAATTGAGTAAATCAAAATATTTAAATTTGAATTAGCATTTGTACAATAAGCTTATAACTTTCTTTCTTTTTTTCGTTATTATCCTGTTAAGATTCTGTCTGCAATTGAATTAATGATTTGAATAGTGTGAAACGCAAAAGTTAATTGACTATCACAGCTCGCAAGTCCAAAGAATGCCAACCCCTCAATGATGCGTGCGCACTCCAATAATGCATTTAAATTATAAAGAAAAATTAATATTATTATATAGTCCGATTGTTGGCGTAGGAATTATGGACCAGAAACGTCAAAGCTACACGTGTTCATGCTAAGGCTTACAACTTAATGTGCTCTTACCAATTCATCTGATACATAAATTTCAACGCAACGAATTAACTAAAGAAAGCGGTTATATTCAAATGTTGACCTCTAGTCTTCGAGTTCTATGCGTGTTAACTTAGGTAATGCGTTGCCTTTTTCTGACCAAAAAAAAAAAAACTTAGGTAATGCGACTAAATCGCATGCGAACTACTTTAAGGAAAGGTCACTTGCGTCGGCCAAAAGACTTGGACTTAATTGATTCACGGGGTTTACGGCATTGTTTTATATACGAGCAGTAGCTGAATGTCCACACGCGTGTCCCTAGATCATAAAAAGGAAAAAAAGAAAAAAACATCGGTGCCCATGCCTGGGTTCGCAATGGCTATACTAAAGTAACCGGCTCCCTCACCAATGTTAGTAGTGCTCAACCCGAGTCCATTTAAACCATGTTCAGTTCCTCAAGGTTGGGTTGGGCTTGGGTTCATAGAAGTTGGGGCCATGTGACATCATGATTTTTCAAATCTAATTTCGATTGAATAAATTGGGCCTTTCGTCGACGCGTCTAAGTGCTATTCTCTGAGCCGATCACTCAAGAGATATCTAGACTATCTGGGAGAATTATTAAGGGATTTTAACGCAAAAGACTCGAGAATTCGACTAGGAATTGACTGCTCAACCGTGCTAATTTGCTAGGGTCATTACGGCACAATTAAAAATCAATCAGAGATCAATGATAGGTTGATTCGATTGAGATGAGTGATCAAAATGTGGGTGATTCCACCTGATTGCAAAATTCTCAACGATTGGCACTAAATTGATTTTCTATCGTTTGGGATACCCTGTGTTCGTATTTAAAACCTGGAAATTTTCACGACAATCGAGAGTCGCCAATGTGTCGGAGATGTACATTGTGACTCGAGATAAATCAATCATGGGTCAATTGCATCAAAAAATTCCTAAAAGTTACCCAGTAGATTAGGTCACGCTAAAAGCGCGCCGGATTGAAAATAACCGTGAATTTGAACCCGATTTCAGAAATTGAAAGTTTTGAGGTGTCACAAGCTATTTTAGGAACGTCGACTCATTTTCTGAAGATTTTTCAGAGATTCAGGGATTTTTACGGAAAATCGATATGGGCGTCGTGGAAAATTAATAGAAATTCAGATGGGCCAAATTAAGAGAAATTTGGACTGCCATGCTGAGCCTTTGGGTATTGGGGACTTACTAAAAATTGTTCGAGATTTTTCTTCAGCGAAATTGGACCTCGATTTGGACAACCGGAGAGGAAATTAAGCTTAAAGCTGAAAATTGGGACTTCAAATTGGATTAATTAGTGATAAATGCATTACAAGAAAGTATTAAGGGGGAACATGAATTTAATGGAGGGGATAAGGATGCTTGTCTGGGACCCTGTCCTCCTTGGCTTCTCCCGCACGATTCCTCCTTCACGGTGCTCCTTCGCTCTCATTTATCTCTCTCAGCTTCTGCCTTCTCTTTCATTTCTTTCCCTCGGCTGTTTCCCCTTTTTGTCATCCACACTACACGCCTGCAGCTCCACCGAAGACCACAGCCCCGCGATCTCTCTCCCCTCGCCCGTCTACCCTCTTCAACGCCAGCTCTTGTCCACCACCTGCAGTCTTCATCAACCGCATCCACCGAAACTATTTCGGTGTGGAAGCTGCTGCTGCACGTCTTCAGTTCAACGAGCGGAAGTCAGCAAGCGGTGAAGCCCTCCCCGCCGTTGCCACCTGCCAACTGTTCCGTCTGCTTCGGTCAACAAACGAACCACCGAAGCCTTGGTTGACCGACTTCCACGAAGCCCCAGCCCACCGAACACTTCTCAGCTTTGGTCTTCACGCCCGCAGCTCCGCGAGATTCCAGCGAAGCTGTTGCCCTCACGTCTGCGGATCCAGCAACGAAGACCGAAGCTGCCCCGCGTTTCCATCTCGCACTGCCTGCTCGCGTTTCCCTTGCCCACCTTCGCATGGCTTCATTTCACCGAGTCAGGCCCAGCATCACCGAAGCTCAGCCCACATCAACGGCCCGGCAAGTTGCCATCTTTCTGCAGCCCATCTTCACGCAACGCCAGCCCATTTGAAGTCCATCAGCAGCCCAAGAGAACAGTCCAATTAATTGGGTCTTCAGCCCAATTCAGCAAGTCAATTGAAGCCCAAGTCCACCGAAGTTCAGCCCGTGAATCAAGTGAAGCCCAGCCCAAGTTGAAAACAAATCTCAGATTTGGGCTGAGATTTGTTGGGCCCGTTTTAGGCTCGGCCCAAGTCCGCCGACGCTGCCGAAAATTCAAATTTCGGCCGCCGTCGCGTCGTCGTCGCGGCGAACCGGTTTCCGCAATTAACCGGTGAGTTTATACTCTAAACTCTGCTTAGTGGACTGATGACGTTTAAGGGGTGTTTAGATTTATTTTATTAGGAATTAGGTGGTTAGTTAGATTAAATTAGAAATGTAATTATTTAATTGAGCATGTTAGGTGGTTAGCATGGTTTAGCTAAGGCCTAAATAAATTGTACTATTTACCTAGAAGGGTTCGGGAATTTTCCGAGTCCGTATTGGTTTTTAATTTAATAATTTTGGCCCAAGTTAGTATTTTTAGAATTTAAATTGATTTATTTAATTAATTTCAGTAATTATTTAATTATTAATTATTTTTTCGGAAATTAGGCGGGATAGCCGGTGACCGGAATTTCGTGCCGATTGCAATTGTGTGGTTAATTTCTGCAATTGAGTGTTAAATTATGCAAATTGAGTGCCGATTGGATTTTTGGTATTTAATTCCAAAAATTGTGAATTTCCAATATTTATTCAGAAAATCCCAGGTGTCGGGTTTTGACACCGAAAATAGTTTTTAGTACTATATGAAATAGTGGGATTTCAAAAATGAAGAATATCAATTTTTCGGGATCAAGTTGACCGTGTACCCACACACGAATAATTTCATGTGAATTTCTAATACAAAGAAAAAGGCCAAGCTCACCATTTTAATTGAAGCATTTGAGTGCAATGCACGGTGCCCTGGGCCATATTTGAGTGATCGTGTGATGGTTAAGAGAAATCGTCCCAGGCTGTTGAGCTGGACGTTATCCTTATTTGGGATACCCCTGGACAACGGGAAGCCGATCGCAGTTGATTCTGGACCCTATGCTCCTTCGGGAAAGCCGTCTGATAAAAGAGACATGCCGTGCTCAATGGGGTGAGACGATGCCTGGCAATGCCAAAAGACCGCCGAATATAGAGTAGGCCATGCTATATGCCAAGATCAAAAGTATGAACGCATGATTAATTGAGTGTGGCGTTTCAGTTGTTGGAGCTTATTTGTTGCTCATGTTTTCATGCTGTCTGAGTTATAAATCGTACTGACCTGCAAGGTGGATCTGAGACGAGGTAAGTCTCCTTGATTGTGTGATTGGGTGATTATGACACTTCTGGGCGTATTTCCCTCCTAATTGGGGTTTAGAGCTTAGACTCGCTGAGATTATACCTCATCCCATTGTAGGACAACATTTTCAGGATCGTCGAGTGGAGGACCTGGAGCTGAGAGGAGGTGATCGAAAGCATAGGTCAATTAGGACCGCTTCTTTTTGGAAGGCCAGTCTTTTGTAGTCTTTTGGCCATAGACCTTTGTACATGACTCAGTGTATATATAAAAGCATGTTTGTTTATGAATCTATTGTCCTGCTTTTCTATCCCGAGATAATTATTGTCAGGGGATTTATAATCCGCTTCCGTATGTGCAATAAAATGGAAAGGGTCGGCGACTCGTCCCGAGAAGTTGCAAATTATTATCGACCATATAGGGATGGGCACACGCTCGGGGTTCGGGGCGTGATAGGCCAAGTTGCTCGAGCTCGAGCTCAAGCCCAAGACCCCCGATGCCTAGCCCAAATTGACATATGCAAGGCTCAAGTGCCTTAGGCAAGGCCCAAGACCCTAGTTCCCGTGCTTGGGTCTATGGAGGTTTTGCTTTGGGTCACTTGAGGCTAGGTTGGGACCTCAGTACTTGTGCTTGGGTCCTTGGCAACCATGCCTTGGTAAGAGGCATCCGACGTGGGTCCATCGAGGTTAGGCCTGGTTATTCGATGGATGGACCTTGGTCATAGAGATTAGTTTAGAAGCATCTTTTCTTTTCATTTTTTTTAAAAAAAAAACTTATGGATATATCAAGAATCTAAACATGGTTTTTGACAAGAACAAACAATTAAATGACCACTTGACCCACGTATATTTTTGGCAAACAATACAAAATCAATTCTAAAGTTATGGTACGGATGTTAATTCAGTCATAAATATTTTAAGTTTGCTAATATAGTTCTAAAAATTTGCATGAAATTCGAATGTAGCAATTCCTATTGATTTTTGCTTGAAAATCTCAACATGGCAATCTAGTCATCACCTAAAAATATGACTTATTGTTCTTCTGACTAAGATGAAAAGAAATAGTACCAAGGAAAGAAAAGGAAAAAAAAAGGAAAAGGAAAATTAAAAAATTTAAGCCTAATGGTGCCATTTTGTCTAAAATTGTCTAAGTTAGGTCGTCGATCGTGTCACGTGGGACAGTTGATGATAAAGATACCACATTAGCAATATCAAACCAAAATTAGTTGAAAAGATTACATTAGAATCTTTAAATAAAAAAAAATTAGGATTATATTGGAAAATTTGAAAAATGATTGAATCACCATATGTATAATAAGTTTAGTATTGATTTGGTAATTTTTCCAGTGTTTTGGTAATAAAATGATATAAATTTTATTTTTATTGTAAGAATATTACTTTTTTCACCCAAAAACATAAAATAAGCTGATTCCTAGGTATATCTGGGACTGAACCGAAATTGTTCGGTTCCTTATTCAAGCCTTTTTATTTTAATTTGTCAGCGCTACGCTCACTCTCATCTAAACATTTCTTATGTGCCTTGTGAATTCCTAGCCTACGACCTAACTGGAGGACCTAAGCTCTTTTACTGACTCCGCAAGCCGGTCTACGGGCTCATCCATTCTTCATAGGCAATGACTATTGAAAAGAAACATTGCTAAGAATTGGAGCTTGGATAGAGTCATGTCTAGGTCAAGTTTGGCTCGTTAATTGTATTGCATGAAAATGGTTCAATATGAGTTGATCCGTTTTCGACTTGACCCGACCCAACCCACAAGTTTGATGGACCTATTCATAGAGAGAGATCACAATAAAATCTTTAGCATGGAAAATGTATTCTACTTATCAAGCATTAGACCATAGGTTAATATTCTCTCGTGCAGTTGATTTAATGTAGATCTTTTCCGATCACGATCGCAGGACAACTTTGAGTACAATAAGCGATTGAAATGCAATTACAAAGAACATATAATGATTTCAAAAGTGTGAAACGTAAAAGTTAATTAACCATCTCACGTCCAAAGAATGTTAAACCTTCAATGAAACGTCCACACTCCAATAATGCCTTCGAGTTAACAAGAAAAATTAAAATTACTCTACATAACGATTTTTCGGCGAAGGAAAGATGGACCGGAAACTGATCTTGTAAATGTGCCTATTGGCAAAGAATTAACCAAAGAAAAGTTTTTTTTTTTTTTTTGGTCCGTAAAGAAAAGTATTCAAATGTTGACCTTTCAACCTTCCAAAATAATTTCCTTTCTTGTTTTAGGAAATAACATGTGTTAACTTAGGGAAAATTATCATAAGTCATAAATTTATTGCATTTGTGCTAATCTAGCTCTAGATTTTTCAATTTGGTAAATTTAATCCTAATTTTTTTAATGATTTACTAATTTAATTATTCCTGTCAATTTTTACCGAAAATCACTAACGTGAATACAAATCATACCATATAAAAAGCGCCACATTGAAGAACAATATAGTCCTATTGCAAAAGTGGGTGGACTAGAAA
This sequence comes from Eucalyptus guilfoylei, assembly GCA_016097605.1. Taxonomy (NCBI): domain Eukaryota; kingdom Viridiplantae; phylum Streptophyta; class Magnoliopsida; order Myrtales; family Myrtaceae; genus Eucalyptus; species Eucalyptus guilfoylei. The sequence goes on along the minus strand of CM027867.1, from coordinate 57,411,034 downwards.
AAAGATAACGAGAGTAAATGGACCTGAACTAAATATCTATTCCATAATATATGTTTTTCCATGCATTTCCTTCGAAAATTATACCTTCAGATTTTCACATGGTGGTCCCTCTTTCTGTTTCCTTTCCCACTTTGAACCTTCATCACTAAAACAGGAATCAGAAAGTTGTGCTGATAAATGGAGTAGTTACCACTATGATGGTGGTACCACAGCTGCCATCCCTCGTTTATCTAAGTAAGAAACGACAGAAGCAATATATCAAATCGAATAAAGAAATTATTCAATATAAATTGAGCAGATCCAAGTGGCAGCTTGTGAGCTCAAGTTCCAGCAGCGTTACCAGCTTCTCTGTTGGTTTATAAAGCTGTAATCATCCATGACGCAACCCCTTCAATTATGTATTAGTTTCTTCTGTCACGCCTAAAACTGATTATGGACCACATCTGCTACTTGTCAAACAGTGGCAGCTGATCTTGGAACTATGGAGGGAATTGAGTCTGGACTTTGTCTCCACTTTTAATCTCATTTCCTTCATTTTGTGTCTGTTTATAAGAAGTGAATCGAGTAAATCGAAGAACGTTGAGTATAGCGAGGGGATTGTCAATTTTTTACACCACCCGAAATTGGCAAAAACCAACCCGATTAAACAAGGGATATGTTTGAATGCATCTAAATAAAAAGTGAAAGGTAATTTTTTTTTTCCTTTCTGATGAAAACTTAAAATATTATTCGAATTTCAGAAGATTATGAAAAAATCTGAAAAAATCTATGTGAATCTGCGTAAAAACACTCAAGTACGGTGAAAGTTTCAAGATTTTCTAATCTGAAAATAAATCAGAATATATGAATGGCGCGACTTAAATAAAGTAAAAGATGAAAGTTAATTCAGATAGACATTAAATTAATATCTTATCCGTGTTAAATAGTGAATTTTACGATGTTTGATGAGGGCATCGAGTAGGTCTGAATTCATAATCTGAGTTCTATACGTAAACGTGATTGAAGGCCTTTTTAACTCAATTGCAAGGATACGGAGTGAATTTTATAAATATTGTTTTCCCTTTTATCTGCAAGAAACTATTGGAGGAGGCCAAAAACGTCCCGCGACTGAAACAATATTCAAATATGTTTGAAGGTCAACGAAATGAAAAACCAGATACTGGGAATGTTCCTCAGAATACTTACGGCGCCGTCTGTTGCAGAGTCATACTGAGACCACAAACCACTGGTTTTGACATGGTCTTTGCTCTCTCTCTCTCTCTCTCCCTCTCGCGTTTCTTGTAGGCTAATTAGTGCTTAACTGCGAGTTTTCTAATTCCCTGTTTCTTCATCCTACTATAAATACCCATCGAGAATTTCCTCTTCTTCACATCCAAGAAACAAGAAACAAACTCCATCTTTATCTAGTTGTCAAAGTCGAGAGAAAGCGAGGGAAGTTGCTGTAGAAGATGTCGAGCACTGTTGGCAAAGTCATTCGTTGCAAAGGTACTCCTATGAAGAATCGATGTATCACTTCATGTTTTTGGTAGATTAGCATTGCCATTTGGGGTCTTTAAGTTCTTTGCGTTTATACACATTCGTCAGTTGGTGTTCCGCTCAGTAATGCAATGGGGGCCTTGAGTTCTTCTGCTACATGGTTGTTTGGATCTTTATCGGATTAGTACTGTATTGGGATTGCTCTATCATCAGTGACATTGTTCAGCTAATTTATGCAATGGCTAGATTCAGGGCAATCGATGATGTCTGTGTGTGTGTGTGTGTGTGTGTGTGTGTGTGTGTGTGTGTGTGTGTGATCTTGATGCAGCGGATGTCCTCTGATGCAGCATTTACTCTTTATGTGCCAGCACTCTACTTCATAATGAGGCAAATTTTGTGTTGCAGCTGCGGTGGCATGGGAAGCAGGAAAGCCACTGGTGATCGAGGAAGTGGAGGTTGCCCCTCCACAGGCGATGGAGGTGCGTGTGAAGATCCTCATCACTGCTCTCTGCCACACAGATGTTTACTTCTGGGAGGCTAAGGTAACCCTTACTCATTGTGTACTGCTTCTCATGTTCCTCATTAGTTTTTCATCAATATTCATAGTTTACCTCGGTCGGTTCTTCGATTTTCAGGGACAAACCCCTATGTTTCCCCGCATATTTGGTCATGAAGCAGCTGGGTAAGGCCTCCTCCTTCGCTCCACTTAAATTGTGTTTTCCAATTGTAACTGTCTTTATGTCGATTTTCAGCATCGTGGAAAGCATTGGTGAGGGTGTGACGGAACTTGAACCCGGTGATCACGTGCTTCCCGTGTTCACCGGGGAGTGCAAGGAGTGTCAGCACTGCAAATCTGAGGAGAGCAACATGTGTGACCTCCTGAGGATAAACACAGACAGAGGGGTGATGCTGAATGATGGCAAGTCGAGGTTCTCGATCAATGGGAAGCCCATTTACCATTTCGTTGGGACTTCAACTTTCAGCGAGTACACCGTGGTTCATGTCGGTTGCCTGGCCAAGATCAACCCAGCCGCTCCCCTCGACAAAGTCTGTATTCTCAGCTGTGGTATCTCCACTGGTATGCAGAGGACTAAGATCTGAAGCATTTGATGTTCGAAACAGCATGTTACTTGCTCAAAAAATATCCTTTGAAAAATTGATCCATCTTTCTTTGAAGGTCTTGGGGCGATGCTGAATGTTGCAAAACCACAGAAGGGTTCGAGCGTTGCGATATTTGGGCTAGGAGCTGTTGGCCTTGCCGTGAGTTTCTTGAAATCCTTGCTCCGCCTCACTCATTTTTATGAAGTAATAGTATTTGTTTTAGCGAAGGATGCTCTTGGCGGTGCTGCTGATGCAAAAATGCTGTCCTCTTTGAATTTTTCTTCCAGGCCGCTGAAGGCGCTAGAATTGCTGGGGCTTCAAGAATTATTGGGGTTGATCTAAATCCGAACAGATTCCACCAAGGTGGGTAAAATTCTTACCACTTCGGTACTGAATTTTGCTGGATGAGAAGATAAGTAGAAGGCTTGATATGAATGCTAGATTTGTAATTATGATGCCAAGCAAATTAGTACCTACTTTTCGATAATATACACGAATTCGATACTGGGGATAAGTGCCGGTCGTTCAACTTCAACCGTAACTGTCTTACAATGATTTGTTTTGTCTGTTTGACAGCCAAAAAATTCGGCGTTACCGAGTTTGTGAACCCAAAAGATTATGACAAGCCTGTTCAAGAGGTTAGTCAACAAGTATGCGTAATTGGAAAAAGGAGAAACTGGAGAGTTCTTTTCTGTTCTAATTCTGCAATTCACTATTTGCAGGTGCTTGCTGAAATGACTGGCGGAGGAGTTGACCGAAGCGTTGAGTGTACTGGAAGCATCAACGCCATGATTTCCGCATTTGAATGCGTCCATGATGTAATTTTCCTATAGCTTTTAATGGTATTCCTTAATGGGTTATTGCATGTAGCCATGAATCACAAGCGTTTCTTTGATCTGGGCTTGCAGGGATGGGGTGTGGCCGTGCTCGTTGGTGTGCCGAACAAGGATGACGCCTTCAAGACACACCCGATGAACTTCCTGAACGAGAAAACGCTCAAGGGCACTTTCTTTGGCAACTATAAACCACGCACCGACCTCCCTAATGTCGTCGAGATGTACGTGAGGAAGGTATGTACAAACACGCACATGACAATATGTCGTATGCCTTCTTGCCCGTGACTCAAGTCTCATGTTTTCTCTCTGTCCTGAATCATCAGGAGCTTGAACTGGAGAAGTTCATCACTCATGAGGTGTGTCTATCAGAAATCAACAAGGCCTTCGAGCTCATGCTCCAAGGTGACTCTCTCCGGTGCATCATCCGGATGGACGCATAGGGCGCCCTGATCCACTGTTGGGTTTCAGATTGTCGGAGTGCCAATAAATTCAGCTTGATCATATGAATAAAGAAAAACACTGAACGCAGAAGATTATTTGCTTTATTTCATTATCTTTTTGTTTCTCGCGCCTTTCGCCGTGGTTTTTTCTTCCTTTGTACATGATACAAATAATACTGTAACAGAGCTGCAGAAGTCATTGAACTTTCTCTTCAGTTGATATATCTAGTTTTTCAGAGTATTCTTGGTCATTAATATTGCAATGCCATCTTTTTTATTATATGAACATGACTGCTCATGATTTCAATCAAGATCATTAACTGTTGGTTCTGAAATTGAAAAAATTTTGAATGTGTGCACGCACGGAAGAATGGTTTTGGTATTAGTTATAGTTTTTTATTAGTGATGTGTGTAAGTGTATGGTATAATTTGTAATGGATAGACAATGGACAAAATAGGATAATTGAAGAATATAGGATATGAGGACATAAGATATGAGGGAAAATAGTTTGATGGAAGTATGGTGGAGGTCTAAGACCTCTCACGGTGGAGGATTTACCCCACACACAAGGTGGAGGGTTTTCCCCTCACACCTAAAATGATCAAGTACAATCCTATTTATAGGCGTGAGTCACCGCCTACCTCCACCGACATTGAGTACTTCTGGTTGCTTCTCTATATTTATGTATTTTTCTTTTCTCTGCAACTTTACGGCTTTTGTTGACTCTTGTTTACTTTTTCTTTTGCCTTCTTGCTGCCCACGTGGTCTTGCTGCCCACGTAGTACCAGAAACTTCTCCAACGTATGAGAGTCTTCAACTTTATTCTCCATTAAGCTAGTAGTTTCTAGATTTTGTTGAAAATGGATCACCAATTTCCAACAAGTGTGTTCCTATAAACACCTCGAATGAAAATTCTAAACATAGCAACTTAATTATTATGCAAACTCACTCTTCACATATCTCAACAAGCTAAAAGATTTCAATTATCAAAAACTTGATAAAATAATTTACTTTTTCAAAGACAGGATCTATGTTTCCAATAAGGGTTAATACTACAAAAAATTCTAAACTTTTTTTATGTCACTAAAAATCCTAAACTTATCCATTGTGACATAAATACCCCCTTACTCTTTTTTTTGCATCATAAAAAACCCTTAACTTATACTAGTATGACAAATTTACCATGAGGAGAACTGAAATATAGGGTATATATGTCACACATATATAAGTTTGGTTTTTTCGCGACACAAAAAATAATTTAGGGGTATTTGCGTCATAATAGGCAAGTTTAAGATTTTTCGTGACACAAAAAAGAGTTGAGTGTTTGTATCACAATGGGCAAGTTTAAAATTTTTGGTGACATAAAAGAATTGAGGTATTTATGTTATAGTATAATTTGGGGCTTTTTTGTGGTATTTTCCCTTCCCATAATAAATTAGAACTAAATTGGAATGCTAATTGAATTTTTTGAAGCATTCTTTAATAGTTTCGAAGATAACTGATTCCATGAACATAAAATGGGGTTCATTTTCAACTATAGAACACCTTTGAAAATTCTAAACATAGCACAACTTAATTATAATGCAAACTCTTCTCACATATCTTAACAAGCTACAAGATTTCAGTTATCAAAAACTTGGTTTGTCCCTCAAGAAGTTCTTTTAATTTGATAGAGACAAACTCAATGCTTCCACTAATGAATAAGAACTAAATTCGAATGGTGGTTCAATATTTTTGAAGCATTCCTTACTAGTTTTGAAGATATTATGATTTACTACGATATTATAAATTACCAACTCTTTTGATAGTATGCACATTATCAACTTTTAATTAACTTTTTTACCAACGCCTTGAAATTACCAACTCTTATATAAATTTTACCAAACTTTATTTGAGCAACTTTTCTCCGATTAAATTTCTAACCAGCTTTGAGTTACGAACTTTTATTTGAGGTATGTTATCATATATAGTTTACCAATTTTTATCCATCCTTTGAAAAAGTGATCACTAACTTTTCTCCAATTAAATAACTAACTAGTTTTGTGTAACAAACTCTTATTTAAGTTTATTACCAAGATTGATGCTTTTTATAAATTATCAGCATCTCGTCTTTAAAAAAAAAAAAAAAAGTTTCTCTTATCATTTACCAATGGCTTAATTTTTCATGACATCACCAATATATTTGTATGACTTACCAACTATTCTCCGACTAAGTTATCGACTTGTCTTGAGTTATCAATTCTAATTTAAATTGTTTTCCTTTGTTTATTTTTACCCTTTTTCCCAGCCACAATAGAAGCAATTCTCCACTTTTCTTCTATTAAGTTACTAATTAATTTTGCAATACCAACTCTCATGAGAATTAGCTTTCAATGTTGATATTTTTTCAATTAATAAATTCTATTATCTATAACAAAAAAATTATCATATCGTTTACTAACATTATCTCATCAACGTTCAAATTTATTTTCCATTTTATGAAGGTACTAACCTCTTTTTGCTTGACATAAAAAAATTAATTAAATTATTAACTAATTTTGAGTAATCAAGTCTCATTTGAGTTATGAACCAACGTTAATTTAGATTTATTTTTAAAAAAAAGTACCAACTTTTCAATATGGTTACCACTTTTATTTTTCACCCAATATAATAGTTGGTCAATGAAAAATAATCAAATAATTGTTGGAATCTTACTCAAATGAGAATTGATAGTCTAGAACTTGTTGATAATTATAATAGAGAAAAGTTTATTAATCACTTAAAATAATATTTATAATTTCACATAAATGTTAGTAAATTTAAAGCATAGTTAAGAAAAAAATAAGGGTGGGTGAAAGAAGAGAAATTTTGATAATTAAAAGAAAAATAAACTTTGCTAAGTAACTTATATGAGAGTGAGTAACTTGAAATCAATGAGTAATTTAATTGGAAAAAAATTGGGTAAGTCAATCTGATTGAGAATGGTGATTTCTAAAAAATTAGTAAATTCAAGGCATTACTAAGAAATACGGATTTTGTCCAAAGAAAGAAAGAAATGTGGATAGAAATTTGTGAAGAAAAGTTGGCAAATAAAAAAAAAAAGTCAAATATGTACAATGAAAGTTAGTAACCCAATTCAATTTAACGGGAGAAAAGCTACCGACTCACTTTAGGTTCATAATTTTTTTTAATGCGTTAGAAACATAAGAATTGGTAATTAAGGCATATAAAAGTTGATAATTCAGTAGAAAAATGATAAAATATAAAGAAAGACTTTGAATATAGATAAAACAACAGAAACGATTTTATTATAATGAGATGGTTTCAATTTCAAGTGGCAGTCTGTGAGATCAAGTTGCCTCACAAGTTGCAACTTTTACTAACTGCTTCGCTGACCGTTTATTGAGATTCCAATAGGCGATTACGCATTCACTTCAATTTAGAATATATGGGATTAGATTTTTTTTTTCTTGGTCAAAATATATAAGATTAGATTCACACAGAAAATTTTATTCCTGATTGGTTAATTGTGTTTTTGGGGGCTTCTTGCCCCCAATTTTCGACTCATGTGACTTATATTCTAATAGAAATTAGAAGCTTGGATTTAAAGACTATTTAACATTTAATTTACTTTATGGACTTTACTCATAACCAGATAAATTTAAATATAAATAATTATGGGCATATAACTATTATAGGTGCTTAATGTAAATTCATTTGCAATAAGTGATAGTCACTTAAAAAATAAAAGTCAAATTCCAAACCTATAAAATTTAAAGTTAACATTAGATGTTAAGATCACAACTTATCCCAACACATAATATTGTCATTCACAATAAGTAGCTAAATTCAATAATGAAGTGAAGTTCATATTCTAAATCTCCCTAAACAGAAAATAAAGTGGGCCTTTGTCTTTTGTACTGATATTTTTGCTAAATAAATCTATAGCAAAACTATATGCGCAAAATATATTCACAGAACTTCCACACAAAATGACGCGATAATAATCTATAAACATGTCGATTTCTCATTATAGATTTTATCTGACTAGTTTATAGACCTAGAAGACATGATAATATAGTTAGACGTTGCAAAATATCATACAAAAATATGTCTATATAAGAATTTTTTTGGTACCTCTAACATCTATCTCATATAATAGGGAACAAGATTCTACCCTTATGTTACCATTTACAATATGTTTTTTCTTCCTAAAATTCTCTTAATTTAGGGGTAGTAAAGAAACGATAATACCCATGTAGGCCACTACCCTAAATTTAGAAATACAAATATCCAAATAACATTAATAACATGAGTACTCGTAATTTTTTGTTCAATCGCTCTCTATTCTTTTTCTTGGCATGACAAAAATGAATGAAATAATCAAACCCAAAACTCATAAAGTGCCGAACAAAATCATGAATAGAAACTAAGTAAGATGCGAATCAAAATTTGAGCAAATGAGTAAGTATAGAATCACGCCGATGCTTGTACTAAACGGCATAAAAGATGGATCCTGTATTTGTATAATTAATCTCCACTAGACATGAGTCCTCGGATTCTTTACGACAATAAAATAAGGATCCAAACCGGGGACAGAAACCGCTGCGGTCCAAAAATAGCTGGAAGCTGACTGTCAAACAGCCGGGTAAAAAGGCCAAGAAGGGAAAGAGCCTTCCCGAGATTCTGACCTGCGGAGGTCAACGCGCCGAAGAAAACGCGAAACTGGGAACGACCCGCAATACAAAAGGCGCCGCAAGAAGTCAGCACAGCATCCATCGAGCAAGGAGAGAAACAAAGTACGCTGGTCCTGGTTTTGGGGTGACGTGGTTTTCGCCCTTTTCTTCTCTCTTGACGTGGTCTCGAGATACCGTCTTCGAAACTGAGCACACTGGTTTACGGAGTGGTGTGGTTTCGCCGTTTCTTTATTCCCTCCCTCAGACGTTGATTGGTGCTGAACCATGAGTCTTTCTCTTCGCCTCGCGGGCTATAAATACCACCACCCACCACCCTCTTCTCCTCACATCCAGAAGAAGGAATCATCTTTTTCATCGCTTAAGAAAGAAGCCGAGGAGTTTGGACAACCATGTCGAGCACTGTCGGGAAAGTCATTCGTTGCAAAGGTGCGAGCTTCTGCGATGAAAAGCTTTAGCGAATCATGCTTCTTCTTTTATTTTTATTTTTTTGGTTTAGCAACTGTTGAGTCAGATTCGCATGGTTCCTTGCGGTGGTCTAATTTATGGTTTTATGTGGAACTTCCTCGTTGATCATATGCCCCTCAGTGCGTGTTTTTGACGATCATCAGGTTGATTATGCAGCTGGGATTTAGGACTTTGTGATTAATTGTTGGTTCTGCTAGTTGAATTGTGCGGGCTGCATATAACGATGTTGCTTGAGTTGTTAATTCCACTGCTTGAAGTGGTCCCCATTATGCCGGCGTCCAATGGACGTACAGTCTGCTGATTCTGATAATTTCCAGCTTTCTTGTGTTCAAATGAAGCTTCAATGAAAGAATCTGAATATGGTGGTAACCCAATTCGGGTTCCCGCCAATGCTAATTTGCCCAGTTTTGGTCTTCCGCCCCCGTTCATCGTAATATCAATCCCTTTTCTTTAGAATACACTATGATGTCCTGCCTTATCGCAGTTTTTTACCTTCTCTTCAAAACATTAAATCACTGCATTCTGCTTGCATTAACCGAATGATTTTGGATATCAGCTGCGGTGGCATGGGAAGCCGGAAAGCCACTGGTGATAGAAGAAGTGGAGGTGGCTCCACCGCAGGCCATGGAGGTTCGTGTGAAAATCGTCGTCACAGCACTCTGCCACACAGATGTATACTTTTGGGAAGCCAAGGTAAATAGATGTTCCCCTCCTTCGATTCGCATGTTCCTTGTAGATTTTTCATCAAAGCAGTTAATAAGCCCCGTTGATCCATCAATTTTCAGGGACAAACCCCAGTTTTCCCTCGCATATTTGGTCATGAAGCAGCAGGGTATGGCCTACTACTTCTTCATTTGATATTTAATGGGCCTCAGTTTTATTCTTTCTTTCATTGGTGCTTATAAGTCGTGATCTTCTTGATTCTTAGGATTGTCGAAAGTGTCGGTGAGGGCGTGACAGAGCTCAAACCTGGTGATCATGTGCTTCCAGTGTTCACAGGGGAGTGCAAGGAGTGTCGGCATTGTAAATCTGAGGAGAGCAACATGTGTGACCTCCTTAGGATAAACACAGACAGAGGAGTGATGCTGAACGATGGCAAATCGAGATTCTCGATCAATGGAAAACCCATTTACCATTTCGTTGGAACATCAACGTTTAGTGAGTACTCGGTCATTCATGTCGGTTGCCTAGCCAAGATAAATCCTGCTGCTCCCATGGACAAAGTTTGCATTCTCAGCTGTGGAGTCTCCACTGGTACGTAATTGAAATGGTGCTTTTTTACCTTATCATTCATCAAATTGTTGTTGCTAATCTGAGTTGCAATGCAGGTCTTGGGGCCACCTTGAATGTTGCGAAACCTCCAAAGGGTTCAACTGTTGCTATATTTGGACTAGGTGCTGTTGGCCTTTCTGTGAGTTTCTGCAATGCTCTCCTTTACATGTTATTGCTTATTTTGTACTGAGGATGCTTGTGCTTGCTCGTTGATCTGAAAAGACTGTTCCTTGTGACTTTTATCAGGCAGCTGAAGGTGCCAGAATTGCTGGAGCTTCGAGGATCATTGGTGTCGATCTCAATCCGAAAAGGTTTGACGAGGGTGAGTACAATTCTAACAAGATTAATACTTAACAGCATTCCGAAAAAAGAAGGTTGTCTCATGAGTTCTGAGTACTGAAAAGTAAATAATAAGGTTGCCTCATCATTAAGCTTTCGCTAGTTTCTTTTGTTTACACTGTAGGCATTCTGATGCGCTCTATTGAGTATAGCTTAAAATTTTCCTCTGATGAACTTGTGGTTCCATCAAACCTTCTGCTGATGGTCAATTTCTTTATCTGAACAGCCAAGAAATTTGGTGTTACCGAGTTTGTGAACCCAAAAGATCATCACAAGCCAGTTCAGGAGGTTAGTAAACCAGTATGTTAAGTTGGAAAACTGTAACCATTAACTAGAGACTTTATCATCGGTGCTGATAATGCGATTCCATCATCCTCAGGTTCTTGCTGAAATGACTGACGGGGGAGTCGACCGAAGCGTTGAGTGCACAGGAAGCATCAATGCCATGATCTCTGCTTTCGAATGCGTTCATGATGTAATCTCCGATGAATTTTGCCAACAGGCATGATATAAATGATTTCACAAAGCCATTGACAAAGATACTCACGTTCCTCCGTTTGCAGGGATGGGGTGTGGCAGTACTTGTCGGAGTGCCGAACAAAGACGACGCCTTCAAGACTCATCCGATGAATTTCCTGAATGAGAAGACACTCAAGGGCACCTTCTTCGGCAACTACAAGCCGCGCACCGACCTCCCAAACGTTGTCGAGATGTACATGAGGAAAGTAAGTGAGCAAAGACATGATAATGTGATTCCCATAATGAAGATTTAGTGGCCTAATCTTCTTCGAAACTTTCATAAACTCGATGATGCTGACTTCGATCCCCCGGCCTCTTATTTCTGCAGGAGCTCGAGCTGGAGAAGTTCATCACGCACGAAGTCTGTCTCTCCGAGATCAACAAGGCGTTCGACTACATGCTTAAGGGAGAGTCGCTCCGCTGCATCATCCGCATGGATGGATAGAGGAGCCTCAGTGGCCGATCGGGTTTGCCCGATAAGTTCGATCAGGTTTCCGAATGACGATTGCCAATAAAAGTCGAAACATAGGATGTTGAAAGTTCAAAAGAGTCTGCGTCTTTTGTCCCCCCATGTTGGTTTACTTCCCTTTGTACAGTGTGCATACTATGTTTTACTATGAATGGAGTTTGAAGAAAGATGCTAGTCCGGATTGTCACTATATTTCTGGTGCATAAGAACTCCAAAGCTAAGTTATGAAACGACATCACTCTTTGATAAGCTATCTTTATTCGTGCAGATGGTCCGAGACCACCAATAACAGTTCTTGTTAATGTTGAATGAGATAAATCATATTGTGTATTTCTTAATCAAGAGGGTTACGAGAATACATATAAATATATATATATGAGTAATCCTCTAAACATAAAATAACTATTAACTATTCTATCCTCATTGGCTTATTATTTCATAATATATCCCCTTAAATTGAGATGTAGATATCAAATAATTCCAATTTGTTACATAAAAAAACTTACTCTATTCCCCAATAAAGACTTAGTAAAAATATATGTAGGCTAATCCTCCGTCTTTGTATGTTGAAGGGTGATTTCTCTTATTTGAACTTTTTCTCATATAAAATAACAATCAACTTCAATGTACTTGGTTTGCTCATGAAAGATAGGATTATTTGCAATATAAATAATTGACCGATTATCACAACATAATATTGATGGCTCTGATGTTGACTTACCAATTTTTGACAATAACATCCTCAATCAGAGCAATTCACCTGTCACTTGTGCCATAACTTTATATTCCGCTTCAAAACTTGATCGAGACCACATGTTGTTTCTTACTTTTTCAGGCAACTAAATTACTTCCAAGAAATACACAATAACCCAACATAGATCTCCTACTAGTAGGACTTCTAGCCCAATCTATATCAAAGTAACCTGTGACATTCAGATGGCCATAATTCTTGAAAAGTAATCATTTACCTAGTGCTCCCTTTAAGTACTTGATAATTTGAAACACAACATCTTAGTGAGTAATTCGAGGAGAATTCATGAACTAACTTACTACACTAATAACAAAAGATATAACAAGCTTTGTGATAATAAGATAGTTCAACTTACCAATTAATCTCCAATATTTCACTGGATCATGTAATTATTATCTATGTTTTGTATCAAATTTCACATTGGATTCAATAGGAGTATCAACTAGCGTTACTCTAAGAAATCCAACCTCATCAAGAATATTAATGACATATTTTTGCTGGATTAAATTGATACCTATATGTGAGTAGGCAACTTCAATACCTATGATGATAATATCATTCATATATATCACCAAAAAAATACAACCAGCTAAAGAAACAGAATTAAAGACTGAATGGTCTACTTGACATTGTTTTAATCCAAACTTGATAATAGGATCACTAAACCTACCAAATCAAACACGAGGAGATTGCTTAAGTCCATGCAAAGCCTCACGTAAATGACATTCCAAGTTCTCCCCTCGAATAACAAATCCGGATGGTTGCTCTATATACACATTTTCAGCCAAATCGTCATGTAAGAACGTATTCTTGATATCCAAGTGACAAAGGAATCATCCAAAACACACCGCCAGGTATATAAAGACTCGAACATATGAGATTTTGGCTACAAGTAGGAAAGTGTCATCATGATCAACACCATACATTTAAATATATCTCTTGGCAATCAATCATGCCTTGAATCGATCAAATGTGTCATCAGGATGAGCTTTAACAATGAAAACCGCATGACAATCAACAGGTTAATCCCCCATAGGTAAGATGGTGAGCTACCAAATGCGACTCTTGATAAGTGCCTTCATTTCATCCTTCATGACTTTTCACCATCCAGGATGAGCAAGAGTTTCGGCAACATTACTTGGCATAGAAATAGAGGACAAGGATGAGACAAAGGTAAAGAAGGTAGGAGATAAACAATTATAAGACAAAAAGTTGGAAATAGGATAACGAATACAAAGACAATTAGACAGACCAGAGTAAGGTGCGTAATGATCCATATAACAACCAACACAAGAATGTGTACTTCTGCGAGTAGTAATGAACGGATCAAGATCAAGAATGGCATAGCCACTGATGAGGCAACAAATGAATCGAGTGATGGCCGTACTACTGTAGTAGGAGTTGATCCGTGCCTATAATAAGTGTGGTCAGCAAACTAAAATTATGTGGACGATGCTGGAGGAAGTGTTGGTAAGACACACCCGTCATCATCAAGAGACGCAATAAGGACCATTTGAGTATTATAGTATGGTTGGTCTTCAAAGAATGTCACATCTGCTGACACAAACAGACGACGATGAGTAGGACTGTAACATTTGTAGCCCTTCTGAGTTCAAGCGTATCCAACAAAGGCATACTTCCCGGCATGAGTGTCCAACTTATCAAGGTCAAGAGTAAGAGGATGGACAAAACAAATATAACCAAAGACGCGTAGAGGTAATGGAAAGGGAAGATGATTTGGATGTAAAATCGAAAAAGGTGTCACCCTCAAAGAAGAGAAGATGGGAGCCAATTAATTAAGAAGTAGGTTGTAAGGATTACATGACTCTAAAATGTTTTAAGTAGATGTATGTAAAACATAAAACACCGAGCAACATTAAGAAGATGGCGATTTTTACATTTAGCTACACCATTTTGCTATGGGGTGTGTGAACAAGAAGTCTATTGAATAATGCCATAAGAATCAAAAAAATGTTGAAAACCAGAAGTAGCAGCAAGATACTCTTTGGCATTATCTAACAGTAAAGTTTTGACAGAAGTATTATACTGATTCAAACACCTCAAAATAAAATAAACAAAAGCAATGAAAAATCTCAATACAATTTTTTTTATTAAGAACAACTAGATCATTTGGGAAAAATTATCCTCGAATATAATAAATATATGAAACCAAATGTATTAAAAACAAGATATGGGCCATATACATCTAAGTGAACCAGCTCAAAGGGACTAGACTCACAACTCTGAATGCGAGAAGGAAATGAAACTCTATGGTGTTTACTAAGCTGACAAGCTTCACATTGAAAAGTACTCATAAACTCAAACTTAGGAAATAAACATTGAAGAATGTTTAAAGGCGGATGACTAGTCCTACAATGCATCTGATACACATCAAGGGATGTGCGCTTCATAGATATTGCAGCTATCACCTTCTTATCAAGATTATATATATATATCATTTTATTCATGTCCCCTACCAATCATCTATCTAGTCCTCATATTCTGAAAGATGCAACGAGAAGAAGAGACTATTGAACAATTTAGTTTTTAGTTGATAAACTAAAAAAGATCAAATTACATGGAGATTTAAGATGAAGGATAGACAATAAGGAAGTAGAAGAACTCAAATGAGCATGTCCAGTACCAATAACTTGGGAAAGTGAACTATTAGTTAATGTAACAGACTTGGACACCCTAAGAGGTGTAAAATGTAATAAAAATAATAATTTAGAGTTACTAGGTATATGATGAGTAATTCTAAAATCTATAGCCTAGGAATCAAACACTGTAAAAGGTAAACAAGATGAACTACATCTAGAGGTATGTACTAGAGTTGTGGTGGGAACTGAAGTTCCTGTCACCTATAGGGAGCAAATCCATACATCATACTTAGCACGTATCAATATGACAAAATATCTCATATTTTACACATTAGTTGAATTCGGCGGAGCCAGTGAGGAAGAATCTTTCGCCTCTGCAAGCAAGTGTAGGCCGAAACTCAGGATAAAGCATGTAGCAATAAGCTTTTGTATGTCCAACCCTTTAACAATGATTACAATAACAAGAGTCACAACCACCAATACCTCTATCATGACCTCCACAATTCCACTCAAAACAAAACCACATTTACGACCAAGAGTTCCACATCCACTAGAATCATGAGAAATCATAGCTCTTATCTCCAAAATTGTAGCTGAGATTTTGTTAGTAGGTGTCTAGCGAAGGGCTCAGAAGAAAACCTCATCAAAGGGAGACTTTCAGACGTAATTTGCTGACAAAGAGAAGAATATTCAGGCCTTAGTACTTTTAGAAACAATATTACTTGAAGATCCTCCTAGCATTTGACTAGAACATTCGGATCAGTCGAAGCAAGAAAATAAGTATCTAGTTGTTGACAAAGTGTAATGATACAAGCATAATATTCAAATAGAGATTGATCTCCACACTAAAGATCAAAGCATGGAGATCAAACAAGCCTCCCCTGTGTTATACACTCGTGTCATTTTATTCTAGTTAGAGTAAAGTAAAGTCCATTTTTCACAAACTTCCTTACAAGAAATTGCACTGAATGAAATGAGGACTAATTTTAGAATCCATACTATTCCATAATAGTGTACGGATCATCACATCTCCAACAACCTACTCATCTATCTTACTCTTATCTGAGGAGACCGTAGATATAAGATAATCATGTTGTCTAGTGGCAATA
This sequence comes from Eucalyptus guilfoylei, assembly GCA_016097605.1. NCBI lineage: Eukaryota > Viridiplantae > Streptophyta > Magnoliopsida > Myrtales > Myrtaceae > Eucalyptus > Eucalyptus guilfoylei. The sequence continues at coordinate 57,394,980 of CM027867.1, read as the reverse complement.
AGATAAACTTCTATGGCTTTAGACTAAGAATGATAATTAGTTCCATCCAACTTAACAGATGTCAATTAAAAATGTGTCAAACCAGTAGAAGATCCAAAAGCAGCCATTGATATTATCTCCACTGAACTCCAGTAATACAATCAGCCAAGCAGAATGAACATAGGATACAAATGAACTTAAGAACAATGTCATAATAATCAAGCACTTAACTTTTGTAACGCAATCAACCACAAAGTAATAATCACAAATAAGGGTTCAATCGGTTCACTACTGAGTCATAATAATCTACCAAGAAACCATAAAATTATATACTTGGTATCGAAGAATTACCATAACCATACGACACTCCAAAGGTTACTAAGCACATACCAATTAGCCCTTCAAGGAACAATATGCTGCTATAAGAAGTCATGTAAGGACATTGGATAGCATCCTCCATTGTCCCCTTTTATTTTAATTTTTAGTTTTTTTGGAAACACTAGCAATCGAACGAAATGCCTTCGAACTCCTCAACTGAATAGACAAACACCAGTCAGATCTCAAGACACATGAATACCAAATCTATTAATCATTTTTCAATCTCTTTGTCATGGAAGAAGGCTAAGCAAGCATCAATTCCGCTGGATAAGCTTTAGCAATAGGTGCTACTGCAAAACGAGGCTAGTCACTAGTTCTAGGATGGTACAATAAACAGAGATTTGGTGATGGTGATGGCGATGGCAATGGTGACAGTGGTGGCTGTGGTGGTAAAGGTGAGTGTGGCTATGGTGGTGGTAGTGGGGTTGAAGGTTAGGGTTTTTTTTATTGGCTCCGATATCATGTTGAAGGAGATAAATTGTATTGTATATTTCTTAATCAAGAGGATTAAAAAATGCACACACACACACATATATATATATATATATGAGTAATCCACTGACCATAAAATAACTATTGACTATTTTATCCTCATTGACTTATACTTTCCTAACAGCTAACAAGCACTCTTAAAGCACCCATTAAAGGTATCGTTTGAGGAATATTTTAGATTACAAAGTCAACAAATAATTTTTATTGCCGCACATTTGAGCGGTTAATGCATACTATAATTATTCCTTATTTAGTCACTTGACAAGTGCACACGCCAATTAAATTCAAAGAAAAACAATGCGCAACCGTTACATCAAACATGTAAAACCGGTTCAGAAAGCATATCGCCATCGAAGCGATTGAGAACATCAGAAAATGAAGAGTTTTTTCATTTTTAGTAAATTTTTCGCGAAATAAACAACACATTAATTGTAAATCCAATTTTTGTTAGGGTTTTGGAGTATCCCAAGTCCAGTAAACTTCCGAAGGGGGCCGCACATGTACAGAACCGGCCCGGCCCGGCCCGGACCGGATCAACGGTCCAGGAGATACTGAATGGGCCGGGCCGGCCCAGCCCAATAAATTTCCCGCCAAATCAAACGGGGGCGCGCTAACATCACCCCCCGTCTCTCTCCCTCTCTTTCTGTGAACTGCTTCTTCTTCCTGGCGAAAGAGAGAGAGAGAGAGAGAGAGAGAGGGTAGATTGCCTGCGCCTGCTTCATCCTCCATCGACGAGCCCTTCCACGAGCACGCGCGCCTGTCACCGAAAGAAGAGAGTAAGAACGCATCAATTTCAGAGAGAGAGAGAGAGAGAGAGGGAAGCAAGGAAGCGGCGGAGTGAGCGGGAGAAGAAATGAAGGGAGGGACGGTCCAGATCAACTGGCACGAGACCAAGCCCGTCCTAACCCTAGATTTCCACCCCCTCTCCGGCCTCCTCGCCACCGGCGGCGCCGATTTCGACATCAAGGTCTGCTCCTCTTCCTCCCTCTCCCTCTCTCCCTCTCTCTATCGTCTCTTCCGTTTTCTTAATTGCTATTCTGTGGCTCAAAGTTTGCAAATTTGGGGCGCCGGCTTTTTCCATTTTCCGTCTCGGTGTGTTTCTGTTGCTCTTAGGTTGATTTAGGAGGCATTTTGCTCGTCTCGGCTGTAATAGCTGTCTATGTCCTGGCTTTTGTTTCTCATCGTTCCGAAAGGAAGTGGCTTTGTCCGCCTATGGAGTTTAAATTTGAAGCCCTTTATTGTAGATTACTTGTGGAATGCGGTTTCGGTGATGATTAGTGCGTCGTATTTTCGGGAAGTGCCTAATACTTTCTCCCCCCAGATGGTGAATGGAACTGTTGTTGTTGGGTTGTGCTGAGTTCGATCACCGCCCTAGATTCAGTGGATGTAATATTTTGCGAATGGGAGATGGTGTATATGGGATCCGAGTTTAAGTTGAAGGATCCCCATCGTATTAATTTGAGTTCCGAAGTCCTGTTGCTCTTAGGTTAATTTATGAGGGATTTTGCTCGTCTTGGCTGTATCATGTCTGTGCTTTTCGAAACATAGCGAGCCTAATTGCTGTCTATGTCCTGGGCTCTTCTTTCTTAGCGTTCCGAAAGGAAGTGACTTTGTCCGCTTGTGGAGTTCAAGTTTGAAGCCCTTTATTGTAGATTGCTTGTGGAATGTGGTTTTGGTGATAAGTTGTGCGTTGCATTTTCGGGAAGTGCCTAATACTTTCTCCCCAGATGATGGTCAATGGAACTGTTCTTGTTGGATTGTGCTAAGTTCGTTCGCCGCAAATGGTAGACGGTGTATATGGGATCCAAGTAAAAGTTGAAGGATCCCCATTGTATTAAATTGAGTTTCGGAGTCTCATGTGTTTCTTAGATAAGATGACTTGCTAGTTTCTCATTTTGCCTGAAGACTAATTCCACTGCACTGTGTTTTGTTAGCTCTGGCTTTTAGTTTCCGAAGAGCAGAAGAAAGGTCCCATAGCAACCTATCAGAACAGTCTCACATACCACGGCTCTGCTGTAAATATCCTGCGCTTTTCGCCTTCAGGTAAGAATACCCGGTGCTGGTTAAATATGCTCTATGGGTTTAAAGTATATGAGGAGGTTTTTCATCTAATACTTCTCCTACGTTTCTTAAGAAATAGATAGCGTATCGAGCACATTGCTATTCACTAGTCATACATATCACCACATCTTGCAACTTACTGACATGCTTATAGCCGTTCCTAGATTGCATCTCTTGAGAGTGAGACTCTATCTCATGATAATAGAAGCTATGACAATTGAACATAATGCAAAATCTTACAACACTAGGCAGTACCTAAATGTTTTCATCAATAAAGAGATTTAATTGTAGCTCTGGTTAAATCATTTGTTCTTTTTAAGAGGTAAAGGATTTATTTATTTTTCAGTTGTATCTATCTTTGGCTGGAAATCTTTTAAATTCAATCCTTCATATGAACATCGGTAGTTGTGTGGTGATAAAGGGAAATATATTGTTTTGGTCTAAGTTTCCATGCCCCAAACTTTTCATCTCATAAAAAACCCCAAACCAATACCCTTGTGACACATTTACCCCAATTTAAATTCCATCTCATAGAAAATTTCAAACTAGTACCCTGATCGAAATCTCCTCTCTCTTAAAACGCATACGTGTCAACAAACGTGTATTTTCCACATCGGATTTGTTGTTCTCCATGTCAGATCCATGTTGCAGTCGTTTGCTGCATGCGGTAACACGTATGCATTTTAACAGGATATTGGTCGGAATGCTAATGGAGAGAATACTTGGGTCAGGGATACCGGTTTTTTTTTTTTTTTTAAGTGAGATGAAAATTAGCTTGGGCAAACATGTCATGTAGTACCAATTTGAGATTTTTTGGAGAAACAAAAGTTAGCTCGCAGTAAATGTATCACTGGTTACCGATATGAGATTTTTACCGGTATTATCCCACATTATATTTTATCAGTGTGAGTTAGTGTAACTATTAGAGGTGTCGGTTTGGAGTTTTATTTAAAACACTTATGCATATAGAATCTAAAGTATGGTATCACATGGAACATCGTTTGTTTTCTCTAATTCTTGAATAAAATGCTCATGCACTTTTTATTCACTTTAGTATGTTTCCTTTGTTACTGTATTTACTGCCGTGAATTCCCACGGTCAATAATAATCTTCTATGTCATGCAGGGGAATTTCTGGCCTCTGGTGCTGATGGTATGGTGTCAACTCATGTTTCAAGCTACTTTCCCGGTGCAGGTTAGGAGCCAAAGACGCTAATTAGTTTGATAGCATGTCTTGTTTTTCAGGAGGAGAGCTAATCTTATGGAAGTTGCACATGGGAGAAGCTGGTCAGACGTGGAAAGTTCTCAAGACATTATCGTACGACCATCTCCTTTTGATATAATGTTGTGCTTTTTCCTTCAAGGAATTTGCTGATGTCTAATGTCAGATCATGCCAATCATCTTTAGCATTTTCTTCTCGGAAGTTATTTATTAATGACTTGACTCTCGAAAGTAGCAGCTAATGTCCCTGCAACTGGTGTTTACTTGGAAAAGGAAATCTCTCCAACTAATTAATGCTATTGAAGAAGGGTTGACAATTCGTGTTTGTGAGATGTGTTCATGTCATTGTGTGCTGTTATCAAAATGATTCAAATTTTCATAAAAATGAGTGAAAATGTTTCATTTAGTATCAGTTTTGAGTTCAGTCGTGTCTGGCTTGGATTTCTCCCAGTATATTCATTTCGGGTTCAAGTTGTGTTCCTGTGTCATGTTGGCAATCGCCAATGCAGGCTGTTTCATATATATATTAGCGTTACTATTACTATTACTATCACTATCATCATCATCATCATCATCATTATTGGTATTATATATATAGGCTTTAGACTTAGCTAACGTAGGCTGTCACGACTCAAGAGCACAACTTGAAACATGAAAATATTGGTGCTTGTATGATTTGAGGAAGCATAAGCTAAGTTCAAAGGCAGGTGGAACAGATTCATTGTGTTGTTGCCTGGCTTTTGGGATGTGGCTCATACAGTGATGCACATATTTTGTATTTCATTTTGCTATTTTTGTTCATTAACTAGGGTGCGTGCATGTTGTTAAGACATTGGGCTGACTTTGTAGAGTAAATCCTGTTTTAATGAGCGTCACTTTTTATGAGCCAGGTTTCATCGGAAGGATGTATTGGACCTTGAATGGTCTAAAGATAGTGCATTTCTGATTTCAGGATCAGTTGATAATTCTTGCATCATTTGGGATGTTAACAAAGGTAGGAAGGACTATCCAACTAAGAACTTTTAATTTCATAAGTGAAAATATTGATGAACAAATTATTCTACTTCTTTTCAGGATCAGTTCATCAGATCTTGGATGCTCATTTGCATTATGTTCAAGGGGTCGCATGGGATCCATTGGATAAATATGTTGCCTCTCTCAGTTCAGATAGGACCTGTCGAATTTATGTCAATAAGCCTCAGACAAAAGGAAAGAGTTCAGAGAAGATGAATTATGTCTGTCACCAAGTTATCTCCAAGGCAGAACCCCAGCTACCAGATGATTCAAGGGTATAATTAGAGCAGATCATCTTCTTTCTCATTTCCTAATGCCACTAAATCTAATATGGTGTTTAGGAATTTAAACGTCTTTTGTGGTTTGTGACAGCCTGTGAAAAGTCATCTCTTTCATGATGAGACATTACCATCATTCTTTCGAAGATTAGCCTGGGCCCCAGATGGATCCTTCTTACTTGTGCCTGCTGGTACTCACCTGATTACAGTGGCCTTTTTTTTCTCAATATTATTGACAAACTAAGTTTGATGATTCTTGGTTCTGATTTTCGTGATTGAGCTTCATCTTAAAGTAGTGTATCTCAGCAATATTTTCCTGAAGTACTTTGAGCTTGCAATATTTGTCATGTAACATGAGGTCTCCTACCTTGTTGCTTCTCCACTACTGCAGGTTCTTACAAATTATTGCCTTTGGCAGAACCTGTAAATACTGCTTATGTATTTTCTAGAAGAGATCTTTCAAGGTGAGACTCTGATTGCAATCTGTCTTTTTAGAAGACTTCTTCAGTTTCGAGTACACTATCCGTCTTAACAAGCTTAAAGTAATAATGGCTTGGAGATAGCATGATTAAAGCTAAAGTACCTCATATTAGTTGCTTTGCATGAAAGTAATCTTGGGATTTACTCTTCAAATTATTGATCACATTTAGGAGATGGTCAGATCAAAGTGTAGGCAGATTTTTCTTGTGAGGATTATAATTGCGGTTCCATTGTGATTCTGATATAACCTCAAGGAATAAATAACATAGGAACTGGGAATTCTGATCTTGCAGATGTATATGGGTAGCTTCTTTGTCTTGCTTTTTTAATCTCGTACATTGTGGTTCGTCTAATTCTTGTCAAGCTTTCTCATCTGACGGCAAACAAGAATTAAGACTGGCCTTCCATTTGTCCACTGAAGAAACTCTCAGGGCATGATTTTCTTTTCTCAATGTGCAGACCTGCTATACAGCTCCCTGGAGCTACCAAACCTGTTGTTGCAGTTCGTTTCTGTCCTGTAGTATTTGATCTTCGAGGATCCAACTCTGGTATATTACATAGATCATAATGTTGCTTCTGAGCAAAGAAAAGGATCATGTTTGGCGTTAAGTTGGATGTCTTTTGATGCTTTTGCAGCTGGGTTTTTCAAGCTCCCTTATCGCATCGTTTTTGCCGTGGCTACTTTGAATTCCTTGTACGTCTATGACACAGAAAGTGTCTCTCCAATAGCAGTTTGGGCTGGTCTTCACTATGCAGCGATAACTGATATTGCATGGTGAGTTGGGTGATTTTTTTCAATAGTAATTAATTTTGCTCCATCAACCAGAAGCTTTTTTCTGGTGCGAACAGCTATTCTTCGAAAGTCGAGACAAAAGTTGAATGTCTGCTAGCTGCGTTTTTGTGCTGTGATTACTTTGGTGCTGGAATATTTGTTGCCTTAATTCTGATCATAATACTTTTTCCTGAATTAGATGCCATGGGCTAAGTTCTGGAGCCACAGCAGACAAAATTCTCCTGCATTTATTTATTCAAGATCTACATGTAAATTTGCACACAGCTCTGTAAAGGATTTGATTACTCTCTGAACCTTGTGTATTTGTTGAGCAGTTGTTGAGCAGTGAAATTTAGGAATTTGCTCTACATGGGCACCAAATTCCTGCTTCCATCTTAATTCATTGGGGATTCTAATTTAATATCATTATATAAAATGACTCCTTGTCATTAACATTTAAGCTTTCTACACTCTTCATATTCGATGAAGTATCTTAGGCAGCGTTTGATATAGCTTACCGATCATACTCTGGATGTTAGATCCTGTGTTATTTCTTAGGAACCTGATTCGTTTCCAGACACCATAGCTGGTATACAGTATGTACTAATAAGTGCCACTAATTGCTCTTAAAAGGTCTCCAGATGCGCATTTCTTAGCAGTTTCTTCTCAAGACGGCTATTGTACCTTGGTGGAATTTGAAGATAATGAATTGGGATCCCGTGCTTCCGCATCAGGTTGGTTTACTTTTATGTCCATCACTTGCATCTGTCTTAAATTAGCTTCTCTTGGTTGCTTAAGACATTCTTTTCACTATTTCAGTGGAGATTAAGGTGGAGGAAAAGAAAAGTGATGAGCACAAGTCGGAGGTTTCAATTGAATCTACTACCAGTGATAGAAACACAAAGGCTCAGGCTTCAGTTGAATCTACTACCGATGCTAGAAACACAAAGGCTCAGGCAGACGAGAGAGATGTTAAGGAGGTGTCTGCTATTGTAACGAGCTCTTCCGTCCCAAATAAGCAGGCCAAGAGGCGCATTACTCCAATGGCAATCGATTAGACAGAAATTGTAAATGTTTTTTTTTTTAAAAGTATGTTTTATTTTATACCTTATGTTATATCCACATTACTTCCAATGGCATAAGGAGAAAAGGTTACTACTCAGTTTCCGCACCGCTAAAATCGTGTTCCATTTCTAGGATCTTCATGCTTCCTATTGGAATCTTCCTATTATCTTATTAGTATAGACCCGCTTCATATTTTAAATCATACAGTAAATTACACTACTGAAGGCGGAATCGGTTGATTTGCACTCTGTTTCGTTGTGAATGCTGTCCGAGTGGTCACAGGGCAATGACCGTCCGATTCCAATGGTTATATACCGAGGTGATTCATTGCTATGCTGGACCATGTGCTCTGCTTTTTCTGGATTTGCTTTTATCTCGATTGATCAATCAGTTTGAACTTTGCCTCCTTACAGTTTATTTACGTTACCTTGTTCTCCAAAAAGGGCGTTAGTGTCGCAAGGAAAAAATTGAATACAGCAGCAAGCCAATGTCCTTTATGTGAAAAAAAGATTCATAATGTCCGGCCCCCGCCAAGATGTATTTTCCATTATCCTGTCAGGTTTTGTTCATCATATGACTTGCAAAACTTGCATGCTCGTAGACTCAGACTCTCGAGTGATTTCAAAGGCAAGCTTAAGATGACAAGGTGCTTTCATGCAGCCATTTTGCTTCATATTTCTTTCCTCTATATGTTTGGATATGCGCGTTGTTAGTTTCTTTTAAGCATTATTGCCTTGAATGTACCAGCTTTGTTTCATCAGACATCACAATTACAGCACCAACAACTACGGTCACCTCAAAGGAATGGATAGCATCTGTAGCCTCTGTTTCAGCCTCATGCCAGAACCAGAAACGAGCACACCGAAATCAGGCCGTTTGAACCTTTTCACCACTTCTTTCCTCTTTGTTGCAAACAAAATTTTGTAGTTGTTGGTAAAATACAGAGTGTACAGAGTGAAAATGATTGTTACATCTGACAGACAAAATTTTGACCTCTGAAAAAAACAAAAGAATTGCAGAAAGAATGAAAAAAATCACTTTGTGTCACGTAACTGCTCTTACTTGAGTAGCTCTATCGTTCTCCAAGAAATCTGGATTTGGTCGGGACTTGCCAAAAGTTTCAGGCATTGTGCCAAAAGAATCAGAAAGGAAAAATCAATGCAGACAGATCAATAAAATTTGATCATTCCAGCTCTTTAGGGGTTGGAGAATGTAGCAATTGCTCTCGTACACTGCGAAGCTATATCTGCAGTCATTTAAAACAGGTCAGAGAAGTAAAATGTTTTGAAAAGCAGGAAACAATTTAGGATATTAGGCAGTATCAGAAGTCCATAAAGGCTTTGCCATGCGGGAGTGATCATTTAGAAGAAAGGAATGCAATTTGACAGGTCAGAAGGAAGAAATTTGCGGCTGTGGTCAATTGCGGTTGAATAAGATCGTCATATGCATCAGTCACCAACTGTAAAGTAGAAGATATATTACTCAAATACATTAAAACCAGGAAGACTTCCTTTTTAAAGTTCTGAATAACAAATGGAGTCCTACCAGAATGTAATAAATGAATACGAAAAGGAAACTGTGGGTGAATGATATAATGGGTGCTTAATACTTTTTCAAACTAATATCCTTTACAAGGAGAAAGTTCTTATGTTATGGATACACGTGTGGCATTGTGGACGTGGTATAACCAATCAATCACTACTGTCCATTTGCTATACATCTCATCCTATTTAATGCCATGTGCATATGCATCTCACTTTTGATTAACATGTTACCAACATGTCACTTCCACGTGGTGTACTTGTTACATAAAATACCTTGTCCTTTACAAGTTTAATTCTAACTTCATTTCCAAGTAAGCGGCAAGAAGAGACAAACAAGCAAAAGGATGAGATAGATGAATGCAAAGAGATAGGAACTAACCCCCTGTTGCCAATCTCTACAGAGGCTATTCATGGTTGGTAAGAAGATAATAAAGGAGAATTTCGTTCCACATATCAGGTAATCCTGGAAGACACCAGTGGCTGCAGTCAGGCACAGATGGGTTATTGCTCCAATTGCCCACGTGTGCATCAATTCGGAAAGCTGACAGTGATGTAATGCGCAAAAGGGTAATAGGAAAGCTCATGTTCTTCACCACCTCCTCTGCAATGTCTGCGAGTACGTGTTGATCACTCCTGCTAGCTTCCAGCAGGGGATACCGAGTCACATTGCAAGATCTAATTCTTTGGTCACTGATACTGAGGTATTAAATGGTATTAGTCATATGGAAAGACAAAAAAGTCAATGCCCAAATTGATATGGAGTCTTGCATGAAAATGAAACAGCATGACGAACTCTACTTATGCAATCTCTTAAAATTTATCCCAACACAGATGACAACAGTAATTTATGCTTCCGATAAATGTTTCCTTTAGATCAAATTATCAGGCATCCTGAGAAATCAAATTTAATAAATTGACTACGAAGAAAGATAAAACTTCTCCTTCAGGCATCTGTGATCTATCCTAACGACAATCCTTCTTCCATGGAAAAGTTGGAATCATAAGCTAAGCTTGATATTACATTAAGCAAAAGGAGAGTCCTACTTCTGAAGATAAAACTTGAGTTTTATTCCAGAAACAACGTTTAGAGATAGAATAGTTGCCAAGCAAGGTGATGGTGCAGCATATCTCTGATACATATCAAAAGAAATGTAAAGCAATACCTCCAATGAGATGGTTCAAAAGTCCTGAAAAAGACACTTGTTCGTTTTCTGTCAATTGCTCTCTCGACCCATGATGCCCAAGTGTCAAGTGCTACTCTGAAAGCACCATGAATTGACATCCCAAGCTTTAATGAACTTCCGACCTGGAAATAACAACCCCTGCCGAACATAAAGTTCAGAAGAAAAGCAAACGCTGAAACAAAATAAAATAACAGAACACAACTTAAGAGCTGATTTCACAAGACTTATTCTTCATCTGTACAGTGGGAGAGTATCAGGGATGGAAAAGAAGATATTGCAATCTGTCAAGTCTTCAGTAGCATTACACGTTCAGTGGAGAACAAAGGCCAAGGGTGGACGATATATACAAACAATAGCCCGAGATACTTTGGAAAACAAATGCTTTTAGCTGGACAATGATATCATAAATCATGTTCATAATTAAGAAACTGCATTGGCACAGAATCCGATACAGGCTGCCATAACTTTCAGATGAGATAGAAGACAATTAACGAAACCTATGAAGTATAGATTAAACACTGGGCAAGAACACAAAGTCTATGTACTTTCTGATAAGAAATTTATCAGGAACATATGTAAAACTTGCTGCATTATCACTAATCTTGAACATTGGAAGCATTCCCCTCAATCTCCACATGTAAGATGAAAGACAGGAGTAAACAAAGGAAGAAGATGTTATGGGGCCAGAATTTGACCCTAACAAAAAAAAAAGAGCTGTCTTAGTAAGAGTGAATGCTTAGAAGAGCCTACAAACATGACTAGCAATATAGAGAATAACTGTCATGTGTGAATGTTGAAACTTTGATATGCACAAAGATCTAAGATAACCCATAAGTACAAAGCATAAAAACTTGGAACATTTGATGCTGTAGACACTAGCACGGTGCATCATCAATAAGCATCTGAGTACCACTTATGTTGATGACAGGACAAAAATCTTACGTTTCAAAAAGCTTCCCTGGCACCCACCACTGCCCTGTGTTGAATATTATAACATCCGAATCAATCCAATGACTACTAATATCATCAAGTTTGTCCAATATAAGCGCTGACCTAACCCTTCTCGGTGCATGCCTAGGCATCCAACCATGTTGCACCAGGAAAACAGACCGAAAGAATTCGATGGTGAAGTTGAAGGAGCTAAATCGAACACCTAAGAATCTGATCTGCTTTGTGATCTTACTCCCATTTACTTCATACACACTCTTCTTATCCTCCACTCCAGTCATGAGCAAACATATCAATGACTCCCACTGCGACCTGCTCATTGAATCACCGACAAAGACAAGCCTTTTGTTTCTCAGCCACTCAAGTACGGCATGCACATCAAATTTCGGAACAGCGCAGTTCTTGGGCTTCCACCTCCACTTAAGATATTCTTCATCTGTCCTACCATTACCCAAGCAATTAAATCCTTGCTCAGCAAAAGGACATTCCGAAGCATTATACAATGGATAGCTATCATCCAGAACCCAGCTCCCATCAGAAACATCACAAACACTCGTGGACTCATTACTCTGGGAAATAGAATCACCAATGAAGGTATGCTTTAGACTAGGAACCACGAATATATAGCTGGCAGAAATAGCCAGCAGAAAAGTAAACAGAAATCCTAACACAATAGGCACATGAAGGTGGCGCGTAACCACGGTGGGTCGGCCAAGTCTTGGGCTTCCGACACTCAAGGCCCTCCGGTTCAATGACGCACTTCTGTTGAAAGTATGCATTATCTTACATAGCCATGGAACCAAGATTCAATGGACACTCTTGCCACAAAAAAGACTGTTCGTGTACCAGCATGCCATAAACCACTTCTCCTCACAGGACCCAAATGCATCAACCGATCCAGAAAGCTCCATTCCATCAAAGACCATCAGGCTAGCATTGCAACACTGCTCTTATCCATTCAAGGCACAAAGTCATCGCCAAATCGAAGTAGAAACGTAATTAAAGATCGAAACTTGACATTCCAATAACGAATCCACAAGATCCCCCCATACAACCCAGAGCTATACGCATATCCCGAAGCCTCGTATTACCATTTAATCATGACCCAGAAGAGAAACCGGCCGAAATATCAGATGGGCATGGACCAAATCTCAGAAAGCAACGAACTTGAACGCAGAAACATCGCACTCACGCTGTGTCTCATATATCAACACCAGGAAAAAGCACGGAGATTCAAACAGCGTATTGGGTGATGGTGAGAGTTCAAGATGGTACCCTCCGATGCGAACAGATCGACGGGCGATTCAACACCGGGCCAAGATCCAGAGTGGTTGCGAGAAACAGAGAGAGAAAGACAGAGACAGAGAGAGAGAAGGTGGCATTTCAAAAGTGGGAGACACAGAGAGAAGCCTGGCGGAGGAGAGTAGTTGACATTCAAAGCAGTTATTACTCGGAAGGGGAGAGGTCAGCCTCGTCATTTCGGGTTCAGCAGCGGCATGGGAACGCCAAAGGAAAACGAAACACGACCAAAAAGCTCCGTCCCTGTCCCCGTCTCTTCCCACCTGCCGACTGGCCTCTCTCTATGAAAATTCCCTTCTTTAATCACCGCCACGATCGCAAGCTCCCCCACCCAATTCCCTTCGCACCGATCCCCTTTCCTGGATGATGATGTCTTTGCAGAAATTTCAAGAATTCTCCATCATTTCCTCTCCGGAAAAGTCAAATTTCCACAGCCACGGGAACTTCAAAGCACTGATTTTTACAACAAAGGAACTTAGATACCCTTTAAAGCTTGTGATATATGAGAAATTGCAAGCCGGGTGATCGATCGCAGTTTTTACTTTCCGCCTCTCTGCACTATGGATTCGGATAACCTTTGTATACACAAATGAGAACATTGGACTATTTATAAACTTTACAAGAGGGCAGTTCGCTCTCCTCATATCATTCTAGAAATCAATCATCAACCTCCCCCACAAACGTCCTAAGATTCTTTGGATAAGAGAGGTAGTGAATCTTAGTCTTAATTAACTCATTTTTTTGAAATAGGTAAAAGAAAACTAGAGTTTTGCTTATGTGGTCTAATCTTTTCTCGCGACATCCCCACACATTTCAACTAGGTCTTTTTGCAAAATTTCTTAGAATGAATGATTATTTCGATATTTTTATTGTGATCTATCAAAATAATTAGGATTAGATTTTCTTTCATAGGTAACGCTAGATCTACTTGAAAAGGTGAGCTAAAATAATCGAGCCGATATAATTGCAGGATGACCACACAACTATGATATAAGAGTAATAAAAGATATTGCAAATTGTGAAAAATTACAAAAAAAAAAAAAAGTCATCAATTTATTATAGATGTCAATTCAGTCATAAGCTTTTTAATTTGACTAATTTAGTCTTAAACATTTTAATAATTTGCCAATATAGTCCTTTCGGCCAATTTGGGTAACAATTGTTGAGGTGGACGTCAGTTGTCATGCGTAGCATAGTCGGGGCTAACGTAAATAATTTTTTGTATGTTTTTGAATTCTTATGAATTTTTTATTTTCCTTTTTCTTTTATGTTTTCTTTTTTTCCCCCTTCTTCCTCTATTGGTCTTTAGGCCTTCGCAATGGCTAGCGAGGGTCACACTCGCCGGATTTGGCGAGGGTTGACCTTGGCAACCTCAAGCGAGGCACACCCTCGCCAAACAAGGAGGGTTTCAAGTGAGGTTCGACTTGCCGACCAAAGCAACTATTGGAGGAAGAAGGGAAAAAAAGATCAAAGAACTTTATATAAAAAAATTCAGAAAATTTTAAATAAAAATGCGAAAAAAATCTACGTCAGCACTAAGTTAGTAAAATTTAATTCACTTGTGCTTAGATCAGTTTGAGCTCTTATTGAATCAACGATGGCAATTTTCCCTTTTTGGCAAAATGAAGGGTGGCCAACCTGATAGTTTCATAATCTTGTCAAAACTGTTTGCAAATCGTCGCAATTAATCTACGGTTCCTATTCAAGTTCAACCCATTTACCCAGAATTAAATCGTCTAAACTATTTATAGTTAAACGTCATATTTTCCCGACTAATGATTAACCTATATTCATTTTCGTATTTAGAAAATTTATATTATTCTATACTTTAATACTACACTCAACAGTATAAGCGAATATAGTGATACTAAGCATTGTTATACTGCAAAAATGTATTGGAAAAATTACCCAATCAAACCTAAAGTTATTGTACCAATGTCAATTTAGTCCTTCCAAAGTTGGCTGGATTGAAATCTCATGCAAAGGTTTAGGACTTAATCGGTAAAATTGGAAAGTTTTTGATTAAATCGACATCTATACACTAGGTTTAGGAATAATTGAATAATTTCTTCTAATGTATTACAAGCATAAAATATTTATAGATTATCTAGAATGAAAGTTTACATAATCATAAATTACACAGAAAGAATTAAATGAAAATATTGATAAATTTACTTGATTATGTTTAAATAATCATCTCAACTTATTAATAAAGTGTGTCAATTTCATAAGCACAACCTTAATGCTTAAATTCAATAACAGGAAAACTATTTGGATATTGTTCGTATCATGTTTATGTCGAATTAGCCCAATTTGAATCATTAGATTGAATGATTTATGTGGATCAAGTCTGTATTATATATTTAATAAACAGTACCTATTGTGCTTGAGCTTTCTGATGTAACCAAGAAACGTGTCATATTTGATTGACCTATTTAACATTATACCAATACGTCAACACAACAAACTTGTAATGACATTAGCACTAACCAACCAACGCCATTGTGTGGTCGGCTGATCTAGCCGTCACACTTGATAAGGATTAATTGGTTACATCGAGGTCAAATGGCCAGTCCGATGTTAACCTAATTTAGCATTTCCAGCTAGCTAATTAGCATACACACACAACTAACAACCACATCAGCAAAACGAGACTTGATCACGTCGTTGCCCATGGTTGAGTTCACTTCAATTAGGGTTTCCTAATTTTCTAGTTGGGAGGTCTTTTTTCCGAGTGTCCTGATCCTGCATGTGTTGAGCCTCTTTCTTTTTCTGTACTGACCATCTCTAATGCACATGCGCATGCAAATAAAAGTAATCATTCTCTAGGGTTTATCTCGTTTAGGAATTGCAGAAATGATGATATCAAATTCCCCCAAAGAAACTAGATAGTCTCTTTTACAAGGCAACACAGGCTTGATTCGTTGGATTAGACCAGACCAATCCAATCACATGATATAACGACAAGATGTGCTCATTAGGCCATACGAAAAGAAAAAAAAAATTCCATCCACCTCCATGTACTACGTAGGCGCTAACCCTAAAGTCCCCCCTCAAAAGATCTAAATGAATGGCCTTTTGAGCCTCTTCTAATGTGTCGCAAGGGGGGCCCAAGGGAAGCTGCAACGCACCCAACAAAGATCATCTTTGCTCTAGAAGTGACAATTTTCCTTGAGCAAAACCCACACTGTGTACCATTCTAGGTTATTGTCCAAGCATGATTCTCGTTCTCCCAAGGCAATAACCATGTTCAAGTGTTACATATTTTGGAAATTCATAGTATTTGGCATAATCCCATTCATTTGGACACATGAAAACATCATTTCAAATTGGTACGAACTATATGGTATGAATTAAACTAACTAAACCTGATTCTCCATTAATTTGGGAACAAAAACCATCAAGTATGCTTCATTATAGATTTTGTCTTCCTTGAGTTCAACTTGAGAGGAACTATTAGCAAAATTGCACACAGTCATCTTCTCCTTCTAGAAAATTAGAGGTGTAGATGTCGTTATTTTCACATGGTTTAGTGTCTCTTTCGCATCCAAACTCGTAAACAGACCCTAGGAATTCCATATCAATATAACAATGATTCACCCCATGCATTCAATGTGTCTTAACACACGTTATGTTCTTTTTTTAGGTTTTTCCCTTCACTTGACTTGAAAGAGCTTAAGTTACAAGAAATACAATCACAATATTATCTTTGCCAAAGCAGTTACCTATCAAAAGCTATAATGTGCGCTTCGGCGAAGAGTTGATCTAAACCATTCATGGATTAACAAATTTTCATCATGTGTTTTTTGTAACGTTGGTCCTCCGTGAGCTTTTGTGGGCTTCGAGCACTGCATACTCGTGATCATAGAGCAAATTAAAATAAGAGGAATGCTAGGTATACCAAAGGAAATATATTTAAAAAAAAATCGGTTTAGTAGATGATACATCACACTTAAACATTTGCTAGAGAAGTGGTGGTTCGAAGCACGAGATAATGAATTCGCCCTAATGTCCGACAAAGAAACCAAATTTGCACACCCTATTGTTATAACAAGTGTCTATGTTTTTACGATGACTTTGCATTCATTTATTGGTACGAAAAGGACAGGATTCTCACAAAGGTCGACATTTAATCTTCTACCTTGTGGATCTCGACCAAGGATCAGTTAGTTTGGAACAAGACCAAAAGTAAATAGACCTTGAATTGGTTGTTCTCCTCGTCTGCAGAACTAAGGTTTTGATTCAAGGAAGCAAGCGAGCGAGCAAGTAATACCAAACACGGAAAGATTGTCCAAACGGAAAGAAGAAGGTCTGGGATTATCATCATCATTACAACGTCATGAAAAGAGAGACCTGCTGCATCAACTGTAATGGAGCGAAGTACGTATGCGATGGAAAAAGAACGGCAAACATGTGTATATATTTCGAGATAAGGACTTATTCAGATCTGACACACCCATGCTTTTTCGCCAGGCATTTAAAGAGAGGAAAATGAAGGGTCATAGAATTCAACACCCTTTGGCCTCCCCTCAATGCAAGTACTAATAGCGACCGGGCGTACATGCAAGAATATGAAGTTCTGAATTAATGGAAAAAGATGTAGAAAAGTGAGAGTCTCTCCTGTTGGGTCTTAAAACGGCACTTGGATAGCTCCCCAGATATTTCTCTTCTAGCCCTTGAAAGAAAAATGCACAAATCTAGTGGAGATTGCTTCCTCTTTTCGGCTTGTTCTTCCTCATGGAAAGCCTTAGTTTACTTGTGAAACCATAATCGAGTCTGAAGCATTTTACCCAAAAAAAAAAGTATGGTGTCTTGGCCTAGCAATGGTATAAACCCGGTTTATCTCCCGGAGAATGCTAATTGGGATGACGGGACTAAGGCATGTACAATAATGAGGAAAATTATCTAAAAGGTCTTAAATCTATTGTACGGAGGCTAATTCGATCATAAACATTTTAATGATTTGTCAAAATAGTCATTCCAAGCATATATCCAAATTATATATTTAAAACTAAATTGGAAAATCGTCAAAATGTTTAGAACTAAGTTGACACAATTGAAATATATGTAATTGAATTAGTTGTTAAATAATAGGTTTGACACTTTTTAGACAATTATCCCTACAATAATGTCTATGGTTTCATGATATCTCCATTTTTTTGAAACATGTATTGACGTGAACAAGAATTGAGGCATTTCACTTCAAAAAGAGGCAACTTGTGTTAATTTCCGATACTCCACGGTATTATCAAGCAATTTTTTTATTCTTAAAATTGAAGTTTGAACCATTCAGTCAAGCAAATGTCAGGTATATAAACTAGGACCCATCATGCTTGCATTACATCCAATTAGAATGCAAGAAATCATCTACAATAATGAGAAAAATAGAAGAACCACCCATAAGATTCGAACAAAGGTGGAGAACATTATGTACTCGAATGTAAATGGTTAAATGGCTCTTGAGTTACGGAATTATTGTAGTAGACAACGAACATGTACTTTGCTTTACAAGATGGTGGGGTTCAACATTTTTTCCTGATAGCACCCAATTACTAGAAATCAAGGAGAATAAACGACCGAATGCCATGCAATCCGGATGATAAAACACCGTTGATATAGAAAGATAAATCATACAGGAACGTTTAAGAAGAGAGCTCGAGCAAGCATCCAAATTACATCTGCTCTCAGTGATTTCAATTTGTTAAAGGATCCCACGCAATAAAATCCATCCAAAAATAGGGTGAAAGCGGGATGAGCATTTCAAGTTTCGTATAAGTTCTATTTGGAACTTGAAACCTAAAACATACTAGCAAGAACAAGTTCCTTATATTTTGGAGTCTAAAACCTACTCTCACGTACCCTAGAACTTAGAATCTACCCTATAATAGGTTTTAGATTCTACAGTCAATTCCAATTTCTATCCAGGTTCCATACATATGATTAATTAAACGATTATAGTGAATCATCACATTTAATGATGATCACTTTCTGACCACAATTTATATTTAGACACATAAAAAATATGAAATATTAACAAAGTAAAAATCTTAGTCGTAAAATGAAAACTCAGACTAATAATTGTAAATTATACATTCATCATCGAACGCAGTTGAATATCATAGGATTACGCGAAAACATAGGCTAAGGAAAACACCAAAACTTCTTTAAGGTTTCAAGTTTTAAATTCCAACTATCTAGACCTCGAACCTACCAGTTGAAATAGGTTGCCCTTTTTTTAGAACTTGGAATCGGATAGATTCTTTCCAGGTTTCCAATAATCTAGTTTTTTAGTTCTAGGTTCTACTTTGGAATCATGCTTACCTCTAATGAAAGCCACTATATCTATACTTTGACAAATAAATGACAAAGTTTAAGAGTAACTTTTAGGAACAGGACAACTGTGTACACCGCTAATATGGTTGCAATTAGTGTTCTAATCAACATGTCCTATTGAGAGCCATTAGTAGTACCGATGTCAAGCAAATAAGATACATCAATTTACTACGGAAACAATGTCAAAATATAAGTGATCGTTACATGAATTGATAGACTAATAAGAGTAAGTATCACAAGATACGTTTGAATGGTAACTAAAAATGCGGGTAAATCACTACAAATGAATATCTGGGCAGACCAATAATCTTCCAAATAGGAAAAGAGACAGTAGGTTGCACCATAAAATTAACAGGTCAAAACATTTCGAAAATGCAATGCTCATATTTTCTGCACACCGGTGACATCCAACGATCTATTTGGCTTGGTGCTTTCTTAACAAAAATAAGCCCAACATTGTGAGGTCGCACATCAAAAAACTTTCAGGACCGGTACAACGAACTCAAGTTGAGTAAGATAAAAAACAAATCTCACTCTATCTCTAGCACGGCGATATGCCGTCACTTCACCATCAAGTATTGTTGATCTGCTATCCACCGATACTATACTTGCGGTATGAGAACCTAAAACCGCTGCTTTCTGAACGCAAGACTCTCCTTCGGAGCCCAAGTCAGCAGTGGATAGAGCATGTTTTCAGGGAGGCTAATCAATACGCAGACATCTACGACGGTGAAAGTTTAATATTCTCAAAGACCCACCAACGGAGATTTTTGCGGCACTTGCAACTGGGTCGCAGAAGCTGTAGTTTTGCTGGACTCGCTGGAATTACCTAAGCTGTAGTTTCTTCTCTATCGTAGGACTTGCGTCCGCTTGGGTGTACCCGGAAAGGAATGAAAAAATCAAACCGTTCCAAAGAAATGTTTTTCATAAGTCCAGGAAGATTTCAAAACCTCCTTGGAATTCCACTTGGGTATATATAACTAAAAATCAATCACAATTGCAAGCCATCAAGGACATCTTTCTGAAAGGATCATGCACGTGCATTAACTCATATTACAGGGGTGAAGAGAGAGAGTGTAATCATAAGCAATGATATCTTCCAAACGTCAGTGTTTTGTTCAAGGAAGAGAGTTGGCCAAACCAAACTAGCAGACTTCATAACTCTCTCTCTCTCTCTCTCTCTCTCTCTCTCTAAAATATAAAATCGCATGCAAATATAAATATACTATATATTATAAATATGGTGGTACGTAAATCAAGCTGTGACGGTTATGATTATTCTACATCCCTCGTAGTCAACCAAATCCTAACAAACTTTCGGTTCGACGACCTCTTAGAAACTATTACACTTAGATCTTACATAAATTAATATATCTCACAACTTCACCAGTATATAGTATACACTTCCTTATAATAAATTATTATAATTCAAATGCGATGACCCCATAAAGTACAAGCGTACAACCTTAAATTATTCACTGATTACCTCATGGCCATTGAAGCACGAATTACCACCACCACCACCATTGGACCAGAACCCAAACCTTGATCCGACCTGTGCTTCGAAGGACGATGACGAGGTAGTGGAGGGTGGTTTGCTCGGTGCAATCACGCCTTGCCAATCCCCTCCCACCAAGCTCCCCGTGACTGCGCCCGGATCTGGTGTAGGGTTTTGGTTATTTGGCTGTTGAAGCAAACGGATTTGTCGCTTCAAGAACTTGACATAGCTAATAGCCTCGTCCAACATCGAAGCCGTGTCCATCTTCGTCCCCCCAGGGACGAGCCTCTGGAGGATCCTGATCTTCTCGCTTATCCTTTCCCGCCGGAGGCGCGCCGCTACACTCTGAGGATCATCGCTGATCCGGACATTCCGCCTCTTCGGCTTCCGAATCGTCGTCGGGTCGATGTCAACTGGTTGCATCGCCGCAATCTTGTACATCATCTCCTTCATGGCTCCAAGCTCCTCTTCAGGCTCTTCATCCTTGTCTTCGATTTGATTCGCCACAACCCCAATGCTACTATCGTTCACAAAGTGGGAAGATGGAATCTGGGAAGTAGTTGGAGTTGTTTGGTGTATTGATGGGAGATGGATGCTAGGCCAAAGGGAAGTGAAAGGCGGCTGATGATGATGTTGGTCATTGGTATGGAGGGTTTGATCTTCCATGCCCAAGCCAAGATCCCAAAAGTTGTTCGAGAACTTGCTTTGGTTGAAGTCCATGGCCAAAAGGTGAAAAGGGGTAAGGGTTTGCTGTTGTGTACAAGAGATGGAGAGAAAAAGAAAAATCCGTAGTATGTATATTTACTATGCTTTCCAAAAATGGTTATGACTTGTGGCTATAATTAGTCCTAGTTTTTTGGATTAAAGGTTCGCCTAAAAGGGTATAAAGAAGGGTTTTTTGGGTAAAATCTCTGTGCAAGCATCCTGTAGCTTCATGAAGGTTGATGGCACTTTGGGGAAGGGGGAGGGAGAGAGAGGGGGAGAGAGAGAGAGAGAGAGAGATATGTATATACGCTACTTCTTTGATTGAAGAGGGATATGATTGAAACCATGATAAAGCGAAGGAGAAAATAGTTAAAAAATGGATGGCCCTAACGGGCTTAGGATTGACTTTTCTTTTCTCCTTTTTTTATTTTATTTTGGCAGCAGCTTGGATTTTTCTTTTCTCAGTTTTTTTCTTGATAATATCAATTTATTCATATGGTGAAGTTTACAATTCGCAATATTACAAAATAGTGGGTTTAGAACGATTGTTGACATCAAACCGCTTCTTAACAATAATTAAATAATTAAGTTTAAAAAAATTTTCTCAAAATGTGGGATTTAGAACTTTCGCCATTTGCCTTGTACCTTTGTCAATCTTCTAAAGATTATCTCATCAAAAAAATTTGTAGATGAGATTGAATTGAACTACTACTACCGAAATCTTTTAAGGTAAACTAATTTTAATTGTCTCATACAATGTTAATTTTTTTTTCTCTGCTTATTTATTTGTTAGGACACATGTTCTGATAGGTCATACATATTAGTGTTATCATACTTCGAGAGATAACAATTGACCTCGAGGAAGATTATGTATCCTTTTATCTTTTATAATTATCCTTTTGATCTCTCGTTCCAATTTATAGTCATAAATGGTGATGATTTTCACTTGAAGATGGGACTGCAAAGGTCCTTTTAAAAGCAAGTGTCGCTAAAATCTCTCTCTCTCTCTCTCTCTCTCTCTCTCTCTCTCTCTCTCTCTCTCTCCCTATAATATGGCAGCTAGCCACCATATTAATACACGTAATTCCTTAATGACCATCTTATTAAAATCAAAATTTAAACGCGTTATGGGGAAATCTCCAAGCTTAGTTTCTAGTCTGTTTTTCCTTGCCTGATCATGAATATCCAAATGACAATCTTCGGGGATGATAGAACTTCAATTTATTGAAATTTGTCGATTGCCATTGTATTGAATCCTTATGTACAGATGGATCTTTCCAAAGAAAAGATTACTTGATTTCAAATTGCGCATGACATTATATGTGGAACACTAGCTATGTAACTTCCATCGCAGAAATACCTAAACCACAGAAAATTATTGGACCATGTATATGGTCCCTAAAGACCAAATCTGGAACTGAAGATTCATAAGGCGTGCTAAATGTGACAAAAATTAGATAAATTTTATAGTGACTTGGTTGTTCAATTAGTGTCCAGTGAAATCCAAAAAAAAAATCTGATAATATGCTATAGTTGTTAGGGTTCATATGAAAGCTGCAGGTGGCAATACATATAGAGAAATAGGTTATTGAAAGCAAACTTTTCCCCTTATTTGACTTACAATCGAATTGGTCAAGTTATAGATGGCAAAAGTGGCAAGCAGTGTGAATTCTAAGTGTGGATAAAATTATGAAATCATGCGTGACATGTTTTTTGGCCTTTTTTCTCTCTTCCTTCTGTTTCCTTATGGCGAGAGACGTGTAGTTCATCTTGTTAACTTTTGGGTCCTTTTTCTTTACTAAATCATGCTTTTTTGTTTAAGGAGATATCGTATAAGTGCCCTATTAGGGTTTGGGAATTTCTACAGGAACTTTTAGCTAAGCAAGCCGACTTCTTATTATGTATAAAAAAAAATACTTCATCACCCACTTTCGACGTTGTCAATGACATTTTTTGTAGAGTCTTATATGAATCTAACGTGATTTGGTGAAAATGTGATTGAAATAGTCTCGATGTATAAAACGGAATCTCTTAGCCAATATTTACCATTTGCAATGGTGTACTGTAGTTACACGAGGTTGGACCAACCAGCCTAATTTGAACGGGACGGCAGGGTAAATGTATACCTAGTTTTCCTTTTTCTCTTTTTTTTTTTTTATTTAAGATTTTTGGAGGGACCTTTTCCCAAGTGTCCTGCACATGCATTATGGCGACTTTCGTGTGTTGGCATCAAATTGTATTGGCAGTGTGAAGACACGCGCATGCACACAGCGCAATCATTCCCTAGGGTTTCAATTTCGGGCATTCTCGGAAACATGTGTGATGAAGCCTGAATATGTTTGCAACCCTTGCACAGTAAACCAAACGAAATACGTGAAGTCACTCTCCATGATTGCGAGCCTGAGTAGTAAGCATATAGTTCGTGATATATATATGAAAACATTTTTCCTTTTCTCTTCTATAATAAGGACAGATATATTTTCATTTTATTCCAAAAAGAAGGCAATACCTACCTGCCACTTCTGTCATTTTCACGAATATTAGCTGGAAACATTTCGTGGTTTTGAATTTTCTTTATTTTCTTACTGACACAATGTGCAATAATTATAATACTTTTTTGTGTCCTGAGCTTTATAGCATGTTATTTCTTAAGTAGGGTTCTTACCTCATTTGTAGTAACCCCTTAGACATATGATCTGTAGATAGTCCTAGCCTGACAAATGTCAAGAGTCATTATAACCTTGCGAGATTTGGGGTTATGATCTAAGTTGACCCATGTTAGAGATCAAATTCGCTTTTTTTTTCTTTCATCATTGAGATTGTTAACATTCATATGTTGTCTATGACAAATTCAGATTGCTACAAAATCGTGAACTTCAGAAAAAGAAATTATTAATCTCTTAAATGCTCGAGATATTTGTTCAATTTTAAAATTAAGGGCTCCTATTGTGCAAAGGAATTTAGAAATGCAATCTGATTGAAATTTCATGGTCCAAATGAAAGATGCTAAGATACTGAGGCTAACCAACATTTCATCGATTGCAATGATATCTTGGCCATATGTATCTCACAAAAGCATATCTAGTGCTCACCACACACTAAGCAATGTTGGAATTAATTGCAAGTCTTGTTAGCCATCAAGCCAAGACATTTTTGTGCAATTCCTTTCTTTTCTAGGATAAATAAGGACAATGGCACAAATGGTTATTAAACTTTAGTTCAATGTACAATGTCTTCCCTAAACTTTTAATTTGTGCAATGTGATCCCTAACTTTGGTCCAATATGTAATATCATCCTAAGACTTTTAGTTTCTTCAATATGATCCATGAACTATTAGTAAATATTTAATATAATCCCTAGATAATAAGAAAATGTTTAAAAGTTCACGGACTGCATTGAATATTAGAATAAAATTCAAAGACCGTATTGAACAAATTAGAAGTTTAGGGACGACATTGTACATTGGACCAAAATTTATAGACCATTTGTGTCATTCTCAAAAAATACCAATCGACTCAGCTTGTAAAGTTAAATATCTCTTATGAACTGCGGTTAACTATTATATACAAATTTTAAGATTACACCTGTAAGTAAAGTTCATCGGCTAGAAAGCTACATGTAGACGCGACAAGTCCACATATCAAAAGTCACCACGTTGAGGTCATGAACCCCGTAGAGCAGGGCCGTCCAAGTAAAATAGATGAGGTAGGCCGGTAGGCCAGATAAACGGGAGTTTATAAGCAAATCTTGAATGTTCAGAGACTGGACATGAAGTCCTTTAATTGCTGACTCGGAGCTCTCAACTTAAACACGGTTATGGAAGTTCGGTGACATAAGTACAAATCGATGCCCGACAGCGAAATCAACACAATCTTTCTATTTTCCTTCATTATTTGAAAAGAACCTCACAGCAAATTTATGGTGAATAAAGTAGCAACAGATTGTAAGATAAATACTTAAGATTTAACTCGTTCATACATTAATGCGTACTGAGTTTCGCTTTAGCATTTTCGGAGACAATTTCCCAAAAATCAGTCATTTGTGAATGAAGCATATCGGAAACATGAATTTCTTGGTGTTACTTTAGATACTCATTCATGCTAGGCTAAATGTTTATGTCATCTTGAAAAAGGGACAAATGCGATGTATTTTTTTGTAATGGCAGCTTAAGAGTTATCTGAATAATTAAAAGACGTCCAAATCGATTACCATCGCACCGCTAACATGCTTATGGGAATTAGGTTGGCTAATTAATACATTAATCGCGTAAGAAATGGTCGAAAAGGAAATTGTTAGCGTCTTCTATTAATTGAACTTTATAGTAAGTAAGCATGCGCCAATTAGAATTGAAGCCTATGCATGTAAACGTGGAAACTCCATGATCAAATTAGCTGGTGAGCTCCAGAGCTAGGGTTTCAGATTATTGCTTTTTCCAGGAGCTAATGATGAAATTGCCAGGTCGGGAAGATCTTCCAAATGGAAACAGGAGGGGGTAGGGCTTACATACACCCTTCTCTCAAAAGACAGAGGAACTTGCTTTACGGGTTAATTGAATGTGATGAAAGAAGCTAGCTTATTACTACGAGGAGGATCGATTCAGATCTGACACCCATGCCCAGCCCAAGCATTCAAAAGTGGAGAAAACGAAGGGTCGTGAGATTCAACACCCTTTTGGCTCCACAAGAGTCAGTACTAATATAGTGACTGGGCTTACATGCGTGAAGAATTTCAACTTCTCTATTAATGGAAAAAGAGCAGGAAAAGTGAGCACCTCTCTTGTTGGGTCTCAAAATGGCCCTTGGAAAATCTCCCCCAAGGCAAATTCTCTCTCGAACCCTAGAGAACATCCGCAAATCAATGGAGATTTCTTCCTCTTTTTCTTTTAGTTTTTCTTCTCTCTCTCTTTGAAAAAATTATTGACTAGGCTTAGCTCAATTGATGGTGAAAAGAAAAAAAAATATTATGCATCGATTGCTGCTAGATCTAATCTCCTAGTCCTTGCATAAAGGAAAAAAGAATGGGTTTTGCTAGCATCATAATTTTTTGGGCTATTGTGAGAATAACAGTTTATTGTAAGTCATAAATTTTTGAAAAAATAGATCCCATAACAATTTATAACTATTTGTAATTTGATTTTTTGTGGTATAGAATAAATTATTATTCCATTCATTCATTTCATCACAGTAAATTAAAGATTATTACCCAATCATTTCTCAAAAGAATTTCACGCACTTCCTTTCAGGAAGAAAGGATTATGAAAATCTTATTACTTGCTACTTTCTCCAAACATCCGAGAAAAGCATGAAAAAAATATGCTAGATGGAACGATCATTCCATCACCCTAGAATGAAAGGGGTGATCTCATAATATTTTATCTATAAAGGAACATTAATAGGTACTCCATATTATTTTCTCATTAAGGCCAAATCTAAAACTATGCTTAAGAGATAGTTGTCAATATACTGATAAGGGTTGTATAGATTCTCTATAAGGGAGGAAACGTGGAGGTCCCCCCACGATTGCTTGAATTCTATTAGTGAATAGAAAGTTAGATTTACATTGAATCTCATCTAAATCGCTCTATGAGAGGTTTAGTTTCAAATCCGATTCAAACAGGAGAAGTACTCTATGGTAATATGCCTTGGACAATCCACATCTCAAGATGAAGCGCTGATGAACATGTTGAACTATCCATGTGGTTGAGAGCCCTCATAGTCCAAGCAAAATGACATAATAATTAGAACCACAATTATCAAGATAATTCAAGAAAGAAAAGCACTTCGAATTATTGATTCACTGGCAGAGTTGGCTTAGAACCAATAATTTATTATTTACTGGAAATTTTTGTTCTAATACTCATATGAGAGTTATTAATATTTATCAAATTTGTTCCTATCTAACAGAAGGTTATGGGATTAATCAACAAAGACATTGTTGAAAAAGATGGCTTTTCCTAGATGAAAAGAAAATCTGAGTCATTTAACAATAGAAAGATCTCCTGAAAAAGAAATCAATATGCAATAGCCTTGGCATTGAGAATGATATGTAGAGTGGCATTCAAAAAACTCATCGAATCAAGTTTCTCTATTAGATAATTTAATGTAAAAAAATTCCGGAAAAAAAAAACATATCTCACTTTTCATCCAATGACCATTTAACATATCTCTACTTTATAAAATACCAAATATCTACATGATTTTTATCTTTGGAGGTCATTTTGCACTTGTACATTAATTATTCACGTGTGCCTATTTATTAAAATGTCATTTTCTTTCCAAAGATGCTCATCCTCAAATGCCCAATTCTCACAACCACTCAAAACACTCAAAATAAAGCCTCTTGCACCCTAAGCAAGATGTTAGGATAAGTTTCGGGGAGGGGTAATTTGGTCTTTGCAATGTAGGATTTTGTTTAGAGGTATGTTAATGGTATTTGCAAAAATAAAGTTATATAAGTGGTCAGTGGATTAAAAAAATTATGCATATTTTTTATACTTTCCCAAAATGTTTTTTTTTATTTATTTATCCAATTTATAAACAAAAATTTGGTACTGGAATCTCATTTTAAAGAAGACGGGCATAAGACAACATTGTCATGCATCTTTCCACATATTGTTTTCTGTAAAAGATTTTGATTAATCAAAAAGATATCAAGGCAGACAGCGTTGTTCACATTTTATGATCCATATTTACTTCTAGTCTCCCACGGAAATGAGAGTAACCAAATTAAGTTCAGTTAGATAAGACTTTAGTGAACCTTTTCAGCAAGACCCTCTTGGATTATTTGTATAGCTATGAATGCTACACTAGCCTCGAACTCTTGGCAATATATTCGGGAATTAACAGAAATTGGAGTTTCTATATAATGTTCCATCAGAGACCGAAATATATTGATATTTTCCTAGGCTTAACATCTCTTTGTAGCATTTAGTTATAGCTGCCGATTTTGAAAAATTAAATATATAGACTATGAGACTAGTATATTACCCCCTCCCCTCGTTCTTTACCAAGGCATTTGTTCTAGATTCATTTGATTTTGCTCTTGATTCTCATGCTTGTTCCAGCTTTTTCTTGGACCATGTTGATTTCTTTTTTCTATCTGCACACCTAGGGTTTGGATCAAGCTGGGAAGAATATCGAATCGAGTATCATCTTGAAGTAAACCTATACATGATATAACAAAGGAAAGAACAAAAATGACCGAAGATAGATAACCAAACAAGGGAATACATACAAGTAAACCCTTTCTTGGTTGAGACAGGGCCCAAACATATGATACTCCATGGATTTATAAAATGCATCTGTAGTCAAAAACTGTAACAACGATAACCCATCCACATGCTACAATCGCGTCGTTGAGATGATAGCTCTAAACATGTTTTACTTAGTAGTACAATTCTTTCTTCTTTCATTAGTAAGGAAACCTGTGACTATTGGAGCAAAGTGTTGGTAAAAAGTATACTCAGTGCCCTTTTGTTGGAGGACTAAGGAAAGATAATTAATTTTCCTGCATGGAGCGTGAGGACTGAAGGGTACAGCTCCTTTTTTGTCTTTTGGTTTTTTTTTTTTTTTACAATGTTAGGACAATGAAAACTTTATGAAGTCCCTGTGACGGTAGTTTACATAGGTTGACAGAACGTAAGAGGGTTAGACATGCAGAAGCGGCGTACATAAAGAGACGACCCAAAGATGGTTGCACAATAAATGCAACCAGCAGCAATTATTTTCTCAGCAGACATCACAATCGAGATGGACTTTATGGTAATCAAACACGTGCATAAGGTCTAATTACCAGATTTTGTCAAAAAATCAAATCGTACCATGCTTACATCACCTGATATATATTGATATGAATATCAATAACCTACTAAGTATTCTTAATTATTGATAATAGGTGACGTAAATATAGATGACGTGAAAATAAAGCCATGCCGGATCGATGTGATACTATGTAAGGAATGTCATTAGCGTGATTGTGAATTACATAATGTAGATTTCGTACTCAAACTTTGAAGAATGCGCCTCAAGACACCACTGTATTTTGTTCCATAAGTCCATAATGTTCCATGAGATGCAGTAAATGGGACCATCCGGATGCTGGCATAAGTACTTTGCTGCTTCTCTTATATGTACTTCTTTTGATACATTTTCACATGCTGTGCATTTTTTTCCAACTACTTTAAATTTGACGCTCCTCATTCAATCGCGATTTCTTTGGCCAGCATGACCACTGGTATTTAATGCATATCAAAAACATAAGTACGTAGGTACGTACATAGGCATCATAATAGATATGTGCATTAAATTCAAACATCATTTCACAATGATTAATCTACGCAACCTTTATTAGGAACCTCTAAAAAACTTTCGGGATAACAAATAACTAGTGTCGTCAACATGTTGAGAATAGTAGTACATAAAGATTTCGATCCGAATTTTTCTAAAATTAAAAGATGTATTATAAACAACTTTTTGATAAACTGCTAGAGAGGAGAAAATAATCTATATATAATGAATTTGCACTTTTATCATTTATGTCAAAAAAATATTTGGTATCTTACAATAACTTATCATCAAAATGATAAAATGTACTTCTTGTCTCTGTTAAAGAGACGAGAGATTATATAGTGAGCATAGTCTTTTTCTTTGATCTTTGGAAAGAAACTTTTTTGAAATGTGAAACATCCTTAGAAAAAATTTGAATATATATATTTAATCTACGTAGCAAACGTGGCTAGCTAAAGCCATATCATTCAAGGAAAAAGTTTAGAAGTACACAAATGACTTGAAAGACATCATATTAACATAGGGCCGAGAAAAGGTTTTTTCATATCAATACGATAACTATGTTATGCATCTTGTTAATTTAAATTTCAGAATTATCGGTCCATGCATATAAAATAAAAGTTAAAGTAAGTGTGTTGTAATGTGAATCCAAGTCTGTTTTAACGTCGAGATCAACTTATATTCTCATATGGTGCACTAGCATTAAACATACTCTGTCATTTTGAATATTGAAAACTACATTACGAAATGTATATTTTTAGACAATTGCATGAAGAATAGTCATGTGAAATGTCAAATAAAAAGGTATAAATATATACATATATATATATATATATGAGAGAGGGGGAATAAAATGTTTTAATGTCGAGATCAACTTATATTCTCATATTGCGCACTAGCATTAAACGTACTCTTTCATTTTGAATATTGAAAACTACATAAAGAAGGTATATTTTTAGACAATTGCATGAAGAATAGTTACGCGAAATGTCACATAAAAAGGTTTATATATATATGAGAGAGGGAATAAAAGGTGGAAGTAGATGAAGGGGAGATTACCATTGGGAGCTACGCTCCTTTGATTATTTGTGGTCAACAAATTAGTCAACCTGCCCATTTTCATGTATTTATATATTCAAGTGTGCTTTCTTGCAAAATAATTTATGTGAATATATATACACACACATATACTTCCTCTTAATTTTTTTTTCTTTTTTTCTTTTTTGGTGAAGGGGAATTCGGTGCATCTCATGGTTTTCCCCAACTTTTTTGGTCATATGGATTATACCAATTTTACTGTATCGACTACTTCGCCATATACCTGATTTTTTCTTTGGTGTATATACTTGGCTTTGCGGCTCCAAAAATCGTATAAGATATCTTTGATTGGAAAAAAAGAAGAAGGAAAAACTGCAAGTCGGCTCAAAGGTGGGCAAATCAAACTCAAGTTTCATAGGTGTGAAAGCCCAAACCCAAATGCAGTCTCCATGAAAACACATTTTTTCTTCTGAGTTTAACAAGTGCAAATTAAACTCAAGGTCCAAAAGGAACATGAGCCCAACTTTAGACCTAGAAGGCCAGAAACCCTAAAGCCCAATGAGAAATGATAAGTATAAGTGAAATACCCCTTTAAAAAATGGACAAAAAAATCTACAAAGTAGTAGAGACTACTCCAAGCCCGATGGCACGAACGGCTCAAACGTGAAATTATTTGCACTTTCTGGGGGTGGAAAATCGAACATATGCTTTGCGCAAATCCTTAGTCAAACTCCATTCGCCAATCATGCCAATGCCATGTAATCAAAGTGGACTTCCATACAGGAATTGCCTATTGCTTTGAAGGAGGAGTCAAGTCACTATGATTAAATTTTATGGATTGAAATCACAATAACTTACTAGCATCCTCACTCTCGGTTGGAACGATTCATTCAACTCCACTGATGATTCATCATGACTTTACCATTATCTCATTTGTACTAATATAAAATGATGATGAATGGAAGTCTATGAGATATGTGAATGCCACAGGCCGAAAGCTTCCTGGTCAAGGTGACGCGGAGGAAGTTATGCTTGGAAAAGATTCCAAAGATAATGTTTATTTTGAATAATGAAGTGTAAATTACAATATCTTAGGCGCCTATTTATAAGAAGGTTGTCATCTAGAAAATAACCAAGTAATTGAAATCGAATAACAAAATTAAGTAAAAGATATTGATAAGAGGAAAAGTTGTCAAAACACAACTAGAAAATCTGTAAAACGAATATGAAATTTGTGACATCTCGGAAATCAAGAAAAACGCGTGAATTAAATATTATAACCTATTTGTAATCTCGAAAATCACTCAATTATCTTTGATTTGTAGGACCGCTTGCTCTTATGACGCTCCAATGTTTCCATAAAAGTATTTGCATGTTGTTATACATCACAAAGACAAACCTATATGGCGCCCAATGAGCCAAAGCAACATGTTGGCTTTCTTTCAATAGATCATTCTTAAGGATAGTATACCAAATTACATATTCATAGTTAATGTATCGTGCCCAATTTAGCCAATGCATCCAATCTCTTGAGCAAAATGAAAAATCACTTCATTGCAACAATTGGTATCAATGTAATATGGTTATCATAAAGAGATGAGCATCAGTTCGGATACAAAAGGCAAAGCAAAAGGTTTGGAGTACTTTATTTAAATTATCATAAGCGCAAATGCTAAAAAAACTTGAAATTGATAGAGTAGATTGGTAGTTTCTTTTTCTTCTTAATTTGATGAGTCACCCTCCTCCTTTTTGGCTAAAACACTCCTCAACAAGGTAATCTTACTATATTGCCCTTTGTGGGTCTCTTTTTCAGGCATCCGTCTTGGCCAATATTCTAGGAAAGTGTTCCATTTTTTTTTTTTTGGGTCGAGTCGCTTTTTTATATTATATTATGTTTCCTTTCTTGAGCGTGGCGAAGGTGGACTCATTTGTGCGAATGAGGAGGAGGAGCTGGGAAGGATGATGAGGAGGCTGAGGGTGGCAGCCTTAAGGCATACTCTTCGCAATTCAAAACCCTTTATTGAAAGATCCTTCTTTGCACGTAGAATCAATAAGATTTGCAGAAGCAGCATTGCTCACAAGCAAGTTCTATTGGTAATTCATTGCCTCCCGGAGCTTGGGAATCAGTTTCCTCACCTTCTCCCCATCTAGCTATCAAAAGTATCCAGCAACCAATTTGCTATATTACAAAGAATTACTATCTTCAACCATTTCATCAAGTAAATTTCGCGCAACCCTCTCCTTGCCCACTTTGTAGTTACCCATTGATCAAAGTAGTGTAAGAAACGCAACTCGGGTGATTCCCCTGCTTCTCATGTCTAGAAACACCCCCATATGCCTAAAGCTAGTCTTGAAATATGGCACCACTGATCAATAAAGTGACCACCGGCCCTTTGTCTTACATGGCTTTTTATAATTCCAACATCGCCTTTTTCAGAACAAATCTAAGTCCAAAGTGGAAAATAGAAGAGAATGGCAAATGGACCTAAAACGACAGCACCTCACCTGTAGCACCTCACCTGTCTCTCTCTCTCTCTCTCTCTCTCTCTCTCTCATACACTCATCTAATCGGCCATGGCAACTTCAAGAACTTCGAAGCTTCACTCATCCTAGCCTTCTCTTCACCACACAACAAAGCCTGTAAATCTCGCTCTCTTGCTTCATATCTCGTCCCTCAACCTCGACGAAGATGGTCATTTCATCTGCTTGCAACTAACTTGGCCACCATTCCCTCCTGTGAAGTAAATTCGAAACAAATCCTAGACAACGATATTTATTTCTAAATAGAGGAAATATTTCATATCAATCTTTCCACCAAAAATCGTTAAGCCGGAAAAATCTTAACTGTGCGTGCCGTAAAACTGGTATAAAGATACGGTATTAAAAAAAAAAAAAAAACCAAACAGATTCCTGCCACCATCGGAAGAACCGAAGTTCCGGATCCCATCTTGTTACGGCGTGGAACTGAAGCACTCCTGCAAACCCTCACCTCTCTCTCTATCTCGATCTCTTTCCCTCGGACATGAACATGGAACAGAGAATCCGTGGGCTTCCCAAACTCCATCGCCAAAGAAAGGAAACGACCTGTGACGCCAATTCCTCCTCTCGTGAAACCCCCATCGCCATCTCTTTCCCATCGACCCACCATCTCTATCCACCACCAATTCCATGTTCTTCCAAATCACTACCTTCCAAACCCACTCCCAACTGCACCATAGCGCCATGACACTCCCCTTCCCCTCCAAGAGATCACCTATAAAACCCACCTCCTCTCTCCTTCTCCCCTTCTCCCCTTCAAGCCCACCTCCCCCTTCCTCTGCATTTCCATGGCTTCCCTCTTCCTCCTCTCCCTCCTCTCCCTCTCTCTCCTCCTCTCTCCCTCCTACTCCCGCCATACCCACCTCTCTAAACCTCCCTCTCTCCCGCATTCCGCTTCCTCCTCGTCCCCGGAGATCCAGCACGCCTGCAAGTCCACCAGGTTCCCCGACCTCTGCGCCTCCCAGCCCTACCCCCTCCCCTCCCCCGCCCCCTCCTCCCTCGACGTCATCCTCTCCGCCATCCAGATCTCCTCCGACCGCCTCGCCACCGCCCAGTCCATGCTCGACTCCATCCTCGCCTCCTCCGCTGGCAACGTCAACCGCACCATCGCCGCCAAGAACTGCGCCGTGATCCTCGCCTACTCCCGCCGCAGGACGGAGTCGACGGCGGGGGAGGCGATCCCGGGCGGCCGCACCAAGGACGCCCGCGCCTGGCTCTCCGCCGCGCTGCTCTACCAGACCGGCTGCTGGTCGGGCCTCAAGTCCGTCAACGACACGAGCCAGGTCGCCCAGACCATTGCGTTATTGAAAACGCTGACGATGCTGACCAGCAACGCCCTCAGCATGCTGGTCTCGTACGACCGGTTCGGGAAGGATACGGCGGCGTGGAGGCCGCCGGCGACGGAGCGCGACGGGTTCTGGGAGGACTCTCTCGGTGGCGGCGGGGGGCGTCGGGCCTGGGGTTCGACGGCGGGGTCCCTTCGGGGCTGACGGCGGACGCGACGGTGTGCAAGGACGGGGGAAGCGGGTGCTACGCGACGGTGCAGGCCGCCGTCGACGCCGCGCCGGAGAACGTCGGCGGAGGGAAGAGGTTCGTGATCCACATCAAGGAAGGGGTGTACGAGGAAACGGTGAGGGTCCCGTTCGAGAAGAAGAACGTGGTGTTCCTGGGGGATGGCATGGGCAAAACCGTCATCACCGGGTCCTCCAACGCGGGGCAACCTGGGGTCTCCACCTACAATACCGCTACTGTCGGTGAGCTTTCATTCATTTTTCAATAATATCTTAATATACTTTTGTTCTTATGTAGAATGTTTTCGATCAATTAGTAGTATTTTTTAAAGCAATCTTCTGGTTTTTTACTAGTGATTCGCCTCTTAAATTTCCTGGGACACTGACAAGATCTAGTAGGAATCGTTCTTTGTTCAAGCCGGAATTGTCCAGAGAAGGATCAATTAATTCTTGTCGTGACGCGACATGGGACATGGCATGTGCTGCAAGGCTTGTCCATGTCTCGTGGGGTTTGACAAAATTTGGCTCTTTTCTTTCATCTTTCGAGAGGGTCTTTTCTCCTTTCTAGTACCAAATTTCAGGTTCATGAATGTGAACTGAAGTTGGCATTGGGTGCAATTGCAATTTGTGGAGGACCGTCAATCTGATTAACGTTTTGACGAATTTGTTGTAGGAGTGCTCGGCGACGGATTCATGGCAAGCGGGCTCACGATCCAGAACACCGCAGGTCCGGTCACCCACCAGGCGGTGGCGTTCCGGTCGGACAGTGATTTCTCGGTCGTCGAGAACTGCGAGTTCTTGGGGAACCAAGACACGCTCTACGCCCACTCCCTCCGGCAGTACTACAAGTCCTGCCGCATCGAGGGCAACGTGGACTTCATCTTCGGGAACTCGGCCTCCTACTTCCAGGACTGCCAGATCCTGGTCCGCCCCCAGCAGGTCAAGCCCGAGATGGGCGAGAACAATGCGGTCACGGCCCATGGCCGGACCGACCCCGCGCAGTCGACGGGCTTCGTCTTCCGGAACTGCTTGGTCAATGGTACCGAGGAGTACATGGCGCTGTACCGGAGCAAGCCCAAAGTGCATAAAAACTTCCTGGGGAGGCCGTGGAAGGAGTACTCAAGGACGGTCTTCATCGAGTGCAACCTCGAGGCCCTGATCGCGCCTCAGGGCTGGATGCCATGGAGTGAGGATTTCGCCCTGAAGACGCTCTACTACGGGGAGTTCAAGAACACAGGGCCAGGATCCAACACGTCGAGCAGAGTGTCGTGGAGCAGTCGGGTCCCAGCCGAACACGTCGATACATATTCGGTGAAGAGTTTCATCCAGGGAGATGAGTGGATTCCGACATCTTGATCCAAGAGGATAGAAAAAACGTTAAAATGAAGTCGAGATTTCTAGTTTGGAGACAAGTGAGATGGGGTTTCGAACCCACGACACTGCAGTTCTCACCCGTTCGATGTACATGAAAGTCATCGAAGTTGTCTAGTTTCATTAAAGTCAATTAGCGGCGTCGGCTGACTTTGGTCGAACCCATTCTGGGTGAGTGGAATTACATTGTCCATTAAAGGATGTGTTCGGTTCATGAATAGAGCAGACTGCAGAGTTCGGATCTACTGACCCTTTTTTCTTCTATAATGCCTTGTCTGATCTGATTATTAATGTCTGACACCTCTTGGTTTCTCATTGCTGGATGCAAATTCTTGTGTCTCGAGCAACAATGGGACCATTGCTTTGGTGACGTGGGAAAGCATGCATCTTGCTTGACTTGTAATAAAATATTAAAGGGGAATGACAAACCAAAATTTCCATTCTAAAAATAATTTTTCTATTTCAAATTTATTTATGACATAGAAATTCGTTTGGTAAAATTATTTTAATTTTTTATTTTTGAAACAGATTTTATTTTAGAAATAAGTTTAGAAAAAAAATCAAAAATAATTTTTTTTTACTTATTTATTTCTGAAACAAAAATAAGAAATGAAAAAATTATTCTCATCATTCGTTCTCTCTACTAGTCGGCTACTCACCTGTCCCCCACCATTTGCCACCTGTTAGTCGTTGTTGCTGATCGTTGCCACCGCCAGCTGAGATGGAGAAATTTTGTTTAATAACTCTATTCTAAGAACAGAAAATTTACGTCGTTATCAAATACGAATTTTCTTTCAAAAACTTATCTAGAAATTGAAATAGAAAAATCTATTCCTCTTTCAAAAATCAATTTCTAATTAAAAATTTTATCATTAAAGTCCTAAGTGGACGGGCCAGGGCAAGCCAGGCACAGATGAAAAGACGACAGTGATCGCTTCCTTTCATTTGTGGCCACAGAAAGTTGCAGGGGTCGGAAATGGGAAATGGGTAATGGGACGGGGCCATATTTTTTCCCCTGAGAAGAATGTGAAATGGCTCTCTTGAACCTGGGCGTGAGGCTACCGTGTCTGTATCTGAGATGCGCGTGAGGGTACAGAATTTATTGCTGATGGTAGGAGCATTTGGCCGAATTCGCAGGGAACGTTTCGACTGTTCCATCCGTCCGAGACTTCCCTGACGGGTATCAAGTGTTAACAAGCGGTAAAGTTGTCCGTTTGGAGTTTAGTGAACTAGACACTAGACCTTGTGGCCTGGCTTACCAATGGCGTGAATTGTCGCGTGACGTGTTACCTCGACCACGTTTCCGCTCGGTATCTTAACCCACGTCAACTTCAATCGCTGGGACCGGCTGGTTCCTGAAATCACGGGATAAAGCTGGAAGAAGTTCTTCCAATCAGACGATAGTAGGCAGTCACGAGATGAAGGACATCAAATTGTATACGCTTTGCTATGCAATCGCTCGGACTGGCACCCAGGCCCAGCCTCGATTGATACAGAACAGGGCACGACCTTTGGGGACCTAGACTTGGGTATTGGGATCCCATGCTCAGCCCTTGGACACCCGGGCATAGACACTGTGGGGGCAGGGCACAGGATCGAGGTCTCGGGCACTACTTCAA
Source organism: Eucalyptus guilfoylei (assembly GCA_016097605.1). Taxonomy (NCBI): domain Eukaryota; kingdom Viridiplantae; phylum Streptophyta; class Magnoliopsida; order Myrtales; family Myrtaceae; genus Eucalyptus; species Eucalyptus guilfoylei. The sequence continues at coordinate 57,357,366 of CM027867.1, read as the reverse complement.
TGGACTCGGGAGAAGGCGTTTATCGTGGCACGGGCGCTAGGATCCCAAGCACTTGCACTGGGGTCACGGGCCAGCACTCAATGGACCCAATCTAGGCGCCGGAAACCTGATCTAGTGCGTTATGTTCCAAGAACTGGCATTGGGTTTCAATGCCCAAATGTAAAGTTTCGTATGCAAATGCTAATACCCAGTCTGTATTTTAAAAAATGATTTTTTATTTTTTATAGAAGAAATCACTAGTCTAAATTTAAGCATAGATTTTCCATTGATTCATTCTTCAAATAGCCAATGACATCCGCATGTTGAGGATACATAAAGATTTCAATCCGAAATTTTCTAAGATTAAAAGATGTATTATTAACGACTTTTTGATAAACCTCTAGAGAGGAGAAAATAATAGATATGTAATGAATTTGCACTTTCATCATTTATGTCAAAACATATTTGGTATTTTACAACAACTTATCATCAAAATCAAAAAATGTACTTCTTGTCTCTGTTAAAGAGATGAGATTATATACTGAGCAAAGTCTTTTTCTTTGATCCTTGGAAGGAAACTTTTTTGAAATGTGAAACATCCTTAGAAAAATTTGAGACACTACTTATTTATATATATTGATAATATCCATATCAAGCATGGCTAACTAAAACCATATCATTCGAGGAAAAAGTTTAGAAGTACACAAATGACTTGAAAGGCATCATATTAACATAGGGCCAACAAAAAGGGTTTTTCCATATCGATACGATAACTACGTTACGCATCTTGTTAATTTAAATTTCGACTTATTGGTCCATGCATATCAAATAAAAGTTAAAGTAAGTGTGTTGTAATGTGAATCCAAGTAAGTGTGTTGTAATGTGAATCCAAATCTGCTTTTACGTCGAGATCAACTTATATTATCATATGGCACACTAGCATTAAACGTATTTTGTCATTTCGAATATTGAAAACTACATTAACTAAATGTATATTTTTAGACAATTGCATGAAGAATAGTCAAGTGAAAAGTCACGTAAAAAGGTAAAAAAATATATATACGAGAGAGGGAATAAAAGGTGGAAGTAGATGAAGGGGAGATTAGCATTGGGAGCTACACTCTCCTAATTATATGTGGTCAACAAATTAGTCAACCTGCCCATTTTCATGCATTTAGATTATTCAAGCGTGTTTTCTTGCGAATTAAGTTATGTAACTTTATATATTTCCTCTTAATTCTTTTTCTTTTTTCTTTTTTGGAAAAGGGGAATTCGGTGCATCTCATGGTTTTCCCCGACTTTTTTGGCCATATGGATTATACTAATTTTACTATATCAACTACATCACCATTTACTTGATGTTTCCTTTGGTGTATATGCTTGGCTCGTGGATCCAAAAATTGTATAAGGTATCTTTGATTGGTAAAACAAAAGTAAGGTAAGTCGGCTCAACGGGTCAACCTTGAAAGTGCAAATCAAACTCAAGTTTTACCAGTGTGAAAAGCCCAAACCCATATGCAAGCTCCAAGAAAATACACTTTTCCTCCTAAGTTTTACAAGACTCAAGGTCCAAAAGGAACTTGAGCCCAACTTTAGACCCGGAAGGCCAGAACAACCCTAGAGCTCAAATGAGAAATGATGAGTGAAACACCCCTGAGAAAAATGGACAAAAACATCTACAAAGTCGTAGAAACTACTCCAAGCCCAATGGGACGAGTGGCTCAAACGCGAAATAATTTACACTTTCTAGGGTGGAAAATCGAACATATGCTTTGCGCTAATCCTTAGGCTGCGTTGGGTTCAGCATTTGCAAGGGGCTTTGAGCCCAATGCAAATGCCAAAAGCCTAAAACTACTTGGGGAAATGCGATTATGTTTAGTAAATTTTTTTTGCAAATGGACTTTGAGTTGAATGTGTGTTTGGTAAAAAAAACTTTCACAATGGGCTTTGATGGGTATAATATATGTATATATATATCTTCTTCTTCTTTTTTTGAAAATTGAACAAAACCTTACGGCCGCCGACGAGCCAGATCTGATGCCACAGGACCACCACCCACAGCTCACCGGCCACCGCCCCCACCCGTGGCCAATGGGCTGTGGGTGGCAATCCTGCGGCGACGATCTACGATCGTGCGGCGGTCGTGCGGCGGTCGTGCGACATTCGTGTGACGGTTGTACGGCGACGGACGGCGGTTCGTGAGTAAGAAGAAAAAACAAATAAATAAAAAAATTTATAAATTTTTACCAAACGCATTTCTATTCTTTTTCTATTCCTAGAATAGAAATTTTGTATAATTACCAAACACCTTATTTTACTCGAGAAATTGATTCGAAGTAGAAATAGAAAAAACAATTTTTAAAAAGAAATAGTTTCCCGGAATGAAAACCTTTCAATGGGCTTTGATGGATATAATATATGTATATATATCTTCTTCTTTTTTTTTTTTTGAAAATTGAACAAAAACCTTCGCCGGTCTGGGGAAGGGCTACCTCCTTTTTCAATTAAAAAGAAAAATAATTAGGGGGCAAAATCGGAAATATGAAGAATTAGTGAGTGTAGTTTTGAAAGAGAAAAAATAATTTCAGCGTTTTGAAGGCAAGTTGAAAGTTAAAAGTCGGCTTCAAAGTTGAACCAAACGGTCCAGCATTTTCCAAGCGCCAGTCTGGCCATGAAAAACCCTTAAACGCTTTGAACCAAACGCAACCTTAGTCAAACTCCATTAGCCAATCAAGCCAATGCCATGGAATCAAGTGGACTTCCATATAGGAATTGCCTATTGCTTTGAAGGAGGAGTCAAGTCACTATGATTAAATTTTATGGATTGAAATCACTATAACTTACTAGCATCCTTACTTTTGATTGGAACAATTCGTTCAACCTAAACTCCACCGACGATTCATCATGATTTTACCATTATCTCATTTGTAATGATACAAAATGATGATGAATGGAAGTCGATGAGATATGTGAGTGTTATAGGCCAAAACTTCCTAATCAAGGACAAGCTTGTGAGCGCCCAATGAGCCAAAGCAACATGAAAGCTTTCTTTTGATAGATGGTCCCCGAGAACAGTACACCAAATTACATCTTCATAATTAATGACTTGTGCCCAATTTAGTTAGGGCATTTAGTCCCTCAAGCAAAATGTCAGAACCATTTCATCACAACAATTAATATCAATGTAATATGGCCATCATAAAAAGAGACGCATCGGTTTGGGTAAAAGAGGCCAAAGCAAAAGAGGAGTACTTTATTTAAACTATCATAAGCGCACACTAAAAAACTTGAAATTGATAGGGTAAACTGGTTTATTTTTCTTCCTAATTTGATGAGTCACCCTTTTTCCCACCTCCTCTTTAGCTAAAACACTCCTCAACACTATAATCTGACTACATTGCCCACTGTGATGCTCCTTTTTATCATCGTCTTCGGCCAATGTTCTAAGAAAGTGTTCCATTTTTTTTCTAGCAGTGTCCTTTTTTTCATATTGATTCTCTTTTTTTTTTTCCTTGCGGGTCCCACATTCACTTTCCTTGGTCTTTTTCCTTCCCTTCTCTCCGTTCTCTGTCGTGTAGACCACTCAAAGCAAGAGAGGTAGAGGAATGGAGAATTCTTCCACGTTATGTAGGCGAAGGCGACTGAGCTGGTCCTCACTCCTCAGGACCCACAACACCTCCTTTTCGAGCCGGCTAAGTGAAGGCCCGGCGCATAGGTCTTTCGGAGTGGCGCATACTACGGGGCATGAGGAGATTGTACACACTGCATCTAATGAGTCTGACGAAGGTGGAGTCGTTCGCGCCAATGAGGAGATAGGAAGGGTGGTGGGGAGGCTAAGGGCGATAGCCTTGAGGCATTTTCTTTGCAATTTGAAACACTCCATCCAAAAACTGTTCTCTACATAAAGAATCGATGAGATTCGCAAAAGCAGCGTCGCTCACAAGAAAGTTCTCTTGGTATTTCATTACGCTCTGAGAAAGTTCTCTTGGTATTTCATTACCTCTTAGAGCGTGATAATCAATTTCCTTGCCTCTTCCAATCTAGCTTTCGGAAGTACTCACTGACCAATGTGCTGCATTTCAAAGAATTGAGCCTTATACCATCTTCGACTATTTCATCAAGCAGCTTCTGTGCATTCCTCACCTCGCTTTGCCCATCGATCAAAGTAGCGTAAGAAATGCAGCTCAGGCAATGCCCCCTGCTCTTCATATCCGGAATCACCTTATCTGCCTCTAACCTAGTCTCGAAATATAGCACCGCTGATCAATCAAGCAGTTAAAATTAGTCAAGGAACACACGTACCCGAGCTTGACATCAGCCAAACGCCTAATGACCTGCAACATGCCATGTGAGCCACAAAAATGGAGCAATCTAGCAACAATTATATCCGTCCAGAACATCATAAACAAAAGAACGAAGGGGATATTCGATGATGGGCCTCCTCAAACTGTTTCGCGTCGCAAAGAGCATGAGTTGGATTGCTAAGGTTGAGTGAGCCAGATCGGTAGCACGGAGATGAAGATGGTCAAGGAGGCAAAGGGCTTCATCAATGTCTCGATGGCAGGTTGATGTGGCCTTGACTAGGATATGTGAGCACAAATACATGACATTTTTTATTTTTCCTTTCAAAATAGATATGTCATAAGTATCATAACTTTTGTACTATACTTACTTAAATGCTATAATATTTTTTTATGATTACTTAAGTGCCACATCATGAAAAATCATTCACATAAGTGACCATTCCAACCATTTGCTTTACATGGCTTTTGACATAGCTTTTTTCCATAACAAATTTAAGTCCAAAGTGGAAAATAGAAGAGAGTGGCAAATGGACCAAAAACGACCACGGCTCACCTCTCTCTTTCTCTCTCTCACGCTCATCTAATCGACCATGGTTGCTTCGAGAGCTTCCAAGCTTCACTCATCCCGGCCTTCTCCTCAGTCAACAATAGAGCATACAAATCTCGCTCTATCGCTTCATGCCTTGTACCTCCCTCTCGACAACAATGGTCATTTGATATGCTTGCAACTAACTCAGCCACCATTCCAGCCAAAACATTGGAGATAAAGTGAGTCTCCTGGGATGCAACGTGGACTCTCTAGAGAATGCATCGACGGAACAGAGACGGCTGCCGTACTCTTATTTGCCACCGTAGCCATCTCTCGAGTCCTAGAAGGTGGCGATTCAAAGAGTTGATGCTGGTGAGGGAGGGCTTGTTGCATTGAAGAATAACAAGAAGGTCGAGAAGTTGCTATCCGTGCCTCTTGAAATTGGGATTACGGTTTTCATGTTCTGATTTTGCCCCAATCTAAAGAATTGGGGTTAGGGTTTTGTGAAGTACATGTTGAATTTTGCCCCATATTGTCAATTTGGTTGCTGACTTTATTTTGCCAGTGAGGCACATCGGACATGGTATAACAAATTAGCACCATGTCGGATTTTCCAACAAAACAAATCGCTAATGGAATATAAGTAAATGATATTTAATAAATGTGGTACTCAGGTGATTGAAAAAAAAATTATGACACTCAAATGAGTACCATACAAAAATTATGGGCTTAAGTAGCATCGATATACGACATAATACGACGTGACACACTGACATATCATTTCTCAAAAATAGAGAATTCCGACACATTTGGACACGTTGTATATTAAATGAATATTTTTATTTTCATTAATTTAATTCAAATTCACAATTAATTTTTTTTTTAAAAGAGCCTATAATGAATTTACACTAATAATATTAATAAATCTTTTCTGCGTTTCTTCCCCCCACCCCCACCACCTATTAGGCTGTTACTTTCTTTATTAAAAATTGAAGTCACCCTCTTGTCCAAAACCCTTCAAAAAAGAAAAATGTCCCATCAAAATCTCATATTTAATTTTTTCTTGAATTTCCTTCTTCAAAAATCCTAGCCCCTGCCTTCTCCTCCTCCTCCTCCTCCTTCTCCTTCTCGCACGACCCTCTTCTTCTTGATCTCTGCTCTCTTTCCCTTGCCTCATCACAATCACTTGTTGCCCCGCCTCTCCTTTGCAGCTGTAGCCTCATTGTCGGCCCTCCATCACGGCATCACAATCGTGATCCTCTAATCGTCTCAATCTCTACTCTTCCATCGGCCCTCCCATGCTATTGCGGCCTTGCGTCACTTATGACCTCGCCTCCACTCCCTTGGCCCCACCTCCACCCTCCGTCGTTTTCTTCAACGATTCTCTCTTCTGGACATGCTCTCCTTGACACGCGTGTCGAAACATGTCAAGAAGAGTTGACCACGTGTCGGATGTTAACCGCGTGTATAAGCGTGCCCGATACGTCGACATGTGTTGGACACGACATGAAAGCTTTGACAACATGTCCGTATTTCATAAGTTATAATATTTGTGATATCTTTATTCTCTTTATTTCTCTGTCTCTTGAGGGAGAATAAAGAGAAGGAAGAAGATTAAGGAAAGTGGATATGGGAACCACAAGAAAAAAATTAGAAAATCAATATAAAAAAGGGAAAGAAAAGAACAAAAAGGGGACTACTTTCTTAGAACGATAGCCAAGGGATGCTACAAAGTAGGATCCACAAAGAGAAATATTGTTAGAACACTTTATTAGGAGTGTTTTAGTTGGGAAAAATAACAAAACGATTCATGAATGTAATCCCTAAACTTTTAGTTTATTTAATACAATCCATGAACTTTAATTCAATATATAATATGACATATGAACTTTTAATTTTTTTAATGTAGTTCGTAAAATTTTGATACATGATGAATTTAATCCATAAACTATATGAAAATATTCTATGTCGTTACTTATCTTAAATAAATGAAAGAACAACGTTAAATATTTTTATATAGTTCAAAGACTATACATTATATATCGAATTAAAGTTCAAGCAGCACATTATATCATATTAAAGTTCAGGAATTATCTATGTCATTATCCATTTTAATTAAAAATGGTGGAAAAAGTGTGGTCCTAATTTGATTTGATGATCCTGCGATGCTCACTGCCCATCAATTCAAATCTGGGTGGATAGCACGACTTACGGTAAGCAGCAAGGGACGGAAAAAAAATAAAAATCAGATGGGGTGTGAGATCTAATTTGGCTTAAACTAAAGCATAAAAAAAAAATGATAATTGATAACTTTTGTTGAGAAGGTTTTTGCTATCGAAATTCCCAAGCCTTCAAAAAAGATTACTGTCAAGCAACAGTAACATCGAAAGAGAGATGAAAAGCAGTGAGAAATGAAGAGGACAATCCTAGACCGAATGCTAGGTGGCTGGGGTAAATGGTTAGGCAGCTCATTATCCATTTTTCATTAGGGGTTCGCAGCCCTCAGTTCCGGAGATGTAGAGTTCATAAAGGTGCTGAAACCCGGATGTTTCGAAGCCAAACAGTCCATTCGATGAGTAAATTGACTAGGGGATTCATAGTTGGAGGACCAAAACAAATGGTTGAGCTAAACATAGGTTATCCCATGTCAAGATAACATGGCTGACACCAAGCGTGCTAGAGATGGTGAGGGAACACGTCGGGCCAACTCCTAACGAGCCCTGCTGCGATCCTGTCAAGCCAAAATTATCTCAAACATCCCAAGCTAACAACAGTAACATAAGATAATTCATCTATCCCTAGTCATTCTTCTATAGAATAATGCTCATGTGAAGTAAATTGAAAACAAATCCTCGAGAACGATATTTGTTTCTAAACAATATGATGAAAGCGGGCCTCCAATGCCGAAAGATCAAAAGTGGAAAAAATCCAAACAGATTCCTTCCACCATCGGAAGAACCGAAGTTCCAGATCCCATCTTGTTACGGAGGGGAACCAAAGCACTCCTGCAAACCCTCCTCTCTCTCCCTCTCGATCTCTTTCCCTCGGGCGTGAACATCGAACAGTGAATCCGTGGGCTTCTCAAACTCCATCGCCAAAGAAAGGCAACAACCCGTGACCCCAATTCCTCTCGTGAACCGCTTTACCGCCATCTCTTTCCCATCGACCCACCATCCCTGTCCACCATCAAATTCCACGTTCTTCCAAATCACTACCATCCAAACCCCCACCCCTCCCCCCACTCCCAACTGCACCATAACGCCATGACACTCCCCTTCGCCTCCAAGAGATCGCCTATAAAAGCCACCTCCTCTCTCCTTCTCCCCTTCAAGCCCACCTCCTCCTTCCTCTGCATTTCCATGGCTTCCCTCTTCCTCCTCTCCCTCCTCTCCCTCTCCCTCCTCCTCTCTCCCTCCTCCGCCTCCTCCCGCCATACCCACCTCTCCAAATCTCCCCCTCTCCCGCATTCCCCTTCCTCCTCTTCCTCCCCGGAGATTCAGCAGGCCTGCAAGTCCACCAGGTTCCCCGACCTCTGCGCCTCCCAGCCCTACCGCCTCCCCTCCACCTCCCCCTCCTCTCTCGATGTCATCCTCTCCGCCATCCAGATCTCCTCCGACAACCTCGCCAACGCCCAGTCCATGGTCGACTCCATCCTCTCCTCCTCCGCCGGCAACGTCAACCGCACCATCGCCGCAAAGAACTGCATCGAGGTCCTCTCCAACTCCCGCCGCCGGACGGAGTCGACGGTGGGGGAGGCGATCCCCGGCGGCCGCACCAAGGACGGCCGCGCCTGGCTCTCCGCCGCGCTGCTCTACCAGTACGACTGCTGGTCGGCCCTCAAGTACGCCAACGACACGAGCGAGGTCGACCGGACCATGGCGTTCTTGAACACGCTCACGATGCTGACCAGCAACGCCCTCAGCATGCTGGTCTCGTACGATCGGTTCGGGAAGGACGCGGCGGCGTGGAAGCCGCCGGCGACGGAGCGCGACGACTTCTGGGAGGACGGCGTCGTCGGCGGCGGGGGGGCGTCGGGCCTAGGGTTCGACGGCGGGGTCCCTGCTGGCCTGACGGCGGACGCGACGGTGTGCAAGGACGGGGGCAGCGGGTGCTACGCGACGGTGCAGGCCGCCGTCGACGCCGCGCCGAAGAACGTCGGCGGAGGGAAGAGGTTCGTGATCCACATCAAGGAAGGGGTGTACGAGGAGACGGTGAGGGTCCCGTCGGAGAAGACGAACGTGGTGTTCCTGGGGGACGGCATGGGCAAAACCGTCATCACCGGGTCCTCGAACGTGGGCCAACCGGGGGTCTCCACCTACAACACCGCCACCGTCGGTGAGCTTCCGTTCGTTTTTCGATAATTTCTTAATATATTTTAGTTCTAATGCGGAATGTTTTCGATCAACTAGAAGTATTTTTTAAAGCAATCTTCTGGTATTTTACTAGTGATTCGCCTCTTAAATTTCATGGGACACTGACAAGATCTAGTAGGAATTGTTCTTTTATTCAAGCTGGAATTGTCCGAGAAGGATCATTAATTCTTGTACTGATGCGACATGGGACATGGCATGTGCCACAAGGCTTGTTTATGTCTTATGGGGTTTTAAGAAAATTGGCACTTTTCTTTATCCTTTGAGAGGGACTTTTCTCACTTCCGGTAACAAATTTCAGGTTCATGATAGATGAATCTTGTTAAAATATGCCCAATGTGAACTGAAATTGGCATTGAGTGCTATTGCAATTTGTGGAGGACCATCAATCTGACATTGTCGATTTTGTTGCAGGAGTGCTTGGCGACGGATTCATGGCGACCGGGCTCACGATCCAGAACACCGCGGGTCCAGATGCCCACCAGGCGGTGGCATTCCGGTCGGACAGCGATTTCTCGGTCGTCGAGAACTGCGAGTTCCTGGGAAACCAAGACACGCTCTACGCCCACGCCCTCCGGCAGTACTACAAGTCCTGCCGCATCGAGGGCAACGTGGACTTCATCTTTGGGAACTCGGCCTCCTACTTCCAGGACTGCCAGATCCTGGTCCGCCCCCGGCAGATCAAGCCCGAGAAGGGCGAGAGCAACGCTGTCACAGCCCATGGCCGGACCGACCCCGCGCAGTCAACGGGCTTTGTGTTCCAGAACTGCTTGGTCAATGGTACTGAGGAGTACATGGCGCTGTACCGGAGCAAGCCCGACAAGCATAAGAACTTCCTGGGGAGGCCGTGGAAGGAGTACTCGAGGACGGTCTTCATCGAGTGCAACCTCGAGGCCCTGATCACACCTCAGGGCTGGATGCCATGGAGCGGGGATTTCGCCCTGAAGACCCTCTACTACGGGGAGTTCAAGAACACGGGGCCAGGGTCCGAGAGGTCGAGCAGAGTGTCGTGGAGCAGTCAGGTCCCGGCCGAACATGTCGATACATATTCGGTGAAGAGTTTCATCCAAGGAGACGAGTGGATTCCAACATCTTCTTGATCCGAGACGATAGAAAGAAAGTTAATAAGGTCAAGATAACTAGTTTAGAGAGAGTGAGATGGGGAGTTTTTCGAACCCACAAGACCACAGTTCTCACCCGATCGATGTACATGAAAGTCATCAAAGTTCTCTATTTTCATTCAAATCAATCAAGCTTCATCGGCTGATTTTGGTCGAGTTACCATTCTGTGTGATTGGAGTTACATTGTCCATTGAAGGATGTGTTCAATTCACGAATAGAGCAGACAGCAGAGTTTGGATCTACAGACCCTTTTCTTCTATAATGCTTTGTCTGATCTGATAATTAATGTCTGGTACCTTTTGGTTCCTCATTGCTGGATGCAACTGTTTGATGTCTCAAGCAACGATGGGTTTTGAAGGTATTCCCTTTTCCTACCATTGGATGAAGAAAGCAGGAAGCAAAGAATCACTACATACATAGTTTTGTCTGTATGTGGCGTGACGTGCTGGTGTTTATATTTTATCTGTGCGGACGGCACTAGACCGACCACTAATCAGTAGTGGAAGCATGGGACTATGGGGCTATTGCTTTGGTGACATGGGAGAGCATGCATCTTGCTTAACTTGTAGGCAAAAATGAAAAGGATGACAATGATCGCTTCCTTCCATTCGCTGCCACAGAAAGAAAGTTGGTGGATTGGAAATGGATAATGGGACGAGGCCATGTTTTTTACCCTGAAAAGAATGGGAAACGGCTCTTTTGGGCATGGGCGGGAGGCACACGTGTCTTCTCCTCGGATTCGCGTGAAGGTTGTTTTGCGATCATTGCTGATGGCAGGAGCGTCTGGCCGAATTGACAGGGAACGGCTGGACCGTTCGGTCCGTCCGAGATTCCTCGGAGAAAATATTAGGTACCCTAACAGTGCCACGCAATCCGTGCTCTGAACCATTCAGAGCGTGACACCTGACAGGTGTCAGTCCACGTCGTCCACTTCTCCGTTTCAAACCAACGGCGCGGGAAGTTTTCTCTCTCCTCTCTCGAGCATAAGTCCTCTGACGCTCTCTCTCCTCTGCGGATCGTCTCTCTCCTCTCTCTCCTCTCTGTCTCTCTCCCCTCTGCCTCTGCTGGTTGCTTCCATCGTCCCCCACCCCGACTCCGACGCCGATGCCGACGCCGACGCCGCCGACGCTCCTCCGCCTTTCTCTCGCGACCTCCGCTCTGCTCTCTCTCTCCCCCCTCCGCGAAGTCGTGCCTCTCTTCCAGTGAAACGCGACGCCGACGGCCCTCCACCTCCGCCTCCGCCGGTTGCCTCCGTCGCCCTCGACTCCGACGCCGACGCAGCCTCCGCCTCCTCCCCTGGACCCGACTCTGAGGCCGACGCTCCTTCGCCTCTCTTCCAGCAAACCCCAACGCCGACGCCCCTCCGCCGGTTGCCTCCATCGGCGTCGGAGTCCGTCGCCCCCGACTCCGACGCCGACGCCTCCGCCTACGCGCCCAACGCCGACGCCCCTTCGCCTCCCTCTCGCGACCTCCGCTCCGCTCTCTCCCTCTTTCCTCTACGGAGCGCCCAACCCCGACGCCGACGAACCCCTGCTCGCGGAGCCTGCTCGCGTTTTGGCCTCCCTCTCTGCGAGGGAAGGTCGCTCTGCTCGCTCTTTCTCTTTCCTCCGCGAAGCAGCCCCTGCTCCTAAACGCGGACGCTGCCAACGCCGTCGCCTTCCCAAGCCCCACCGATAGGCATCCCATTGGCGACTCCCGTACGTCCCAAGGTTCGTTTTCTTTTCTTTTTTTTCTGGATTCTACTTGGTAGAATTCGGTGCCATGTTAATACTCGATGGCTTTTCTTCTGGGATATTTGGGGTTGTGTGGATAAAAGCGGTTAGTGCATGATATTAGAAGAGCACCGACTAAGCGATGTAGTGACAGAAAATGCTCGACAAATTGATATCTATGTATGTGTTCTCAGTTAAGTTTTTCTCTATGCATGCCATCCTTTCTATCTGATTCTGGAATTAAACTTTTTATATCAGGATGTTCGTGAATTTTGTGAAGAGACTTCGAATTAAGAGGACTTCTGAGGCTAATGGACTTGGTACTGAATTACAGAGTCAATTTTCTGAGACTTGATCATGTACATGGTTTTGTATGATCATGATATTTAAAGCATTGTTGAGGATGAGTGCTAACCTTAAGCTGGGTAGCTCTGAAGCTATCCAGGTCCCCGTAGAGCATGGTTGCGAACTTTTGAGTGAACGGTGTGTATAGCTTGCCCATTATACGGTTGTGGAAATGAAAAGACTGGATAAATGGAGCATTTTGAAAATCATGGTTGCTCCTCTTGGTGTCCCTTTTCTTTATCTTTTTGTTGAGGTGACACTACCCTTTCCCAACTTTTGTCACTGCCGGTTAAATCAAACTTTGGAATGTCCTATGTATGTTGTGTGTACATATATTCTCGCAACTTATTTCTTGTTGATATGTGAGAGAGAGAGATGGACACTATTCTTTCTTGTGGATTGTTTATTGGTTCTCCATATTCTCTGCGAAGAAATGAGATTTCATATTAAGAGTCTTTCTGATCAAGCCCACTTGAATTGCTTATCAAACTGGAATTTTGGATGGCATGAGATTTGGCATGTAAAAGGCCGCAAGTCTAGTATTGAGGTTGAAAACTGAGGTTTTCATTTTCTTTGGAACTGAGGATTTTCTGTTTCCTCTTAACATTGATCTTTATTCATTGCTGCAACTTTCAGCACATCCATGGGTCAGAGAAGGAGGAAATGCATCAGATATCCCTATTGATAGATCAGTTTTGAACAATATGAGACAATTTGTGAAGTACAGTCGACTGAAACAATTTGCTTTACGGGTAACAAAACTGCTCTGTAAGATTTCTTCAAGGAGGAAAGGATATTATATCATGTCAATGTCTAACAAATATTGCTTGCAGGCACTAGCAAGCACACTTGATGAAGAGGAACTTGCTGACCTCAAGGATCAATTTGCTGCAATTGATGTAGATAAAAATGGTTCTATTAGTCTTGAAGAAATGAGAGAGGTATCCATTTCTTTCTCATTCCACATTCACTCTGATGAATATTTTAATTACATCATGATCATGAGTGTTGTATGCATGCAGGCCCTTGCTCAGGATCTTCCCTGGAAGATGAAGGAACCACGTGTCTTAGAGATTCTTCAAGCGGTAACTTTTATCTTTACCTTTGTTATGGCCTTGTTTTCTCCTTGTGTATTAGCAATTGAGATTTGTTTTTCTGGTGGGTTTTGTGGAATACCATTTCTGTCAGTTTCACTTTCTTCTTTTATTGTTTTGGTGATTCTCTTTTGTTCATATTCAATGCTTGAAGCTTCCATTTAGTTCTTGCTTCATGTTTCATCATTTTGAAAACTTGCTTGCGTTGTTAGCTGAGAAATGTTGGACTGATTTTTTTGTTCATAAGATGAGCTGCTGCCAAGCTTACAGATTTTGCACAAACATGTGAGTCCTGAATGGTGCATAAGAATCTCTTTTATTTTTCCTTCATGTAGATCGATAGCAACACGGATGAGCTAAGTGGATTTTACTGAGTTTGTTGCAGCTACTCTTCATGTGCATCGAATGGAGGAACATGACTCAGAGAAGTGGCAGCTGCGGTCACAGGCCGCTTTTGAAAAATTTGACATTGATCGTGATGGTTATATAACCCCAGAAGAACTTCAACTGGTAATTTTGACTATCTTCATTTATTCATCCCTTCCGCATTCATTTGCCCTCTAGTTCTCATTTGTGTCACTATGGGTATGGGTAGAGTGAAAATTAAATTACGTAGACAGGGCTAAATGTATTTGTTTTAATTTGTAATTGAATTTTGACCGTCTTTTGGGAGCTTGAAGTTTGTTTCTTGCAAAATTGCCCAAAAGTTGGGATAAGTCATCTGTCTTTTTGCATATTGGGCACAAAATAGTAGCATAGCTACTTTCTGTTGCAGCTTCACATAAAGAAACTGTTCAGATTGTGACCTTAATAATTTGGTTATTGTCTCATCTGAAAATACTAGCCGAATGTATTGCCTCTTGTTGTATATTCTGCACAAAGTAGTGGCGCAGGTTTTTTATGTTGCTTGGTACAAAGAAATGGTTAAGCATGTTAATGTGTAACTTTGACATGATGCTCCCATGCCCTTTTCAGCAGACAGGTTTGAAAGGCTCCCTCGGTCCTCTGCTAGAGGAAGCCGACGTCGACAAAGATGGGAAAATAAGTTTATCGGAGTTCAGAAGGCTGTTAAGAACTGCAAGCATGGGCTCTCAAAACTTGCCGAGCCCATCTGGTTATTGGAATTTGAGGAAGATATAGATCCATTCGGGAGATTTTGGGTGTTAAAAAGAGAGGAGGGAGCACGAGACAGGTTACGTAGTTTGGTTACTCAAGATATACCGAGCCAACCATGATGACCGCCACTGTGCTCCGCTCCGTTGCCAGTGGAAATCCCTGTACAAAAGTTAGTATCAAGGGATTTTGCATGGCACCCCAAGTTAGCCGAGAAGTGCTTGAGGATGAAGGTTTGGAGAGATGGTTGATTGTGGTCGTTTACTTGGTGAGAGGGAAGGGCTATACGGGCGTTGTGCAATATTAATTGAGAAGGCCAAGCCAGAATGGTTAAATGGTTTATTTGTACGGATTTGTCACCTGACTGCACCTTTATGATTCAGCACTTTTCGTTAATCCTTTCCATGTGTTGCACGAAAAGCTTTTTGACTTTGGTTCCTTTTAGCTATTATAACTTTAAGCAAAGTATCAAAACTAACGTGTTTACTTCTTAATATTGCTTGCATTCAATTGTTACTTGGGTCACTTGTGTGAGAATTTAGTGAGCATGGCAATAATTGGCTTTCATTTGATTCCACTGTGGAAGTACTCCATTTAGGATGTCATGGCATATTTGCTTCTTTTGACAAAGAGGATCACTATTCTAGAGTGTCCTTGCCAAATGAATCTTTCATATGGTGCATGATCAGAAAAATTTCGTTCATGCTGTAGTTATATTGGATTCATAGCTTTTAGGCCGATACTGAGAGTTCTTTGCCCATCATATGCCAGGTGCATAATTTTGCAAAATGCACGATCAGTTTTAAATCATCGTCATTTTTTCTCTTTATAGAAAGCAATCTTTGTTATGGATTGATGAAGGCATGAGTTGAAGAAATCCTTGTTGTCCCAACTGCTCAACAGTGCTTCCATGGATGGCAAAAGCTCATCTGAGTTGAGCCTTCCCTGGTTCTGGATTATTGAGTATTTGGCAAAATTCGAGCAAGTTAAGCCATCCCTCTTGCATGGTATTCACCTTCGACAGTAGCATTTTGCAAGTTTTGGTCCACTTTCTCATCATTTTTGTTGGGTGTTCATATGGTTTATGCTTTCAGGTATCATTAAAGCGGCTCCCGTGTTACCTGCTCACTTGGGAAAAAATATGGAGGAAGTTGTTTCTTTGAGATGCTTGGAGGAGTTATGTGGCCCTAGAAATGGAAGCATGAACAGTACTTGGTCCTCATTGGGATCAAAGGCGAAAATTGATACATCAAAAAGCTGCAGTGAAATGATGCAGTGAAAATGTGTTCCATAATGTGAGTTCTAATAAATGATGCAGTGAAAATGTGTTTGATTTTCTTCATGACATCTTTCCACTGGTTCTGTTCTAATGATTGCTGAAGTTCGGTGTCTATTCCCCTGTTTATGAATTTGTTATATGTTAGGGCTCTGCATCTGATCTTGAAGTGACTGCAAATGAGTTGTTGAAATGGGACCTTCACTCATTTTTAACGCACAAGAGAACCTCTGTGCCAAAAACTGCTCTAGAGGAGGTAAGCAGATCTTTAATCCAGTGCTGTCTATCTTCATGATATCCTCTTTCATTCAGGTTTAAATTGGTTTTTTTCTTGTTTTTTGGCAGCTGAAAGATACAATACTTGCAGGTACCCATCCACATGCTGATTTTAAAAAAAAGAGGGTAGATTGGCAGATGTTTGTCATTTGAATAGGACCGTCATTCATAATGGTGGACATACTGGACTTACATGTGCGCCTGATGTGGGAGACACATATGCTCCTAACACAGTTGATGAACCAAACTTGGTTTCTCGATCCACCAATCATGTGGAGCCCTTGGTAGGAGATGACGGTATTAGGAAGTGTCTTCCCACGAAGAGGAACCATATTGATGTTCACGCTGAAAATATTGAAAGGAATTGTAATAAGGATCAACATCATGATGCTCATTCAGATGCTAAAAGGGCCAAACAGCAAGATTCTGATGAAATAGAGGACACAGAAGAATCACCAGTTGTTCTAACTGGAAGATTAGGTTTCGAGAGAAATGATGGATGTTCTGATAAAGAGGTGGCTAACCTTGTCAAGGATCATATGGGGGCTGTGGATGACGACCAGTCATTAGAGGGAGATGGGAGGCATTATGTTCAGCCAAGGACTTGTGATGTACTTTCTGATGGAATGGAGTGGGGGTTTTCCGTTGATGATCCCAAACGCGTCCATGACTCCATAGAGAAAACAAAGAACAGTGAATCAGCTCGAGCATCGGAAAGGGGGCAGACTTTTACCAGTCACGCAGAAGATTACGTGGTCCACGTTGTCGGGGAGGATATGTCCAGTGATGGTGATGAATATAGAAAAGAGCAGACAGCATCCTATAACATTAATGTTTTCAAAAACACATTTTGATGATTTATATGATCCAATTTACATGATCCGATGTCCGCGATTTGAGGATTCATGATGTTTTCTTTACGAAAAAGCAATAACTTGTTAGTACCGTCTCGTCAATAATCATTCATGTTGTCTATTAAAGAATGTAACCTGGTCTTCTCGAAAGATTGCCAACTATTGAATCAGGGAAATTTCAGGACGACTTTTTGATGGCAAGTATTCTGCTTAGTTTAACATGCCCTGAAGTTGAGGTTTCATTTTTTCCTTTTTAAATTTCTTTTTATACATTAGTTGCTGAATAATTTTGATGTTCACTTTCTTGCCTAAATTCTTCTCCAATTTGCTGTTCTTCGAGGAGTGCAATGATACGTTGTTGATTACTTACCTGGCCATGCTCGCCAATTGCTCAAGGTATGAACAAACTCTTGAATTATTTACTTTTGACATATTTTGAGTGTGTCCAGGAGTCATGATGTAGGATGAAAATATTGCTCTGGACCATCTTCTGGGTGATAATGCTTGAGGATTGTGTATATAAATCAAACCACACCAGTCATGTGCCTGAAAGCTTATTCAATGATGCGAGTTATTAGCTGAATCTAGAAGAATATATACTATAAGTTGAAATTTTCATCGGGAACAATTCGACTGAGATGACATCTCCCTAGTATTTGACTTTTTGTGCAATCTACTTGTTAGGAATTGCTCCTAGCAGATATGGTGTTGGGAAAACCTTCTCCAATATTTGGCTTGAGCAACACAATGCATTTGTTCTTTCACAAGGTTTCAAGTTAGTTTGTCCATAAGAAGCCTGGGAACATGATAAACCTTTGGTACGAGTCAGTTAAGCTTTGGGGAAAGTAGCAAAGTTGATAGCTTTCTTTTGTGAAATATGCTTAATTTTGGTTTGTTCGCTTTATAACTTAGAAGTTTCTATGGTGCACAAACAAATTGATAGTGACTGGATTGATATTAACTTGTCAATGCGTGGATTTGCTCTCGACATTGCGAGGCTTCATTTCAGAAACTCAGATAATTCTTCTCCTTTCTGCAGCAAAATGAACGAGCTAATTGACAAATTGAACACTGCTTATGACAGACACAGTAGGAGGGGAGGAAGGACCCCCTTTGTTTGAAAGATTCCTTATTTCTATCAGACCACCTTCAATTGATTATGGTTCTGCATCTCTCCCGGCATTGCGCTTGTGCATGACGCAAGATCATGGCCGACACATATCAAGCAAGTTTCTTTACCAAGGCCTATACCACATAGAAGATGGGATCAGGGAGATGAAATCAAAATCTAATAGAAATTCTTATACACCTCCATTTTACCGGGGTTCTCTCACTATTTGCTTGGGATGTTCCGCCCTTCTGGGCATTTCGTAGTTCCTGGGGCTAACCATAGTGAACTAGGGAACCTTGCTGCAAGATTTTCATATTTTATAGGCATGTTTTGACCTTTTGGTGTTGCCCTGAGATGATCCTGGTATAGCTTTTAATATCTTCAAGTGATTCTATATATTAACTTTATGGATTTTGAGCATTGTCGCCGAACTTGTAGAAGTGGATCCTGTAAAAGGCTCCTGCATTCATTTCTATTTTCCATCTCTTTTATCCAATGACTTTGGCAACTTGCTAGGAGAAAGGGGCATTCTTTTAAGCCTTCAAGGATGTCATGTGGCTAGTGATTGTATTTAAAACATAAACGGTGCGATTTGTATAAATGAAGAAATGTATACAAACTTCATTTTCGTTTTATTCCAGCTCTCATTGGGAGTATTTTACGACATTCAGCATATAACAAGAAGTTTGGAATTTCTTGCCTATTGGCTTTGAACACTACCAAATGCGAAATCAATGAGAGAAGGAAACAAATTGCAAGTTGGCAAAGTACAATTTCTTGTTGAGTCGCTCCGGAAAAAGCTCTCTTAAAGATTCATACAAATGGGTCAGTGGAGACAACAATCCCATCGCCATCTGCATACAACCATTTTTCTGAAGTAGAATTGCAGTTCTCATATGAACGTGCACAATCAACATGAACGCATGGGTTCAGACATTCATTACATGAAAAAGCAATGTACTTTTAATGGGAACGACACATTTGTGGACAATAGTAATAGCTGCTTTGAAGCTTCAATGGGTCTCTTATGAGCTTTATTGAATGTTGCGAAGTAGGTTTGTCTTTGAACATCTTCTGGCTAAGCACGTTCAGCATCGCTCTCGACCATAGGCGTGGCTTCATTTTCCAGTCCATGCCCGTTTTCATCATGGCCTTGAATTCATCATAACTAATTTGACCATCCTGGAATACATCCATCACAGAATGAGCACTCTATTTCGTATATGAACAAGATATACACAGATTCCAAATTGCAGGTTGTTCTGGTTATGTATTACCGTTTGTGGATCAGCATCGAAAATGATGTCTTCAATAATTTTTTCGTTGTTCAAACCAAGATTGTCATCTATCAAAGCTCCTTTCAACTCATCGAATTCAATATATCCGCTTCAATTCTTGTCAAAGAATTCAAAAGCTCGAGTAAGGTGGTCATCGTTGCCAATCCTTCTCAAGTGGATTGACATAGTCACAAACTCCTTTAAGTTCAGTGTTCCGCTTCCATCTTCATCAGCCTGTTCTCATATAAGACGGAGTTCTATTTTTAGATGCTAATACAAGAAATCGTGACTCATCAAATTATCAGAAACCCACTTGATTTTGCAAGTTCTATCAATTATGTGAAATGGTGACACAACCTCATGATCAAATCTTTGACTAACTGATGAAAAATATATTTCTGTATTATGTAATCCATCCTTAATCTTCCAAATGCCTTGCAATTTAAGCAAAATCATGCACTTCACAGCATACAATGCGTCGACATGGAAGAAGAAAACATAAACCATGTCCAAAACAAAATGTGCTAAGCTATTGAATAGGTGATCTTACTGCATCCATCAGCACCTGCACATCAGGATCAGCAACTTGCTGTCCATATTTGTGCAGGCCATGTTTCAACTCTGTTCAAATGTCAGATCTCCATTTTTATTGGTGTCCATCACGTCGAACAGCTCTTTCATATGATCCACTTGCTCATCAGGCAAATTGTCTACTACTACCTACATTAACAATGCGGGAAACACAATTCGAGTTTAACTTTGCACTAAGAACAGCAATGAAATCCAACAAGGCAATGTTCAAGGACTCACTCTGAGAACTTTCTTCTTGAACTTATTCATCAAAGAGAATTGCTTTATCCTCGTCCGAACATTTCGTCCTAGTGAAACGTTGGGAGCCATGTACACATTCTGTATCCACATATGCTCTGCACGAATCAATTAAAAATACAACCTTAAAACTATTTCTCGCAAGGACCACCTTACCAGCACCTTCTGGCGTGGGTTCAAATATCTTTGCCTGAAGATCTGTAGGCAAATTAGCATATATCGGGCATATAATGAGTTCGGCAATTTTGGAGCCAAAACCCCTTACCTATGCTTCAAAACAGGCCTTAGCATGCCAATTACTTGCCACCTTCTGGTTTGACTACCCCGAATTTCATTCTTTACAGCAGTTAAATCCTCCTCAGCATTATGAGCAACAGTTGGTTTGACTATTAACAATTATGGTCCTGGTCATCATGTCAATAGCAGACCCTATTATCAAGCCAATGTCTCATGGTGCCTGTAGACTTAGGGAGATTGGGTTTAGGCCATTTACATCTGAAGGCTGACCAGTAGGATAGGTTTTGAAAAATCCAGACCCCTCACACACCTATACACACAGCAATCACAAATCAAAGTACGTTCTATTGCAGAGGGAAAACAAAATACTGACAAAGAAAACGTCATAAAGAAAGTTTCCTCTTGACGTTGTATGTGAAAACTGAGAAAACAATGACAAGTTTGGCATCGCCGATTCAATTCACCCTAAAAATAGATACATATTCACGTGACGGGGATATGTGCTGACTGCTGGGTAGTTATGATGAGTTCGCTTGTAACTGTGGAAAAGCTTTCCTTGAGTCCTACAAGGGAAATCTCAACTCAAGACACGGGAGATGTGAGGTCTGCTAGGAATTGGTTGGACTGTGGTCGACTGGTCGACAGTGCGTCGTAACGCATTGATAGACCTTCTCGGAAAGCATCTATCTTCCCCATGTATTTCAAACGTATGTGAAAAAATTAAGCTTAGATTTCTCAGCCAACCAAAGTATCAATTTGGCTACAATGGCTTACCAATCGAGTCCCTAAAAAGGCCCTCCCTTTAATAGCAGAAGTTTTAAAGATAGCCCATTGGTGACTTTTAATCTTATGCAACTCCAATGCTTCAGTTATTGCAGCATCATCAAGCGCTCCAGGAAGATCCTGAGAAGACCAAAGTGAATATCAGAAGAATCCCAAGGGCAAAAGAAAGAGGAAGATGTGCAAAAAAAAAATTTCAAGCAGTGTGAAAGAGAGCAATTCATTAAGTAAACTCCAGCTCATGAGTAAGAAAAAGCTTTAGATGTTGATGACTGCTGAAATCACATGGTTGCATATCAGTACACATATTATTCACAATTGCAATTCGCTAGAAGATAGCCAAAGTAAGTACCTGCTCGTTAGCGAAAATCAGGACAACGACCCCTTTTAACTCTTCTTCCTGCCAAAACACTTGAACTGTTAGAAGACATGCAAGAAGTTGGTAACATCCTAAAGATCAGTACTTGAGGAGTCATCCATTTCACGAATATGAACAAAAATAAAATGGCATTGGATAATTGAGATTCATTGTTCTAATGTCTAGGGTCTAAGCTACAACTTTTCAATGGCAAACTCTGCACATTTGGTAAAAAGAACTTCTGAGCACTTGAGCCACTGCTAAGCTGTTAAAATGTAAGAGGACTAACTATAAGCTGGATTTGCCATGTTTTGAATTATCATAGGTTGCAAATACAAAAACGCTCCACGAATGATCCTTGTGACTCCTAACTGTCATAGAAAAGCAAGAATGATCCTTGTGACTCCTAACTGTCATAGAAAAGCAAGAGATAAGTGAATACGCTTTTTAAATTTCCATTCTAGCAACTGAGACTTAACTTTTTCCAAATACTGTATCAAACCATTAGTTTAGGGCTTGGGAAATGTCAAAACTAAAACAAAATTCACCCGTAATCACCAGATTATGTCAGTTGACAAAGCTAGATTTAGGGCTCGGGAAATAAAATCGAACCTGTTTTGCGGTCGGGAGAGAGCGCGATTTCGCAAGAAAGACGTCGCGGGAGTGCGCCGAGACAATGCAGATCTGAGGATGACGCCGTCTAGTGGAGAGAGAAAGGCCGTCGTCGGGAGGGACCGACGACCGTCTGAGGAAGCGCTAGACGGGGCGGTTCAGTGCGTTAGGGTAGAGTTCGCCGAGAGAATGCAGATCTGAGGATG
Organism: Eucalyptus guilfoylei; assembly: GCA_016097605.1. NCBI lineage: Eukaryota > Viridiplantae > Streptophyta > Magnoliopsida > Myrtales > Myrtaceae > Eucalyptus > Eucalyptus guilfoylei. Next base: position 57,334,983 of record CM027867.1, on the reverse strand, counting down.
ACGCCAGTGCGTTGGGGTAGAGTGCACCGAGAGAATGCAGATCTCAGATGAGGCCGTCGAGTGGAGAGAGAAAGGCCGTCATCGGGAGGGAGCGACGCTCGTCGGAGGAATCGCTAGACCGGAAGGAGCGTCGGAGGAGGAAGAGAGAGCAAAGAGGAGAGAGGCATCGCTAGGTCGGAAGGAGCGTCGGAGGAGGAAGAGAGAGCAAAGAGGAGAGAGAAGACAGAGGAGAGAGAATGCCCTTTTCACTTTTTTAAATGCCCTTTTCACTTTTTTTAAATTGGAACGACGTGAGAGAGAAGAGGGAGCCGAGGGAGCCGACGTGGACCTGACAGCGGACAGGTGTCGACGCGTGAATGGTTCAGAGCACGGATTGCGTGGCACTGTTAGGGTACCTAATATTTTCTCGATTCCTCGAACGGGTATCAAGTGTCAACGAGCGTTAAGGTTGTCCGTTTGGAGTTTAGTGAATCTCTAGACCTTGTGGCTTGGCTTCCCAATGGCGAGAACTGTCTCGTGACGTGTTTACCTCGGCGACGTTTCCCCTTGGAATCTTGACCCACGTCACCTTCAATCGCTGGAACCGGCTGATTCCTTAAATCACGGGATAAAGCTGGAAGAAGTTCTTCCAATCAAAAGCCAATAGGAGGCGTGACGAGCTAAAGGGCATCTCATTGTATATGCTTTGCTTTTCAATCACTTGGACCGGCGGCATCCGGTCCCGCCTCGATGGATACGGGACAACCTCTGTAGACTTGAGGCAAGACCCAGACTCGGACTGGGATTCCACGCTTGACCCTTCAGGACCCGGCCCCGATGCCAGGACATTAGACATAGGCATTAGGGAGTAGGGCATGGAAATCGAAGTCTAGGCACTACTTCAATGGATCCAACAGAGGGTGTCAAGACAAAGGCATGAGCGCCAGGATCCCGGGCACGAGCCCATGGGCCGGCCTCGATGGACCGAGCTCGAAGCCGAAGACTTGACCTTGAATGCTGTGTCTCGAGAATCAACATTGAGTTTCCATGGTCATGCATAAAGCTTTGCACCCAAAGTACTAATGATACTTAGTCATATTTTTGGAAAATTATTTTCAATTTTTTAAGAAGGCAATCATGAGTCTAAATTAAAGCATAGATTTTTTTGTTAACTGAGAAAATATTTTCCATTCACTCATTTTCCTAAACAAATTTAACGTTGGAAAATGAGGAAAAACATTTTCCTACGAAGCAAACAGAGCCCTCGAAGTTAGGCTTTGTTTTCATGAATATGCCATCACGAAATCTTTCTTTTACTCGACAGTCTTTACTTGTTTAATCCAGCACCTTAGGCCAACTCGCCCCACGTCGATGGTTTATTCCACAACTTCTTGACTATTACAATAGCCCATATTTCTCGACCATTATCATTCGTGGCTTTCAAGACTTTTGGCCTCGCAAATTAGTGATGGTGTTGGCTTCGCAATTGAATGGGTCATGATTGCAATCGAAATTGATGGCTTCGTGAATTGAATGCTTATCTTGTTCTTGATTCATCGATCTACACTTTTCTTTGATTCTTTTATTAATTGAATCAAGTTTCAGTTGTCTATACTCGTGACTCAATACTTAGTAATTTTCTCTTATATCGCCTATGAGCGACTTTTCATCGCCTTTGTCGATTACCTAAAGTTGCCAATCAAAAGGACACAACAAATTTTACCTCAAGGATGTCTTTCTCGGTCTATTCTAGTTCGAGTCGACGGTCAACAGTCGAAGGTCAAAGAGTTGTGTATTTTATTGTCGACTCTACTCCCAACAGTTGAGATGGCCGAGTTGGTCTAAGGCGCCAGATTAAGGTTCTGGTCCGAAAGGGCGTGGGTTCAAATCCCACTCTCAACATTCCTCCAATAATTTTTGCCAAAACAGAAAAATCAATCATTTTGTGTGTGGAATCTCCTTCGACAATTTTTTTCCCCCAAAAAAATCAAATCTCCTTATCCCGTTTTCTTCTTTCAAATTAACAACTCCACGAGGTTAAGTTTTGAGGGAAAAAAAGCCATAAAAAATCACAAATTATGTCTATTACAATACTTTCACCCCAATTTTTTTTTTTTTTTTTTTGTGACACTAATAACTCCTAATGAATGTCCCTATTCCATCTTCTTTCAAATTAACAACCCGATAAGGTTAAGTTTTTGAAGGAAAAAAAAAAAGCAAGAAAAAATCACAAATTATGTCTATTACGATACATTTGCCTCATTTTCTTTTACATTAAAAACTCCAAACTTGTATTCGAGTGATACATTTACCATTCTTTAAGATTATGTTAAAAATCCTCACGTAACACTGTATTAGAAAATTTTAAAAAGAAAACTAAAATTTAAGTTACTATTCATTGCGAGTTACCATTCATCGTCTTTAATCTCGTCTCTGACACTCGTCCGTCGCTGCCCACTGCGGCTTAGACCCTCAGGAGCATTCGTCGTAGCTGTTGGTCATGGTGGCTGCGAACTTCAAGGTTGGATCTAGCTTCGTGACTGCCATGGCCGCTCGAGCTCGAAGCTGGACCATTCAAATTGGATTAGAGATGGAAAGTCTTTGGTTGATGGCTTATTCAACTCATTTGACTGTAACATCAATTGCATGCCGCTCAATTCGGAGACAACATTTTGTGGAAGATAAAATCCCTTTGAAACGAGGGCCTACTCCTCCAGTCAGATAAGTGCTTGCGGACCCATCTGAACAGAAAGTCTCGTTCAGAATTGACAAATTATTTGCTGTCTCCTTTGTCAAAGTTTAGTTAAAAACACATGGTGGCGTTTAAAGCAAACAAGTTCTTATAATCTTGTTTTCATAGAAGTGGCAATCTGAGGATGCCGAGAGTTTCTCACAAATTGTGCTTCATTCTTTAGAAGCTTTTTACGCGCAACCAGCCCCGATATTTTTATGACACTCTTGAGGACCAAGATTCTAAGCGCACCCGAGCATCGAATTCGAGCAGCCATGGCGGTTGCAAGATCTCGCAGCTGCCATGGCTAGTAGCTAACGAATGCTCCCAGAGATCCAAGCAGCAGTGGGCCGCTACAGACAAGTGAGGTTGAAGACGATGAACAATAACTTGAATTTTAGTTTTTTCTAATATGGCACTATTAAAGCATCATGTCAAAAAATTTAATAGGGATTTTTAACAATACCCTATCAAAGGGTAAATGTGTTACCCAAATACAAGTTTGGATTTTTAAGTATCATGAAAAAAAAATAAAGATTTAGGTAAACGTTTCCTTATAAGTATAATTTGAGATTTTTTGTATTTTTTTTTCCAAAAACTTCTTATAATTGGGGAGAATTTATCTTCGTCACATAGGCTTCTAAAAGGAACTGCACAAGGCCCTTCCCGTAGCAGTTAGAATAATCTCAAAGGGTGCAAACCAACTGCTACCATCTTCTGGTTTGATACTTTTTCATTACTCACTCATTTAGATGTTCGTATCTATATCTAAAAGCAAGCCTCCACTCTAAATAAATTAATTACATTAAAAGCTTCTCACAATCCGTAGCAATTCAACGGGCACATGCGAGTTGGTAATAGGCAGAAACGAAATTGCAACCTGACCCCCTTTCTGTTCTCAATCTCAACCACTTTGAAAGAGCTGGTGATGCCTCATTATAGCTTTGACATAGGCTTACCATGGTAGTAGTAGATAGAGATTTTAGTCAGGGTAGCCCCTAAATTTAACTACCTCCCCCACTACTTTTTTGACCTTTGGCAGCACCGTGGGACCATACTTTTTTTCCTTCGAACAAAAATAGATAGATGATGCTCGATATTTCGTGATTGATTGAGTGCATAGTTGACTAAATGCCCTCGAAAGCACCTAATAATCTTTCTCATTTCGGTCGTTTGTGTTCAATTTATCGTGAACATGTCCTGGGATATCAAAAGGAAAGCTTGTCGTAAAGCAATTATGGAAGTAGATATGTATCAGAAATGTTTTTTCTTTAGATGTCCAAGTAACCAGTGGTGACTAGTTATGATAAGATAAATACCATTAAAAACCCTAAACTGCTTACTATAAAATAAATATCTCAAATTTTTTTATATCACCAAAAATCCTTAAATTGCTCACTATAATAATACCCTTAATTTTTTGTGGTACTTAAACCCCAAATTTATCTATATGTAACATATATTTCCTCTCTTTCAGTTTCAACGAATGTATATTTAGAGTTTTATGGAAAAATAAAGATTCGGAGTAATTGTGTCATAGTGAGTATTATTTGGAGGTTTTTTTGGTATTTATCATTTAAATAATTGTATTTGAGTGGCCATTTCCTTATTTCCTCTATAATATTTAAATGCGGGACATATCCAGAAAGTCAGCATTTATGTCTGACGAAAGATATGAGATTCAAAAAATCTCTTGAAGGACGCTGTGCAATGTGTACGGACGTGCAGCGACGTGTAGCTAATCGCTCGCCGTCTCTACCACCTTATGGCGGGTAATGCGCTGGACGTGACAAGCGTCTTTCGCTAATTTCATGGTTCCAGCAGTTGACAGGACATAGATTAAATATAAGAATGATTTTCTCAGCAATCTGTCAAAAGGGATTATGATTTAGTCAAAAAAGGACTTCGAAAATTCTTTGGATTAATCAACCAGAGTATGAAATTCTCGAGCCTCTCTTCTCACGGCCCTGATGCCACATTCTCTCTCTCTCTTCTTTTTTTTTTGACAAATGAAAATTATATGCATAATTCAGAAATAGTAGAAAAATTGGAATAAGTGGATGTTGCTAAAGCTCCCTTGTGATGCTACAGCTAACAAAAGAAACAAAATATTGACAAGCGGTATTACTATTTTTGTTAACATAAACTAATGTCCTAAAGGCACTTGTCAACAAAACACGTACTTGTAACATCAGGATGTGTCGTATTCATATTTTCGAATCATTTTTGACATCATGTGAAGATAATTCATACTTTTGAAAAACTCAAGGGAAAATTTCATAAAAAGCCTTTGAAAAAAAATCTTGATTTTAAGAGTAATAGTTTTTACAAATTTCAACAGTAATAGGGATTGACATATAACAACGTATTGTGAATGGATAAGAATCGTAATGCTTAAATGAATTTGTAATGTGATAACTATCATAGCTTTTGTGTTTGCATTGGTTTTCATGATACCTTTGCACGTTTTCATCGTTTAGGTGATGATAATCGGTAAGTACAATTCTCTTTCTCAAGCAAGGTGGGCTATTTTGCGAGATTGGACTTGCAGGCTGAGGGATACACATTCTTGATCATTGCCATACCTCACCTAGTCTCGGCCTGGCCCACCTTTGTTCCGCCAAATGCCCAAGACAACTTAGGTTGTCTTTCAATTGGGGGAAAATGGCTCTATCACTTAGGCTGCGTTTGGCAGTCGGGATAAAATTCGGGATAAGATATGATTTATCATATCCTACGTTTGGTGTTTGCTTAGGACATGATAAAGTCGAATATAAATGGGATATAGACAGTATAAAATTATCCTATGAGAAATGTGTGATAAAGGTGGATAGGATTTCTAATGTCTATTATAGAAAAGTTATTTTTCTCGAATAATGAACTTATTAAATTAATAAAATTGAAATTATATTTCAAAATAAATAATATTTGAATTCCAATTTAAGAAATTAAAAATTAAAAAATTATTTTTAGTTAATCCTATTTTAATTTATATATTCAAATTTTGTTAAAGAATGATGAAAGGGGAAAAAAGAAATAATAAAGAAAATAATATAAAAAATATGAAAAATAAAATAAAAATAAATTAAGGAATAGTGTTACGAAAGATTTTCACCATCTCCGTTTATGAACATTTATGTTCATTTATAATAATATGCTGTTTATATCAAAAAAAATGTACATGATATGATGTAAACATATCTAACTTTAATACTACGATTCACCAAACAATAGACATGATATAAAAAATTCATAGGATTTCATATCATATCTTATCCAGTCCTATCTTAATTAGAAATTCAGACGACCAAACGTAGCCTTAGGGGTAAGTGCTTCTATGGTGGATAGTTTCTAGACCTATAGAACTTACCTTATCAAAACCAATTCCCAGTTTATGAAACTTTGAAACCTACCTTGTAAACCTCAAAAATTGACCATATCAGTCTAGTTTTTTTTCAAGGTCTATTTAGGAACTAACCAATTCCTTTTTCTTTTTTGGATTAATACCCTGAAAAACTTTAAACTAGTACTTTGTGACAAATTTACTCAAAATTAATTTTTTGATCATGAAAAACCCCAAACTTGTACACCCGTGACAAATTTACCCCAACTGATAATAAAAAACCCAAAACCGATACACTTGTGATAAATTTATCCCAAACTAATTTATTTGACCGCCAAAAACCCCAAACTAGTACATTTGTGACATATATACCTTCCGTTAAATTATATTAATATCACGAAAATTACAAAAATTATATAACTATAACAAATGAATAATAAAATTTTAAACGGGTACATCGGTTTGTCATTCTACTTAATAATTTGACAAGAAATTTAACGGAAACTAATAAAGGGTAAATTTGTTACAACTATGCTAGTTTAGGATCAATTTATCAAATGTGTACTAGTTTGGGGTTTTTGGTGGTCAAAAAGTTAGTTTTTGATAAACTTGTCACAAATTTATCAATTTAGGATTTTTTAGGGTATTAACCCTTCTTTTTTTGTTTCATTTTTTTTTTATTTCCTTGAGAGAACAAACTTAAATAAAACATCCTCATATTTTCAAGAGGCAGAGGTGGCAACAACAAAAACACAATTTGGAAGGTAAAACTAAAAGAAGAGAATTAAAGTTTTTTCATATGGTTCTCTAGTTTGGTCCGCTTCCTTGGTTCAATTTAGCTTTGTATCTAGAATCGGGAACTAGATCAAGAATAGTCGAAAATCAAAACCGAACCAACTTGAGGGTGGGTCTGGTCCGGCTCCAGGTCTATCCTAGACCAGTACTCATCCCTTCTTTTATTGGTATGATGTGACACCCGCAGGAGAATAACTATGAATATTGTATAGTCTAGGTGATCAAGAGTTTCCTTGCCTAATCTCAAGTCTTGATCTATGGTCAACATTCACGGGATGAGCTTGCCAGAATCCGAGGTAACGCATTCACGCTCCATAATGACCACAACGGCCCAACACAAAACCATTAATGCCACACACACCTCTCGTAAAGCGGAAATGCTTTGCGGTCTGGGCTTTGGTACGACGACATTGGTCGATCTCCATAATGATCATTATTCATCATTCCTTGGATCAGACTCCTCAATGCCTAAATTCCCATCATAATTCTTAACCACGAAATGAATGTTCTTGGCGTAGCCTGTGAAACCAGCAAAGCATAATGAACACCACAAGTTGAAAAAGCATTTCGTTAACGTGTGCCCCGTAAAAATACCCGTGACGTAATTAACATAGAAAAAAATTTGCCGTTTCGAATTTCCATCAAGAGTCTCATAATTTTACGTACAATTGCTGTCGTGAAAATAAATTATTTTCTTATATACTATGCTTTGTAAGTATTTTTGGAAATTGATTGAGTGGACAGATCTCAAAAAGAACAGCTTTTTTCCTTTTTGTTTTGGAAAACAGTTGTCGGAGTTCACTCCACTCGATGTCTACGCTATAATCAACACTGTCCGCACTTGTTACCGATCCTCCGCCTCCATCTCCATCCTCTCAGCTCTCCTCCATGGCCGCCCTCCTCCACCTCCTCCTCCTCCTGTCTCTCTCCGCCGCCACCTCCGCCGCCGCCGCCGCCGCCGCCGGCCACCACCCGCACTTCACAGACCCATCGCACCCCTCCCTCTCCGTCGTCCCCCCCCAGGTCACCCAGGCCTGCCGGGCCACCCGGTTCCAGGACCTCTGCGTCTCCACCCTCTCCCGCTCCAAGCCCCCCCTCACCAAGTACTCCTCCCAGTCCCTCTCCGCCATCCTCGCCGCCGTCGCCGTCTCCTCCGACGGCCTCAACACCGCCCAGTCCATGGTCAAGTCCCTCCTCGCCTCCTCCTCCGGCCACCGCAGCCTCAACCTCACCGTACACTCCAAGAACTGCCTCCAGCTCCTCCCCCTGTCCCACTACCGGATGAGCTCGACGACGTCGGCGCTGCCCCGCGGCGGGGTCAAGGACGGCCGCGCGTACATGAGCGCGGCCCTGGAGTACCAGTACAACTGCTGGGCGGAGCTGAGCTACGCGAACGAGACGGCGATGGTGGACCGCACGATGGCGTACCTGAACACCCTCATGTCGCTCACCAGCAACGCCCTGAGCATGATCGTCGCGTACGACGTCCGCGGCGCCAAGATGGACTCCTGGACCCCGCCCGCCACCGAGCGGAACGGCTTCTGGGAACACGGCCCCGGCCGAGGCCCCCCCTCGGGGTCCCCCGGCGGGGTCCCGCGGGGGCTGGCGGCGGACGCGACGGTGTGCAAGGCCGCCGGCAAGGGGTGCCACCGGACGGTGCAGGACGCCGTGAACGCGGCGCCGAACAACGCCGAGAGGGGGAAGAGGTTCGTGATCCACATCAAGGAAGGGGTGTACGAGGAGATCGTGAGGGTTCCGCTGGAGAAGAAGAACGTGGTGTTCGTCGGCGACGGCGTCGGCAGGACGGTAATTACGGGGTCCCTGAACGCGGCGATGCCTGGAGTGTTCACCTACAATACGGCTACTGTTGGTACGCTTTTCTCTTTCTGTCCTTTTCACGTCCTTGGTTTTGCCGAGGCTTTTAATCTCGTCGGCTTGCTCTTTCTGTCATTATCATACACTGACGTTGTTGGAAGGATCCAAGGAAGATAGGTTTGCGTGGCAAAACAGTAAAAAAGAAAAAGGGTTACAAGTGGTGGTGCAATGAATTACAAATGGATTGCAGCAAAGCAATTAAATAATGTGGCGGTGAATCATTGTTACTTGCTAAAGTGAGTTTTGCTTTTGAGACTTATCTTTGCTGCAGTGACTTTTCACTTTGGACCCATTTGACTTTATAGGCCTTGCACTGCACTTTTCACTGCTTTTCTTTTGAAACTTGTGGTTGTGAAACTTGTGGTTGTGGATGTGTTTGCTGCTGTTGCTTTCACCTGCATGGTGAAATTAGGATTATATGATGATCTGCTTAGATGATCAAATGCTATTGTTATTCATTGATGTGATTCTGTGTTGAGGAAAAATTGATCTTCACAGCACATCTGAGCTATTATTATAGAGAGAAGCGGACTCGCGTTAATGGCAAACATTTATGGCATGATGTTTGATCGACAAATGCGCAGGTGTGTTCGGGGATGGGTTCATGGCCCTTGGAATCACGTTCCAGAACACAGCCGGTCCAGATGTCCACCAGGCTGTGGCCTTCATGTCGGACAGCGACCTGTCCGTCGTTGAGGACTGCGAGTTCTTGGGCAATCAAGACACTCTCTACGCCCACTCTCTCCGCCAGTTCTACAAGTCCTGCCACATCGAAGGGAACGTGGACTTCATATTTGGGAATGCCGCCGCGGTGTTCCAGGACTGCACGATCCTGGTGCGGCCCCGGCAAGTCACCCCCGAGAAGGGTGAGAACAATGCAGTCACAGCCCAAGGGAGGACGGATCCGGCCCAGTCGACGGGCCTCATTCTCCACAATTGCTTGATTAACGGCACGGAGAGGTACATGGAGCTGTACCGCAGCAATCCTAAAGTGCACAGTAACTTCTTGGGCAGGCCGTGGAAGGAGTACTCCAGGACAGTGTTCATAGGTTGTCGCATGGAAGTGCTCATAAACCGGGAGGGATGGATGCAATTCAGGGAGGGTTTTGCACTCAAAACGCTTTATTACGGAGAGTTTGGGAATTCAGGACCCGGGGCGGACACGTCGGGGAGAGTTTCGTGGAGCAGCCGCATCCCGGCGAACCACTTGAACGAGTACTCCGTGCAGAACTTTATCCAGGGCAACAATTGGATTCCTTCATCAACCCCTTCTCAGCTGTGAATCAAAATTGACGTCGGGGAAAGACGGATCGGACATGGTTGTTGTGCTTGTGAAAGATCTAGGGAGAAACCTTGGCATGAGCTTGTAGGAGTTTGTATTGCAACTATAGTAGCGGGATGTAAGATTAAATGCCATCTTCTGTGCATGTAGACATATGAAAAGAATAATCTTATCTCTGCAGCTTTAGAGAATTCTACACATATGAGCTGATTTTCTTGTTAAATGTAAGGTAAAGTTCATGCAAAGAGGATTCGAGAATATTACTTCCTCATGGCCTATTCTCACGGTTTACAGAGCGTAACCTGTGAGAACTCCTTTTATAGTAAATTCTCGTCCGAAGAAAATGAAAGATTCCTTTTCCTCCTATGTTACATTAAGAGTATGCGACATGAACACGATAAACTAAGTTTTAATTGGGCACAAGTTTAGTATAATCCAGAGAGGTAAACAAAAGGGGAAAAAAAAAGTGAGAGAAACTAAAAGGGAATATCTAAGGGCCCAACCGGGTTCGAACCGGTGACCTCTTGATCTGCAGTCAAATGCTCTACCACTGAGCTATGGACCCTTTGTTGCTTAATCCTTGATACTATTAATTTATAACGATAAAATCATGACTCTGCTCTGGATCCGCACAGAGCGATGTCCTCATATTTCTCGTGTGGTATATGACGCTGAGCGACGTTTAATTTCAGGTACAAAGTACAAAGAAACTGTCGATTTTTCTGATTAGAAAGTGATGGAGAGTGGTGCTTGATTCTTGTAGCATTGCAAGACAAGAGCACAGTAGACGAACAGCATTCTTGATTCTTCTAACCAAAGTTCGTTCATTTCTCCAGTTGTTATTTGCAGTCGAATCCAATATCGAAGCATCAAGGAGGGTCTCTATCAGACGCCTTATGCGATAGGAAGAGGCAGGAAAAGGAAAAATCGAACCGATCGCCGGAAGATCAGTCTCTCATCTATGTTCTGTGTGAAGAAATTATAGCTTGGCATGACAAAAATAAACAGAAGCATCCTCTGTACTCATTGCTGGGAGAGAGATGCCGAAGAGATCGCCGGTGGCGAGGGCGGGAGGAACTGGTCGTCGGTCCAGTTCATCTCGCCCCAATGTCGCAACATGCTCTTCCAGTTGCACAAATTGTCGATGCACTTGCCTAGCCGCGCATCCTTGACCTTGATCTTCCAATGCCCGTCCGCGTAGTTGGCCTTCTCGGCCTCTCTCCGATCCCATTCCAGCTGCGCCTTCTGCTTTGAACCCAACATGCAGAACTGCTTCAGGACCTCTGGCATCGCGTCATGCACTCTCCACCACCGCTCGTGCGCGACGTTACTGGCAAACTCCTGGAAGAAGTCGACGTTCCAGTTACAGTCGTAGTCCCGGAAGCAAAGCCACGGCTTCACTCCTAGATAGTGAAGCACGTAAAGGATCGGGGGGTCCGCCCCGAAGAGCCGAGTCTTCATTTGCTTCTTCTCTTCCTCGTCACCGATCCAGAAGTGCTTCAAGAAGTTCATGTGTCTAGGGATCCGGTGCCACCACGTGAAGATCTCGTTCAAGTAGCCTTGGTCACCGCCATTGTAGGACTCTATCTCATTGATGTGCTTCATCAGAAGGTTGAACGTGCAATTGGATGGCTCAATTACCATGACACCAGAGTTGAATAGCGTGGCATTGTTCCCAGTGGCCGATATTTCAGGCATGGCGAAGAGGAAATCGATGTTTCGGAGGATGAGCAAGTCGGCGTCAATGAATATGATCTTGTCATAGTCGGTCAGCTGCCACAACCGGAACTTGCTGTAGTTCCACTCGTTGTAGGCGTCTTTCTCGGCCTTTGGGTTCCTGATGCGCTGTATTGTGCGGATCTTCCAACCGGCTGCCTCCAGACCGCTCCTGTGGTAGTTGCTGATCGAATCGTCCACGAGTATTATGAGGTCACGGGTCGAACCGGCCATTCGTATGCTTTGAGCAGCAGCTATTGCCCCACAGACGTACACATGAGCAGAGTGAAGGATGGTCGCATAAGCTTCTCGGCGTGCATCTCCCGTTCTGTTTGCGAGAAACCGGACTTGTGTTATCACATATGGGATAGCATATAAGATGGTGGTGTGCGTGTGCGCGCGAGAGAGAGAGAGAGGGAGAGAGAGAGAGAGAGCTTGTTATAGAACTGACCTCTGACATTGAGAGGAAGAGCAAGTTCACATGACCCAACAGGGAGCTGCAACTTCTCTCTCAGGACACTCAGATTTGGCCTGTAAAGCCAAACGTTGCCTATCTTCTGGACAAGCTCTTTGCAGGTGAACAAGTTGGGTATCGGAAAGCACTTGGAGACGAAGAGGACATGCACTGGATAGCTCCCTTTGGCTGCTGACGCGAGCCACGCCGCTGTGAGCTGCAAGTGGAGCCTCGCCACATCTCTCGACCAATTGCCCTCGTTCCTGCATGGAAGTTTCACGGCGATAAGGTCAAGCCGCACAGCCGGTGGTTTGATGCGCGGTAGGTTCGGGCAAATGGGTACTTCAGTTTCTTCTTCCTCGTCGATCCACTCCGGATATAACGAATCCCAAGTGACGTTTTTGGCAGCATATTCGAGGGGCAGAACAATGTGGTTTGCCCTCGGAAAAAGCAGCTTCCAATATGCATTTTCACTTTCGTTGAAGTTTAAAAGGCCGATTCCATGATAGTCATTTTTCCCATTTAGGCTGTCTGTTACGTCTCTTATATCCTCCCAATCTATGTCCAAAAGCGCCATGTATCGTGGGTCTGATCCGCCCCATATCCATCTGTTGACAAAACTTGGCCTGAGCAATAGAATAAAGAAAGTTATGCTTGCTGCCTGGAAGAGTAAGAAATTGATGCTTGTCCATGTGTTTGTTCATCAAGCAATGTGTGAACACTGCATGTTTTTTGAAATATTTCTTACCGAATCGTGGATGATGATAGACTGTCACTGCTGTAAACTTCGGGACGGTAGAGTATCGTTGCGAACGTGCCGCATATAGTAACGGCAAGGAGGAATTTCAATAGAGAGAACTTGCAGTTTGCACTCTTATATTGGAGGGGCAACTGCAAAGATTTGCCGATTCCTTTGGGTTTACTCCGCTGTAGTTTCCGCTTGTGTATATCTTCACTGATTCAAGTGGACATTGGCGAATGGGTCAGCAAACAAAAGAAATGAGAAAGTACATGAAAGTCGTCGATGATTCCAAGCAGCTTAACAGAATTATTCGTAATATGTGCGATAGATGTAGCAAACCAACCATAAAATGGAAGATATTCATAAAGTAAATTCAAATGTTAGTAGTCTATCTTTAGTCAGAACAGAGGACACAATAAAACCCTCAACTGTCACGAGGGATACTAAGTGAATCGGCAGACAAGTGCTCGTTTCAAGTTGTGTCCCTTGAAGTATGAACCTGTAGAAGTTCTGAATTTTTACTGATTATTCAAGACTGCATTTGTTTTCTAATCCTAAAGCTGAACTCTTTGCAGATGAGGAGCAAATTGCTGCACCAGCTACTTTTCTTGATTGTTGATCAATTGGTCTGACTAAATAGTTCACGGAAGAAAATCCTTGAGCATGAGATCGGGTTTTCAGTGATGCCATACCGATATATACATCGTGCAAAACTATGCAGCAGTGTTCATCTGGGATACATTTCAATGCATATTCTTTATGAAGATGACATTGATCTGCTTCGTCAGTATAAAGAAGCAAAACTGTTATGAGGAGGCTTTTTCTATGACTGCATAGAAATTCACGTTGACTTAGCGATCGCAAGCAGATCATGTTGGAATTTACAGAGCATTACCAATTCAAGTATTTGATCAAGATGTAAAAACTAAGATCGCGTTGCTTGTTACTGTTTAAATTCAGGTTGCAGGGGACCTCAACTTTTTAATGAAGCTTTCCCTTTAAGTAGTTCCCCCATGAATTAATGAAACCAAATCTGATAATTGAATGAAGAAGAAACTCACTTTGACAATGACAACCTGTGTTTGATCTCGAGATTATCGTCTGAACTTCCCATTGCTTCTCTCAGCTGGATTTACTCGAAGCAGGGGAATCCACCATCTGATCGACAGGACAGTGCAGGAAGAATCATCAAACATGGTCAGAGGAAGGCTAAGCCAGATGCATTTGCCATGATGATTTGATAAGCCGAAAAATAAATGGATGTTACTTAAACTGCAGAAAGAATGACAGAATCAAGAAGTGGGTGAGTAAGCATTTCAAATTCAAGAAGATTGTTGTGTCAAGAAGCTGTTTTTGTACAGACAATTCAACGAAAAACCAAATTAAGTTCCTTTTGTGACATTCACAACATTGCTCATTCCTAGCCAAGAGAGGGGTAACAAAAGCACTTCCTGACTAAAATTTGCTAGAGAAGAAGAAACTAAAGTAGAAAATCCTGGACCGCTGAACATTACATGTATAAAGCGGGAGAACTAATTCAAGAAAAACCATCACATGAAACTGGATCAAGAACAATAGCATTTACGCAGTTGAGCGAGAGAGAGAGAGAGAGAGAGAGAGAGAGATTACAAACCTATGTGGTTCTGGGGTTTCTTCTGAATGACATGGAGAAGCAAATAAGGTGAGACAGGTCCAAGTGGGGTCAATATAGAGGGATCCGACCTCTGTTTGAATTCTCGTTCACACTTTGCTTTCCATTTTTTTTAAACTGCTTCATCATCGATACCAAGTTACCAACTTTTTCATTATTTTCTTTTTCCTGTATGTTTTTTCTACTTCTCTCCCGCTTTATCCTTTTGTCCTGGCAAGGATAGATCAACTGTAATTTTCTCGAAGTTGATATCTGACTGCAAGTTGCGGTTACACTAACATGTGGAAATAGTTGAAATGACAATTAAATATGAAAAACATGCCACTGTTATGTTAGTTGTTAGGACTAAAACACAGATTCACATTCAGAAAATGCAGAGAATGCATTACAAAAATGCAGAGGAGAGGAATATGCAGACCAGCTTGAAAAAATGCAGAGAACATGCAGGGTAGCAATTGTTATAAAAATTGATTGAGCACTAGCCCTCTCAGCTTGTGCCAAGCCACCAAACCCCAAAAAGCAGGCTTAAAAATGATCATTATAAAGGTGGGAAAAATAAGTTGCTCTAATCTTTAAACCTCTTTTCTCCAAAAGTACAAAACAAAAATTGCCGTCATATGAGGTAGTTGCACATTAGGTTGAAGAGAACAGATTAGTTGATGATTCATGATGCATCTGACAATGGAAAGTGAGTCAACTCATGTCCCATCTTACTTACCCGATTGAGCAAACCTATTATTTTACTTAAAGCTATAGGCAGAAGATGCATATGATCTGTTGGAAAGCTGACTGTTAAACCGATTGATAATTATAGTCAATGCTTTTTGGCTAAGTTAAAAGTTCCTGTGAATCATACCCCCTTTTATTGTAAAGGTGTGGTGTCATTTGTGAGAGAGTTGAAACCTCCATATTGCCCTCTTTTTTCGGCTTATAATAAGTACGGATAAGAGCTATAGAATAATAATATCAGTTGCATGAGCATCTACAGGTCAAGTCAGTGTTTATCTACAGATATTTCTTTTTCCTGTTTTCCTGAATCATTGTCCTCAATGACACCTTTAAGGAGAATTTTTCACCATGTAATCCAATATTTTCTACTTTTCTTTATTTTTTGCAGTTTTTCTTATTAAACCCTAATGGAAAGAACCAGAAATAACTACTACAGAAACCATTTTTATCTTTCTTGGTCTTGCTCCATATTCCTTGATGCTAAAGTAAAGGCAAATTAAGGTGAAATTGAAAGATTAATCAAGATTGATAATGCAATCAAATTTCACCAAACGAAAAAAGGGAATACAAACGCGGTCAAAGACACCAATTAGAATGTTTAATGAAATTAAAGTTGGTTGACACCCACTACGCATCACTTTCCAAAGGGACATCTCACTTTCCATTTTGTCATCCGAAAGACCTAAGCATTGTAGTGGGATAAAGATTATCCAAGAAATCAGAAAAGAAGTAACTCAAAAGTCAGAACTAAGTTTGGTCTCTTCTATTTACAACAAATCTGAATACATTAATCAAACATTAGATTGACCACCATGAATATTAGCTTCGAAGCTTCATAAAGCGTGGGAAAAGGGAGCATCAGAAGTCCACGTGGCAGCGACCCGACCGCCCACATGTGAGGCAGACGTGAGCGGAGCTTTGCTATTATAATTCTTCCCTTTAGGATGGAAGCCGTGCACTCATCGCTACGTATCTCTCTGTTACTCCATCCCATGCACTTGTCTTAATACTATATTTCATATAAATAAAACAAAAAAACATCATATGTCTGTAAAAGTACGAAGATAGTGTAAATGGAGATGTGACAGAGTATGAATGTTGTCGTAGAAGCGAAGCAAACCGACCAAAATGGAAAGAATAGATTTTCTGTGGTGTTTTCCAGCTGTCGATCCATTCATCGGGAAGCAAAAGCGAGGGATTTTTCCACCAATGTTTCACTTCCACATCCAATATAGATATAAATAGGATAGAGTATAAATTATTTTTATTCCGTCATTCACCCTTTGATTGGTATGCCCATCTTTTGTTTTTCGTTTTTTGCTTTTTTCATGTTGATGTTGAGATTTGGTTTGATGTGGCTTCTTTGGACCACTTAAGACGTAGGAAAACGAAATATACCTAGAAAACATGGGTATCTGTTGGGAGATTTTTGGCTTATGATAGGCCCAATGTTTGGCAATACTTGGTTGGTCTACTTGGTGAATTCAAGGAGAGTTTTCTGACAAGACGAGAAATAGTTTGCTATTCCTCTCCTAACAATCATCCGGATCCTTCTCTTAATTCCACATCACAACCAAACATGAAAAAGTGCTACATAGAGTTTGGTCTTATTAGTTGCCAAAAGAGCAACTAAATGGGCGAGATTAACGCATCTAAATCACGCTTAAGCAATACTAATGGTAACTTCAAGGATAACCAACGAAAAAAAGATAAAGCTTGAAGGAACCTCTTCATAATTACGGACTGCACGGAGAGAGAGAGAGAGAGAGAGAGAGAGAGAGAAGATGCCAATTAGCTCATCAACATATACTTACAAGCATGCGCAGCCCCACATCCCTTACATTCTCTTTTGCCGATTAAATGCACTGACACTCCTCTAGCCTTACACGTTAAACCCATGAAAATGCAAGTTTTCTGCTTATGAAACCCAAAGTTTGGCAATCAATCCTGGCTGAATGACTTGACATTGCGGACAATATAAATTATGAACAATTTCAAAGGAAGGTTTCTTCCAGCCCAAAAGATAAGAGGAATGAATGTATTAAATTTATTCATGAATGGCAGCCGCGGAACAAGGCTCAATGAGCAGTTAAAAATTCTTCATTCTGAAGCATGGACCTCAGCACCCAAAAAAGCAAATGATATAAATCGAAACACCAAAGGCATCCTAGAACCATCGAATGATTGAATTGATGGTGGTACATGGTGGTACAAGCCTATGTTTGCTTGATGCTCTGGAGAATGAAGATGCTTATCATTATCGCCTCCACAGCCACTACTCAAATACAGAGCACAAAAATAAACAGCACAAAGGTTCCTCTTGATCTATATGGCCAATGACAGATTATGAGGGGTAAAGGAATCCCTTTACTTGATAAATAAAGGACTATCAAGTGGCCTCTTCCAAGTTTATGCATCAGGCTCAGAGAATTTTTCCTCTTTAGGAGGTGCGAACTGTTTGCAAAGCTTCGATCTTGTCCAGGGATCCATAGGAGGTCTCTGTGGAGGTTGAGGGACTGGAGGCTTCGACTGTCTAAGTTCATTTTCTCTGTCAATAAACCTGTTCAAACATCATTCAGCAAAATACAACCAGTTAAGACATCTAATTGCATAACCCCCTGAGAATGCACACAAAAACATCACCAAAGTGACATCATGATTCATCATGAACTACTAGTGCAGGTTATTTTAAAAAAAAAATTTGAAAAAACTTAATCAATTAGGATCACTTTTCCCTGGGTATTCAATGGGCTCGCGTGAAGCTTCCTCAAAAACTCCACTAATAAACTCATTAGAGGGGTGGTCCATCCTCACTCAAAAACATGCTTGAGATAATAAGGAATGAACTTTTTCTTCTTCCCTCCTGGTTTATACATCTAAAAGCTTCTTTATCTATCTACCCTCTCCCCCCCCCCCCCCCTCCCTCTCTCTCTCTCTCTCTCCCTCCCTCCCTCTCCCCCCAAAACACAGGAAACTGATGTCAAAGTTTCATATCATTCCGCTTAACGACTCGCTGAACTCCCTCTCTCTGTCACAAGTAACTATATAGCCATTGGATCAAACTAGATACATATATTGGATATTATTAATCCACCTACACAACCTATTCTAGCTCATGAGATGGCAGAGTGGAAGACAGATTTAATACATTTTACAGACTTTATAAGCAAGAAATAGAATTATGGCCTTACTCAATATAAGCCATGGGTGCAGCATCACCAACTCGAATGCGAGTTCGAAGAAGTCTCGTATATCCACCAGCTCGATCTCTGTGTTCACATATATTGAAAAGGGTAAGGTTCATGACAAATGAAGGGATGAAAGATTAATGAGCTTATAGTCACTTGTATCTATAGGCCAGTTCTGTGAATAGTTTGTGAAGGACATCATCTCCTCGCACAAAAGCAGCTGCTTGCCTAGCAGCATGAAGGGTACCCTGGCAAAATATAACAAGTATCGCAAAAGCGCCAATCAGTCAAACTAAAATAAACTCGGCACAAAATTTCACTTGACTGACGGTAGAGATAGTCAAATAGGATAGGACAATACTACCAAGTGTATGAAGATGCATACCCAAGACACTAAGGTAAAACTCTTCGTCAATTGTTAAACTTTTAGTAGTATTTCATTTTTACCATGGAACTTCACTTTGAATTAGCGAAACACTCAACTTTCAATATTCTATCAATTTTGTCACTCCAACAATATCTAGTCAAGATACAAACAGAAATATCACATGAACATCCTACTTGTCAAAGTTTGAACAGTAAAATCGTAGTACCAATCTCAAAAATTGAATGTTGAAATTGAATCAATGCAAGAGCTGAGCCATTACAATCATGTCCAAAAAAATTGTCTCCCGTCAGAGTTTCAATATGTGATCTTAACGGTAATAAACAAAATGGTAAAAATGAAACAACGTCAAAAGATGAGTGCTCACAATTGAGAAACGTCAAGCCCTTTGGCCCTAATGTCCCATATTACAAGTTTCATACCAATCAATGTAAAGTATTTCAACTAGTATACTTTCAGATAAGTTGAGCACTACAATACCAGATGTTCAAGTTCTGAAAAAATTTTGTTTTCAACAACCTAACATCTAGAAGCAGCACAGCTAACATCTTCAGTATCCAGATTGAACTAGCCACCAGCAAGTGCTTAAGCAGTAGAACTGTGATGGCAAAAGGCTAACCTAACCCCACTTTGGAGTGTAAGATGAGAATGAAGCAAAGTCCAACATTGATTAATAAAGCTCCCATAACATCTCAAGGCATTGAACAACAATATTATTGGCTACAACCTAAAAACTATGTCCTAAAGGGGTAACTGTAAATCTATCATCATCAAAGGCAACAGAATAATGACATGATCCTACCTCTTTACCAAATTGTACCATATTATCAGCTAACCGCCGGACCTCTTTGGCCTGCATTTTCAAAGATCAATCAGAAATATGCAGTTCAAATGGTAATCATTGTCAAGCACTCCATAGATGCAAAAACGAATCGTACGGCAACTTACCTTAGCCACAGTGGTTTCGATGCGCTCGTGTTTCACCAACTGCGATACCATTGTCCTGTTCACCCGAATAATTCCATCAAATGAAAAACCTTTACAAGCCCAAAAGGTTCAAATTCAAATCTTTAGGTCAGGGTTGCAAATAAAACCTCAGCATGGACATTCTGTGGGCAGCAGGCCTACCAAGCTTCCTAAACTTCGTCATTTCTGGCGAAAAGAATGTAGACACAGTAAGCATAAATCCTCAAGAATTTATCAAAACAGAAGCTTTCCCAACACTATAGCCACCCCAACAAGAAAAAAAAAGAAAAGAAAAGAAAGAATGACAATATGGTTCGGCCAAGTTCATCATTTCAGGGGCTGCTTCCTTTCCAAATTTCAACTTCATCAACAGTTCTCCACAACCCGCTCTCAGCTATCGCGAAAGTAAGCGGATTCATCTAAACCCATCTCGATCTCAGCAAACCGAAACGTGGGAAATCTCGCGCGGACAGTTCGAACCCGCTTTCAACTCGCGGTGCGCTACAGCCCCGGACTCGACGAATCGACCAGAAAGCGGCGAGGAGAAACGGGACTGACATCGACCCATCGAGCAAACGACGAATTCCCAAGACAACCCCAGGAAAACCCACGAACGCGCGAAGATCAGGAGAAGAAGGAAACACGTACCGGCGTCCGATCGGCGACGGCCGGAGGAGGCGGAGATGGAGCGGCCTCTGGATTTCGACGACGGAAGTCGGAAGAGCGAAGTGAAAAGAGGGGTTTTGAGGTGGTTTTAGGCTAAAGCCAGCCGGCTCGAATGACGGGCCGGGCCGGGCCGGGTCGGGCCATAATAGGCCAATCTGGGCCGAGAATCTGTCGAGCCGAA
The DNA here is from genome assembly GCA_016097605.1 of Eucalyptus guilfoylei. Classification (NCBI taxonomy): domain Eukaryota; kingdom Viridiplantae; phylum Streptophyta; class Magnoliopsida; order Myrtales; family Myrtaceae; genus Eucalyptus; species Eucalyptus guilfoylei. Next base: position 57,314,300 of record CM027867.1, on the reverse strand, counting down.
GCCATCCATCCTTAAATAAAAAGCATGCTAAGTTTGGGCTTGGGTGGGCTAATGCCGGGCAAGAGTCAACGTACTAGGAAATTAAATCACGTAAAAAACTAAGTTCTAATTCATTATCACTTATATATATATAGTTAAAGCCGGAAATGAGAGAATATTTAAAAACCATTGATGCGGTCGAATTGTCCTTGAGAGATGAAAGAATCATAAGACTTTTAGGGTTTGATGTCATAATCTTATATCGGACCGCATTTATTCAAGGTGATGTAATTTATGTACATTTTTTTATCCAGTTCAGATCGCAATTTTTTTCTACGGAAATGTGTATAGATATGTTTGTGAATATATGCTCGTGTAACTGGCTAGCCATATAATATATACATATATATTGTTAAATTTAAAATGTGCTGTATAAAATTAGTCGCATTTCACACGAGTATTAAATTTAAGACATAGGAAAAGAGTATGATTTTCTGAAAGTTTTAGACAATTTTCTTGCGTGATGTATTGAACCCTTCAAATAGGGCAGGTTGAGTAAAAAAAGCCCGATCCAAATTGGCTCAATTAGACTGCTCTTGACTTATTTCCATATAATACAAATCTACTGACTCATAGTCAACTCGACCCATATTACTCAAATATTTATTTATTTAATCAAATCTAAGAAAACTCATACCCAAACTAAGGTGAGAGTGCAAAGTGAGTAAAGGCGAGATTGAATGAAGGTGAGAGACAATGAAGAGAGAGTTATAGAAATGAGTTAAGTCTAAATAAGTTATCAACTCATTATTAACATTCATATTATTTTGGGTTTTATCATTTAAAACATATTTGTAACACATTTACTAAATATAACTAATTCATGGGGTTGACATGTCTATAATGTATACCCTCTCTTATACTATTTTTATGTTATCTATGCTTAGACGCAACATCTCTCCAAACTCTTTTTCATTGATCTTTTCCTCTGTACCTTTATTGCATTATATATAGTCTTGTTATAGTGCATAATTTATGCAGTATATGGAGCAAATCTGTCCGAGTTAAATTGTACAAAATATTCGCTTCGCTTATGTTATAATAATTGTTTTTAGAACTAGGTCAAAGATTAGATTCTTAATGACTTTGAGTTATTTGTAAGATTAGATTCTTAGCAATGAATGCTATATTTTTCCGAGATTTATGTAGTCACCCTTTCTTCCTCCAATAAAAAATCTGTCCAATTGATGAATGATATCACATCTAGATTTATTCTTACATACCATTATATCACTTTCCTTATATATTGACAACTGATATCTATTTAAGTCACATTCTAGGTAATTTCATCGAAATTATTCTTTTTGGCATGGCATTGACAAAATTGTCGCCAAAAGAAGATAACATTTGATTGGTTTGTACCTATGGTCTAAAATGGTGATTGATGGGTATCTTTCATTTGTATATTCTAACAAGTAAAAAATGTCATAATGGTTGTACGATGGACAGGGACACGATTCCTCAATAGTCTGTATATATAAAGTAAATGAGGCAATCAAAGATTATTTTTAATAGCAATTTGTTCATGGATTCTTCTAATTGTCGCCATCAATTTCCCTTTCGTTGGCAAAATTTCCATTCGCCGAGGCACCTTTTGATTTTTCTTATCTTGACCTCCACCTTTGATTGGTCGCTACAGCTCTTTCATGAGGTGGCCTCTCTTGACAATGGTGTCCAATTGGGAATGAAGAAATTTTACTTTTGCCAATTGATCATCCATATCTTATTAATCTGATATACTACACAAATATAAATACGATGCCTAAATTTGTTCAAGTTGCTTAGGCCGGGATTTGTTCTCTTAAAACCTTATACTAAGATGGGGATTTCATCTTACTTTTCTTTTTCATTTTCTTTTCTTTTCAGACATATCGCATAGAATTTTCCGAAACAAAAGAAAAGAAAAGAAAATTTTATAGTGGAACTTATCTTTTAAATGCAACAGTTTTTTTCTCATTTAAAAAATGATAGTAGAAGTCATTGCACTGGCATATTTGATAAAGCATATCTAGATGTGTCTAGTACATCTTACGAAAATCAAAATTTACATATCATAGAATGAGTAGCATAGTCCAATTAAGCTTTAATGCATAATTTTATGACATGTTGACATGGTGAACAATGGCGCAATCTTTTGGGATAATTATGTGAGTCGGCAAAACTAGTTTCATGTAACAAGTTTTAATGTGCTAGTGAACCCATAACTCTTGTTATATACACGCAATTGACTCCCTAACTTTTTTTGTGCAATCAAATTTTCTAACTTCCTTTTTTCCGCGATTAGAAACCTACCATCAGTTTGTTGATGTGATTAGCTTACGTGGCGATAACTTACCACGTAGGATTGACGTGATATGTCCCCTTAGTCAAATGCATGACAGGCAACACCTTTCGCCCTTGCAACACTGGCAAAAGCAACGAGGATTAATTGTCAACCCTCATTGATGTCTAGTGAATAGTGAGGGCAAGGGCCTTCAATGGACAATGGCATCTCCTCCACGATGGCGTTGGCCGGTGGCGGCAGGTGATGGCATCACCATATATAGAGCACGGGCATTGACCTCCACTTGATCTAGGTAAGGGAACACTAATTTTATTGTGGAAAAAATAAAGATTAAGAGTTCAACCCAAATTATGATGATAATAAATTGTTCATTGATATCATGAATATGTTTTCACATGATAGCATAAGATATATTCACCCAAGTGCTCAAGATAAGATGACGTTAAAGTTGTCAACAACCATTTTTTTCTTCATAGACTTTAGCAAGGAAAAATTGATCACTTTGTACGCGCGCGCGCATATAAATATATAGATTCTCAATATCCTATTCGAAACGATTTCATGGTTTTCCACATCATTGCGGTACACAAATTTCAAACTTAGTAGGCTAAATAAAAGTTGCCTAGCAAGTAATTCAAAAAGTTACATATATATCACTATGTGAAACAATGAAAGCCCTTTTCTCAGTCTTAGGTGAAATAATGGCCACAATCATAAGGTTGAATTACTCATCATATCTACAAGAATTTCTTATGAGCTCTCATTTCACCATTGTAAATAAATTACCAAGATGCATCTTGCGGTGCTTGGGGAGCTGTCCTCGATATTACTCTATCAGTATTGGGATTTGCTTGTTTTACTACTTATTTATTTTCTCTATAAAATTCAAGAATGAAAAATACATTCTTATATTAGTGAACACAATGAAAAAAAAGTCAAAAGACCTGACATATCATATTTGCATTTCTTTTTCATAAAATTTTAAGCGTTTATGGTAAATAGAGGTTTAATTTTTAAATATATAGCTAATGGAGGCATAAATGCCAATTCAAGAAAAAAATGTTGAAATACTCTCAATTGTGTTTTCCATCTCTCTTTAAGTATAGAAGATAGTATTTATATAAATATATATATTTGGAACTGATTAACAATACGAATAAAAAAGAAAGTGCTTGCGTGTCAATACTTGTTCCTCAGTATGTTACGGATTTTGAGGGAAATTTATCAAGTCTCTATTAGTCATAAAACATTAAGTTCTAAACATATAAATAGAAGATAATAGTCACTTCTTGCAAAATTGTTGAAGTAGGCTCTCTGTGTTTTTTTTCTGCTTTCGCGTGATCTTTGCGCCCTTCGAAGGGACCAAGTAATTTATGTTCGTCTCTTGTCAAATCAGCATCGACTTTAAAGCAACAAGACAAGGCCAGATTCGGCAGGAGAAATGAAAGAAACTGAAGTTTTTCATATCTGACAAAAGCACACTGCATCTACACGCACCAGAGACAGAGACTCCTCTCTCTTGCTTTCTCCCTTCCCCCTTGTTTTACGCCACTTGTTTCCCCATGGCCAGTGGTTTTCCTGTGGAATTCCCATGCCTCTATTGTTTTTACTGGCTGCCTTTGCCTCGATATTATTCTTTCTTGATATGGTTGATGATGTAGCTTGAGGTGTTCTGGCCCTATGGCTACGTGCTATAATATATTTTGTGGGGGCTGCCAGGGACTATTGGGATCAGACAGAATCTGTCTTGAACTTCTGATCATCAATCCCCATACGTAAGTTACGGTGCAGATGCTCTGAGAACTTAGATGATGTTGCGAATTTCCTATAAAATATTTTATCTTGGAAACCACCAAAAAAAAAAAAAAAAAATTGCTCCGGATGAATTTAAAAGGAATAAATCAACAAGGATAGAGTATTTTGTGTGTATATATCTTAGAAATAGTTGAATATATACAATTATACATATCCAGCTAACAATAGCTATAAAAGCTTTCAACAAGGATGCAACATTTTAGATGACCAAATTATCGCAATAAGTATTTCTAGACCTCACGATTTAAGTCACTTAGAACTTGGACGAAGTGAATTTCTCATTATAATCTACTTTTTATAACTTCAATGAGAGCTAATGCTTATTGGGTATTTTGATCCAATGATTTATTCACATTGCATATTGACGGCGGAAGGTAGAAAAGAAAGTTATGGGGTGGTAGTTTTGTGGGTGCGAAAATGGAAATGCCACCAGAGTTAGGCATGTATGTAATTTCAAAGAAAACGACCAAAAAATAACAAAGGTAAAAGTCCACTTTTGGTGAGGAAAGTCATCCATATTTGAGAATTTGATTAGGCAAATTAGAAATTCAAGAATTTGATCAGAAAAATAAACAATTTTGAGGACTGAGAATGAACTTCTTACCTGTTAAGCCAAAAAAAAAAAAAAGAGCAAGAGGAGCAAGAAAGTGCAAACTGATTATGTATAATCAATTTAGCACAAAAATGCTCCTTTTACACGTTATGTGAACTAAAGGCATAAATAGCCACAGTCAAAGAGTTCAAGGAAGAGAAATTGCAATTAAGACTTACAGGGGTTCAACACCTCGTGTCTACGTCCTTCCTTCCAACTATAATAGCTCAAATAGGCTGAATTTCGCTAGTTCAGCCAAGAGTACAAGTGCTGCATCGCTACAGGTGTGGAAGCTTCTCTCGCACAAAACTAGACTCATGCAACAACCGTCCTATAGATCATGTCGCTAACGGAACCCTCTAATATGTGCTCTCACACCTTGTATACATAGGCTAGTTGAATACATTCCACCAACTATAAAAACACGCATTTCTAGTGATTACACAGGATCCATCACGAACTTTCTCTCACATAAACAAATCATTCTCCCTAAGTACAATCACTCTCTCGTGTCTATAAATGGGTTTGTCACTCTTACTAACTTTTAGAAATAACACTCAAATGAGTATTACAAGTTCATAGAAAGGATGACTAAAAAACCTCTAGATAATGTTTAATTTCTCTTGATTTATGCTTCTCAATTGCATCACTTCTATCCATAAGGGAATGGAGTGAGGTGGGGCCATTTAGTTTCAAGTGTGTGGTTTAACTCATACGCTTTGCAAATAGCCAAATTAAAAGTCTAAGAGAGAGAGAGAGTAGAACATAAAAAAAAAAAAAAATACTATGTGACTTCTCTCCAAGTTTTCTTCTTTTATAGTGCTCCAAATTCGAACCTTGCAAATGAATCTTGTAATCATTATATCCATCTAATCCATCTTATAAATCTTGATAACATCCCTTTTGTATGAAAAACCTTGCTTCAATCTACATATGCTATCTCTGAATTAACTCACTCTAGATATTATCTATTTTGATCCATCCCACAATTAGCCTTGAGAATTTGTTCTTTCGCATGTAGGGAGGTACTTTTCCAAGAGGTTATTTATTCTGGTAGTGTTCTCACTTGAGCATACTTAACATTTGAGTTCCAATTTTAAACATTGTCGTTTCATCTATGTGTTAAATTCCAATTTACATATATAATCAAAAAATACTCTCCTCTTGTTCAAATTCATTCCTGCCGCTTTTGCTATCCTAGAAGCCTATCAGGAGACACTCCTCATTTAAGACCTCTAGCATCAACAATCACTTCTCACCCTCGTCAGACCAAGTCATTATTTTGTAAGTGAATCATGTCTTCCTATGAGAGAAGGCTTTAATTAAGCCATCTCGCAAGTCTTTCGAGCACATATGTCCATGATTTTCAGCAAAGATAATCTTGATATTATAGTTAATGGAGGGGGGATGGGTCTTTGGTTTGGGAACTCCAACGATTGTCAAATCTATGTTTGGAAAGTCCACTTTGCATCAGTCTAATCAGATTGCAAAACTAATGCTTACATCTAAGGTTGAGCATGGTTATAGGATAGAACCTAAAATCGAAGAACCAGACTAGTGGGAACCTGTTCAGTTCTAAGTTCCAAGATACGCAAAGCAAATTTTCAAGTTTAAAAAAATTGGAAACTTGTTTTAACAGATAGGTTTTTGGTTTTAAATAGGTGAAACCTGAAATTTGGAATCTAGAATCTGAAACAAGAATTTGTGTTTTTCTTAATTTATGTTTTCGCGTGATCCTACAATATTCCATTGTATCAGATAATGAGTATATAATTTGAAACCATTAACTTGAACTTCCATTTATAACTGAGACTTTTATTTTATTAATATTTCGTATTCTTCGTGTGCTTAAATATAAGTTGCGATTAGTGGATTATGGCAACAAATAGTGGTCATTAAAAGTGATGATTCATTACGAACGTTCAATTAATAATACAGGTTGAATATGGGTAGAATCGGAAAGTGACCTTGGAACCTGTGATAGGATAAGTTTTGGGTTCCAAAATATAAAGAACCTATTTTAGCGGATAGGTTATAAATTATAAGTGGAACCTATATGGAATCTGGAATCACTCATCCTTACTTATAGCTATAGCCTAACAGCTCGACTAATTGCATAACTTACGTTTGGTTCTACATCTTATTTTTTGCAATTTTCCAAACTTAACAAAATTTGAATCGTGTGATAGTTGAATCTAGTCCTAGCTTCGACTTGGTTGAAATAAAAACCTCTGCATGTTTAAATAAATACATTGAATACTATGGGCTAAGCATTTTAATTTATCTCATAAAACTTTTATGTGCATCTTTCTAACAAAATATCAAGCCTGATATTCATCTGGCCCCCCCTTCAAATCATTGGAATTTTACCTACATTCTGTGACTGTTTCCCACTTAAATGTCAATGAAGTATGAACAATATAGAGTTAAATCGATATAGCAATGATCTTAACCAATTTGGTTAAAAGGAAAGGGTTGCTCCAGTCAAAACTAGCATGATTCTTTATTAAAAGAGAAAACAAAAAAATTCGAGCCCATCATTTGGTCAAATATAATATCTTCTTACCTAAATTCGCATCGAAGGGAAGTGGAATAATGTTCCCTCTCTCTTTATGATGGTATATACAAATATATCATCTCATCATGCCCACTCCACCCTCTCCCCATTCGTTCATTTCCTCCATCTTTATGCATGCCTTTCGTACCCCTTTCATTAACGGCATAAATACACTCAAAAGGCACTATAGGTTGTATACATTATTTGGATAAAAAAAGAAATAAAGCATTGAATTATTAGGATAGAGAATTATGTCTCGGATGGATAAATCATTTAGACAACTGAAGAAAGGCTATTCACCAATTAGTGTGGGAAAATAATCGGTTCGATATCCATAAACTCCTCATCAACAAAAATAGATTACGTTTTCCTCTTAACCTCGACATAAATCACTCACTCACTCACCCAAAATTTGTCCAAATCTTGGACAGCTTCCTTGTCCAAAACAAGCATCAAAAGTCCTAGTTAAGCACTCTAAATCAGCAGCAGTTGATGCTCGTGTTCGAGAATTGGCTTAGACAGGCCAGACCCACGATTACCCAGATCACCCTTGTTGGATTTCACCATAGACTTAGGCAAGAAAGAAGCACCATTCTTGATCTTGCGCCCATGATCACCATCTTTTCTGTTGCCTGAAATTGAAGCGCCACCAGCAGCACCGATGGTTCTCGATACCGGGTCTCTGAGACAGCTCTCGGAGAGCCACTTGGAGAGCATGTAAGTGGTGGTCCTCCATGGAGGCAAGTAAAGGCCTCGCTCCCGGAGCGACTCCTTGGCCGCTGAGCAGAGGAGGGAAATGATCCGGTTGAGCTTGACCTCGTCCCCAACGAAGATCGATGGCAGCGTGTCTGTGAGCTCCTTGTAGCTCTGTGTCGGCCTCGCCACTTCGAACTGAGACTTGAAGTCCACGTCCACTATCAGCCTCTTCATTTGATGGTGCTGGTGATGATTCTTATGACCATCCTCGTCTTTGATCAACACATCGATGTACTCATAATCCCCTGTTTGAATATCAGAGAGAAACATAAGATGAACTAGTTCTTATTTAGCTTACTTCTCCATGCTTGGAAGATGAAAATTCATGACACACTCTTCCAGATTTGTGTTGATTCACACATCTTTTTACTGTTGGGCAGACTGATTTTGTGCTAAACCACCCTAATTGGTGGGGAGTTTGCCGGCGGGGAGAGACAGAGAGAGACCCACCGCCGGGGCAACAGAAGGAGGTGGCCCAAGAAGTGTGACAGAGAGAAGCGTGGAAGCCGTCCATCTTCAGCCTCATCACCAACCATTTCTTCAAGCCCGTGGTCTTCTCTGCGTCCCTCTTGCGCCTCATGTGCTTCAACAGGCTCTTGAGAACATCAACCTCAGCTCCGGTTCCGCTTTCAAGCACATCCTGAACACCCTTCCCAAAAAAAAAACAATTCAGTTCAGAAACACACATGCAAACTGGGAAAAGAAGAAGACTTAATGAAACAACAGGTGCATATACCCTCAAAGCAAAGTAATAGGAGTGGCGTTGGTTATCAGAGGCTTGCAAGCGCTGGGCGGAAGACGATGACGACGGTGGTGATGATGGGTAGTCATCAGATTCAATAAAGTCTTGTACCATCTGAACCAGCTTCTCATCATCTTCCATGCTGTCCATCTCGCTCTCTCGCTTCCTTCTCTCTCTCTCTCTCTCCCCCGGTGGAGTGTGCTTTATGGGTGAAAGTCTGGCTATGGAGTTGGCTCAGGCAATGGGATATATATATCTCGGACTACTCGACACGGGATGACTTAGGCGGTGGGGAGAACTGGTTTTGCACAGTGGTGAGTGGCGACAGATGAGGTCATGATAAGTACTTTCATCTTTTCGCTCACAGAAAAGGTCAAGTATATGGTAAATAAGAGATTAGTATATCGACAGAATATGTCTGCAGAATATCCTCCCTCGTTTGCCTTCCCTTTTTCTTCTTTATATCAAATGAAGGGCGTGAAATGATACGCTAGAGGCTCAACTGTTCCAACATGTCCGTAATGGAAATCTTACTCGGACTGGCTGTTGCACAATCTCGTGAGGGTCTCCAAAGTTCCTCCACATCGTATCCAGAAGAGATATGCTCTTTGACGTTTTAAAAAGATGCTCACGAGTCAATCTTGAGTGAATTTTGGATACCATGGATGTCGATGGGTGGACCTGGCCTTGGCTAAGAGTGAGTGCAACGTGGTTGAAAAAATTACCACATTCGCTTAGCAGGAGCAAAGTAGAAAACTCTGTGTGTAATCTCCTAGAGACAAGTGAAATACAATTCCTTTCATTAACTACCTTCGGCTTCTCCCTTCTTGCTTCATTCTATTTGTGCAATTACTTTCTGTCGCAGTTCCATGCAACTCTCGCGCATAACAAACCATAGGTAAAATCGTAAGAGATTAGAGAATCAATTAAGATTCGAAAAAATAGACCATAGTTTGAGGAACTTGCTCACGGATTAGGGCTTCATAGCAGCAACCCTTTTCTATGGTCATTTGAAACTCTTCCCATCTCAACAATCACCTCAATAATGGTAGGATATGAAAATTGTTTGAAAGAATGAGATTTGCTGAGGGGGCTGCTATTAGGGGTGTGCAAAGGAACCAGGACCCGCTCGGATCGCCCGAAACCGGACCGAACCCGCCCGGAACTCGATGTGGTTCTTAAGGAACCGGTCCGGTTCTGTTCCCATGGGCGGATTCGTATTTGGTTATATTATAATTATATATTAATTTTAAATATTTAAAAAATTCGAAATTAGTAAATATAAAATATTTGACTAAACTTGAGCATAATAGCTTCTCCAATTTAGATTATGACAAACACCCATCATGCCATTGGTTCTCTAAGTTAGACAGAAATTTTTTTTTTCCATAGAACTCGATGTGGTGATGGAAAATTTTGAAAGCCTGTGCCGAATCCGAAATTTTTCATGGGGGAAACATGAGATTTCAAGGGGCTTGTTGTACCTAGAGGAGAAAAGCGGTCTGAACATATAGATACCATAACATTTTTTTCCTCTTTATCATTGTTTGAGTTAGACTTAATGTTGGCTACTAGCTTCTGGTTGCGCAAGTCTAGATCGGCAATATTTCATTGACCTTTGGTGAGACGGTTCATGGATCCACCCGGGAACCGGACCGGAATGGACCGGTGATCCGGTTCTTGGGTGGATCCATGTAGCTAACGGATGGCTCCCAATTCCAATTTTTCGAAATCGATTTTTAATGGACGGTTCCCGGTTCTAGGGTGGGAACCGCCCACCCGAACCATGCACACCCCTAGCTGTTATAATTCTCAAATCAATGACCAACATAATCCCTTGCATAAAATTCCCTTTGTGTATGTTCTATATTTTCAATAAATATTATCCAATAAAAGCATAAAATAGAGAAACTCAAATTATGAAAGAAACAAAAATGAAAAAAAAACAAGAGTCAAAGGTGGAGTAGGCATACGACCGGAAAGAGGGGAATCCCATGAACCTAGATATTGCCTGGTGAGAAAGGAGGCATATCCTAGTAAAATCTTAGGTACTAGATTTCCCAGTGAGTGACAATTATAATGGCAGGCAACGAAATTGACATGATCCAGATCTGATGCCCCTGATATGGATGTACGAGATATGTCCTTTTGGGGTGACCCCATTCTCGGCGAATAAATACACTACCAGCAGATTTTAACAAGCAAGTTAATCCTCGTCCTTTTCCCTCGGTGCCGATGCTACGTTCGAGAGACATTTAGGGGAAGAAAAAGAGAGACAAATTCATCCAATTTTAAATTTGATCTGTTTCGTGCTCTCGTAAATTTCAAAATGAATTTGGTGAGCAAGTCGGATGTGGATTGATAACGAAAAAACTACTTAATTCCTAAAATCAAAGAAAATTTGGCCACATCAGAAAAAAGAAGGAATAATAACATCTTCTTCATAGTGCTTGGCCATGGCCACTCGAGCTTTTCTAAGCTCCAGGCCATGGTTGCTCGAGTTCCATTGAGCATGGTAGGAAAAAGTGTTTAAAAAATCCTAAATTGATTACATTGATGCTTATTTGGTTCCAAACATTTTTAATTATGTCAATTTAATTTTAAACATTTTGATTTAGAGTCAATTCAGTCATTGCATCTAACTTTGGATGAATATTACCGATGTCGACATCAATTGACTTATATGATATGATTGGCACTGATTCGGACTTTTTTAATAATATTTATCATTTATTTTCCTTTTTTCCTCCTCTTTTCTATGGGGGATGGAGAGAAAAGAGGAGGAAAAAATAAAAATGAAAAATGATTGAAAGTGTTTAGGCTAATGCTAATTATGCTATGGTGATTGACGTCCACATCAATGATATGAAATTAATTAGAATGACTAAATTGGCTCTAAGTCAAAATATTTAGGATTAAACTATTACAATTAATTGACCAAAAAAATCGCTATAATTAAAAAGTTTAAGTTTAAATTAGCACAAATGCAATAAATTTAAGAATTTATTTACACTTTTCCTGAGCTTAGCAAGCTAGGGTGGCCATGCTTGCACGAGCTTCTTCGACGAACTTGTCCATTGATCTCGGATGTACTTCTCCCTCTTGAACGGACTCTGAACCATTTCCCCTGAAAAAGCAATTAATTATGGATGGCAAAAACCATCCATTGATAGTCCCTCTTGAACGGACTTTGAACCATTTCCCTTGAAAAAGCAGTTAATTAGGGTAGCAAAAACCATCCATTGATAGTCGACCAACACAACGTTGCAATCAATTACGTCCAACATAGTAATAGTAGGGGAAAAATGTCAAAAAAGTTATAAATCTATCGCATATGTATCAATTTAGTCTTAAACTTTTTAATAATGTCAATTTAGTTATAAACCTTTTGACTAAGTATTAATTCGGTCATAAACATTTTAGTTGTGTTAGTTTAGTCCAAAACCTTTTGAACTAGTATCAATTTAGTCATAAATCTTTTAACTTAGCCCCAATTTAGTCATTTCGACTAATTTTGACCGAATTTTGTTGATATGAATATCAATTGGTTTACTTAGCACCACCAACACTGATGTGAATAATTTTTAATAATATTTTAATAATTTTTAATAATATTTTTTAAATTATTTTTATGATTTCTTTTTTTCTCTCTCCTTCATTTCTTCTTCCTTTAGATGGTGGCTAGCCATTGGTCATGGTCAGGAGAGCTAGCCATTGGCCATGGTCGAGTGAGCTAGCCCTTCTCAACATGGCGAGGTCGAGCCCTAGTGAGGGTCGGCCTCTCCAAATCTAGCCTTGGCAAGGTCGCCTTGTTGAATTTGGCGAGGGGGGCCCTTGCCTAGGCTAGATTTGGCAAGGTTGACCCTCATTGGGACTTGACCTTACCATGGCCTAGTGAGGCCAGTCACTCAGCCATAGCCAGTGGTTGGTCATCACCTATGGCCGATGGTTGGCCACTGTCTAAAGGAAGAAGAAAGAAAGGTGAGAGAAAAAAAAAAAAAAAAAAAATCAGAAAAAATAATTAAAAAATCAAAAAATTATTAAAATTATCCACATCAACACTGGCGGTGCCACGTAAATTGATCGGTATTCACGTTAGCAAAATTTAGCTAAAATTAACTAGAAGGACTAGATTGGCACTAAATAAAAATGTTTATGACTTAATTGACACTAGTTCAAAAAAATTATGATTAATTTGATATCATTAAAAGGTTTAGGATTGAATTAGCATAATTAATATATTTAGGATTAAATTAACATCAATGCAATAAGTTTAGAACTTCTATGACACTTTTCCCTAATCGTGGCCATGAAGCTTCAACAAAGCCGAGTGCTTTTTGTAGCTAGTGACATCGAAATGGCCATGTTGCTTATGAATTTGCAGGTGGATATGTGTACAAGATTGGTTTGTGTTATAAAGCAATATGTGAAGCGAACGAAGAAAGGGAGGATAAAAAGCAAGACATTATGTTGTTTGAGATTTGATTTTAACTATAAGAAAATCCAACTTACAAGTTTATGATCTCACAAAATCTCATATTATATCAGAGCAAGAGATCTTGAATTAAATCTTTTTAGGCCTTTATTTGCTTTCCCAATTATATATTTTCACATTTTAGACTTAGATCAAAATTCAATGCATACGTAAGGGATTAAAAATCATGTCTTTATCTAACAGCTTAAGATTTGATACCACATAAGAAAACCAAACCAAAAGCTTAAGTTTTTAGAGTAATAGGCAGTGATCCCACAAAATCTCGCAATAGCTTAGCTAAAAAATGCTCGAGTGGCCATGGTTTGCGAGTTCAACAAAACTTGAGTGGCCTCGAGTAGCCATGGCTGAGCTTGACAAAGTAGCTCAAGCGACAATCATTTATGGCTACACTTAGCGAAGATGAACAATAATTTTTTTTTCTTTCTTTTTTCTAAAAGTTTTCAATTTTTTTCTTGACGTGACACTTGATAGTTGAGACTCCATTTAACTTAGGTCAATTTGGCAAAAAGCAAACCTACCTCTAGATAACCCTTCTTGAAAACCACCGTGAACCCTAGTTAGATTCAGGCATGATACAGTTTTTCGTTATTGGGAGGATGATAGACCCCTTTAATCCATTCCATACAATGTCTTTTTCGGGAGCCAGAGGAAATGCATCTCAAGCACACCAATTAGTAGGTAGGGTTAATACCCGAAAACCTCCAAACTGGTACACTGAACAAATTTACCCCAAACTAATTTTTTGACCACCAAAAACCCTAAACCGGTACACTTTTGACAAATTTACCCCAAACTGGTACATTTGTAACAAATTTACTCTCCATTAGTTTTCGTTAAATTTTACCATTAAATTATTAAGTTAAATGACACATGACACTTGACCGGTATACCAATTTGGGATTTTACTCTCCGTTTGTCACAATTTACAATTTTTGTGATTTTTTTTGTGATATTAATCCAATTTAACATGGGGTATATTTGTTACAAATATACCAGTTTGGGATTTTTGGCAGTCGAATAAATTAGTTTAGGGTAAATTTGTCATAAATATACCAGTTTAGTGTTTTGTATGGTCAGTCGGGATAAATTTTTCACAAGTATACCAATTTAGGGCTTTTCATGGTCAAAAAAATAATTTGGGATAAATTTATCACACGTGTACCAGTTTGGGATTTTTCCAAAGTATTAACCCTAGTAGGTATGAGAGGATTAATGTCAAATCCTCAAGGACAAATGATTGATTTATCCATTCAAAGCAATTTATGCAAAGGCACATTGGCACAACGTCTTAAGAAAGTAATTATAAAGCCACATCATCATTTCCATTAGTTAAATTAGACGGACTTAATGAGAAGACTTGATAGGCGTTATGACTTAATTTTAATATTTGAAAATTTAAGACTTAATTGTATTTTCACAACAAGTTTTGAGACTTTCGGCTCACTTGTCCTCAAAAATTGCATAAGCACTTTCCCTTTTTCACTTGAAGTTATAGCTTGATTTCAGCTTAAAAATTGCGTATTGTAAAGATCCGAACTTTCTCATTTCATTCTCTTAAGTTGCATCTTCTCTGTTGACTTGTCAATTAGAACTGTGGAGTGAAAAAGAAAGCACTGATGAGGCTGGTGGTAATAGTTTCAGTCCAGGTCCTTTGACGGGCATAACCAATCGTCTTGATAGCATTAAGGAAAACACTAGAACAAGGTCAGCTCAGCTATTGGTCCACAAGCAAGGTAAGTAGGTCCACTGCCGGCCGCCTCAAAAACGGAAAGACCTGATGGAGTAATCCCAACTCTAGGATCGGAGATGCTAACGGAAAGACCTATTTACCACCAGTGTTTTTCTCCTGTTAAGTATGCTCCCTGACATAGACTACGTATAGGAAGTACCTTTGGGTAAGATAAGAATATAACTACGTGAACATAACATGTTTGAAAATAATCCCCCAAGGGATCAACCCAATAATCAAAATATAGTCACATCCAGAGTCCCAAAACACAGAGACACTATATTCTATGTTAATCTCAGCATGGATTCAAGGTTTTCAAGGTCATATATCACGCTGTTATCTGTTTTCTTTGAAAATGAGCTAACATAAGTATGCTAATAAGAGGATGAGCTATTCATTTTATCACCATTTCTTGTATCCGCTTCAGCTTCATTTTCTAAATCAAACAATCAGATCTTTGGAAACATTTGGCAACATGATTGTCCTATTCAATTATGAAAAATGTACTAAAGCAAGCTAAGTAATAACTTATACCGATCTGCGATTCATGTGTAGGTAGTCGATACTAGATAACAACGCTTCTCTAAGTACTTTGTCCATCCAAGCCTAACTTCAACTCTCTGTGTTATCTCTAGCAAATGGTTCATGGCACATGTCTTCACTCTTTTATAGAAACAAGTCAAACTGAGTGAAGGGTCCAACAAACGATAGTCGAAATAGGGAACATGGACTTGGCCAGGCGATAGACCGTCCAAGATCCAAGACGTCTTCATTTCAATTCCCATCTTCCACTACCCATCTTACCAAATGAAAGAAATATGATCACAACACTTACTGGAAACAGAAATAAGCTACCCGAATGAAGTTGACCAACTCTAATGTAGGAACACGGAGCAAGAATCTCTAATAAAAGAAATTGCATTCCTTTTCCACAGTTGTAATGCAAAGAAAATTTGCTTTATAGCTAGAACTTTTGCACATCTACAATTCCAAAATGCAAAACTTCAGAAAAATCTTCCTTTGTCCTACTGTCACTAAGCTGCATAGAGGCCGGCTCGTTAGATGAAGACCATACTATAACTTCAAAGGATAAACAAAATTCCTGGGATTCTCCAACGCCCGGAAGATAAGAAAAATTTGAATGGTAGAATGGATATATTATAATCGATTATTAGTAAAATCGGGCCCATTTTTGGCGACAACTTAGATGAAGTGATGAGTAGGATATTCATGCTCGTACCCATTATAGTCATAATAGAGTCTCTCCCCCTTGGCAATATCACGAGTCGCAACCAAAAAGACCCTGCATTCGCCGTTCACATTGTACCTCACGCATTTACAGTTCTGCTTCTTTTTACCATCCCTGCATAATATTTTATGAAGTCTAAGCAGAAGGACCAGCACAAGCTCTTGATATCTTTGGGAGAAGGGACGAAAAACATATGGTATGAAAATACTTCAAAACAATTTGAGATGGCAAATCATGCAATTAAAGTTCAAAATTCAGCTACACAAATAGTAAAGGTGATTTTCTTTTCTAGTACAATGCATTAAAATTAAAAAGTCGATGACGGAAAAAAGGATTAAAGTGGCTTACACTGTGTGATTGTTGATGCCATTTACAAAACGCGCAATATTTCCACGTTTATCAGGGCAGATGACAAGACTTCTAGATGGATCATTTGCTAGAAGAAGAGTCATCATACTATCGCAATCGTCTTTTTCTCGGTTCTTAAGGTAATCCACATCACCGGTGTACTCTGCAATAAATGTCATGTCCTTAATCGGACCATCAGCTTCTACAGTGAAGCTGCATCATGATGGAGTGAGCAAAAAGGACCAATTAAACAAATGCATAATGGTACGGTAGATGTCATAATATAGCTCCATGGTGATAGTAAAGTAGTACCCTTCGCATGAATCATAAACAACTGAAAGAGGAGGCCATTCGCCTCTTTTAGACATTGCTCTACACTGCTCCAGAGTTTCAATGTCTTCTTTTGGAAGAACCTGATAGGAAATTGAAACATTTCAGAAAACAGAAAATAAAATGTCAATTTAGTGTGCGAATGATATCAAAATAGAAGTATATAATCCAAACCTGCATGCCACCTTTTTCAAGCTTTGCCTGATTAGCTGATCTAGGAGCCCATCCCGGCAAGTAGGTGAGATCATCACTGAACTCCATTTTTAGTGTTGTCAAAGCAGAAGCAAGTGAACGCATTTCTTCCAACCTTTGGGAAGGATCCTCCACTGGAGTAAATGGAAGGAGTCTCCTCTTTTTCTTCTGCATAACCAGAGGCCCTGAACGCTTCCGACGCTTTCTAGTGTCTAAATGAAAGGAATAATCAAACTAGTTGCCTCAGTAGTCACCAAATGTATGAGATTAGAGACTTTCTGGGGAGTGGTCTCTTTTGCCGATAATGACTTCAACAATTGGTGTAGTCACCATTGTAAGTGTAACCATAAAAGTTGGCAGATTTGAAATGTAAGATGAAGTTCAGACCGAAATACTTTTTAAGACAAAATAATCCATGTAATTCAGTGGACTAAGATAAAGTCGGTGGAAGGCCAAAGCTAGAAACTCAGTTTCTTGCAACAGAAATATAATAGCACAATCAAATCATTATACAGCAAAAACTTAAGAAAAGACATGTAGACAAGCGCAAAGAATTAATGAAGTAGCATGGTTGATTGAATAATGTTCTCTGTGGTTCTTGAACTTTCTAGCACAATATTCAATTTTGTCCCCATCAATTTACATTATTCGATGTGTTGCAGACACAGATTTTATATGCGCAGTCTAGTGTTAATGCCAGTTTAGGGGGGGTTCTCCTTGCCTTCCTGACCAAACACTTGAAGTCGGGCCACCACATCCAATTACATATTAGGGTAAGTACAACGGCGGCGTCTTTGCCTGGGCTTAATGGCCTAATATGGGTGGTAGTAGTCTATAAACTTTTATTCTAGACGAGGAAAGAAACACCAACAAACTCGGTTCTTTCTTTAGATCTCGTGGTAAAAAAGCAATATGGTCAAACATTGAGGGACATAAGGAAACTAGTCACACATGCTCGAGTAAGATGTAAGCCTGCAAAGCAGGTCAAAACTCAGAGGTTGCAGCGTTGGTGCAATGCCAGAACTACCTAAATCAACCACATTTAGCTAGGACGCATTTGTTCCTTCTTATTCTCTACGGCATCAACCACATTCAGCTAGGAGCTCTAAGACTGTTAAGCTCCATCTGTTATGTCCGGACAACTCCTATTAACTAACAACGCAACAATCAGATATCAAAACACGAAAGATCAAAAATGCCAATGGGTCAAGATTGCCCATTCACTTCAACAATAACATTAAAGATGGGCATATCAAAATCTTGACCTTGAGCTTGAGGAGACCCGCATTTCTCATCGACACAACTGGTCTTTTGGATCCTGAAGAAGTCGATGATCTTCTTCTGCGAAAACTCTACAACAGAGAGGCATGACGGCACAATCAATCACACCCACCTCAAAAAACCATATCTTGCACAACAAACAGACAAGAAACCAAGAATCGAAGCATCGAATCGATAATGCCCCCCTACTTCTTACTCTTCTGTGTTCACAGCACTTGGGGCAGAGCCACGACCCTATTGGCAGCTTCACGACGATCGGCCGCAGGCAATTCATGTGGAACCCCTTGTCGCATTTGTCGCACAGCAGCAGCTCCTCGGCCCGGTCGCCGGACCGGCATTGCTCGCAGATCACGTCGTTGTAGCTCTCGCGCTCCACCACCGCGTACCTGGCCTTGGCCAGCACCTCCGCGATCGCCTTGTACTTCCTGGGCTGCGGCGGCGACGGGGGCACCGTCCGCCGCGACGACCCACTGAAACGTATGAATTTCCTGGCCGGCGCCATTTTCGCCCGGGGGAGGAGGGGGCGGGTGGGGGCTGAGATAGGGTTTGAAAGGATTCGTTCCAAGGCTGTTTTTCAGCTGGGAAGGAGTAGGGGAAAATGCCTTGTCTATGTAGAAATTGACATTAGATAAAAATCACCCTCTAGACCGATTCTCAGCTCCTTCTTAAGACATGAATTAATTGAAACTCACATATCAACAGCCCCTCACAGCTTTACCAAACCGATAGGATTAGGCTAATTAGTATTCGCGGTAGTGGTTACAACTATGAAAAAGAGGTTAGTACACATTTGTAAAATTCTTGGCAAATGCCATAAAGATCTTGCACCCCTAGAGTCACGGCAACTTTTCCAAAAAGTACTTTTTGAACTGTCAAGGAGTTGCGGATGTAAAACCAATATTACCAAAACTTATGAATTACAAAGCTTCAAAACACATTTACATACCACAACTAATATCGAATAGATTCTAAATCCCCGTACTAAACTCGCGAGGTGAATCATCAGTAGGGTTCCGTTTTGTTTTGTGAAAAATTTTACATTTTTGAAAAATGTTTTCCAAAGAAATAATGGTGTTTGACTCAAATATGAAAATAAATTGGAAATTATTTTCCATCCTTTGGAAAAGAAAACTAAGGGCCCAACATAGAGGCACTTGGGTCTAGCCTTTGTGGACTCGGGCCTAAGATTCAAGGAACCAAGGTCTAATGCTAATGACTTGGGTGCGAGAACTAGGTACTTGGATATGACCGCTGAGGACCTAAGAATGAGCATTGGGTTTGGGCAAGGCCTATGTGGACTTGGCCCTGACTTAGATAAGGGAGGTAGGGTGCCTAGGCATGGTCTCCAAGACTTAGGCACAGATATTGGGGTCCCAAGCATGGCTGTTGGGGAATTAGTCACAAGCACTAGGGTCTCGGCCCTTCTCTATGGACCTAGGCTTGACTTGGACGAGGGAATCAAGTATTTGGTCATGGCCACTTGGGACTAGCTCACATACATTAGGTCCTCGGTGTCGGCTGCTCAAGCAAAGGCTTGAAGGTCCTATGCCCAACCTCAAGAGCCTCAGGCCTGACCTTTGTGGACTTAGGCCTAAGCATCAATGACTTGGGCATGGGAGTGGGGTACCTGGCAAGGTCACTTGGTCTAAGGCCCAGCATCGAGGGAATCGAGGGACTTGGAACTAGGTTCTAGCCTTAATGGGCTTAGGCATGAGAGTTAGGTACCTAAACATGGTTGTCAAGACCTAAGCAAAAGCATCGAGCAAGCCTAGCCTTTGTGGATCCAACTCTGGTCTCAATGGACTCAAGCTTGGGCATTGATGACTTGGATGCAAGAGCCAAGTGCTTGTGCATAAACATTGGAGTCTTGGGTCCAACCTTTGTTACCTAGGCTCGATTGCCGAGGAATCAATCTCGGCCTTGATGGACTCAGGCTGACATGGGATTGGATGTCGAGCTTTCTTGCCAAGTGTAAATGTCTTTGGTCCGAGCTCCATTGTCTGGTCATATTTTAGAAACGAATTCAGATTTTTAAAAGAGAAAATTATTTTCCTGAATTTGAGTATAGAGTTTCCGTTGATTATGCAATGTATCTTCATTAACTCATTTTCCTAAGCAATCCAAATGCTGGAAAATGAGAAAAAAAATTTGAGAGAATATTTTTGCGAAACAATTGGAGCCTAAGACTCATCCTAAATAGTCAACACCTTGAGTATTCCTTTTGATATTCACCATGTGTGAAATGCATTGAGTCGTTACAAGTGATGTTAGAATAAGTTCCCGGCTCTTGGCAAGAGAAGGGTATCGAGTGATCACCAACGCAAGAGAGATTCCATGAGGGTGAGTTTGTAGCCATGTAAGGTAATTCATTAAAAAGACTAATTCTCAAATTGTCGCCATATTGAGTACTCTTTCGGGGGCATAACTCACATGGAAAGAGTAATTGAAGTGCAACGAATGGCATTGGAATAGAATTCTATCAGGTGAATGCATGGTTTGAGGATGGATTAGGCCTTTAGTCGATCCAATGAGGGTGGAGAATGATTGCCAAGCTCAAATAAGGTATGGTTCTTGGTAGACATTTAAAATGCAAGAAAGAGGGAAGAGCACCAAGTCAAATATGAAATTAAGATTTGACCAAAAAAAAAAAAAAACCATTTTTGAGAGTGTTGCTATGCAATAGGGGTCATGTGGGATCAAATCCTAGCGTCGTAAGCTAAATATTTAACAAATGAGACCTACATTATGAAAATCTATTTATTACCCATACTTCCTAAATTTTGGGAAGTTTGCATCTTCCCATGACTGTCAACCAACACACGTGCTTCTTGAATTTTAATTTGCTACGGTCCTTGACTCTTTTCTTTTTTCGTCAATATGTGGGGTGCATATGACTTTTCAAGAGCAAAAGTGTTTTTTATCATTTACTTTTTTGTGTAAAAATGAGAAGATCTACCAAATCTCTCTTATGTTTGAAAGTATTAGAGAGAGAGAACTAGAAAAAAATGAAAAATAAACTAGTAAAAAATAAAATTGGACGTATTGATTTTGCTCTAGTTTGGAATATAATATCAATGGAAAAATAACACAAATGATATTTAAATTTTGGTCTAATATGTAATGTGGTCTATAAACTATTAATTTATTCAATGTAATGCCTAAACTTTCAATTTGTTGAATAAGGTCCATGAACTTTTAATATGTTCGATGTGATTCTTAAACTTTTGGTATATGCTCAATATGATTGTTGAACCGTATAAAAGTGTTCAATGTTGCCTCTAGACTTGAATTAATGGAAGGACAACAGTGAATATTTTCATGTGGTTCATGGATTAAATTAAACATATATAAAAAGTTCAGAGACCACATCGAACAAATTAGAAATTCGTGGACAACATATAACAAATTAAAAGTTTATGTATCACAATGCACATTAGGCCAATATTTAATAATCATTTGTGTCGTTATCCCAATATCAAGTGTTGTAAAAGGAAAAATGAGTTATGAAACACTTGAGGAATATATAAAATCTCAATTTGTCAATCAAGAGGGATGAAAATTTGAGCAAAAAATAAGAATAAAAAAAATCAAGAGGGGTGAATTATTTGATAAATAAAATGTTCTCAATTATTTGGCAATCTAAGATAACGGTAAAGTACTTAGATAAATAGACGATGCAATGCACTAAATAACAAGCCTAACTCCTTAAAAAAACATAAACTTTGGGTTAAGTTCCGATGTTGATCCAAACTTTCTTTTATATCATAAAAATTCATAAACTTTCATTTTGTACCCAAATCTAGCCCTCATTAACTTTCCGTCCAATTTTACTGTTAAAAGCGTGACATGTCATCCACATGTAATTTTCCTCTTCCAAGTCAACTCAAGTTGATATATTCTTGTTTATTTTCCCCCTCTTTTCCTTCCTATCACTTTCGCCATGGACCACCTGTGTGAAGTTTGAACGACTCCCCGTTCATCATCTTCTTCGCACCTCAGCCATAGCTTCACCGGCGCTCACCCATTGCCACCCAAACCTTTAACACTACCCCATGACAAGATGAGCTCAAGCTCTTCTTGTTATAATATATTTTATTATTTTAAATGTGATCTCAATTTTGTAGTTCTTAATTAATTCCGATTTATTGTCTAATTAATTACCTGCATTTATTACGTGATATTTGTCTATTAATATGTTACTATAATGGTCTTGATGGAAGACGTTGGTAACGTATGAAATGTAATAAAACGTCAGATCGTCTAGTTCAAACTCTATCACTACAATACGCTATCGAGTTTTTAGGGGTATTGGCTAGTAGAACAAGACGTACAGATCTGGTAATTCTATATTCACATATTGATTCCATATTCGCAGATTGATCACGCTTTGTGCATCCGCCCAAGGTTTTAGGATTTTCTGCATTTGTAGATTTTCATCAATGGCTGGAGGTATGTCGATCTTTACATTTCCGCAAATCGATCTCGAATTTTATATGAATTTATCCGTGAATGATAAATTGGGATCATCTATTTTTATTTAGATTTATTATAATAGTTGGCATCATAGCATGTTTATAATCTATGCCTTGGTGAAATTTTTGGAATTTTGTATGTTTTAATTGGATTATGAATGGGTAAAATTTGGATCTTTCGTGGTTTGGAACGGAATTTCAAATTCCGGTCAAATTCGAACAACCCACCATGCAATAACATATTTGCATGGTTACATTGCCATTAGAAAGAAAAGCCATGAGATTATTTGGCATATTACTAACCGCCGGAGACTGATCGAGCAGTGAAATTTTTAGTGGTCAAGGTTTTAAGGTAGATCATTTTAGAATTAATTTCGATCAATTTATTGGCTATTTTTGCCGGATCTTAGAACTATACGTTCGTCTCGGCTTTGTCTTTGAAACCCATTGATCAATTTGATCGGACATGGGCTGTGGAAGAAGACTTAAGCAGCAGAACAGAGGCTGGTCATAGTGGAAGAAGAAATCACGCGGAGAGAAGACCTCGCATGCGCCCAGGAGCCCAACAACATGTGTGTATGATGCACACAATTGAGCGCAGTTAATGCATGCGTGTCGTGGGGCCTCATGGTGCAGAATTACAGTTCTGCCCTTGCTTGCCTAAATTTACGATTTTGCCCCTTCGTATAAAAAAAAAATTATAGCTCTACTCTGCCCACATAAAATTTTGATTTTGTCCCCTTTGGGTGTGACAATTTATGATTTTGCCCTTTTAGGCATAAAATCCCTATTTTGCCCCTTACAAGTGAAATTCCAATTCTGTCCTTTTATGTAAAATTCTAGTTTTAACCACTTTACACGTGATTTTACTGTTATGCCCTGACGTGCAATTTTATGAATATTTTCTCATGAATTTAAATGTCTAGTAATTCATATATATTTAATTAATTAAATATTAGTCACGGCATCTTTGATTATATTAAATTATAATTATTAAAAGCCTTTAGATCACATATAGTCAAATACACTAATTGTGATTAGTCACATTAATATTATGAATTTTATCCCACATGAATTTTCTATATAGTAATGTGATTAGCTAGGATGAAATATTATTTTATCTTTCTTAATTTACCCATAGGGACTAAGGAAGGGAATATAATTCGATAGTTTCATCATGAAATAATTATGAATCTATTTAAATTAGAAGCTTAGCCCACAATTAGTTTTTAATGTTATGTGATTTATATTTTATAATATGTTTTACATTGGTAAAATATGATTTAAGTTTATTTGTCTCAATATATTGATACATAAGTTTTCCTTTTATTATGATGCAGTCTTACCACCTACAATTAGTTCTGGTATAATTGTTCTCAGGTCAAATGAGCCACCTGAGCCTATTGATGCTAACACTCAAGCTGAATATACTCTTTATGCACAATAGGAGCAGTTCAATTGCCTCTGTGTTATGTACATTAAGACAAAATTTTCTGTTAGTATTCGTGGTTCATTCATTCAGCATAACAATGCCAATGAATTATTGGAGGCTATTGATGCGTAATTTGAGTTTTTAGAGAAAACGGATGCCATGACTCTGATTATGAAATTCTCATTGTTGAAGCTTACTAGTGTAAAAGGTGTGTGTGAGCACATCATGAAGGTGGGGGACATTACAGCTCAGCTAAAAAAATCTTGAGGTTGGGATATCAAAATCTTTTTTTGTGTACAATATTTTGAACACTCTCCCACAAGAGTATGCTCCTTTCAAGATCTCATACAACATACATAACACTAAATGGTCGATCAATGAAATCTTGACCATATGTGTTCAAGAAGAAAAGATGATGTTAATGGAAAATGGAGAAAATGCTCATATGGCAATACATGATAATTATAAAGGGCAATGCAAGTAGAAGGGGAAAAGGTAAAATACCTCTACCTCCTCAAGTTGATATTAAGAATGAATCCAAGTGCTTCTTCTATAAAAAGAAAAGACACATGAAGAAAAATTGCGTCAAATTTAAGGCTTGGCTCAAGAAGAAAGATAATCTAATGTCATGTGTATGTTATGAATCTAATATGGTTAATGTGAGTCACAACACTTGATGGATTGATTCTGGTTCTACAATCCACATTTCGAATTCCTTGTAGAGTTTTTTAGAACCAGTGGAAATCAGTGAGAAGTGAATAATGCATTTATTCGGGAAACAAGATGCGCTCGCATGTAGAAGTTATTGGGACATGTAGATTAGTTCTCAATAGTGGCTTTGTTTTGAATTTAGAAATGACTTTTTATATTCCTAGTTTCTCTAAGAATTTAATTTCAGTTTCAAAACTTGTACCTTTGGGATACTCTTTTAAATTTTTAGGTTCAACTTTCAGTTTATCATATAAATTTGAAATGGTTGGGAGTGACATTTTATCTGATGGTCTCTTTCGAATTAATTTACAAGACAATGACATTTATAATGTGATGCATGTTCACGATAACGTTGGCATAAAACGATATGTTGTAAATGATGATTCTTCTATGTTATAGCACCGTAAATTGAGACATATTTTCATCGATAGAATTAAGCGATTAGTAAATGATTGAGTACTTAGTACTTTAGATTTTACTAATTATAACATTTTAGTGGATTGCATAAAGGGAAAACAGACTAACAAGTCAAAGAAAGGTGCTAAAAGGAGTATGCAAATATTAAAAATCATATATATAGATGTTTGTAGTCTAGATATGAACTGAAATAGTCAGAGATACTTCATCTCTTTCATGGACGATTATTCACGATTCATGTATCTCTACTTGTTTTGTAATAAATATGAAGTGCTGGATGCATTTAAGGTATTAAAATCGAAGTACAGAAACAATGCGGTAAACAAATTAAGATCGTGAAATTAGATAGAAGTGGAGAATACTATAGTAGATACACTGAAGATGGACAAACACCTAGTCCATTTGCGAAGTTTCTTAAAGAGCATGGGATTATTGCTCAATATACAATGCCTGGTTCTTCGGACTAGAATGGTGTAGCAAAAAGAAGAAACGGACTTTATTGGACATGGTGCAAAGTATGCTTAGTAGTTCTAAACTTACTAAGTTCTTGTAGACTAAGGCTCTTGAAACGACAGTATACATATTAAACTAAGTTCCAACCAAGGCCATCCCAAAGACACCTTTTGAGTTATTCGAATGTTAGAAATTGAGTTTGCGATATGTATGCGTTTGGAGATGCCCATTTGCAATAAGAGTTTACAATCCACAAGAAAAGAAGTTAGACCCAAAGACTATAAGTGGGTATTTCGTTGGATACGCCAAAAAGTCCAAATGATATAGGTTTTATTGTTCATCTCATACCACTAGGTTTATGGGATCGAGAAATGCTAAGTTTCTTGAGAATGATCTGATCAGTGAAAGCAATCGATTCAGGGACCTTATTCCTAAAGAAGATTATTCAAATACTCAACATTCTACCTTAGGTACTAGATTGGTTGTTGTTTACAACGCCTCTTTAGTTTAACCGGCTATTAAACCACTAATTATTGACTCCACAACCAGCTGATATTGATTCGGTAGACCCAACTGTTAAGCAATTACTAGATACTATCGAGCATCCAGTTGAACAACAAACTCCTCAAGAGAATGTTGATGCAACATTAAGAAGGTCCATTAGAATGAAGAAATAAGGAATCCCTAGTGATTACATTGTGTATCTACAAGAGTCTGACTATAATATTGGAGCTGAAAATGATCTTGAAACGTTTTCACAAATCATGAGTTGTGACAAATCCGATTTGTGGCACAATGCCATAAAAGAATAGATGAGCTTCATGGCATCTAACGAGGTTGGGGATTTAGTTGAATTGCCTGATGGTGCGAAGACCGTTGGTTGTAAATGGGTCATCAAAATTAAGAAGGATTCATTAGGCGACATTAAGAGAAACCAAGCTAGACTTGTTACCAAGGGATTCACTTAAAAGGAAGGAATCAATTACACGGAGACATTTTATCTTGTACTAAGAAAGATTCTCTTCCTATTATTTTGGTATTGGTTGTTCATTTTGATATGGAGTTACATCAAATAGATGTCAAAACGGCATTGCTTAATGGTAAACTGGAAGAAGTGATTTACATGAAACAACCAGAAGGGTTCTTCTCTAGTGCTTGTAAGCATTTGATGTGCAAGCTTAAGAAGTCCCTTTATGGCTTGAAACAAGCATCCCACCAATCGTATTTGAGGTTTCATGAAGTCATCACTTCATTCGATTTTGTAGAGAATGTCATGGATCAATATATATACCAAAATGTTAGTGGGAGCAAGATTTGTTTTTTTGTCCTATATATGGATGGTATTTTACTTAAAACCAATGATAAAGGGGTTGTTACATAAGGTGAAACAATTTATCTTTAAGAGTTTTGACATGAAGGATATGGGGGAAACATCTTATATCATTGGTATTAAGATCCATAAGGATAGACCTCAAGGTATATTAGGACTATCTTAAGAAACCTATGTAAACAAAATCTTAGAGAGATTTTGGATGAAAGATTATTCATCAAGTATAGCATTCATTGTAAAAGGTGACAGGTTTAATTTGAATTAGTGCCTGAAAGAACAATTTTGAAATGGAACAAAAGAACATCCTATATGCTTATGCTGTTGGAAGTTTGATGTATACTCAGGACATTACTTTTGTTGTGGGAATGTTGGAAAGATACCAAAGTAATCCAGGTGGACCACTAGAGAGCTGCAAAGAAAGTGATAAGATACCTTTAAGGTACAAAAGAACACATGCTTATGTATAGATAGATAGACCGCTTGGAGGTAGTTGATTACTTGGATTCAGACTTTGCTAGCTGCGTTGATTCCCATAGATCAACATGGAGATACATTTTTATGTTTGCCGACAAAGCTGTATCTTGGAGGAGTGCAAAACAGACCTTGATTGCCACTTCCACTATGGAGGTAGAATTCATTTTTTGTTTGGAGATCACCTTACATGGTATATAGTTGACAAGTTTTATATTGGGGTTTAGAGTTGTGGATTCTATTGTTAGGCCATTAAGAATATTTTACTACAATTTAGTTGTAGTTTTCATGGCTAAGAACCACAAAAATGATAGTCGAAGTAAACACATCGACATCAAGTATTTAGCCATCAGAAAACGTGTTAAAGAGAAGAAAGTGATCATAAAACATGTAAGCACTAGATTAATGATAGCTAAATCTTTAACCAAAGACATGCCACCAATGAGTTATAAGGATTATGTATTAAGAATGGGCATTGGTTCAATCATGTAAATTTTTTTCTTCATATGGAAGAATTTGTGAGACTTTTATTCATTTGCAATATTTTTCTCAATATAGTTGTATACATTCAGTTATTCTAAGAAAAACAATCATGTTTGACCTAGAATAAACATAAGGTTTATTTATTAAGTTATGTTATCACATATGGGCTGATGAAATGCATTGTAATACATGAAAGATAATACTCACTCTAAGAGAACTCATCGCCGTGATTCATATGTTTTATTTCAGCATGAAATTTATGTGGGTTTGGGTTAATATTTCATTTGATGGAATAGTAGGATCAAGTGGGAGAATGTTATAATATATTTTATTATTTTAAATGTGATCCCAATTTTGTATTTCTCAATTAATTCCGATTTATTGCCTAATTTATTACTCACGTTATTACGTGATATTTGTCCATTAATATGTTGCCATAACAGTATTGATGGAAGGCGTCGGTAATGTAAAAAACGGAATAAAATGTCAGGTTGTTTAGTTGAAACCCTATTACTACAGAAAAACACACCATCGAGTTTTGAGGAGCATTGGCGAGTGGAACATGAAATATAGATCTGGTGATTCCATATTCGCAGATTGATTCCATATTCGCATATCGATCATACTTCACGCATTCGTTCAAGATTTTAGTGTTTTCCGCATTTGCAGATTTTCATCAATGGCTGGAGGTATGTCGATCTTTACGTGTTCACAAATCAATCTTGAATTTTGTACAAATTTATCCGTGAATGATAAATCGGAATCGTCGGTTTTTATTTAGATTTAGTCTAACACTTCTCTCTTGGTCTCACTCCGTGTCCTTTGGTCGACCTCCACTAATGGAGGTTGCTGCACAAGTTTGAGGCACACGACCAATCTCTCCTCTTAAGCTGAACCAAACAGACCCAAGATTAAGCTTTCGCACATTGCCCTTTGAGCTCTGACTCACAGATTCAC
The DNA here is from genome assembly GCA_016097605.1 of Eucalyptus guilfoylei. Taxonomy (NCBI): domain Eukaryota; kingdom Viridiplantae; phylum Streptophyta; class Magnoliopsida; order Myrtales; family Myrtaceae; genus Eucalyptus; species Eucalyptus guilfoylei. The sequence continues at coordinate 57,285,165 of CM027867.1, read as the reverse complement.
TCTCAAAATCGAATCTTTTTTGCCTCAAAATCATTGATTTCAACCATTTTCAGTCCTCAAAACTCTTAGACTCGAACTTCTTTCTCGTAGGTCTCCCTTAGAAAGGAGGTGAAAAATTGCACCAAGACCCATCATCAGTGTCTCAACCAACGACGAGACCACAATTACCAGAGCAAGAATAGCTGAAATGCCCTCGTTGCGATTCCACCAACACCAAGTTCTGCTACCACAACAACTACAACTTCTCTCAGCCGCGCCACTTCTGCAAGAGCTGTCATCGCCATCGAACCAAAGGCACGCCCTCCACAACATCCCCGTTGGAATAAGTTATTACAACCCTCCCTTTGTTGACAAGAGAGCAAAACCTCCCTAAATACAACTTAGAAGTTTTCTCGAGATATTCGCTCAAGCTAAGTATAAGAGGAATAACGGTAATCATAAATAGGCTCACGATTTTTCTATCTTGTCGTATGCTTCTCCTCTTCTTATTTTGACTTCTTGACCTTATGTAGATTCTAATTACGAACTCTGGAGAAGCCCTTGACTAGTAGTTACACTTTCAAACATTTCTATTCTCATATTGTTCTTCACTTAAGCAGAAATCACAGAGTATTATTAGATTACTCTCGTTCTCGGTATCAATCAAACTTGATTCTTCAATGTGTGACTTCAATAAATTAGAAATCCCAAATATGAAATTACATTACTAAAAGAGTTATAAATTTTCCATGGACAAAGATCCGCTAAAGTTTTGCTCAGTGATCTACATAGAATTATCGTTGACATAAAAAATGTAAAGTATACGATTAAGCATAGTATGAAAAGAAGGTGGCAGAGCCGCTATTGGGAGGCAAGGGACGGTGTGTTCGCCACTGCAAAGATTGCAAGAAAAACTAGAGAACTTGCTTTACCAATTTCTCTTTGCTTATTCATGCACTTCCCACCATTCATCGTAAACAAAAACTAGAGAACTTGCTAAAAGTTGTATACGGGGCTCACTTTAGTGTCAATTTTTTTTTTTTCGAATCACTTAATTGCCACTTAAAAAAAAAGATCAATTAAATGCCAACTTCCATCTAGGTCATTGGAAATCCGACACGACTATATTTTTATAATTATTTAGTCCTACGTGGCTCATCGACGTGCCTAGTCAGCACATAACCCCTACACGACGTCGTCTAAAAATTGTAAAAAATGATCATTTGAGTACCAAATTTTATTTAAATGCTATCATTTCAATGCCAATCGTTGTTTAAAAGAGATCACTTCAATGCCAAGCATGTCACGTGGAAATGCCATGTGAATTGGATTTTTTAAAAATCATGCCAAGTCATGTTATAATTTTAATTACAAATACCAAGTGATCAATTCGGCCAGAATTTTCGTTATTGGTACTTAAGTGATCGTTTTTTCTCCGATTTGGCACTTAAGTAAGTCAGCGAAAACTTTTAACACTTTTAGTATTCTTCTACCAAAGAACAAAGGCAAGTCTAAATATGACAATTATTTTAATTGCAGCTAAAATAAATCTTTCATGTTACACTTTCATTTATTACTGTTAGCGTTAGTATAAGCACCTAGAGGGGAGTGAATAGGTGTAAAAACAATTTTCCGAGATAAGTGTGCAGCACTAATCAATAATAAATTATGAAAAGGAAATTTCTTTCTTTTCAAGTGAACAAGATACGATCAAAGTAAAAGAGTGTAGGGAATAGAATATGAACATAGAGTTTATAGTGGTTCGGCTTAATCCAAGCCTACGTCCACTCTTCCGCATTGACAGCCCACCGGCTGGATTTCACAATGAACAAAAGAGTTGTTACAGAAAAGCTCTTCCTTGATTCCACAGTGTAGAGATTCTTCTACACTTCCTCAAGGTCTCTCAAAGATATAGACTCTCTTTTGCGTACAAGATTTCGCTCAACAGTATAATTGACTAAGAACACGGAGCTTCAGACTTTGGAATTCTTCTATCGCGCACACTCTCAAAACACTGGAACGTCTTCCTTATATACTCCTTTATGCCATCAAACCCGTTGGCACTTACCAAAGGAATTCTTCCAAACTACCCGTTGGACAGAATCAATTAGGAAGATCTTCGAGCTATTTAAGGAACATGACGATAGCCCATCAATCCTGCTCGCCCATACAATAAGTATCTAGGTTTCCATAAGTAGAACCTTCCAAGTATACTTCGTCAATCAACGGATCCAAAATCTCTGAATCAATCTTGATTTGAACAAAGGATTCCGACAGGCTATATCCAGCCAAGAGATCTTCACCAGTTGATAAAGTCAAATCCTTAACGAAACACCCAGTTCTGGATAAGCCTTCTTCGATGATCTAGAGACTGTCAATGAGAATAGACTTTGAGTCTTGAGTCTGGCAGTCCGGAGGTCTTCAGACTTTGATGGAAGAGTCTGCAAGTTTTCAGACTAGACTGATGGAAACGTTTTGTCAGCTTCAAAACACTTAAGGAAGTTTTCTCCAACAATTACAACTAAAATGGTATCCTACATGACTTTGGCATAACAATATATAATTTTACCTACTCAATTCAATGAATAAAAAGTCAACTAAACATGACAATTATCTTAGCAAGAAAATTACTTTGCTATGGTCTAATTCTAATAACACCAAATAACAAGAGATCACACACTTAATTCCTTTCTTTGGCCATAGATCACAAATTTAACTAAGAAAAAAATATCTTTACTAAAAAAAGGGTTAGTACCGCAAAAAAAAAAAAAAAAAAACCAAAACCATGCTCACTATGACACAAATATCTCGGACTTTTTTTTTGTATCATTAAAAACTTTAAATTTGCCTATTATGATATAAATACTCCAAACTTTTTTGTGTAATAAAAAACCTCAAATTTATACCAATGTGATAGAAATATCTTAGATGAAACTGAAATAAACGGTATATATGCCACATATGAATAAGTTTAGGGTTTTTTGTGATACAAAAAAAGTTGGGGCATTTTTGCTCACAATGTGCAAATTTAGGGTTTTTGGTGACATAAAAAAAGTTGGGTGTTATGTTACAATGGGCATAGTTTTTGGTTTTTTTGTGGTATTTGCCCTTTTGAAAACTAAGAAAAAAGATATAGTAAAACCTATATGCAGTGCTTAAATTTGTCAATAGTAACGTTTTACTCAACTTAAAGCTAATACAAGTCCGAATCAGAAATATCACAAATTCATTAAGCTTGCGCTTTTTTCACTCCAATTTTAACTTTTGACACTTTTATCACCTTAAAGTGACTATATTATTCATTGTAAATTCTACTCTTAATTTAAGATTATTTTTTCCTTTTTTTTAATGCTTGGTTTCAATTTTACTAAAAGACAAAAGGGCCCAGGTAGCTTAATGGTGAGGCTTTTGTGATGGTAAGAACTGTCAAATTTTAGCCACACATTTTCGTGGAGGAAATTGGAAGATGGGTTCCACGGGTTTCGGTTTATTTATTTATTTATTTTACTTCCCATTGCTTCCCATCTTCTTGGCTTATTTTAAGATTCGATTAGAGGATTTAAAAAGGCCCAAGAAGCATTAATTTGAAAGGGAAACCCTCACAAATCTCATTAAGTGGAATTTTTTGAATATGGAGGATGAAAAAACAAATTAAATACTGAAATATAGATAACCACAAATCACAAGTAGAATAATATAATCACTAACTAAAAAAAGAAATCATTAATAATAAATTAGTAAAAGAAAAAATTACCCGTTGATTCAAATTTCATAGATGAAAATATGTAAGGACCTAAAACATTACAAGATCAATTTTAGGATCACATGAGTCAAAGCTAAAGTTTAAAAAAAAAAGATTTTCAATAAAATTCCATATAAAGTTTCTTTTTGTGCTATTAAGTTTCTTTAATTCGGGAAAAATATACCTTAAATCTTTTCTTTAGCTGGAGAATAATATTCACTATTTTAAATGTTGCATTAAAACTTTGGAGTCTACTTAAATATCTACTAGATATTCACCTTAAATCTTCTTTTCACCAGCGAATCTCCCATTTTTCATCTTTTAACACTTGTAGCTGACATTACATTGTCTTTTTTTTTTATATAACAGCACTGCTCTCTACTAATTTCCCAAGACAAAACTACCTATACCCCTCTAAAACGACTAACAACGAGGTCAAATGTGAGGCCTACTCTTGATTTAAGATTAATTTTTACATTTTCTCCTTTCTTTTCTGTTTTCTTCTCATTTGGGACGAAATTGGCATCCCACTTTTAAAAAAATAGTTTATTTGACAAATAATCAATTAATTATTGTATTAATGAGTTGCATATTTCTTTTGTTTTATTTTGTACTAGCAAACCATTATTATAAAAACAACCTAGGCACAAATAAAAGAGAATCTACAAATTTTGCTAAATGCATTTAGTTTAATTATAACTCTATATTTATCATTACAATTCATGTATTTAAATTGCCCAACTTTCATTTTATTCGTGAATCTAATAATTCAATTTTTTTTTCATGACGTCATTGCATGATTTTCTAAAAGATATCATTAAAAAATTTAAAATTTGACAAAGTTAAGTACAATTCTATACATCCATTATTATAATGAAAAAAAAATGCTCTCTAAAACATTATATTTGCCTGGATTACATGGAATAATTAGCTATTGATGATGTAAGTAATAATTTTAAATCAAGAGTGCGATCCACAATGGATAATGTGATCAATATAAAGTGGTAAAAGATGTCAGACACCAAAACTGGGATGAAAAAAGTTCGAGCCATTCATTAACTGTAAACGTTTCTACTACAATTTTTTTTTTTTACTTAAGGCCCTTTGTTTTAGCAATAGCAATACCTAATCAACACTACTTAAAACAATAATAAATTCAACTAGAGTCATGACAATTCAAATTAACTTGAAAATCAACATCATCATCTTGTGACTAGCCAAAAATGAAATTTATTTAAAAATTTTGAGTATATTGAATTCGTTTGATTAGATTATTTTGCCTCACTTTTTTTTTTTTTTACAACCCTAATCACCATGCTAGCCAATTTTCAATCCAAAACAACTTAACTAGATAAGAATGTATTAAATTCAACAAATGCCAGAAATGGACTTATTGCAGTGTACAAATTTTTACTCGTTGAGTTGAAATCTCATTAAATTAGGTAAAAATACATGTGTCGGTTACTAATTTGACTTTCATTGTATCTATAATAAGTGAAAATGTATTTGTGAGTATGCTATAAAAGAATTGAGTTTTACATTTAAGTAGTTATTCCAAGTGTTAACATAAAAGCTCACAAGTAGTAATTATGTTTCCTTCTTATTGGGATCACTATCTCCTTCTATTATCTAAGAATTTTCTGTCAAGATTCTTTTCCAAATTTGCTCCTTGTCTATTTATCAGGTTGCCAATTCCATTTCAATTGCAACATTGGAAAGAAAGCCACCGTTATTCATAGGGAATAACGGTGCCGTCAGCGGAATAATGGTGCCGTCGGCATAGCAGCGTTTTTTTAAAAAAAAAAAATACTCACAAGCAGTAATTAAGTTTCCTTTCTTTTTTGGTTTCATTTTCTTTTTTAAAAAGAGAAATATCCTCCAATATATTGGTCGCCGATACCATTTCAATTATAATGTGCGGTAAAAAAGGCCCCATTATTCACAAAAAATGACAATGCCGTCAGCATAGCAGCATTTTTTTTTTTTTATCAAAATGTGCATCTTCATGTTTCTTTCCAATTATAGATCAATCAATCGCCGCATTCCTTAACACGACATGCTTTCTTAGTTAGGGCTGAACGACACTTCTTACACTTGATTACGAAGTTTCACAGTGCCGAGTCTTCTTCTCCATCCATAGAATTCGGACACTTTGACTTTCCATTAATAGAAACTCCCAGTCGTGGTATCAAGGTGTAGTGATGTAGATATCACTTGCTGCTATGACCAACATTTGCGAACTTACATTTTATATCTCCGTGCATCCACTCAAACAAATACGTTAGTACTTGAATATGCAATTTTGTCATCATCAAAATCATCGAGTGCGTGATCTAACAATATATTTTGAATTCACATTTAAAATTGAAGATGTTTATTCCAATTATCTCGATTCTTATACATTACAAAATTGTCCATCTATAGAGTTGTGTTGTCATATAACATTTATTGTATATACAAAGGTTCTTCATGAAACGTTTTTGTAGAAATTTGAGATTGAAGTAGATCTTGGATCTACCTACTTAATTAATAGTGTATAAGTACATAACTATTATAAAAAAGTCTTCTCTAAGTGTTGACTCAAATTGTGCCAATTAAGGTCGTAGATTGCTGGAATTGAACTTTCCTTATTGCAAGAAAATATTTTGGTATTCTCTTCACAAAAGTAGCAATATATGGATGCACTAGTTGATTGCCCCTCATCCTTCTCCTATCTCCTCATTAATTTTACTATCTAATTATAACTCATCCGTCTTCAACAAATGTAATTTTTTTTAGCATAATAAAATAACTAAAGCTTTGACCATATTAGCTAGTCGAGAAAAGCATTTATTAATTATACACATTTAAGAGATAGTACAATGTTTATATTATGCATGTGAATCTCTAATTTTATATGAATTAGTTTCTTCGTACTTTGATAATTTAGTTTGATGCGAAACTTTTACATCTAATGATACCTTAAAATATTGTTGTGTGTAAGCTACAATGGTACATTCTCTATTGTAATTATATTTTTGTAGGGCAGCTTGTTAAAATATTCTTGTAAACGTGGGGCACATAAGGGTTCTCTAATCTCTGTCTGCTAATAATCGAATCCTTTACATTGGGAAAAAGCTAGGCCCAGCGGCTTCTTTATAAAAAGTCAAACAAACAGAAAGTTTGACTGGGCCAGGGCTCGACGTAGACCAAACGATAAACTTGCATATTGGGCCCAGGCCTTGTTTGAGAAAATTAAGGGAGAGAAATTTTCCCTAAATTTGAAATTACTCACTAACAAAATATCTAAATTTTTATCCATCTTCCTCCCCTATTTCCAATATCCCCCACCTCCTCTTTTCTCTAACAAAGCTAGTTTTTGCTTGATTTAAAGCTCCATTTATTTTACTGAAAATAAATGATTTTGGAAAACATTTTTCTCAAAATAATCACTAGTATCGATTGCAAAACTAAATGAACAAAAAATATTTTTGTCACTCACGAAAATATTTAAATATAAATTGTTGTCACTAATGAAAATATTCTTCATTAACTAATTATTTTAAGCGATCATTTTTAGAAAAAAATAATTTTCAAATTATTCATTTTTCGCGAAATAAGAGCTTCAATTTCCACTCTTCTTAGCTCAACCAGTTGAGTCAAAATTAGGCTCCATTAGAACCTAGAGATCATCCTCAAGCATTATGCGTATCCATAAATTACATATAAACCGACATTGGTCGAGATATAATTCTAACACTAAACCTCTACTACGTGAAAAAAAAATAGTAATAATAATTCGTAAGCATTCTTTATACTTTAGTGGAGTTCCACGGACACTCACTTTTGAATATCAAACCCTATGTGCCCATTGGTGGAGCCGAGAGTCACCTTAGAGGGTAGGGATGAGGATTGTCCGGGTTGGATCAATCTACCCCTAAACCCTAAGACCAATCTAGATAGTGTTAATCATCATTTTTTAGGATCGAGAACCAGCCCTATTGAGATTGAGATCGAGAATCGAACCAATCCAATGGGTTCGGTTTGGTTCCAGAGTCAACCTAGGACCAACCGATAATATTTCTTTTTTCATTTTTTTAACTCCTTGAAAAGGCGATTGAGGACCGGGCTGACTCAATGGGTCCAGCAACGAGTGAGGTCAACAAAGAGAGGCGAGCGGCAAGTGTTGAATGGAGCGAGCATCGAGCAGCGAGCAACAAGCGGGGCTAGCATCGAGCGACAAGTGGCGTGAGTGATGTGACAAAGCGAGCAAGGTGAGTGTCGATCGGCGAGTGGGAAAGTTGTTTCTTTCGATTTTGGTAAATTGAAGATTAAGAGGACAAAGAAGATAGAAGAGAATGACTACTACAGGAGGATGCCATGGTGAGCTATTTATGCCGTTCTGGATGCTGTGAGAACTCCTCACAGAGATATTTTCCTCATTTATAATTATGGTTGTTGACGCCAGAAAATACATTAAAAGTCTAAGCTAGTAAAAAATGGTGTAAAATTACTTGGACTCCTCACTAAAGAGTCGTTTAATGCTGTTGACATCATTTGACTTAGGGTTTTTTCTATATAAAAAAATTACAAATAATATATTAGATATATAATATTATATATAATATATAGTCATAATTGATTTGAGTTGGACTGATCCTAAACTTCAAAGATCGAGAACCAACTTGTACAGTGCTAGTTTAGGGATCCTAGGATCAAGGATTGATCCAATCCCCCTGAGAACCCGACCAGGATCGGCGGGGTTGGGCTAGTCTAGGGTCAGTCCAAGATTGATCCTCGATCAATGCTCACTCCTACTAGAGGGTCGAGCTCGATCGTCAATCTTAAGACTTCTTTACTTAAAAAAATGTCTGCTCATCTCTTTCCAGAAGTAGATAAATTATAGATTTGTGTAGGTCAAGGCTGGAGTCACGGGGGGCAGCAATCCCCAATCGCATACTTGTTGCATCTTTTGCAGCGAACCGCTCATGTTTGCTTCTTGTTATCTAAGGACTCGGCGGCGAGGACTCCGTGGAAGGTACGCGTTCGACAAGTTTTGGCGCCATTACTAACTAATCTAAAGAACGTACACTCTGCTTGATGCATGCCTCGTGTACTTCGTGGCAAGTCAATCGACCTGACCTGGTTGTTGAGTCAAAGCAAGAGATCACTGCTAATTTGGGAGACCTCAAAAACATGTTGAGTTTTGCTATTTATTCACAACTTTAATCTTATCTGCTCTGACCCTCCATAGACTGGTATCATTGTACTTTTGAAAAAAGATTAGGGTCATGATGAATAATAATAATAACAAATAAGATTGATTAGATGTCCTCTTGATAAAAAAACAAAAGATTGTATATATATATTTTTGCCAGAGTATCTTAGCCAATGTAGGATCGTGTCAATGCCAGTCAGAGTATCTTGGGCACCATGTGATCGGATTTCGCAATTCACACCTAATTGCTCATTTGTAAGTACTGACAAACGAGAGGTTGACCTAAAAAGTACAATTGCCAATGAAAGTCTTGCTTTGTAAGTGGTGGCTTATAGTATCGGCCCATGTGTAATTTGTTTATCATTTGCTCTGTCTCTCTCTCAAGTGAATGTGATTGGACATCCTATTAGCGTACCACAATGTTATGTAGAAAATTTATTCACATATACAACTAATCAATCAAGAAAAACGGATTCATATATGATTGTAAAACACCGAGATCAATAAATACAGCAGAATTAAAGCGTACCCGTTTGAGCCATTGCTTCACTTGAAGAGAAGTAGATCACTATGATAATCAGGGATCTATTGGAATGCCAGATCTTCATCTCTATGACCTATTTCAGTATAGCAACTTTTAATGGGATTCCCGCAACTGATAGATATAACCTACCATTTTATAAGCTAGAGAGGGGATCTAGCAAACCATAATCAATAGCGTGTCAACTGGGCCCTTCCCATTACGGGCTTCAATTAAACAAAATTGCCAATACACTTTGCTGCTCAACTAGACCCATTATCAATAGATGCCAATACCCATTTCAATCATATCACTGTAGGGTTCAACAAATATTGGAATATCCATTAACTCGATTATTTAAAATAGAAAATTAATTAATTAATATAAGCCCATATTATAGGAAATTTCCAACATTCTCCCACTTGGGTTACATTAATTAACCTATTTTATTTTGAAAAAGATTTTATATTGAAAACGACACTATCGGGTTAATAACTGAAAATTTTGTTTTATGTGGCCACAACTTTAAAAAATAATATTCCAAAAATGGCATTTCAATACCAATCCAATCCTATATAACCTCAATATAGGACTATGGAGATCAATGTGTTAAGAAAATACCATAAAACAAGACCTTCCATAATCACATATAATAAGTATTATATTTTCATGGATCATGGGCCTAGTAGTGTAGTAAGAAATAGTGCCAACATATGATTAAAATATACACTATTTATTATCGGTCCTTAATGCAATTTCTCAACGACATGAAACTGCATTAGCGCAATTTCTAAACGACATGAAATTGCCTCAGTACGATTTCTAAACAACATGAAATTACACAATTGTGTCACAATCCAACATGAGATCTCATAATCAGTGAGATCAAGTAATCTTCAAACTAAAATTTGTTTAAAGATATTGTTTTATACTTCCATTTCTCAGTCAACAAGAGAAAGGATAACAATAGAATTAATAACAATAATCATTGAAAATAAATGCTTTAATAGATATCATAAAAGCATTATCTGTCTGCATATAACTATAATATCCAGAAATATAAATTATATAACTCCCACTAACAAAAGAAATCAAAAGAATCTAAAAACACTCATATTTTTTACATGTTCTTTAAACAAAATGGGTCGTAAGTCTTTTTGTTAGAGGATCAGCCAACATGGACTCAATTCTAATATTCTCAATCACAATGTCTCCCTTTTTTGACCAAGTCCTTAACAGTATAATATTTGATCCAATTAACATTTCAACCGTGGCATTGTTGTTATTTATAGCAAAAGTAACTGTTTGTCACACATAATGCAATAAGATCAATTATGGGCAATAAGTATTTCAACAAAAATAATTAGTATATTATATACTCCCATTTGGGTAGAGTGTATAATGCATAATTATTTTTCACAGCATGAAGTTTATAAAGCAACAATAAGGAGAATTACATATAATGATCAATGATCCATCCCCTTTGGGCAGACAAATCATTTAAATTATACATCTCCATGATATCAATATATAGAGACGATAAAAGAGAATTACATATAATCTTGAAGGATCAATCCCCTTTTGCAAATCCTTTAAATTATATATATATATATATATATATATATATAATATATATATATATAATATATATATATCTCTATTATCTCAACATAGAGGGGAATTACACATAACTCTAAAAAATTTATCCCCTTTAGGTAGATAAACCTTTTGAGTCACACATCCCCATTATTCATCTCTAATATATCAATATAGAGGGGAATTACACATAACTTTCAAAAATTTATCCCCTTTGGGCAGATAAATCTTTTTGAGTCATACATCCCCATCTTTTAATTTTGCAATTTATCTTCATGCAATTTTCAAATTAATATGCACAATAACCCCCTTTAGGCAGGTAATTGTATATACTAATTTTTATCAATAGGGAACTCCAATAATTTATGCCCAAAATTCATCAAACAATATGACACACTTTACAACATATGCTTCCAAAGATCATATTGCATTTTTCAAGCAACAATTTTTGCCACAATTTTTTTTAAAGTTATTGTTTTATTATTATTTTAATATTTCGGACTCATGGCAAATCAAGAATGGATACGAATGGTTACTAGAATTATAGGGAGCCAAAAATTTCGTAACTATCAATAATCATTACATCAAAAAGTCATTAGGACAATCTTTATCTCACACTTCCTCACTATCAACCCTTGGTTGGCATGTTTAAATTTGGCATCTTTTAAATTTGGGAAATTTCGTAGTCATGCAATAACTCAATCTCCACCTATTTGACACAATCATATCATCTGAATTTAGAAGTATCCTTCATGCATGTTAGCATGAAACCCACAAGAGATCAAGTAGAATCTCTATAAAAAGAACTTCCAAACCTCAATCTTGTTAAGCCAGTCCACTCTGATGACTCGTGGTAAAACCACACAAGAAGACATGAAGGGTCCGTTTCGTTTGCCAGAATTTTCAGTAATATTGATTAATTCGTATTTTGATGCTATAGTCTTCCATTAGTCACCGGTCCAAATCTAAAAAAGACTGTAACCTCGAACAAAGCCAACATTCAAATTTCCTATGGTCCTTTTGCTCTTCTACGTCATAAAAATTCTCTAAAAGTGTTATGAGATTCACCAACCCTATTAATCAAACCACATCTTCTTCTTCTTCTTTTTTTAGTGTAAATCACTTCTCTGCTTAATTGTACCCATCAAGTTAAAAGGGAGACAAAACTTCGAAATTCTTGAAATTATTATCAGAAGGATAGCATCTATCTGAAAACCCAAAATTTTATAGCCTCCAACTGACAATTCACAGCTTGTCCTGTGGGATTATGGGCTAGCGGACAAGTAGAAAAAGAGGTCAAAACCAATATGTCGCAATCCAGTGACATAACAAAAAACAAACAATCTCCAAACCAATCATTGCTACCGTCGAATTGAAGAGAAAAACGAAGGTAACGCTAGAATGTAACTTAAAATTCTAGGACCTTTTCTATATATAAACCCTAGAATTTCAAATTTAAAATTCTCACTCAATTCTCAACGAAACCATACAAATTATATATGGTTGGAAAGATCTCGACATGTAAAACAAAAGCCCTAAGGTTTCAAGATTAATCGAGAAAAAAAAAAGCCACACGAAAAAAAAATAATGACAATATTCGACTCAAAGAGGAAAATTTCGAATTTGTCCATAAAATTTTTTGGGGTTCTACAAGCATATATGACCTGCTCTGATACCACATGTAGAAAATTTATTCACATATACAACTAATCAATCAAGAAAAACGGATCCATATATGATTGTAAAACACCGAGATCAATAACTACAGTAGAATTAAAGCGTACCTATTTGAGCCATTGCTTCACTTGAAGAGAAGTAGATCACTCTGATAATCAGGGATCTATTAAAATGCCAGATCTTCCTCTCTATGACATATTTCAGTATAGCAGCTTTCAATGGGATTCCCGCAACTGATAAGTATAACCTACCCTTTTATAGGCTAGAGAGGGGACCTAGCAAACCCTAGTCAACAGCGTGTCAACTGGGCCCTTCCCATTACGGGCTTCAGTTAAACACAATTGCCTACACTTTGCTGCTCAACTAGGCCCGTTATCAATAGATGCTAATACCCAATTCAATCAGATCACTGTAGGGTTCAACAAATATTGGAATATCCATTAACCCAATTATTTAAAATAAAAAATCAATTAATTAATGTAAGCCCATATTATAGGAAATTTCCAACATGTTAATCATCAAGCATCCAACGTTGTAAGCACTATTTAAAAAATAAAACATGTTTTTAAAATGATATGGATGCCATTTGTCACACCTCTTTGGCCACTAGTCATCGATAGACCACCATTGTCCAACATAAGCCGAACACTTGGTTATCCTTTCTCTCCCACTTTTTTCTCGAGGAACACACCTTTTTTCTCTTTGAATTAACATAAGCATTAGATTTAGAGGGCCACTCCGAGCACAAAACCCGAACACCCTGACCTGTTTGTTGTGGTGTAGACCAATTCTCCAACAAAGTTGCAAAACAAGTTCGTGGTTCCATTTGCAACTTCGATAGTTATCATATTCTTACTTATTGCTTCAAGAAGTACTTTTTGCATCAATCGTTCGTGCGATAATTGTCCATAAAGTCCTAAGCTTATTGTACGGCGACTAATTTAGTTCCAAATCTTTCGATTGAATCAATTTAGTTCTAAATTTTTTAACAATTTACCACTTTCGTTGTAAACATTTCAAGTGTCGATTTAATCATAAACCTGAAGATTTACCAATTTAGTCTTAAATCTATTAATGATTTGTCAATTTAATCATTTAGAACAATTTTAGTTGGAGTTGTTGACGTGTACGCCGGCCAACTAGTGACTATCCTAAGTGACATGAGCGGCGTGATTAGTGCTGATGTACATAATTTTTGCATTTATTTAAATCTTCTTCCTTTTTTTTTTCCTTCCTTTTTTCCTTCTTTTCCTTTTTCCCATGGCTAGTCTTCAACCACAGCCGTTGAGGGCGTCGTGGCCCTTGCCAGATGAGGGTAGCCCTCACTCAGGCTGCAAGGACGACAACCCTCACCTGTCGCCGGCCATGGCCAAGTACTGACCAAAAGTATAAGGAAAACAAGGGGAAAAAAGAAGAAAAAATACAGATTTAAAAAGAAAAAAAGCAAAAATTATTCACGTTAGCCTCATCCACACCATGTAGGATGGTTAGTAGCCAACCAACGTCCACGTTAGCAATTTTTAGCAAAATTGATAATTGACAAATTGTCAAAAGGTTTAAAATTAAATTTACAAATTTTAAAAGATTTTAGTTTTAATTGACACAATTGAGAGGTTAAAAGCTAAATTGACAAATCATCAAAGGATTTAAGACTAAATTTGCACAATAGAAAGGTTTAAGACTAAATTAACCATCTACAATATGTTTAGAATTTTTTGGATAATTTTCCCACTTATTCACAGCCGCACATTGAAGATCCAAGTATTTGAGGAGATCGAATAAGTTGGAAAAAGAATGAGATTCGTTACTTAACTTTCAAATCCTGTCTAACGTTCAAGAAGTTAAATTTCAATGGACCATCGTAAGTGGAAATCGTCTTTTGGATTATGATTCCAATATCTGCCTCCAAGGACCAGAGTCATGACAGAACCTTAATCATTCGACCTGAAGCTCAGTCGCAATGGAATAACGCATCGAGCTCAGAATTTCGTAATCTGAGTCAAGCTCGAGAAGCAGACCATGCTTCCTTGATTTGGTTAAAATGAACCCATGAGTACCACATTATATATATAAATTCACTTGATTGAATTGCTATTTATCATGATAGTCTTTAAGAATGCTATCTCACTCGAATCATCAAGTAATCGTCATGGTTCGTCAATTAATCGCAACGATTCGGTGGCCATCAGGGGCCATTAGCGTGTAATTTTCTTCAAATCCCTAGGCTAAATCTTTTATCAAGGTGGACTTTTTTTGCATCCAAAACAAATCAAATCATGGAGCTTTTAGGTCCTATTTCTCACTTCCAAAGATTCTTTTCCCTTCAATTGAAAATTAATGGTTGGACGACTCTCGCTTACTTCCATCTACTCCGTTGACAAGGATCTTCCTTACTGGATTATGACAAAGCAAGTGCCATTGGTAAAATTTTTAAACAATCCATCAAATTGCCCCATTATTGATCAACCCAACAGATATTGTTTACAAAGGTCAAATTTTTGTTCTTAGCTTCCTGGGTTAACCTTAATAAATTGCCCACATATGGTAATTTTGTTTGGTTTAAATCCTTTATAGATACAATATAAAATGGTCATGTAACGATAGAGAATATAAAATGTTGTTGATGAAGGTGATTCTTACCAACGAATCAACCGTCAATACATGTCATCATTACACCGACTGGTACATATGACAACAAAAAACAAATTTCGAGTATTTGACCCAATGAATATACCTAGTCACTCGACATACTGATCTTGATAAGACATCACTTTACTGTTATTCAATGGAGAATACATACGTATTGCCATCATCATCTGAAAAGGTCGAAAGTGCCTTGATCTCTAAAAGGGTACGGATGCCATTAGTGATCCCCCTTTAGTCACTTGTCGTCCATAGCCCGCCACATATCCAACACGATCCAGCGACCCATTAACGATAACATAGTAATCTGAGCACTTAGTACTCTTTCTCTCCCACTTATTCTCTAGGGATACACCTCCCTTCCCAATCTTAAGCTTCTACTCTATCTCTATCTCTCTCTCCTCATTTCCAATGATGACTTAAGCGACGGAGCACCAATTCGAGTACAAAACCTTTACGCCCGTACCCGTTTGTCGTGAGTGCACACCATTTTTCCTCTGAAGTGGCGGATCAATTTATTGGTTCCTGTTTCTAGCTTCAACAATTAGCGTTTTCTGTGCACATCAACTTGATAGTGATTGCGCTCTGATGGTCCCGGTACGAAGCAACTATTAAACATGTTGGTACGTGTATGAGATTCGTTACTTACTTTTCCTGCCTAACATTCAGGAAACTAATTTTCAAAGGACCACTATGACTTGGGAGTCTTCTTGTTGAATGACGATTCCAATTTGCGCCTGCCAAGAACTAATGATGCAGCAAGCGCCACAGTCGTAACAGAACGTTGTCGTCGAGTGCTCCTCTGATCCGGACTGAAGATCAATCGAAGTTGAATAACGCATCGGGCCCGGAGCTTCGCAATCAAGTCAAGCTCAAGTAGCAGACTAAAGATACGAGCAGACAACGGATTTGTAAAATTTTATGAGGACCAATCACATATGAAATGAAATACCTAAAAATGAGGTTGTTTTCCACCTTATTGATAGAAAAAAAGGATTGATCAAATTCTATTGAGTTTGATTGATGGTGATCATTTATCAAAGAATGACCTTGGTTATCAAATGATTGACCAACTAGGAGCAATTTATTTACAATACTTTCATTTGAGAATGGCGATTTTGGTGGTGGCATCGGTTCTCTAGTATAAGTAGCCGAAGGTCGTGAATCAAAGAAAAAACAGCAAAAGGTCGATACGGCCAACTTTGTTGACTAAAATAGTAATTAGACGAGCGCGGCCAATGCGGCTGGTGTCATAATTGTAAGTAGGTAATGTGGTTGGCTTTGCTTTTAAAACGCTTACTAAACGACACAACTTGTGCAAGTGGTGTCATAATGACCAAGCTAAGATTGATGCGGTTGGCTTTGCTGATTAAAGAGACGACTAATCGCAGGGAAACAACAACGGCTAATGTAGCTGGCTTTGCTCATGAAACAACAACTCGCTGGCGCTTCCTCATATGATAGGGCTTTGTAGACCATGCAACAATACTACAGTTTGACATTGGCTAATAGACAAGACGAACAACGTTAAAATCAATGTTGGCAGGAGGATGTTAGAACTTCTTGGGGAAAAAAAATTACAAGAGGCAATCCAGATGCGCACTTGGTGTGCACTGAGTGCACTTAAAGTAACATATATTGATCAAAATATGCATAATTAAAGGGACATTATTCGCACAATCTTCATAGATATATAAAACCAACGGAAATATCCTAATTATCTCTAACATAGAAAAATATTCTCGAAAATTACTCTAATTATCTCTAACACCTTCCTTTGACACATTTTCAGAATGACTATGGAAGCTCATGTGAATGATTTACTACGAATTGTGATAGCTTTTACTCCAATGTATTGAGATAGTCTTTAAAATATGCTATTTTGACACTGAAACAATCTAATGACCGTGAATGAGTCTCCCAATGTTATGCCATTCAAATCATCAAGTAACTATCAAGGTTCGATTAATTAATCTCATCGATTTGGTGGCCATCATTGACGTGTTCGATAAAGGTGAACTTTTTGCATCCTAAACAAACCAAAAATCATGGAGGTTTCTCACTTTAAACATTCTTACTCGCTTATCATACAACCCTTAACTTGAAATATAAGTATGATCTTGCGGCTCTCAACTTAGTTGACACGCTGCACGTGCGCGTTAGGAGGAGCAAATTAGGGGGTCAGTTAGTCGACTGGCATCCGTAAGTCAAGAAGAAATAGTCAAATTTCAGTAGTAGCTTTTATTAGTTGTTCTCAGAACAAAGGAAGAACAAAAGGCAAGGGTACTATTTATAATAAAAAATTTGCTCGGGATTTTTCGCTTTCACTTGGTGATCGGGTATCTCGAAACTTCTTTGCTTGTGAGGTGTAAAGATCCGATGATAAAATTAATTGAAAAAAGAAGATTTATCGAAACATGTGAAAAATAAGTAAGTCCACATCCGATCTTAAGTAACCGAAAATGGATATATTATAATACTGAATGAATTGACTTTTCAGGTGAAATATACTCAACAAGCGTCTCCGAATACGTATTCACAGCTGATTCACACAGGAATTATTGTTTTTAGACGGACTAGTCAATCTCCACCTAAATCTCAATGCCTACAAGTCAAACCCACGAGACGAGGCAAGGATTGCTACCACGACCATGTAACCCAGGACTGTGCAAAAGGGGTCAACTGTTTACCAACCAAGATCTAACTTAAATGAAGCGAACAGAGAAAGACTCTTGCATAAATGCTCTGTGGTCCATCCACCACAAGAACCCATGGGGGAGAAGGAATGGATATGACTAATCAGCCTCCATCTAAATCTCACTGCCAACAAGTCAAACCCACGCCACATAACCTTAGATAGTCGAAGAGAAAGAACAGCGTAAGTGGTTTGACTGTTCTCACCGATAAAGGTCTCATTTAAATGAAGCCTAAAGTGAAAACTCTTCCGTCAGTGCCCTTTTGTTCGTCATCCACAAGAACCCACCTGAGAAGAAGGAACGAAGACTACGGCAATGGCGGTCTGGGCGACGAAGCTATTGGTCTCAGCTATTTTCGTTGCCGGGCTTCTTCTTCTCCTCTCTGCAAGCACCGTGCATGGCGACGTTCATTACCATGATTTCGTCGTGAGTTGCTTCTCTTTTTCCTTAGAAGAGAGCGAGTTTAACTTGATGTTGTTTCGCTACCTCTAAATTTCTTAAGCTTTCTCCATTGGTTAATGTCTCGTCAACCAATAAGTTATGTACAGATGTTTAAATTATGCACACAGCTGAAGGAGAAAAACTACACGAGGCTGTGCAGTACAAAGAGCATGTTGGTCGTTAATGACAGTTTTCCGGGGCCAACCATTTATGTGAAGAAAGGGGACACTTTGTACGTGAACGTCCACAACCAAGGTGGCTACGGCGTCACTATCCACTGGTAATCTCTCTCTCTCTCTCTCTCTCTCTCTCTCTCTCTCTCAACTATCTCTCATGTCAACTTGCAAATCTCATTCTCATCCTATCGTCCTACTAATGATATCCCACATGAAAGTTTGTCTCGTATGTCATTTTTCATATTAATTTCATGAATCGGTCTTAGTATACCATGTTGAAGCAAAAAATAGGTAAAACGTTAGGTTGATCCCCTCTACTTTTATCCGAAAAATCTATGTCAAATTTTTTTATTTATGGCTCATCGGTTTTCGTTGACATGGACAACCAAATTGCTTAATTGGACGTTGGGATATGCGCACTTTTATGATACACAAAATTCTTTTAATTGGAGGGAAGGGGGGGACTACTCGAGTTTTGTCAAACTTGGTCATTCAAACTTCTCCAAACTCACGAGCATGGATGCTTGAGCTTCGTTAAGTTTGCAGGGGGCTAGGGCTTGTTTGAGCCTGTGGCCATGACCGCTATGATTGCTTGAGCTTTGTTCAGTTCAGCCATCGCCGCTTGAGGTTTTGCATTGGTGAGGATGTTAGATTTTATGGGTCTTCGTTCTAATCACGGGGGTTAAAGTTGAAGAAGGAGAAGAAAATGAAGATGATGATGATGATGATGGTGGTGGTTACTCCGAGAGAGAGAGAGAGAGAGAGAGAGTACTAAAGAAAGGGAACGAAAATTCCACTCGACAAACTTCTAACGGTATTAAGTCATGTCAATGAATTTTTAACTGACATTTATGCTACAATAGCAAATTTCGCCATTAGACAATTTCAGAGATTTACTAATGACACTTTTTAAAGGTACAAAAGCAATTTTGAACCGAAGAAAATAAAGGAAAATATTTATTTTCAAATAAAAGTAAAGATACCAACCACAACGTTCCATTAAAAAATTTCACACCCAGAATGAATTCAACGACAAGCGAGATACAAAAGATGATTGCGAATAAAACAGAAGCATGTATGTTCATCTGTCGATTTATTCCAGGAACTTTGTATTTCGAGGTTGATGTAGGGCTTGTGCAACAAGGAAAAAAACATCAAGAAAGAGGTCAATAACATCAGAAAAACTGGACCCATCCACCGCGATTTTAGGACGAAAAGTTAAGTACGCCGTAGAAGGCAATGATTGGAGTAAGATTATTGCGATTGCCGTAGCCCGTCCGGTCCACCCTTTCAATCTCGCTTTTTTGCTCCACCAGAACTATAAAAAACAAGTGCTTGTACATGGACACACCTTAAAATGTTCGCATAAAATTTCCCTTGAACCATAAATCTACGCTTAAAAAAACCCAAGTTAATGTGACGAAACCTCCGAAAGAGTACTATTGTTTTTAAAAATTTTACTTCAAATTAATTTTTTGATTATCAAAAACCTCAAACTAATATATTTATAAAAAATTTACACAAAAAATAATTTTTTTTACTACAAAAAACTCAAACTGGTATATTTATGATAAATTTACCCTTCATTAATTTCAATTAAATTGGATTAATATCACAAAAAATACAAACGGTACACCCGTAATGAAAGGAGGGTACAAACCAAAATCAGTATACCCGCATTATCTAACTTAGCAATTTGACGTTAAAATTTAACAAAAATTAAAGGGGAATAAATTTGTTATAAGTGTACCATTTTAAGGATTTTATATAGAAGACGAGCTAGCTGTTCTTAATTTGAGTGAGATTTATCCAACTAAGTATTTCGGAACCAACTTATAGACTTGATCGTTCTTGCTTGATTAGTTGCAACTGCTAACTCAGATTTTGATAGGCATGGAGTGAACCAGCCAAGAAATCCATGGTTCGATGGGGCCGAGTACGTGACACAGTGTAACATTTCACCGGGGACGAATTTCACGTATCAAGTTTTGTTTTCGGAAGAGGAGGGATCATTGTGGTGGCACGCTCACAGCGAGTGGGCAAGATATAGTATTCATGGCCTCATCGTCATTCACCCCGCCGACGGAACGTCCTATCCGTTTCCGCAGCCCGACGGCGAGAAAGTGATGGTGCTCGGTATGTACAACGGTTTCACCTGTAGTTTTCAAACAGTCCATTTCCTGTAATGTAGCAATGTTACTGTTACTTCGCAGCGTCTTGGTACACGGAGGACGTTTACGCGTCCATCGCCGAGAAGCTCGCCGAAGGGTCAGACTTGCTTGTGTCGGAGGCGTACACCATCAACGGCGAACCTGGAGATTTCTGCGAATGCTCCAATGGTACATACTTAAATTGCAGGAAGATGTATTAGCACTAAGGCTGCAGATTCACTCAATTTCCCTGTTTCTTCTCCGTGTTGTGTAGAAACTACACACAGGTGGATGGTCGATTATGGAAAGACCTATCTTCTCCGCCTACTCAATGCCGGCATGAATGCCGAGCTCTTCTTTGCAATCGCAGACCACAACGTCACCGTCGTTGGATCCGATGCGGCATACCTCAAGCCCTTTTCTTCAGAATACATCTTGATTAGTCCTGGACAAACTATAGACGCCCTGGTCACGGCAAATCAGCCTCCAGGTCGGTACTACGTTGCCGCTAGGCAATACTACAGCAACCAGTTCAAATACAGTGGGTACGATCACGCCAACGCGACAGCGATTCTTGAATATAGTGGAAACTACACTGCCCCATCGAAAACTCCCGTCTTCCCGTCCGGTCTTCCGTCGTACACCAACTATAAAGCTGCGACAGGCTTTGTGCAGAGTATGAGGAACATTATCGATCACGTCAATGTTCCGATGAATATAACGACTCGCATGTTCATCACTGTGTCGCTCAACAAGTTCACGCTCGAAATCAATGATACAACAGAAGAATCTTACCCATCTGCAAGCCTAAATAACATCAGCTGGTATAATCCTTGGACCGACGTACTGCAAGCATATTACAGGTTAGCTACGCTAGATCTTTGTTATTATGATCGTCATTCCTCGATGCTCAAAATGCAAATATAGGTTAAAGGGTGAATTTAGATGTTTAAATTGATTAGCGAATGTAAAGTTCGCTAAATGCGATCTAATTTCCAGTAACGTTTCTTCAATTGCGCTACATATCACTTGCAGAAATATCAGCGGCTTCTACACGACCGATTTTCCAGATGATCCGCCGACTTTCTTCAACTTCACCCAGCATAATTTGCCTGTCGACACCACAAATGAACCAGAGAGGGGGACGAAGGTGAAGGTGCTCGAGTACAATGAGGAGGTGGAGATAGTGTTCCAGAACACCGACGTGGCGAACTCGTCCGAGAATCATCCTATGCATCTGCATGGCCACAGCTTCTACGTGCTTGGCACGGGTTTCGGCAATTATAACAACGAGACCGACCCTATAACGTTCAATTTGATCGATCCTCCTTATCAGAACACCGCTTCAGTACCCAAGGACGGATGGCTTGCCATTAGATTCGGGCAAGCAATCCAGGTTAGTACAGTACAGTAACAGCTGGTCACATTTTCCACTTCTCTCCAGCTCAGCCGAGACAGCGAAGGGTTCTCTACACCTGCGGTGATGGACAGAAGTTTTGAGAATTCAAGAGATTACCTTGATGGGCAGGGACAAAACTTAAGCTAATCGAATCTTGATTTCCATCCCTGACGTTGAGTACTGTCTTTTTAGGGTTAGAAAGCAATCTAAGCCCAAAGGTTAATGCTTTTGTGTTTTTCTCAGGAGTATGGCTATGGCACTGTCACCTGGATAAACACCTCACTTGGGGCATGAACTCCGTGTTCATTGTGAAAAATGGCGGCACCGAGGACACGAGCATCCGAGACCCCCCGGGTTACATGCCTCCGTGCTATCCTGACAGCAAACTTCGGCTCGAGGAGTTCTCCGACTCGGATGAGAAGCTATACTCGACTTTGATGTGATCCGACTCAATACATCTTCGAGGCATTAGCACAGGAACTCTCTCCTCCTTGAAATAGTTCACCGAACGCATCAGGCGTCAGTCATTAAGAACGGTTTGATTGTGCCTTTATGTAAGTTGATTACTCGACTTAGTCCTATTATCGGCATAAATAACCTGTTCAGAGTTATGGAAGCCCTTGGCCTGCCTTATAATAAACTTGAGATGATTTTTGGTTCTTCTGCTGTATTGTTCTTTTTCTTATCATCATCATCATCATCATCATTAGTGGTGGTGGTGGTGTGATTATTTTTAATCATGAATTATAGTTGTGTTGGGTCTATTTATGTAGAGCCCATTTTAATAATTATGTAGAGTTGGCCCAGATGCAAAGCCCTCAAGTTTAAAGCAGAGACTATGAAAGTTGCGCCTCGTTCGCACTCATCATTTCTTATGCATGACCAAAGAATTTTAAGAATTTTTTTTTAATTGTCTCTGATTTTCACATGTTGAAATTAGGGGTGAGCATATCGGATGGATCGAACTGGGAACTGTCCAGACTGGACTGTTTGGTTCGGTTCCCAGGGCCGTCGGTCCTATTCCCCATTCCGGGGGCAACCGCATCAACTCTTTTTTTTTTCTTTAAATATTTTTTCATTTCTAAAAAATAGCAATAAAAACTAAAATAGAAACAATTCTAGTATTTTTAAAATTTTAAATTTTTTTTTGCTAAATGATTGGTTTCATTAGATTGGACCGAACTATCCAGTCAAGTCCATGATCCCAAAACCTTAAACAATTATCAAAAGTCACTTCAACTAAGGGTAATCAGTTCCCAATTTAGTTTGATCCCATCTAGGAATTAAGACACGGTAGTTATATTTTAATCACATGTTCTTCAATGTTAATGTCCACATATATAGTTGTATAAAATGGAAAAATTACATCACAAATTTTAAAAGTCGAAAAACCAAAACATGAACTTATGGTTCGTTAGAATATTTAAATAATAAAAAACATATTTATCTAACAACTTAAATTTTTAGAACAGTTAATAATGGTCCTATAAATTTTTATATAGTATCGAGCTAGAGATCATAAGTTTGAATTTTTCAGGCCCCATTTACCTCACTAATTGAATTTCCACACTTAGTATGAGTCAATTAACTCTTAACACTTCGTCCAAAGGGTCCATTATTGCCATCTCATTAACTTTATCCAATTTGAATGATGGAAACTATAAACATAGTAATTTTTTTAAAATATTTTAGCACGCGTGGCACTGCAAACAGAAACAAAAAGAACAACCGCGAAGAGAGAGAAAGAGAGATATAATGTTTGGGTCAACCAGATGAGATGTTGCTAAATGTTTTATTATGTCAAAAACTAGGAAAAATACATTTACCACGTTAAATTCGTGTATTTAGCTTTAACCTTTCTTTGATAAAAAAATAAGAAAAAAGAAAAGGAAAAGGAAAAGGACGTTGCTACCACCTCATCTTCCCGAAAAAATTAACAAAGAAGTTATAAATCTTGCAATTATATTAAATTCCTTTTTTAGCCAATTTGACCATAATTTTTTTGCATTTATACCAATTTAGTCCATCAACTCAATTTTGGGCAGCCAGCACTAACTTAGATAAATTTTTAATAATACTTTATTTTTCCCAATTTTTTTATTTTTTTTTCTTTTATTTTTTCGTTTTTTCCTTCTTTTCTTTTTTACCTCCTCGCAAACTACTAGGCAAGGGCTGCAAAGCCCTCGCCGACCGCAAGTGAAGACGACCTCCCTTGCAGTGAGGTCATGGCTGCCTTTGCCTATGGCTCCTAGGCCTCATACCTAGATTGTTGTGTGTGTGTGGGTCTTGAAGATTAGTACAATTTCTCTCGCAATGTGGGCATGAGGCCCAGGTCCTAGGTGCGAGGTAGCCCCCAAGCCTCACCCAGATTTGGGCAAAGTTGAGCAAGGGCCATGTCGATGAGGGCTTCACGGCTCTCGCCTAGCACTAGCCGCTAGGGGGAAAAAGAATAAATAATTATGAAAATTAGAAAAAAATATTATCAAAATTTGTTTGTGTCAACATTGGTCAGACGGCCAAAATAGGCCAATGTCCACATTAGAACTAGTTGGTTAGATAAATTGAATTGACACAAATGTAAAAAGTTTGGAATTGAATTGGCGAAAAAAAATGATTAGGATTGAATTCGTATAATTACAATAAATTTAGTTATTTTTTATAATTCCCCATCTTCCCTTACGAGGGTTAATGGACCCCGTGAGGAGGTGGCACGACGGCTAGCACTTATGACCACGATTTCGTCGTAAATCCAACCGTGATCTAATCTCGACACAGTCAATTTGTTTCATATAAACACTCAATTTGCTTTCGTAACATGATCAGATCTCTACATATCTCATACGTTCGCCACCACCTGCTCTATCTCTCGAGTCTGTCCACCTTTGAAGACGCTTCGTACGTTCATTTGGAACTGGTGCGGTGGTAGCAAGCAATGGCGCCACCATTGCAAGAGCCCCTCATTGCTGCATAGGGTCCTGGGGAAAACGGGTGGCGGTGCCGTCCCTAACAAGATTTTCTGTGCGATTCGCCAACTTCTTTTTATAAACAAATTTTTTTTTTTATTTGGCCCGTTTTGTTTCTCAATTTTGATACTTTTTCTAAGGTGGAGTCCACTTGGCGTCATATCACATTTTTCGAGTAATCAAATGTGACTGTGTTTGACCGGAATACTTTATCGCACTTCTTATTTTTTTATTTTTTTGATTGCACTATTTAAAATTTTTAAGACTTGATATTAATAACAGATTTTAGGATTTTCGATAGATTTATCTCAAAAATGAACAAAGAAACGAAAGAGCAGGAGATACATCTAAGTTACTAT
Organism: Eucalyptus guilfoylei; assembly: GCA_016097605.1. Classification (NCBI taxonomy): domain Eukaryota; kingdom Viridiplantae; phylum Streptophyta; class Magnoliopsida; order Myrtales; family Myrtaceae; genus Eucalyptus; species Eucalyptus guilfoylei. Next base: position 57,259,627 of record CM027867.1, on the reverse strand, counting down.
TTCTTTCTTCAACAAAAAGGCAGGAGTTTGAGTGTTTTACCCTAAAGGCCTAATTACGAAATGTCTGTTTCAGTTGTAATTATTTTGCATAAGCATATAACTCAGTTCCGAAATTGGCAAACCAGTATTAGTTGGACAATAGAGCAGGAATTGTTCTCTAAATCTATCAAAATGGATCATAAATTCATTTATTGATCTATATTTGATGAATTGGATTGTTATATAAATTATATTCGATAAATGGCTTGTAAGGTAAAGTCAAAGATAATATAAGTGTTAAATGAGTATATAACTTATTTAGACTCAATTCATCTCTATGACTCTCTTTTGCCCTCATTCAATCTTGCGTTTTCTCACTTCGTACTCACACTTTAATTTGGGTATGGATTTTCCTAGATTATGTTAAGTGTTGAAGTGTTTTAGTAGTATGGATTGCATCGAGTATGGGTCTCGAGTATTTGTATTGTATGGAAATATATCAGAAAGATTTAAAAAGATTAATTTAAGTCGAACAATTTTTAATCTGATTATCGATTTGATAGATCTATAATTTGCTTTCGACGTGAATTGAATGCACGATCTTACAAAAGACTTGCAATCATTTTAACGCTTGAGCATCGAGGTGTTACTTCTATTACTTGCCAAATAGAGGGTATTGGCATCAGCTTCTGATATATAGTCTTCTCACTTTGATAAAAATTTGGAAATAAAGGAACAGATGATAAGGAAAATAGAATCCCACTCCTTTTTCCTGCTCCATCATTTAATAACGCCAAAAAATCGTCCCTTTCAATCTTTTGCCTTTTCGGTGCAAAATACTCAAGTCCAAACGGTACAAGGAATGGGATATAGATTTCTTAAAAATTGAGTCTGCAAGTGGAAATGGTACGAGATTTGTTCACTTACTGTTGCTGCAAAATCGACCCCCCTGCAGCTGCAGACTTGCAGTCCCGTCTACTACACACTCGCCGCTGCAGAATTGCAGTCACCACTACTTTCTCCATGCAATTACAAAAGCCAAACACATGCGATTGAAATTTTTACGATTGGCGTGTCGGTTTGATGGATACAAGTTACGACCAACGCATGAACACTTGCGGAGGAGCTTTTCTTTCCTACTAGGTGTTTTTGAAAAAATAAAAGATAAAACGCTAATTATTTACCGGCGGTAACTTGAAACCCACATGCTCATTAAAGAGGTGTGGAAGTGAATCTTGAAAGGGCCAACTTTAGAATTAAGAAATCAGAATAATTAGTCACACAACTAAAGGTGTGTAGTATCATAGTCAATTCAGGTTTTATTTGAAATTTACTCGTTGAAATCAGTTCTCAAATTTTTGGAACCTAGACGTAGTTGCGTACTTTGGGATCCCTATTATATATTTTATGATATATCCAAGTTCCACCTATATTCTTAATTGAATGATTGCGGGAAATTATTATTTCTAATGACTACCATTTGCCATTACAATCTATTAATTACAACTTATATTAAGATATACAAAAAATATGAAACATTAATACTGTAAAGATTTTAGTCATGGATATGCCAGAAATGGAAGTCCAAGCTAGTGGCTCAAGATTACACACTCATAATCAAATAGAACAAAAAAATACAAAAACTTGTTCTAGGAACTTGGAACTTACTCATTGGAACCGATTCCCTAATTTTTTAGCCTAAAAATCTACCATGGTGGGAACTGATCTGGTTCTTTGGTTCCTGGTTCTACATTGGAATCATGCTCACTCGTACACACAACTTTATGTTTCACATATGAGAACAAACCTTCTCAAAAAAAATATGATGCAAGGTCTAATTGTCTTTGGGATAATTAGACCTTGCATTAAGGAGTTGCAGATGTAAAACAAATATTACCAAAACATATGAAATACAAAGCTTCAAAACACATTTACATACCACGACTAATACCGAACAGATTCTAAATCCCCATACTAAACTCACGAGGTGAATCATCGGTAGGTTTCCATTTTGTTTTGTGAAAATTTTACATTTTTGAAAAATGTTTTCCAAAGAAATAATGGTGTTTGACTCAAATATGAAAATAAATTGGAAATTATTTTTCATCCTTTGGAAATGAAAACTAAGGGCCCAACATAGAGGCACTTGGGTCTAGCCTTTGTGGACTTGGGCCTATGATTCAAGGAACCAAGGTCTAATGCTAGTGACTTGGGTACAAGAGTTAGGTACTTGGATATAACCGCTGAGGACCTAAGAATGAGCATTGGGTTTGGGCAAAGCCTTTATGGCCTTGGCCTAACCTAACCTAAATGAGGGAGGTAAAGTGCTTAGGCATGGCCTCCAAGACTTAGGCACAGGTACCAGGTCCCAAGTGTGGCCGTTGGGGACTTAGTCACGAGCACTAGGCCTAGGCCTGACTTGGATGCGAGAATCAAGTATCTGGGCATGACCACTTGGGACTAAGTCACATACATCGGGTCCCAGGTGTCGGCTGCTCAAGCACGGCCTTGAAGGTCCTTTGCCCAACCTCAAGAGCCTTAGGCCTAACCTTTGTGGACTTAGGCCTAGGCGTTGATAACTCTATAAAAATAGAGTTATTTTACCTATTTTAGGTAACAATTAATGCAATATCTATGAGAAAATATTTAGATTTCCTTTTGATTATTTGAATTTTCTTATTTATGCAGAATAATGAGATATGGAGAATATAAGGAAAAGAATGGCAAAAAAATCAGGAATTCAAATCAAGAAGCAGTGGAAGATAGATATCAAATCAGAATCCTCTTATTTACTCCATGATTTTATGCGCAATTGCTTGGAGCTTGGATATATCCTCTAAAGGGGAGAAAATTGAGAGCCAGAGAGCAGCTAGGTTTTTTTTTTTTTTAGATCATTTTTCATTAAGAGTTTTTCAAGTATTTTGAAGAGAAAACAAAAGTGGTGACAGAATTCTTGTTCTTTGATTCAAGATACTGAGTTTGATTTATATTTTTATTTCTTCTTCTACTATGTTCTAATTTTCTTTTGTTATAGCTACGATGTAGCCTAACCATGATAATGTCAATTTCATAATTTTTATGTTTTGCAATTGATTTCATTCATGTGAGTTATATATTATTGTGCATAATGCTTTTGAGTGACTGGCCACCACTTGAATGATCTGATGTGTATGTTTGAGACTGAGAAATGATAATATACAATTGTTCATTATAATATATAACCATGAATTAAACGTGGATAGAGATATACTACGTTATTTGTGTAGCTTTCGGTGATAAGATGATCCAAAAGACTTATTGTAAGCCGGGAATATTCATAATTTTTAATACACTCATGTTTATTTTAATTCACATAGAGATATAGTGGATTAATAAACTGAGTAGGTTTGCTATACCTAGAGATAGGATAGTAAATAGATTAGGAAATTCCGCTATCACATGTTTGATATCGTTCTTGTACCCACAACAATCTGAAATTCATATCTAGTGGTTATGGTGAAATCGGATGCTCTAACATATTTATCTGATCGATTTACTGCATTTAGTCTACAAATTTTGTTTTTAATTTATTCTCAATTATATTTTGATATGTTAGATAAATTTTAGAATTAATCTATTTTAGTATTTAATTAGTTTATTAATCATCGATCTCCGTGGGACGATACTTTTTCTTATCATTATATTACTTGTTCGACACGTTCACTTGCGTTTAGGATTTTACGAACAGGCGTCGATGATTTGGGCATGGGAGTGGGGTACTTGGCAAGGTCACTGGGTCTAAGGCCCAGCATTGAGGGAATCGAGGGACTTGGAACCACGTTCTAGCCTTAATGGGCTTAGGCGCGAGAGTTGGGTACCTAAACATGGTTGTCAAGACCTAAGCACAAGCATTGAGCAAGCCTAGCCTTTATGGATCCAACTCTGGTCTCAATGGACTCAAGCTTGGGCATTGATGACTTGGATGCAAGAGCTGGGTGCTTGGGCATAAACACCGGAGTCCCAAGTCCAACCTTTGTTACCTAGGCCCGATCGCCGAGGAATCGATCTCGGCCTTGATGGACTCAGGCTAACCTGGGATGGGTGCCAAGCTTTCTTGCCAAGTGTAAATGTCTTTGGTCCAAGCTCCGTTGTTTGGTCATATTTTAGAAAAGAATTCTAATTTTTAAAGAGAAAATTATTTTTCTGAATTTGAGTATAGAGTTTCTGTTGATTATACAATGTATCTTCATTAACTCATTTTCTTAAGCAATTCAAATGCTGGAAAATGAGAAAAAAAAATTCAAGAGAATATATTTGCCAAACAATTGGAGCCTAAGACTCATCCTAACTAGTCAACACCTTGAGTATTCCTTTTGATATTCACCATGTGCAAAATGCATTGAGTCGTTAAAAGTGATGTTAGAATAAGTTCTCGGCTCCTGGCAAGAGAAGGGTATCAAGTGATCGCCAACGCAAGAGAGATTCCATAAGGGCGAGTTTGTAGCCATGCATGGTAATTCATTAAAAAGACTAATTCTCAAATTGTCGCCATATTGAGTACTCTTTCAGGGGCATAACTCACATGAAACGGGTAATTGAAGTGCAACAAATAGCTCTAGAATAGAATTCTATCAGGTGAATGCATGGTTTAAGGATGGATTAGGCCTTTAGTCGATCCAATGAGGGTGGAGAATGATCGCCACGCTCAAATAAGGTATGGTTCTTGGTAGACATTTAAAATGCAAGAAAGAGGTAAGAGCACCAAGTCAAATACCAAATTAAGATTCGACCAAAAAAAAAGACCAAATTAAGAGAGTGTTGCTATGCAATAGGGGTCATGTGGGATCAAATCCTAGCGTCGTAAGCTAAATATTTAATAAATGAGACCTACATTATGAAAATTTATTTATTACCCATACTTCCTAAATTTTGGGAAGTTTTCATCTTCCCATGACTGTCAACCATCACACATGCTTCTTGACTTTTAACTTTGCTACAGTCCTCGACTCTTTTCTTTTTTCGTCAATATGTGGATTTATATGACTTTTCAAGAGCAAAAGTGTTTTTTTATCATTTAATTTTTTTGTGTAAAAATGAGAAGATCTACATAATCTCTCTTATGTTTGAAAGTATTAGAGAGAGAGAACTAGAAAAAATGAAAAATAAACTAGTAAAAAATAAAATTGGACGTATTGATTTTGCTCTAGTTAGGAATATAATATCAAGGGAAAAATAACACAAATGATCCCATAATTTTGGTCTAATATGTAATGTGATCCAAGAACTTTTAACTTATTTAATGTAATGCGTAAACATTCAATTTGTGAATAAGGTCCATGAACTTTTAATTTGTCCGATGTGGTCCTTAAACTTTTGGTACATGCTCAATATGATTCTTGAACCATATAAAAGTGTTTAATGTTGCCTCTAGACTTAAATTAATGAAAGGACAACAGTAAACAATTTCATATGGTTCATGGATTAAATTGAACATATATTAAAAGTTTAGAGACCACATTGAACAAATTAAAAGTTCATGGATAATATAGAACAAATTAAAAGTTTATGCATCACATTGCATATATTTCGATGCGTCATCTGATACTTAATCGTTACATACACATCACATATCATGCATCATATGTCATATCTAGAACTTAGGTCCATACACATTTCATGTTTAAAGAAACGCACCTTGATTTCTAAGATTCATACAATATCATGATAATTTTCCTTTAATAAAACAAAAAAAAGAAAGAAACAAAAAAAAAAAATTTGTTATTTATGTCACATGGATTTCATAATATGCACACCATATGCTACGCTTTAGTTAGTGAGTCGTACTTTTATCATTTGCTCTGTCTCTCTCAAGTGAATGTGACTGGACATCCTATTAGCATACCACAATGTTAATCATCAAGCATCCAACGTTGTGAGCACTATTTAAAAAATAAAACGTGTTTTTAAAATGATATGGATGCCATTTGTCACACCTCTTTGGCCACTAGTCATCCATGGACCACCATTGTCCAACATAAACCGAGCACTTGGTTATCCTTTCTCTCCCACTTTTTTCTCAAGGAACACACCTTTTTTTCTCTTTGAATTAACTTAAGCATTAGATTTAGAAGGCCACTCCAAGCACAAACAAAGTTGCAAAACAAGTTCGTGGTTACCATTTGCAGCTTCGATAGTTATCATATTCTTACTTATTGCTTCAAGAAGTATTTTTTGCATCAATCATTCATGGCATAATTGTCCATAAAGTCCTAAGCTTATTATACGGCGATTAATTCAATTCCAAACTTTTTGATTGTATCAATTTAATTCTAAACATTTTGACGATTTACCACTTTAGTCGTAAACATTTCAATCGTGTCAATTTAATCATAAACCTGAAGATCTACCTATTTAGTTTTAAATTTGTTAATGAATTGTCAATTTAGTCATTCGGAACAATTTTAGTTGGAGCTGTTGACATGTACGTCGGCCAACTAGTGACTATCCTAAGGGACATGAGTGGCGTGGTTAGTGCTGATGTACATAATTTTTGCATTTTATTTAAATTCTCTTCCTTTTTTTCCTTCTTTCCTTTTTCCCATGGCTAGTTTTCAGCCACGGCTGGTGAGGGTGTCGTGGCCCTTGCTAGATGAGGGCGGCCCTTGCTCAAGCTGCAAGGGGGATGGCCCTTGCTTGTTGTTGCCCATGGCCAAGTACTGACCAAAAGTATAAGGAAAAGAAGAGAAAAAACGAAGAAAAAATACAGAATTTTTTTTGAAAAAAAAAAAAGCAAAAATTATTCACGTTAGCCTCATCCACGTCATGTAAGATGGTTAGTAGCCGGCCAACGTTCACGTTAGCAATTTCTAGCAAAATTGATAATTGGCAAATTATCAAAATGTTTAAGATTAAATTGACAATTTTTTAGAATGTTAGTTTTAATTGACACAATTGAGAGGTTAAAAGCTAAATTGATAAATCATTAAAGGGTTTAAGACTAAATTTGCACAATAGAAAGGTTTAAGACTAAATTAACAATTTACGATATGTTTAAGACTTTTTGGATAATTTCCCACTTATTCACAGTCGCATATTGAAGATCCAAGTACTTGAGGAGATAAAATAAGTTGGAAAAATAATGAGATTCGTTACTGAACTTTCAAATCCTATCTAACGTTCAAGAAGTTAAATTTCAATGGACCATCGTAAGTGGAAATCGTCTTTTGAATTATGATTCCAATATCTGCCTCCAAGGACCAGAGTCATGACAGAACCTTAATCATTCGACCTGAAGCTCAGTCGCAATGGAATAACGCATCGAGCTCAGAATTTCGTAATCTGAGTCAAGCTCGAGAAGTAGACCATGCTTCCTTGATTTGGTTAAAATGAACCCATGAGTACCACATTATATATATAAATTCACTTGATTGAATTGCTATTTATCATGATAGTCTTTAAGAATGCTATCTCACTCGAATCATCAAGTAATCGTCATGGTTCGTCAATTAATCGCAACGATTCGGTGGCCATCAGGGGCCATTAGCGTGTAATTTTCTTCAAATCCCTAGGCTAGATCTTTTATCAAGGTGGACTTTTTTTGCATCCAAAACAAATCAAATCATGGAGCTTTTAGGTCCTATTTCTCACTTCCAAAGATTCTTTTCCTCGTATACCATACGGTCTTTCAATTGAAAATTAATGGTTGGACGACTCTCACTTACTTCCATCTACTCCGTTGACAAGGATCTTCCTTACTGGATTATGACAAAGCAAGTGCCATTGGTAAAATTTTTAAACAATCCATCAAATTGCCCCATTATTGATCAACCCAACAGATATTGTTTACAAAGGTCAAATTTTTGTTCTTAGCTTCTTGGGTTAACCTTAATAAATTGCCCACATATGGTAATTTTGTTTGGTTTAAATCCTTTAGAGTAATACGATATAAAATGGTCATATAACAATAGAGAATATAAAATGTTGTTGATGAGGGTGATTCTTATCAACGAATCAACCGTCAATACATGTCATCATTACACCGACTGGTACATATGACAACAATAAACAAATTTCGAGTATTCGACTCAATGGATATACCTAGTCAACCGACATATTGATCTTGATGAGACATCACTTTACTGTTATTCAATGGAGAATACATAGGTATTGCCATTATCTGAAAAGGTCAAAAGTGCCTTGATCTCTAAAAGGGTACGGATGCCGTTAGTGATCCCCCTTTAGTCACTTGTCTTCCATGCCCGCCACATATCCAACACGATCCAGCGACCCATTAACGATAACATAGAAATAGTAATCTGAGCACTTAGTACTCTTTCTCTCCCACTTATTCTCTAGGGATACACCTCCCTTCCCAATCTTAAGCTTCTACTCTATCTCTATCTCTCTCTCCTCATTTCCAATGATGACTTAAGCGACGGAGCACCAATTCGAGTACAAAACCTTTACGCCCGTACCCGTTTGTCGTGAGTGCACACCAATTTTCCTCTGAAGTGGCGGATCAATTTATTGGTTCCTGTTTCTAGCTTCAACAATTAGCGTATTCTGTGCACATCAACTTGATAGTGATTGCGCTCTGATGGTCCCGGTACGAAGCAACTATTAAACATGTTGGTACGTGTATGAGATTCGTTACTTACTTTTCCTGCCTAACATTCAGGAAAATATTTTTCAAAGGACCACTATGACTTGGGAGTCTTCTTGTTGAATGACGATTCCAATTTGCGCCTGCCAAGAACTAATGATGCAGCAAGCGCCACAGTCGTAACAGAACGTTGTCGTCGAGTGCTCCTCTGATCCGGACTGAAGATCAATCGAAGTTGAATAACGCATCGGGCCCGGAGCTTCGCAATCAAGTCAAGCTTAAGTAGCAGACTAAAGATACGAGCAGAAAACGGATTTGTAAAATTTTATGAGAACCAAATCACATATGAAATGAAATACCTAAAAATGAGGTTGTTTTCCACCTTATTGATAGAAAAAAAAGGATTGATCAAATTCTATTGAGTTTGATTGATGGTGATCATTTATCAAAAAATGACCTTGGTTATCAAACGATTGAACAACTAGGAGCAATTTATTTACAATACTTTCATTTGAGAATGGCGATTTTGGTGGTGGCATCGGTTCTCTAGTATAAGTAGCCGAAGGTCGTGAATCAAAGGAAAAACAGCAAAAGGTCGATACGGCCAACTTTGTTGACTAAAATAGTAATTAGACGAGCGCGGCCAATGCGGCTGGTGTCATAATTGTAAGTAGGTAATGTGGTTGGCTTTGCTTTTAAAACGCTTACTAAACGACACAACTTGTGCAAGTGGTGTCATAATGACCAAGCTAAGATTGATGCGGTTGGCTTTGCTGATTAAAGAGACGACTAATCGCAGGGAAACAACAACGGCTAATGTAGCTGGCTTTGCTCATGAAACAACAACTCGCTGGCGCTTCCTCATATGATAGGGCTTTGTAGACCATGCAACAATACTACAGTTTGACATTGGCTAATAGACAAGACGAACAACGTTAAAATCAATGTTGGCAGGAGGATGTTAGAACTTCTTGGGGAAAAAAAATTACAAGAGGCAATCTAGATGCGCACTTGGTGTGCACCGAGTGCACTTAAAGTAACATATATTGATCAAAATATGCATAATTAAAGGGACATTATTCGCACAATCTTCATAGATATATAAAACCAACGGAAATATCCTAATTATCTATAACATAGAAAAATATTCTCGAAAATTACTCTAATTATCTCTAACACCTTCCTTTGACACATTTTCAGAATGACTATGGAAGCTCATGTGAATGATTTATTACGAATTGTGATAGCTTTTACTCCAATGTATTGAGATAGTCTTTAAGATATGCTATTTTGACACTGAAACAATCTAATGACCGTGAATGAGTCTCCCAATGTTATGCCATTCAAATCATCAAGTAACTATCAAGGTTCGATTAATTAATCTCATCGATTTGGTGGCCATCATTGACGTGTTCGATAAAGGTGAACTTTTTGCATCCTAAACAAACCAAAAATCATGGAGGTTTCTCACTTTAAACATTCTTACTCGCTTATCATACAACCCTTAAATTGAAATATAAGTATGATCTTGCGGCTCTCAACTTAGTTCACACGCTGCACGTGCGCGTTAGGAGGAGCAAATTAGGGGGTCATTTAGTCGACTGGCATCCGTAAGTCAAGAAGAAATAGTCAAATTTCAGTAGTAGCTTTTATTAGTTGTTCTCAGAACAAAGGAAGAACAAAAGGCAAGGGTACTATTTATAATAAAAAATTTGCTCGGGATTGTTCGCTTTCACTTGGTGATCGGGTATCTCGAAACTTCTTTGCTTGTGAGGTGTAAAGATCCGATGATAAAATTAATTGAAAAAAGAAGATTTATCGAAACATGTGAAAAATAAGTAAGTCCACATCCGATCTTAAGTAACCGAAAAGGGATATATTATAATACTGAATGAATTGACTTTTCAGGTGAAATATACTCAACAAGCGTCTCCGAATACGTATTCACAGCTAATTCACACAGGAATTATTGTTTTTAGATGGACTAGTCAATCTCCACCTAAATCTCAATGCCTACAAGTCTAACCCACGAGACGAGGCAAGGATTGCTACCACGACCATGTAACCCAGGACTGTGCAAAAGGGGTCAACTATTTACCAACCAAGATCTAACTTAAATGAATGAAGCGAACAGAGAAAGACTCTTGCATAAAGTGAAAATTCTTCCGTCAGTGCCCTTTTGTTCGTCATCCACAAGAACCCACCTGAGAAGAAGGAACGAAGACTACGGCAATGGCGGTCTGCGCGACGAAGCTATTGGTCCCAGCTTTTGTTGTTGTCGGGCTTCTTCTTCTCCTCTCTGCAAGCATCGTGCATGGCGACGTTCATTACCATGATTTCGTCGTGAGTTGCTTCCCTTTTTCCTTAGAAAAAAGCGAGTTTAACTTGATGTTGTTTCGCTACCTCTAAATTTCTTAAGCTTTCTCCATTGGTTAATGTCTCGTCAACCAATAAGTTATATACAGATGTTTAAATTATGCACACAGCTGAAGGAGAAAAACTACACGAGGCTGTGCAGTACAAAGAGCATGTTGGTCGTTAATGACAGTTTTCCGGGGCCAACCATTTATGTGAAGAAAGGGGACACTTTGTACGTGAACGTCCACAACCAAGGTGGCTACGGCGTCACTATCCACTGGTAATCTCTCTCTCTCTCTCTCTCTCTCTCTCTCTCTCTCTCTCTCTCTCTCTCTCTCTCTCTCTCTCTCTCTCTCTCTCTCTCTCTCTCATGTCAACTATCGAATCTCATTCTCATCCTACGTACGGTATCCCACATGAAAGTTTGGCCCGCATGTCATTTTTCAAATCTCATTATCGTCCTACTAATGATATCCCTCATGAAAGTTTGTCCCATATGTCATTTTTCGTATTAATTTCATGAATCGGTCTTAGTATACCAAGTTTAAGCAAAAGGTAGGTGAAATGTTGGTTTGATCCCCTCTACTTTTACCCAAAAATCTTTGTCATTTTTTTTATGGCTCATCAATTTTCGTTGACATGGACAACCGGATTGCTTAATTTGACGTAAGGATTTGCGCATCTTTTATGATACACAAAATTCTTTTAATTGGAGAGAAGGGGGGGACTATTCGAGTTTTGTCAAACTTGGTCATTCAAACTTCTCCAAACTCACGAGCATCAATGCTTGAGCTTCGTTAAGTTTGCAGGGGGCTAGGGCTTGTTTGAGCCTGTGGCCATGACCGCTATGGTTGCTTGAGCTTTGTCAAGTTCAGCCATCGCCGCTTGAGGTTTTGCGTTGGTGAGGATGTTAGATTTTATGGGTTTTCGTTCTAATCACGGCGGTTAAAGTTGAAGAAGGAGAAGAAAATGAAGATGATGATGATGATGATGATGATGATGGTGGTGGTTACTCCGAGAGAGAGAGAGTACTAAAGAAAGGGAACAAAAATTCCACTCGACAAACTTCTAACGGTATTAAGTCATGTCAATGAATTTTTAACTGACGTTAATGCTACAATAGCAAATTCCGCCATTAGACAATTTCAAAGATTTACTAATGACACTTTTTAATGGTACAAAACCAATTTTGAATCGAAGAAAATAAAGGAAAATATTGATTTTCAAACAAAAGTAAAGATACCGACCACAATGTTCCACTAAAAAATTTCACTCCCAGGATGTTTTCGACGAAAACAGATGCATGTATGTTCATCTGTCGATTTATTCCAGGAACTTTGTATTTCGAGGTTGATGTAGGGCTTGTGCAACAAGGAAAAAAACATCAAGAAAGAGGTCAATAACAACAGAAAAACTGGACCCATCCACCGTGATTTTAGGACGAAAAGTTAGGTACGCCGTAGAAGGCAATGATTGGAGTAAGATTATTGCGATTGACGTAGCCCGTCCGGTCCACCCTATCAATCTCGCTTTTTTGCTCCACCAGAACTATAAAAAACAAGTGCTCGTACATGGACACACCTTAAAATGTTCGCATAAAATTTCCCTTGAACCATGAATCTACGCTTAAAAAAACCCAAGTTAATGTGACGAAACCTCTGAAAGAGTACTATTTTTTTAAAAATTTTATTTCAAATTAATTTTTTGATTATCAAAAACCTCAAACTAATATATTTATAAAAAATTTACACAAAAAATAATTTTTTTACTACAAAAAACTCATACTGGTATATTTATGATAAATTTACCCTTCATTAATTTCAATTAAATTGATTAATATCACGAAAAATACAAAGCGGTACACCCGTAATGAAAGGAGGGTACAAACCAAAATCAATATACCCGCATTATCTAACTTAGCAATTTGACGTTAAAATTTAACAAAAATTAAAGGGGAATAAATTTGTTATAAGTGTACCATTTTAAGGATTTTATATAGAAGGCGAGCTAGCTGTTCTTAATTTGAGTGAGATTTATCCAACTAAGTATTTCGGAACCAACTTATAGACTTGATCGTTCTTGCTTGATTAGTTGCAACTGCTAACTCAGATTTTGATAGGCATGGAGTGAACCAGCCAAGAAATCCATGGTTCGATGGGGCCGAGTACGTGACACAGTGTAACATTTCACCGGGGACGAATTTCACGTATCAAGTTTTGTTTTCGGAAGAGGAGGGATCATTGTGGTGGCACGCTCACAGCGAGTGGGCAAGATATAGTATTCATGGCCTCATCGTCATTCACCCCGCCGACGGAACGTCCTATCCGTTTCCGCAGCCCGACGGCGAGAAAGTGATGGTGCTCGGTATGTACAACGGTTTCACCTGTAGTTTTCAAACAGTTCATTTCCTGTAATGTAGAAATGTTACTGTTACTTCGCAGCGTCTTGGTACACGGAGGACGTTTACGCGTCCATCGCCGAGAAGCTCGCCGAAGGGTCAGACTTGCTTGTGTCGGAGGCGTACACCATCAACGGCGAACCAGGAGATTTCTGCGAATGCTCCAATGGTACGTACTTAAATTGCAGGAAGATGTATTAACACTAAGGCTGCAGATTCACTCAATTTCCCTGTTTCTTCTCCGTGTTGTGTAGAAACTACACACAGGTGGATGGTCGATTATGGAAAGACCTATCTTCTCCGCCTACTCAATGCCGGCATGAATGCCGAGCTCTTCTTTGCAATCGCAGACCACAACGTCACCGTCGTTGGATCCGATGCGGCATACCTCAAGCCCTTTTCTTCGGAATACATCTTGATTAGTCCTGGACAAACTATAGACGTCCTGGTCACGGCAAATCAGCCTCCAGGTCGGTACTACGTTGCCGCTAGGCAATACTACAGCAACATGTTCAAATACAGTGGGTACGATCACACCAACGCGACAGCGATTCTTGAGTATAGTGGAAACTACTTTGCCCCATCGACTCCCGTCTTCCCGTCCGGTCTTCCGTCGTACACTAACTACGAAGCTGCAACAGGCTTTGTGCAGAGTATGAGGAACATTATCGATCACGTCAATGTTCCGATGAATATAACGACTCGCATGTTCATCACTGTGTCGCTCAACCAGTTCATGCTCGAAATCAATGATACAACAGAAGAATCTTACCCATCTGCAAGCGTAAATAACATCAGCTGGTATAATCCTTGGACCGACGTACTGCAAGCATATTACAGGTTAGCTACGCTAGATCTTTGTTATTATGATCGTCATTCCTCGATGTTCGAAATGCAAATATAGGTTAAAGGGTGAATTTAGATGTTTAAATTGATTAGCGAATGTAAAGTTTTTGCTAAATGCGATCTAATTTCGAGTAATGTTTCTTCAATTGCGCTACATATCACTTGCAGTAATATCAGCGGCTTCTACACGACCGATTTTCCAGATGATCCGCCAACTTTCTTCAACTTCACCCAGCATAATTTGCCTCTCAACACCACGGCTGAACCAGAGAGAGGGACGAAGGTGAAGGTGCTCGAGTACAATGAGGAGGTGGAGATAGTGTTCCAGAACACCGACGTGATGAACTCGTCCGAGAATCATCCTATGCATCTGCATGGCCACAGCTTCTACGTGCTCGGCACAGGTTTCGGCATCTATAACAACGAGACAGACCCTCTAACGTTCAATTTGATCGATCCTCCCTATCAGAACACCGCTTCAGTACCCAAGGACGGATGGCTTGCCATTAGATTCAGGGCAAGTAATCCAGGTTAGTACAGTACAGTAACAGCTGGTCACATTTTCCACTTCTCTCCAGCTCAGCCGAGACAGCAAAGGGTTCTCTACACCTGCGGTGATGGACAGAAGTTTTGAGAATTCAAGAGATTACCTTGATGGGCAGGGACAAAACCTAAGCTAATCGAATCTTGATTTCCATCCCTGACGTTGAGTACTGTCTTTTTAGGGTTAGAAAGCAATCTAAGCCCAAAGGTTAATGCTTTTGTGTTTTTCTCAGGAGTATGGCTATGGCACTGTCACCTGGATAAACACCTCACTTGGGGCATGAACTCCGTGTTCATTGTGAAAAATGGCGGCACCGAGGACACGAGCATCCGAGACCCCCCGGGTTACATGCCTCCGTGCTATCCTGACAGCAAATTTCGGCTCGAGGAGTTCTCCGACTCGGATGAGAAGCTATACTCGACTTTGATGTGATCCAACTCAACACATCTTCGAGGCATTAGCACAGGAACTCTCTCCTCCTTGAAATAATTCACCGAACGCATCAGGCGTCAGTCATTAAAAACGGTTTGATTGTGCCATTATGTAAGTTAATTACTTGACTTAGTCCTTTTATCGGCATAAATATCACGTTCATAGTTATGGAAGCCCTTGGCCTGCCTTATAATAAACTTGAGATGATTTTTGGTTCTTCTGCTGTATCATCATCATCATCATCATCATCATCATTATTAGTGGGGGAGGTGTTGTGATTATTTTTAATCATGAATTTTAGTTGTGTTGGGCCTATTTATGTAGAGCCCATTTTAATAATTATGTAGAGTTGGCCCAGATGCAAAGCCCTCAAGTTTAAAACAGAGACTATGAAAGTTGCGCCTCGTTCGCACTCATCATTTCCTATGCATGACCAAAGAATTTTAAGCTTCTTCTTTTTAAAAAAAATTATCTCTGATTTTCACATGTTGAAGTTAGGGGTGAGTAACGACTGGGATTTACCCCAGTGGCCACCCTTCCAATATAAAAGGAGAAGGTGGGGGATTCGAATCTTCACCTTCTCAGGAGAGTTGGGGTGGGGACGATTTAATTTTAAGTGTGAGTTTTGACTCTCACGCCCTACAAGAAGGTATGACAAAATTCTGAGAGTGAGAGTTATAGTAAGAGTAAAATAAGATCTACCAAAAATAAAAATAAAAAGTTAGGGGTGAGCATATCGGACGGATCGGGCGGGAACTGTCCGCACCCGAAGCTGTTTGGTTCGGTTCCCTGTGGCCGTCGATCCTATTTCCGATTCCGGGGGCAACCGCATCAAGTCTTTTTTTTTAAATTTTTTTCATTTCTTAAAAATAGCAATAAAAACTAAAATAGTAACAATTCTAGTATTTTTAAATTTTAATTTTTTTTTTGCTAAATGATTGGTTTCATTAGATTGGACCGAACTATCCAGTCAAGTCCATGATCCCAAAACCTTAAACAATTATCAAAAGTCACTTTAACTAAGGGTAATCAATGCCCAATCTAGTCCGATCCCATCTAGGAATTAAGACACGGTAGTTATATTTTAATCACGTGTTCTTCAATGTTGATGTTCGCAAATATAGTTGTATAAAATGGAAAAATTACATCACAAATTTTAAAAGTTGAAAAACCAAAACATGAACTTATGGTTTGTTAGAATATTTAAATAATAAAAAACGTATTTATCTAACAACTTAAATTTTTAGAATAATTGGTAATGATCTTATAAATTTTTACATAGTATTAGAGCTGGAGATCATAAGTTTGAATTTTTCAGGCCTCATTTGCCTCACTAATTGAATTTCCATGTTTAGTACTAGTCAATTAATTCTGAAAACTTCGTCCAAAGAGTCCATAATTGCCATCTCGTTAACTTTATCCAATTTGAATGACGGAAAATATAAACATAGTAATTTTTTTCAAATATTTTAGCACACGTGCCGCTACAAACAAAAACAAAAAGAACAACCGCGAAGAGAGAGAAAGAGAGATAAAGTGTTTGGGTCAACCAGATGAGATATTGCTAAATGTTTTATTATGTCAAAAAATAGAAAATTAGATTTACTACGTTAAATTCGTGTATTTAGCTTTAACCCTTCTTTGATAAAATAAAAAAAAAAAAAAAAAAAAGAAAAGGAAGAAGGACATTGCTACCACCTCATCTTCCCAAAAAATTAACAAAAAAGTTATTAATCTTGCAATTATACTAAATCCCCTTTTTTGCCAATTTGATCATAAATTTTTTGCATTTATACTAATTTAGTCCATCAACTCAATTTTGGGCAACCAGCACTAACATAGATAACTTTTTAATAATACTTTACTTTTCCCAATTATTTATTTTCTTTTATTTTTTCGTTTTTTCCTTCTTTTCTTTTCTTCCTCCTCGCATGCTACTGGGCAAGGGCCGCAAAGTCCTCACCAACCACAAGCGAAGACAACCTCCCCTGCAGGCCGCAGCTAACGAGGTCATGGCTACCTTTGCCTGTGGCTCCTAGGCCTCACACCTAGATTGTCGTGTGTGTGGGTCTTGAAGATTAGTACAATTTCTCTTGCAATGTGGGCATGAGGCCTGGGTCCTAGGTGCGAGGTAGCCCCCAAGCCTCACCTGGATTTGGACAAAGTTGAGTGAGGGCCATGACCCTTGCCTGCGGTCGATGAGGGCTTCATGGCTCTCACATAGCACTAGTTGCTAGGGGGAAAAATAATAAATAATTATGAAAATTAGAAGAAAATATTATCAAAATTTGTTAGTGTCAACATTGGTCGAACGGCCAAAATGGGCCGATGTCCACGTTAGAACTAGTTGGCTGGATAAATTGAATTGGCACAAATATAAAAAGTTTGGAATTGAATTGGTGAAAAAAAAATGATTAGGACTGAACTTTTATAATTACAATAAATTTAGCTATTTTTGGTAATTTCCTCATCTTCCCTTACGAGGGTTAATGGACCCCGTGAGGAGGTGGCACGACAGGTAGCACCTATTACAACGATTTCGTCGTAAATCCAACTGTGATCAAATCTCGACACAGTCAATTTGTTTCATATAAACACTCAATTTGCTTTCGTAACATGATCAGGTCTCTACATATCTCATACGTTCGCCCCCACCTGCTCTATCTCTCGAGTCTTTCCACCTTTGAAGACGCTTCGTACGTCCTTCATTGCATTTGGAACTGGTGCGGTGGTAGCAAGCAATGGCGTCACCATTGCAAGAGCCCCTCATTGCTGCATAGGGCCCTGGGGAAAACGGGTGGCGGTGCCGTCCCTAACAAGATTCTCTGTGCGATTCGCCAACTTCTTTTTATAAACAACTTTTATTTTTTATTTGGCCCGTTTTGTTTCTCAATTGATACTTTTTCTAAGGTGGAGTCCACTTGGCGTCATATCACATTTTTCGAGTAATCAAATTTGATTTCGTTAACCGGAATACTTTATCTAACTTCTTATTTTTTCGACATATTATTTTGATTGCACTATTTGAAATTTTTAAGATTTGATTATAATTTAAAAATAAAATTTAGGATTTTCGATGTATTTATCTCAAAAATGAACAAAGAAACGAAAGAGCAAGAGATGCATCTAAGTTACTATTTCTTACTTCAACAAAAAGGCAGGAATTTGAGTGTTTTACCCTAAAGGCCTAATTACGGAATGTCTTGTTTCAGTTGTAATTATTTTGCATAAGCATATAACTCAGTTCCGAAATTGGTAAATCAGTATTAGTTGGACAATAGAGCAGGAATTGTTCTCTAAATCTATAAAAATTGATCATAAATCCATTTCTTATCCATATTTGATAAATTGGGTTGATATATAAATTATATTCGATAAATGGGTTGTAATGGTAAAGTTAAAGATAATATAAGTGTTAAATGAGTACATAACTTATTTAGACTCAATTCATCTCTATGACTATCTTTTGCCCTCATTCAATTTCACGCTCTCTCACTTCGTACTCACATTTTAATTTGGATATGGATTTTCTAGATTAGATTAAGTGTTCAAGTGTTTTAGTAATATGGATGGATCGAGTATGGGTCTCGAGTATTTGTATTGTATGGAAATATATCAAAAAAATTTAAATAGATTAATTTAAGTCGAACAATTTTTAATGTGATCATCCGTCTGACAGATCAATAATTTGCATACGATGTGAATTGAATGCACAATCTTACAAAAGACTTGCAATCATTTTAACACTTGAGCATCGAGGTGTTACTTCTATTACTTGCCAAAAAGAGGGTATTGGCATCAGCTTCTGATATATTGTCTTCTCACTTCGATAAAAATTTGGAAATAAAGGAACAGATGATGAGGAAAATAGAATCCCACTTCTTTTTCCTGCTCCATCTTTTGATAACGCCAAAAAATCGTCCCTTTCAATCTTTTGCCTTTTCGGTGCAAAATACTCAAATAGTCCAAACAGTACAAGGAATGGGACATAGATTTCTTAAAAATTCAGTCTGCAAGTGCAAATAGTACGAGATTTGTTCACTTACTGTTGCTGCAAAATCGACCCCCCTGCAGCTGCAGACTTGCAGTCCCATCTACTACACACTCGCCGCTGCAGAATTGCAGTCACCATCTACTTTCTCCATGCAATTTACAAAAGCCAAACGCATGCAATTGAAATTTTTACGATTGGTGTGTCGGTTCGCGATACAGTGATGGTTACAAGTTACGACCAACGCATCGATGGCGATGAACACTTGCGGAGGAGCTTTTCTTCCCTACTAGGTGTTTTTGAAAAAATAAAAAATAAAACGCTAATTATTTACCGGCGATAAGTGAACCTTGAAAGGGCCAACTTAAGAATTAAGAAATCAGAATAGTTAGTCGCACAATTAAAGGTGTGTAGTATCATAGTCAATTCAGATTTCACTTGAAACTTACTCATTGAAATTAGTTCTCAAATTTTCGGAACTTTGACATACTTGCGTACTTTGAGATCCCTATTATATATTTTAGGATATATTCAAGTTCCACCTACGTTCTTAATTGAATGATTGCAGGAAATTATTATTTCTAATAATTACCATTTGCTGTTATAATCTATTATTTACAACTCATATTAAGACATACGAAAAGTATATAATATTAACACTGTAAAGATTTTAGTAATGGATATGCCATAAATGGAAGTCCTTAGGAACTTGAAACTTACTCATTGGAATTGATTCCCTAATTTTTTTAGCATAAAATCTACCATGGTGGGAACTAATCTGGTTCTTTGGTTCATGGTTCTACATTGGAATCATGCTCACTCATACACACAACTTTACATTTCACATATGAGAACAAACCTTCTCAAAAAAATACGATGCAAGGTCTAATTGTCTTTGGGATAATTACACAAATGGTCCATATATTTTATCTCAATGTTCAATTCAATTCATTTAATATAGTCCATAAATGTTAACACAATATGCAAGATTATCCATGAATTTTTAGTTTATTTAATATGATCCTTGAATTTTTTGTAAATGTTCAATCTAGTTGTTGAAGTATTATACCTCCAAATTCAATCTAGTCCTTAGATTATCTAGTTTGGGGACTCAAATTGAAAATGAATCAAAGGTTCAATGAACTATGTTGAACAAACTAAAAAATTAGGATCATATTACATATCGAGTTGAAATTCAAGGACCGCATTAAACAAATTAAATGTTTAGGGACCGTATTATATATCGAAGCAAGGTTCATGAATCATTTGTGTTATCTTCCCATTGTATGGCCAATCACAAGAATTATTTAGGGAGAAATTTCTTGATAAGGATGGTAGAACATGTATTCGAATATATTTGATGAGACTCGCTGTCCGCCTAAGGCCCTCATGAAACTCATCAGATCAAATGTTAGAGATGATTTTTTTGTGCATGAAAAATATTCATTGAAATACTTGTCGAACTAGAACTTAACCCGTCTACATGCTAAAGTTTACACTCCAACACAAAAATTCCGTGTCTTAGAATTTATTTCAAAAGTAGAAAAGTAACTTCTAAAAATATTAATGTAATCCATTTCATGGTGACTCTTTTTTTTTTTTTTTTTATCATAATGGTGACTTGACTAATAGTAGAGTAGACCCCCAAAAAAATCCGGCTAATAAAATAGAATACCTATAAGTTAAACTTGTAAAAAAATTAAATAATATGCATGTTATTACATTTATAATGATTTTTTCCAATGATAAATTGGAAATAAACGCTCTAAGAACATTGCGAAATGGAATTTATAGTTTATAGGTAGCATAACCCAATTTTTTTTTTTTTTTTGGTAAGAAGCATAACCCAATTGTTTAATCGGTACTTTATAAAGAAACTAAGGGCGCGCATGATAAAATTTTTGTTTCTCAATTTCTCTGTTCCCCGGAACAGGTTTGAAACAGAAATCCATTTGTTTAAGCAATTTGATTTCTCTATTTCTGAAACAGATTTCTATTCCAGAAATAGAGAAATCGAAAAAATCAGAAACTGAAATTTTTAACTTCTCAGTTTCTAAAATAAAGATAGAATTTTTTTTTTTGGTAAGGTAAAAATAGAAATTATTTTTTATTTTCTCCATTTGGGCATCCTTCTTCGTTCACAGGCTTTTCTATTTGGGCGTTGCTTCTCCTTCTCCTCTCAATGCTTCAACCAAACCCTAGCGCCGTCGATTCCGAATCCATCCTTCTTACCACCGTTGACTCCGACATCGTTGCTGTCCTCTTTTCAGTCAGATCGTCGCTCATCTTGCCGTCGCTATCGCCGTCCTCAAACCGTCCAATTTGCTCCGGTCGTCCCGTCGGACTCGCCTCCTCCGTTCGCATCCTTGTTCGGATTTGGATTGCACCTTCATTCCTCTCCGATTCGAGGTCTCTCTCTCTCTCTCTCTCTCTCTCTCTCTCTCTCTCTCTGCGCGATTTGTTTGTTCTGTTTTCCTTGGTTGGGGTTTCGCTGTTCTTGGCCGTTCTTGCGCAGAGCTTGATCGATGCGTACTGTGCTGCTATCTGGTGTTTCCAGGTTGCGCATTGTTTGTTCTGTTTTCCTTGGAGGGGTTTCGCTGTTCTTGGCTGTTCTTGCGCCGAGCTCGATCGATGCATTGTTTGTAATGCATTTTCATGAAATTGTATTTTCACTTTTTGTAATGTATTAGTATTATTTTGGCTATTATTTTGTATTTAAGGATTTCCTATGTTGTTTTAGTATTATTTGGACTATTATTTTGTATTTGAAGATTTCCTATGTTGTTATCTAATCAATTTCTATTCCTAGAAATAGAAATTTTATTCTATTATCAAACGGATTTCTGTTCCAGAAATAGAAATTTTGAGTTGTTATCAAATGGGTTTCTTTGCTCAGAAACTTGTCCGGGGAATAGAAATTGAGAAATCAATTTCTGGCCAGAAATCAATTTCTGAAATAGAAATTTTGTCATGCTCGCCCTAAAAATATCGATCTTAAATTGAGAAAATGATTTTTTTTTTTTTTTTTTTGGTGTCAAGGAGTAAAACAAATTTATAGAAACACTTGGTCGGTCGTATTTTAACTACACTGTCCAAGTTGAAATTTTCAGCAATATATGGTCCGATGAAGGTTTAAAGTACTCCCACAAGCAGACGAGCAAATAGATAAATGAAGAAAAAGATGCGTATAGCATTCATCAGCTTGAGAACCCATAAAAATTTGAAAAAAAGGAGAGGGAAGTTATAAGAATTTTCAAGTCAGGTTAGTCTGCAGCAAAGATCAAAAAACATTTTTGCTTATTTACCAAAAGAAAAACAAAAGTAAATCAAGATAACAACATATAATTGGGATATTAAGTGATATTAAGAAATCACTGTATATGAAAATCATATATTAGACATTCGTAATGTATATGGTAGACCTCTAGTGGATGTTCACATTGGTAATTTTCATTCAATCTTATCTCACCACCTAATTCATCACGTCCATAAGATAAAAATAAAACTTGATTGATTAGTAAGCTCGTCACACAATAATTAGCAATTTTTGTTTGTTGGGAAAGAAAGTTTGGTTTTTCATATATTTTAACAAAATTTCACAATCTCTAGGGTTTCCAATGAGAAAATCGTTTGTATCAATGTCCTCCAAGTTTCAATCTTTACATGTGAAATGTTAAAAGATGTCATATGCACGTTTACAAGTTACTAAGGTCCCTAATAGTAGTTTTTATCTCACCTCCGCATGTCAAAGAAAAAAAATTCTTTTGCAAATAAATGAGTAATCAACAAAGTTTAATTTTCAAACATTTTGTTTAATGATTACAAATAAAATCGGTCTAAAGAAATGGAGGTAAAGATCAAACATGAATTTGTACTTACTGACAAACCAAACGAAAAAAGAAGAAACTGTGAGTTTTTTTTTTTTTTTTCATCATTTTGACAAGTTAAAGAAAGTGAGAAGGTACATGCCTCTCTCAAGGCCTCCACTATAAGTTACCCCAACTTCAAAATGCAAGACTTAAAAAAGCAGAAAATTTTGTGAATCCTCAAAGTGGTCACGTCAACTCATCGAGAGAGAGAGAGAGTGCATGAGTTGCGGTTACCTTTAATTTGGGGAATGGCTGACCAGAAAACGAAAAGGCGAGTGAGAGGAAACGAGAAGTGATCAAATCAAGGCTGGGACAGGCTTTTCCTGTACAGAGGGGGGTCGGAAACTACAGTTTTCCCAGTTCCTCAAGTCGTCCTGTGCCATCAATATGAAGTGGGACCAAACACTCACCTAACCCTACACAAAATAAAGATAGGGGATATGACACAACATCAACCTCCTTGCTTTTCTCTCTTTTCTCTTCAATTGCTTTGCCCACATGATCTTTCTTTCTATTCCTCCTGTCCAGGAAAAAAAAGTCCTCTTACATGTTCCTTATCGAGAAAACTAATATTGCCGAATTCTTTTAGTGTTTATTGATGAGGTAGATTCTATTGGGTTATTGATCTGATTCACTCATCTAGATTATCATTTATGGTCTAAGCATAATTTTGTACGTGTTGCTTTTGTAAGTTTGTCATAATCAATATAATATTATCTTAGCAGTATAATAAATATTGAGTTTTGCTAGCATAACAGTTTTTAAAGTATTGTGAAAATAATAATTTATTATGAGTCATAAATTTTTAAAGAAATATGTCTCGTAATAATTTATAATAATTTATAATTTAATTTTTTGGAATTTAAAATAAAATATTATTTTCACGATATATTAAAAATTATTGTGTAATCATTTCTCTAAATATTATATTACTAAAACAAACTATCTTGGAACTCTCGTATCATTATATATATTTTGATGTGTCACACGTCAATAGGAAGATTTGATCATATAATAAGGTGAGGTAATTCGATGAGATAGATCGCATCGCAATATCGCATCAAGTTATGTAAGCGTCGTACCGTAGACTCTCTCTCCTTTTCCTGTCATTTGACAGAGAAAAAATATTTCTTTTGATGGACGTCACTCCTCTCTTGAGATCACTCTTCAACCAATTAGACCCATTCAAAAGCTTCTTCCATCTTTTTCTACTTTTTTGCTTCTACCCCATTTGGTACCCCTCCCCCTTCTTTCCTTCAATCCTAACTTTGGTAGCTTGGCTAGTTTGATACTAGACAGAGCTGGTTCACGCGCACGTTTGACAACATCACATGAGCCGATAGTCCTCCATATTTGATCAAATTTGCCCCATGTTTCATTCTGGTTTTCTCACCACCTTTTGCACTCCAATCTTCCCAGCCAAAGCCAAGCCAGCACAGAGTACCCAGAAGTGAAACATGGGTGTGTTTATACGAGCTCTTAAGTTGCTGCTTTGGTTGTCTCTGTACTTGTTCATTCTCTTTGTTGCGCATTGTCATGGATCAAGAAGCACCCAGCATGCGTTTAAGATTAAGCCAAAGCAATCTCATGATAATGGGATCGGCCGCTTCTTGGGGTTCTTGCCTAGACACTTCCCAATACCAGCCTCTGGTCCTTCAAGGAAGCACAACGACATTGGCTTGCAAAGCTGGACTTCATCATCATCACCATGAAGATTTCGTCAGAAAGAATTTTGGCAAGAAGGTGATGGATCGCATATTATTATAGCCGTGCCTTTTAGTCTCTCTTTTTTTGGACCTTTTTTTTTTTGGTTATCTCTTTTGCCATCTTGTTGAAGCAAAATGGAAAAAGGTTGGGTTGTTACTATGTACATGGAGTGGTTGGGCAAAATCTTTTTGGAGATTGAAGACATGGGTTAGGGGGATATGTTGATTTATGTACTTTTTAATCGCTTACTTTATACATGAAGATTTTGCTGCTTGTTCTCTTGCTTTATTTGAAAAAGAAAATCAAAGATTAAAAGATTCAGATGTCCAGTGTCTTCTTAAGCCTTAGCTTTTCTGCGTTTGGGTTTCTTTACTTTCTGAACATTTCTTGTTGTCGCCATGCAGCCACCGTTTCTGGTTCTCGTTATCCACAACCATAAAGATGATAGATAAAGCATAGAGCTGAGAATGCTTTATTTTGTCGAATTAAAGTATAAAAAGTGAACGGTTTCCAAATGATTTCGCATCAACACGATATAGTGGATCCAAAGTCTCAGGACATGATTGACTCTTGCATTGGATTCGAATTATGTTGAAACCGAGGTTTTGAAATCTCTCTCTATATATATACATATAAAAGAAAAGGAGCTTCATGATTGTTGGCTCCACAAAATTGTGACTGGCATTTTCCTTTTCATTTTTTTTTAAGAAACAGGGCAAAGTCTGAGTATTACATTAAACTCGCCTAATAAAGCTTAAATCGGGGAATTAAAATGCCGGAGTGGTATTTACATAACAAGATTGAATAATCCACTTGGCTAACCAATTTGCACATGAATTTTCTTCCCTAAAAGCATGAAGAATTCTGACTTGTTGGAAGTACTTAACAATTTCCAAATTCAAAAGTTAGAGGATTTCACCGAATGGTGAGAGATAGTGGATTTCTGAAACAGTGCAATTGCCGCTTGTGAGTCCACCTTCACAGTTATTTTAAGAATTCCCAAAGAGATTGCCAATTTGAGTCCCAAAAGAGTACCTCCAAAGTTCATCTCTTAATGACGAGCACACTCCCAGATGTTGAGCAAAACTGGCAAGCCAATTGCCTGACTCGTTGCGGAGAAGTCCATCGACCAAAGCTGGACACGAGTTGCTTTTAGAGACCCTGTTGGTGTTGAGGTTAATCCAACCAGGAGGGGCTATCTCCAGCCAGAGGGAGGAGCTATCCAACACACATACGTCTCTATAAATGCATATAAATCGTGAGTGTATCATGTGTGTACAAATCAATCAAGTCGCCATGCGCCATATGACAAATGTGGCCTTGAGACTTTACAGAGAGATCGAGATTTTGGAACAAGGTGTGTGCGAGTCCTCAAAAACATAACTTTAGATTTCGTTGTTTCGCAGAAAGTGAATGGTTTGAAAAGTATTTTCCTTAAAAATGTATATCATTTAAAATAAATAATTAATAAAAAATATTTTCATTATAAATAATAATTTATATTTAAATATTTTCATCAATAATAAAATAATTCAATTTCCTAAATGATATAAATGAATATTTTTAGGAAGATATTTATCAAATCATCTTTTTTTTATGAAACAAATATAAAGTGATGTGTAATTCATGGGTTCTGAATTTTTTTTCAAGAGTCAGCTCCATAATTTCTTCAGAAGATGCAATCTAGAAATCCGACAGCTTCTGCTTCCTTTGCATCGGAAAATCTAGCAAGTCATGCAAGAAAGTTGACATTTCCAAGAGCTATCTGGACGGCTTGCATGATATCGCTGTCGATTTGCTGGAACGCCTTGTGGCTAAGGGCATAGAAAGGGCCACCTACAGATAGTGCACGGTGACTGTGTCTTAGGTTAGCTGAAATTCATGTCGACTGGGTGACGACAAGACAACTTCATCAAAATCTGTACCTGCTAATCAGTCTGCCAAAGCCGATGGCAACGCTAGCAGTTACGACAATTTAAACCCTTGGGTCCAATTTGGGAGAGCCAGCAACAAATTTATAGCGTCATTCTGTGAACCGCTTGCTGTTTCTCTAGCATTATTCCAATGCAAATACGTGTTTTAAGAGTATTTTTCTGCATAAATTGTATCATATCATACTCTGTTCTTTATAAATGTCTCCAGAATATCAACTTTATATTTTTGTTTTAATGCTTGATAAGCACCTCTAGAGCACCCGTGGTCAACAGCTGTGAAATTACATATCAGAGGGGGAAAATAGTAAAGTGGACTTCCTTGCTATAGAGCATGAACTCTTTGTATTGTCAATTAAGCTCAAGCTGTCAGCCACAAAAAGAGCTTTCGTCGTTATCTCTCGTTTTCGTCAAAGCTTTACGAAGCATGTGTCAATCTGCTTATTATATTATATAAAAGAAGAAGTTCGCGGCAAAAGACAAGGACGAAAAATTATTGCGTGCACGCACAAACTAGTATGGTCCTAGGTCATGATTTAATAGATTTAAAGCTGGATTTATTTGCTGAAAATTTCATATTAAATTTTTTTCGTAAAAATTTTTTCAAGAAAATTAATCAACTTTTTTTTATATATTTTATGATTTAGGAAAAATGGTTCTTTCTTGACAAAAGCGGAAATCATTTTCTTTCAATCTAAATTTGTTATATGTATTTTATGGAAAACGTTATTTATAAATCAATAAATTTCTTGTCATCCAAGTATAAAAAAGTCGAAAAATAATTTCTCACAAACGAACTGTAATTCAAAGTGGGTCTCCTAAGAAAACTTATAATCATGCAAAAGGAAGAGCACTCATCCGATCCTTGAAAGTTGAAAGCAGGTACTTAGGAACCTCTTAATCTCCATGTTGTTAGAGCTACAGAACCTAGAAAAGAAGTCCAATCATTGATTTTCTCACAAGTTGCTGTGGCCCAACCAATTTTGACTGGGAACATAATGACTAATTATCCCCTTTAAATCAAAGCGAAATTGTTTTTTCTCAGAATATGTCAATTGTCAATCATGAGCTTTCAAAACTGAAGACGCCAACTAATTGCTTTTGGCACCTTCATCACCTCAAAGACATAATGGGTTATCACATTCAATTGAAAAGTTTGAGGTGATATTCAAGCTTACATTAGAAATGACAGATGAGTCATCACTAATCCAGTGTGATAACATAAGTGGCTTAACTAAATGAGGTCGATTGTCTTACAGTAGATCCAATCAAACATGAGATGTTCAATTTAATAATACCAACCTGATAACACATGGTCTTTCGGTCATTATTCTGTTAAATTACAAGACATATGTTCAGGTTCCCTGGTCTTGTTATCTTAAAATTGGGCACCTGCAGTAATCTAACTATATATAATCAGCTTCAGATGATAGGGGCAACCTGGGTCAATGAGAAGTCAGTGCTTAACTTGTAATGGTAGTAGAACTTCATGAAGAGTCCACCAGGTTTGGGCAATGTAACAGAGGAAGGTGACTGAGCCAAAAAACTGATACAACACAATAATTTAGCATAAGCAGATGTTTATTTTCAGCTGTATATATACGCAGTACAAAGATCCTGGTTTGGGATTAGTATCTCAACAAATAGACTCTACAACTTTGCTCGTTCTTGTTGGCCTTTTTTTTTCCTTTTCCTGTTTCCATAGCTAGCAAGATTCAACTCGCAGGCAGCACCACTTCTCTGGTGCTAATCTGTTCATCCCTTGACGCAAGAACAATGACGACAGCCAAATACACAAATTCGATGTTTATGGCTACTGAATTTAGAACACAATTAGATGCTTGTATACATATGCCACTGCTTGAGTGTGAACCAAATTAGCTGACTAATGGCTCATCATCGATAGGTTTGGAGCAAGCTCTAATATCAGCGTTGCATCTTCTAAGTACTGAGGTCATGATTCTGTGGTAAGCTGGGAATCCGGTATTTACTTTTGGAATCGTAAAGATAACTTTCCATTGCTGTGAATTTTAATCCCTCTTGCAGCAAGGTCTAAATCTGCAGCATCTGTTTGCCTGACAAGAGAGATGGACTGTCCGTTTATTAATATGCCTATGGGCCAATGAACCTCTGGAACTTGACCAAGCTACGTAAAACGATTCTGCAGCATTCTTGCTGAATCCGTTATTGCTCAGATCCAACGACTCCAACTGCTTTGCCATCCCAATGGCCATGGAAAGCTTTTCGACAAATGGGCTCTCCGCTGCACCAATACTCTCCCACGAACTAGCACAGCTTTGATTGACCCCGGATGCATCAGGCTCTATCCCAGTCTGAACATCTTCACTGTCAGCAACTTCAAGCTGATTGCACCCATGATTCAGGGTACATGGCCCATTCTGTTCTGGATCTATTTCCTTCACAGCAGAGCTATTTAAAGATGATGGAGGATGAATAAGACTTAGCTCTATTTGCGAATTTGACAATATTTCCTCATTGTTGGCATTATCAGCAAGATTGAGCTCCTCCAGGGAGTTGTTTTCTGTTACCAGAATCAAATGGCAGATGCATCAACTAAATTTTTTTGTAAGAAACAACTATTGTAAGAGAGGGTTTTGGGTATCTAACCTGCCAGTGCCTGTATTATTTCAACAACCCTGGAAAGCCCAAGCTGACACTTATTTAAGATCAAAATTTTTATGCCGCATTGAGGATGCACAAGTACTGACGCTAATGCGCTAATTCCCTGTTTTCATGAGCATCCAGCATAAGCTCATTTCAGGTGCATTAAAATTTTAAGAATTCAATACTCTGAGAGAGCTCACACAAGAAAAGGTCTTGTTTTAGGAAGAATGACATATAATTAACATAGGCAAAGGAAATACCAACAGAATATAATCTAATTTCAAGTCCATTCTTATCAGGAATGTATATTGAGAAAGCTCATACAGCAAACCTGTAGTCTAATCATGTTGAAAATACACACGTCAATAACTTAGGCAGAGAACTTAAAGGAGGGGCAAGACAATCAAATTTATTAGCTTAGCTACAATCCCAAGCCAACTCCCACTTGAAAAAATAAGAACAGTGATACTGAACCAGAAACGAAGCAAATAGGAACATGTCACCAAATCACTAAAAGATTTTGTTAAGCTGCTTCAACTAATGGCCAATATAAAGATAAGCTTTCACATACACAACAAGCTTATCAAAGATGCTAATAGATTAAATTGGAAATACATAGATAACATTCTGAAATATCCTATCATCTGGTAGAAACAAACGTCATACAAACATCACTTATTTATTTGTATGGTTATGGCACCCAAAATTATAACTGGTAAAGCCAACAAAATCTTCAGTAGTGTTGGTTGTTGCAGCATCTACACTTCACTGATATGGAAGCCTCGTTATAGTAGTAAGCAGAAAGAATTTCGAAACAAACTAATTTCAAGAATTTCATATAACGGAGAATGGTCATATCATAGCACCACATACAATAATTGGGAAGTAAACAATGTACCTCTTGCTTGATCAAATTCCCTCCAAGGTTCAGCTCCACGATTCCACAAACCAGACTATCAATGGTTTGTCTTGAAAAGTACTTGGATGTCAATCCGCAAAATGACAAGTCCAACTTCACAAGCTCTTGATTCTCAAAGGGAAGTGATTCACTCAACTGTAGTGCTCCATCCTGGAACCCAAACAAGCACGTCAATATAAAGATGTGCAAATTGCCAAAGGGCCATTCGTGTGAATGATGCACTTATAACTTGAAAAAAGTACTCACCGTTCCAATATTGGTACCTCCAAGCATTAGTCCCGACAGAGATAACCTTTTAGATATCTGACATAGGCTGTCAACTACAGTTTTGCTAAGTTTCAAGCCACTCAGACTTAGTTCAGAAAATCTATGCAAAATAAGAAGTCACTAAAATCAGATGAAAAGTTGAACGTCATTTCCAACCTGTGACAAGAAATGACGGTATGGTTTAAAGTCTTAAAGTACCTTTCCAGTGAAGCAAGCTTGGAAAGCAGATAGACAATAGCATTTCCTGATATCAAGTCATTATGTCCTATTGATTTGAAAAAGGAGTTAATGTTCCATTACATAAATAATGCTCAGTAATGGTTTGAAAAAACCTATTATGTACCTATATAAAGTTGTGCAAGTGTAGATCCAGCTTCCAGTGCTTCAGCAGCCTTGTTAATTGTTCTAGATGTAATTGAACAGCGCTCTACATTCAAGCTATACAAGGCTACGGAATGAACAATCCATCAAAAGGAAGTAATCAATATTCAGTTAACTAGATAGATGCATGTGCCTGTGGGTGGATGGCTCAATGTGCACACTCTCATGTACGCATTGAAGTTTGTGTGCTTGTACATGCCGTATGTGCTTGTTAAAATGCTACAGCAGATGGACCTTACCCCTACAATTTTTCAGAATTGTGGAAATGTATGATCCACAGGCATCAGTGAGACGATTGCCAGATATATTAAGTACCACTAGTCGTTCAAACAGCACGGGACATTCACAGATCTGCACGCGTAAACTAAATAAGCTCATTCAAGGCTATCAAATAGGCACGCAGTTTATAGACACTAATGAGACGTTGTCACAATACTCAAGATCCACTAGCCATTTTAGAGTTCAACGTCTTTCTCGATTTCAGTTAAACATGAAAATTTCCACATTAAAGTACTGATTTCTCCCAAATTGCAAGGTGAAACGAAAAGGTAAATGGGGGAAGTAAATGTTTGCTGGACAGTTATTATTCGATATGAACCTGAAACAATGCCGTTGGACCAAACCGGTTGCAATGCAGATCCAGACTCAGGTCTCCATAGCTCTGACCTGAAGACTGGAGTACTTGTTGAAGTTTCTCCATGGTTCCATTTCCTGGAAAAATCATTCAAGTTGTAACAGCTTTTGAAATCTATATTCTGCCCTTGTTATGGAAAAATTATTAAGGAGAAATGACGGCAGCTACAAACCACAAGAGTCGAGGAAAAGGCTCTGGTTGAAACTAGATACAAGATGATTACCTAGGAGATTATGAGAAAGGTTAAGCATCGCAATTGTTCCGTGCATGCGCAATGCATTCAACAATGGAGTTACGGATACATCTTGTAGTTCACATTCTGACAGGATGACTTCATCTTCCGAGACCTATTAAACAGGTAAGATATTCCAAAAAGGATGAAAGTAGAAGCAAACAATAGAACGCTAACCTACCTCCAAGTTGTATAACCTTTTGAGCAACTTCAAATTTGGTTGCTCAAATAGGTCCTCACAGCAGTCAACATAGAGCTTCATCAAGGGCTTCTGCACCCAACCTGTAAGGTGACATTTTAATATTAAATACAACTTTGTAAAAGTGACTTTTATAAAAACACCAGCAGATACTCTGCTCCAATGAAAAGTATTTTATGTGTCGCTCACACATGGCTAATGAGCATAAACGATCAATCACAATTCCCATGGGAATGCATTTCAACCAACTTTTTGCATTTAAATATAGAAACTTGTGTGAGAAAATGATGTTATTTTTTTTCAGGCAACGCTGATGTAGTTACCAAAAGAACATTTCTGATTATAAAATTCTTTGAGTGTCCACAAGTGCTACAGTTCATAGTGATGATTCATGTACTGATAAACCACAGACTGTTTTCTTTTATCATGAGGTAGCCTGAGATGACAATATCCATGACATGAAAGACATTTTTACATCATGCGAATATAATATGTTCTGGTACATACCATTAACAAGTACTTCGACTAATCCCTTTCCCAAAAGATCCCTCAAGCTTTGAACAGTTTCTAAGCATGGAGGGGTTTTCCCTCATTTATTATTTGTTGGATGATTGGCAAGAGACCTGTATTAGATACAAGCATCAGAAAATTGCAAGGATGGCAGTCTCGTTAAGTGTGCTTGCCTTTGTGTGTGTGTGTCCATGTGAGAGAGAGAGATGCCAGAACACTGCAACTAATAGAAGCTGAAATGATGCATCATTAAGAATTTGAAGGTGGGTTTTTTTTCTGATGGATGGATTGCAAGACCATAAGCAGTAGATGTTTAATTGACTAACCCTTCGATCTCTTTTCTTTAGAAAGATGTAGGTAGTATAGGCATGCCAATTCAGCCTTCAAAGAGTCGATGTCGAATTCATCATCAGACCCAAAGCTCTCAGCCTCTACATGGATAAGTTCATTGTCGATTTTGAACAATATGAATTGCTGCAATAATCACAATGCATAACAGGTTGGAAAAAAAGATAGTTAAATTCCAAAAGATCAGCCGTTGTGACACAGGTGTATTGAGGTAGGCCATCAATTGAATAGAGAAAGACCCTTAATCAGTCTTAATCAAGAATTTTGATAATGGCAGATGACACAATTTTCACTAGGTTCCAATTGGTGTCACGTTGTTCTAAATGCAGATGAATTTGGTATTGACTTAGCATTAGCAGCACAAAATGAGGGACAGTTTTAACAATTCAAAAAGAACAGCTACGTTGAAATTCTAAATGAAGTTAAATGAACATGGCCACATTACCGTAATGCAAAGTCTAAATGCACTAGAGGCAAACTGACTCTTACTTTGGATTTGTCAGTGCGAGCAGGAAAATCCAAATGAACAGTGTGTGATAGGTTATTGGAGACATCAAAGTCACATTTTGAGCTATCTGCCACAAAATAGTCCGGAAAAACATCCTTGGTGCTCAAGGATCTGTCTTCTTTTCCATTTTCAGATGCCACTCTACTGGAACTCCTGGTTTTATAAGAGCATGTGCTCTCTTCTACATTAACAAGCTTCCGAAAACTGTTAGTACATTCTGATCCAATAGCGGGTGCATCCTGATGAAGGAAAAACAAACTTGAATAAAGAGATAGAGAAATACCATCATGGGCTCAGAAAGACAAAGAATTCTATGTTTGGCCAAAGACCCACTTACGTGACATCCCGCTGCTGCTGCTGTTGCTTTATTCCCTACACCATTTAGGCATACAATTCAGATATAGTCATGATATCATAGGTGTGAAGCTAAAATCAAGCAAAGTAATTCTCACTTTCATCAGAAGTAGCTGCCCTATCCATAGAATGCAGCCCAGCCATTGAGCTGCCCACCTGAGCATGCATTTCTCCTTCATCATCAGAAAGGACTAACCGAATGCGCTTACGATCAACAACTTTCTGCTTATCACCAGATGATTTAGATGAACTTTTGGATGATGCCATCATGTGGTTCATGGTATTACCACACTTCTCTACAGGAGCAGCTGTTCTGAACCTTGG
Source organism: Eucalyptus guilfoylei (assembly GCA_016097605.1). Classification (NCBI taxonomy): domain Eukaryota; kingdom Viridiplantae; phylum Streptophyta; class Magnoliopsida; order Myrtales; family Myrtaceae; genus Eucalyptus; species Eucalyptus guilfoylei. Next base: position 57,225,690 of record CM027867.1, on the reverse strand, counting down.
TGAAACTTTCTTTGAATGGAGAAGCGATATCAAAGGAGCATCATCATTTAGCTCTTCCACAGTGTTGTGAAGTTTTCTCTTATAAGAATTAGATGTAAGTGGAGAACTGCATGTGCTGGACCTGCTATTTGATAAACAATCATCACCTTCTGTGTCTGTTTCAGGGCAGCAATCTCCTGCCACTTTTGACGGTTCAAGCTCTTTCCTTTCTGATTGCTTCAACTTGTCAATTAGAAGCTGCAACCTCCTGCACAGAAGAATGCGCCCAAGTTTACATACAATTGGGTGGATTCAATTGTGGTGAAACCTAGTAATCTGGGATATTGGAGTTCCACTTATTATACTGTAATTCATGGAGTTCACTATTTGGTTCCATAAACTACTCTATCGTTCCACTTTCTAAAACAGATAACTCACCTCGCCTCTTCAACGTTGTCAAATCTTATCATGTGGCTATAGTGCATGTTCTCTAGGGCAGAAAGCTGTACTGAGATGAGGTTAGCTTCCAAAGCAATCCTGCAACACACAATTGGGAAAGAATGCCGAGCATTTATGTTGAAAGTAACGAGGATAACTCAGGGTAGAAGGCAATGATAATTGGTGTTCAAGGATTTGAGAAACATCAGGCTTGTAAACGCATTAGTTCAACTTAGAGCAAAGCATCTCAAAGATAGCAAAGAAAATTAATAATGGATGCATCATGCACGTGAAGCGCAGACATTCATTCCATACACAGGCAGGTTCATGCATCTGTTGATCTTCCTAGCAGTAATTGTTGTTGGAGCAATACTTGTTTGTGTACTCCAACCCTACATAGGCAACAGTTTTGCTATGCACATGCAGTCACACATCAAATGCATGGCAAATTAATTCTAGAAATTTTGAACATATCTTGGTAATGTTAGAGAAAATTCATAGTTGACAAGACAAAAACATTTATTAAATCTGACACTGGAGAAGCCTCTCATGCTACCTTTAATAAAAGAAACAACTGAAAAAGATTAACATAAAGGAGGGCAATCACCTGTACCCCTCTTCAAAAGCGTCCAATGCACCTGCCCAGTTTTCATCACAGTCCAAAACATCGCCAATATTAATTTTAACTAAAGCCTGCCCCTGGATATAATATTGACCTCGAGTAAGCATCAATAGACCATTAATGAAACATATACTAAAATGCTCACACCATAAATATCAAGAATGTGATCAATGTATAAGCCAAAGGAAAATGAAGAGTACCAACCCTCAGAATTTTAAAATTAGCCATAGAAGATTCTCCTATGTGGCAACAAATGTTAAAGCAGCTGCATGGTTATCAAATCAAAATATAAATCGTGAATCAAGTTTTCAAAACTATGAATAGTGAAATGAGAATTAAATTGATAGATTTGTTAAAGTACCAAAATCAAAGTTTCACACTATAGTTATGTATCAGTAAATCTGGAGAAGTTGCTTGAAAAGGTAGCAAAAAAAATGGTCTTTCAGGAGGAACCACTATTGGTTTATGGAGTTAAGGTGGAAAGAAGTTGTCCAAATATGATTTAGTGAGTTCATTGAAGATGGAAACGCAAGGCTACTACATATATATTAGTAGGTTCCAATTGGAAATGCTTAAATATTATCAATTGGTTTGATTAAGAAAAACTGCTTTGTGGAGTTACTGACAGAACACAACAGTGAATCTCACACAAAAAATTCATCAAACAAAGCTGCCGTCATTTTTTTAAGTCAATTTAAGAGAGCAATTAGAAAGATAACATCAACTACGTCCTACGATTCTGGACATAAAATTGCTACATTTGTCCATCAAACACACAAATAACAAGTTAATGAGCCATTTTGTTGCAAATGATCCAGTTAAAATTATTGAGAAACATCATATAACTCAGTGATGATGACGCCAAAATTATTTTATGAGTAACAATCTAATTAATCTTGAACTTTTACTAATTTATCACATGGATTTAGTACTTGCATACTCTTCCAATAGCTATGACTTTTCGAACCTTGAATCAAGTTATGATCTTGAATAGCAAATCAGCAGAATTAGAAAAGAAAATTATTAAGGGATTAGAATTCAGAGACGAAAAACCAACGAACCTCCATGTTGCCAATGGATTTATAAATCTCCCAACTCTTGTTGTACCATTTCAGAGCTTTGTTGAATTTTCGGAGCTTCTGGTATGATTCTCCAATAACAAGGTACGAATCACTCAGCTTTTCCTTGTCGCAAAGTTCACTTGCAATTCTTTTCTTGCGTTTAGCAAAGTCAAGATGCTGAAATAAATCACAGAAAACAAACCAATGTAAGACTACGCCAAAATAAAGTATTTGGAAATAGTGTAATTATTCTAGAGAATCAGGAAATGACTCAATCAATCTAACGTCACCACTTAATAATCTAGAATGGCGTATCTCCATATGCAGCTTCAAACTTTCATGAAGATTCATGTTAATCATTCAGAGAAGCTTATTGAAGAATCACTCCTTTGATGCTACTTCCATACATCAATAATGCTTGTCCTATGGACAATTGAAACCGGAAGTTTGCAAGTGGCAAATTTAGTTACAAGTATCAACATCCTATATCAGTATCAGTAATCACTTGAGTTTTCTTTATTTTTATTGGTTGGGGTGCGGTGTGTCTAAAAATGTATGAAGAGAGAATGTTAGGTCTCCCTTTCAAAGGTGGCCTTCAATAAATCCCATGGTTGCCATTCTTGGAGTTTAGTTTTTCTCTTGGATGGTCTAGATCTCATCCTTCATTTTTTTTAATAGGGTTAACACTACAAAAAACCCCAAACTATGTCCACTATGACACAAATACCCTATTTTTTTTTTTGTGTCACAAAAAATCCCAAACTTATACCAGTATGACAAATATACCTTGAATGAATATGAAATAGCAGTTAGATATGTCACGCGTGTATAAATTTAGGTTTATTTGTGACACAAACAAAAAAAGTTTGGGGTATCTATGTCACAGTGAGCAAGTTTTGGGGATTTTGGTGACACAAAAAAAAAGTTTGGGGTATTAACGTCACAGTAGGCATATTTTGGAGTTTTTTTTATAGTATTTGCCTGTGCAACTACTTGTGCAACTTACAAACAATCAACAAACTAATTCAATTATTGTATCGGTGACCATTTTCTTCCCTGAAACTGCTAGAACTTTAACAAAAGGTGCAACTTCAGCGATTATGTTGACTACGTCAAATATCATGATCAAGTTCCATTAGTGGATTGTATGTACCTACAAAATCCCTGTTATTGTTATGATGCATTCTATTCTAAAGAATTAAAAGTAAAATATTATCCGGTTATAGAGCTTGCATTATGGCTGAACTTTTTCTAGTCATCTCTTGAGAAGACAGTCTCTAACAACGCCAAACCACGAAATGTTTGCTAAAAATTGTATGAAGCGGTAATTTTCTAGTATTTCGTGAGAAAGAATATCATAAAGCTGCTTCACACTCAAGCCAAACGTTCCTAGTATCCAATGCAGCAAAAAGGTCCAATGTTCAAAAGGATTGAATACAATTTTCATCATGAATGATCTCAAGAAGTAAGAAAGTTCTTAAAATTAGCAATCTTTCAATTGATATGGAAGCAATAATCATAATTATTATATAAAGCATGATTTGACAGATGGAACTCGCTGCAGAAGCCAAGCCATATAAAACTTAACAGAGAAGGAGACTTACTTTTAACCATGCAGCAATCATACTTGATTTCTCGATAAGACAGTCAAGGGACTTATTCTGTTGCAGAAGCCATTTCCTTTCACTTCCGGTGCCTCGAGCACTGACTGACTTTCTCGACAGCTTTTTAAAGTTCTGCTCTTCAAGCCTCAGCTCATCCATCACCTTAATAGCTTGATCCACCGTTTCGATATTTTGTTTAATTTGACCCACCAAAGCATCCTCGTCCTCCATAGAATCTGCCAGATCAAGTGCCTTTTGATAGCAAAGAGTTGCCTCATCATACTTTTGTACCCTGTAATGCAGTTCGCCAAGATTTATGTACCCCTTTGCCTCACCTTGGCAATGCCCGATCCTCTTACAGATTATTATGTCCCTCTCAATATGCTCCCGAGCCTCACTCCACATCCTCAGTTCCGTGTAAACGTTTCCAAGATTATGATGTAGCCTACTACGTCCATCATCATCTTCAATAACCTCTTCTTCATCACATATGTCTAATCCTTTAGATAATATCTTCTGGGCCTCCACCAAATTGTCGAGATCTATCTCAAGCATACCGATATTGTTGTGCGCATCAATATATTCCTTCAAGAAAGAAGACTTATTGGTCGGCGGGTTCTCCTTCAGTTCCTTGGCGAGCTTCATGGCGGATCTGAAATACTTCTTAGCATTCCGAATGGAGTAGTGGTCATCCGCAGATCTCAGGAACATCTCGTGGTACGTACGACCGAGCTGCGTACTCGCTCGTTGCTGCTCGACAAGATCATCGGAGTCCTTAGCGAGCTCCAAATGTTTCTTCTGCGACAGTCCACAAAGCACACATAAAAAACCAAGACCGAAAAATCGCCATCCCTCTGAGTCCATAACGAGAACCAACAAGAAGGATCTGCACCTAAATTCCGACCAATCGCCGCCGGAATCGAAACCCGGGCATTCAAAAAGGGGCCGGGAGCGGTACCTGATAGAAGAGCGCGTCCTGGAAGCACTCGAGCCGGAGGTACATCTCCCCAAGGGACTGGCACGTCGGCAGCAGGTGCTTCTCCGGGAGGTGCCGGGACGTGACGTCGTAGTCGATGCGGAGCCACTTGAGGGCCTCCACGTACTCGCCACGGTTCTTGAGGATGTCCCCGATCACGTTCGCCCACCGCGCCTCCTCCTGGCGGTTCCCCTCGTCCCTCGCGCTCCGGTACGCCCGCTTTGCCGCCCTGAGCTGCCCCTCGTCCCTCGCCATCTCCGGCCTGCTCCGATCGGCGATCGGCGATCGGCCTAGGGTTTCTCTGCGACACAGAGAGAGAGGGAGAGGAAGAGGCTCAGTGGAATTTCGTTCAGTTTGAAAAATGCGAACTTTACCCGCCAAATCCCTTCGCTGGTGCCGCCAATTTATGGCGGCAATATTTTCGAAATTAAAAAATTGAACAAAATATTGTAAAAATAGAATAATAAATAATAGAGAGATCAAAGGGATTGCACGTCAAAATAAAATAAGTAATATGTTGGGAATATAAAATTAAATTTTACGAAATGAATTTTGTTAACGAGTGCTCTAAATTATTGATTATAAATATACGGTTAAATAAGCAGGTCATGTTCGACACTAAATGATAATGAATTATATCACTTCATGTATCAATTTTGCATAATTGATTTTAATATACTTTTTGTTTAAAAAGATAATGGACTATATCACTTCATGTATCAATTTTGCATAATTGATTTTAATATACTTGATGTTTTTTAAACAAAAATAGCACTGATTTTTTTTTTTTTTTTAAGTAATAGATGAGGAATAAGGGTTGGAAAGATAATACACCAAAATGAATTTCTCATTCTCATAAAAAAATTTCGAAATTTTCCGTTCGAATTTTTGTCCACGCCATTTCTCCTATTTTCGAGGTGGTGCATTAATGTAAGTTTCATCTAATGTGATTGTCATACTCCTCGATTAATCGAGATGCATGAATAACTTGCTCGATAGTGACACTTAAATTTTTACCTAAATTTTGCAAAAGAGTATGGTGCACATAAATTATAACCGCCAGTTCTCTCAAACAAAATTGCCTAGCATTACGTAAAAAGGAGATCAGAAAAATCTACAACCCGAACAAAAAGTAAAGGCCATAGAAAGAAGCACCAAAGTGTCAAGCCCCCGCATTTAAATGAAAGTTCCGTCTGTATTGCTTAAGACAATCAATTTTATTACTTTCAATAATTAATTAATGGAAAAATAAAAAACTTATGTCTCGACCACGGAAATACTTTTCATTTATTCATTTCATTTTTGAGAAAATATATCCCAAATAATTCAAAAATCGGCAAAACAAACTTAGAGACAAAGGTAATTGCCAGGACTACTAAGCTACAGAGATGGAATCATCCAAACCCATTTGCTGCTGCTTAACTGAATAAAAGTTCAGATGAAAGTCAAAACGGTTGCAGGAGGAAGCATACTTACTTGCCCCTGACCTCTTTACAAAGCAAACTTTGTACAGTTGAGATGGAATTGAAGAAAAGAATAAAGCAATCAAAGAGAAGAAGGAACGTAAACAGGCTGCATAACGCGAAATCTATCGAATGACAAAAGACGGACCGGAGGGCGGGATTAGTGAGACTCTTCCACTTTCTTCCGCAACTGTCTTCTCCTCGACTCGATGATAGCTTCGTCCCTTCTTTTCGTAATTTCTCTAATCTGCTCCTGGAACTTCTGCTCGATCATCTCGAGCTCCATTCTCATTTCTTCGTCATCATCTTCACCAAACAGAACAGAAACGTTGGTCCGGTGAGAAGTGGTCACCACACTACTCTTCCCCCCATCCAAATCCTTGCTATTGCCACTGCTACAAGCGTGCAAATCGGCACTTGAGCCTACTGCTGAGCACTTGTCATTCCACTCATTAGAGGTAGCAGAGAGATAAGACATTTCGGAACCCTGATCGTCTAAAATAGTCGGGTTCTCAAGACCAACGGCATGTGACGTCACTGCAAATGGCTCACATCTCAGTGAATTGACTGCCTCATGAGCATCTACCAGAGATCCACCGGAACTTTGTCCACAATCTCGCAAATTGGGGTCACTCTGATGAGAAACTCTTACCAAATGACCGATGGGTACACCAGGTTCCCAGTTCTTTACCAAGTTTATCAAAAGCAAATCAATTAACTCTGCTATAAACATGACATTCTGATCTTCCAACTCCAGTTGCTCAACCATTTCACTTGAAACTGAACAAGCTGTATCAGTGTTGATGTAGAACAAGAAATGGATATTCCTGGCACGACCTGCACATCAAAGAGCATATGAATTGCTGATAGGAAAATGGCAACTAAAGCAACAGGGATAAATATCGGCAATCTAGAGTGGTAGACCAACCATTCTGATCAGCTATGCGGAGTATTAAAGACACAGAGTCTTCATCATTCACTTCTCCTTTTAACAAGAAAGAACTGCCTCTTCTTGTCCTTTGGACCTCCAGAGACAATAAATGTGACCCGTTGCTTCCAAAGTGATCAAAAGAATTGATTATGGGTAGCTCACCATCATCAACATCCATCGGAAAGGTTTTGCTTCGGGCAGTAACTGGCCCTTCTGAAACCAGACAACGGTCCCCAAATGCTCCTATTTTAGGCATGACTATGTCAGGAAGCAGCATAGGGCGATTTTTCACGGATGCATTCATTTGAAGGAAGGGCTCCATCAAAAGCTCATTTGCGGACAATCTTTGAGATGCTGGAAGTAAACATTTCTCAATAAATAATTTTACTTCAGGATCTTTCACCTTAGAAAGGCCAGCAGGCTTGATACCCTACACAGACAAGATTATAAGCAAGATCTCTAGAATCTAGCTATTTATAATTGACTCTTAATAAGGCAGACACTGCTTGGTAAGTCATTAGATAACTTACACATGAAACCTTCTTATATATTTGAGCAGAATTCCTGCACTCACTATAGGGATATTCAAAAGTAACCATCTCAAGCATGCACATCCCAAAAGAGTATATATCTGCTAACTCATTGTATTTCTCATCATACATCTCAGGTGCCATAAATTCAGGAGTTCCTGTAAACACCACATTCTGACAGATCAGTGCCCTTGTATATTATGAAACAAAAAACTATAGGCAATCACGTAATTAAAAACTTCCGCTGGCCACAACCATTGGATTTTTTTCTTTTAAGGTAGAAAAGATATAACGGAACTAAAACATAGTGATGAGTAAGTGTAAAGCACCAATTCAAATTAACAAGTGAGGAGAAGCCCAAGTGCAGAAACAAACACTCAGAATTGAAAAATACCAATTACACTTTTGGCAAAGGTCTGCTGCATGACAGTTGCCAATCCAAGGTCTCCAATTTTAACTTCTCCCAGGTGTCCATTTATGAATATGTTGTCACACTTGAGGTCCCTATGCATAACCGGTGGATTCTGACTATGAAGGAAGCTCAAACCCATTAATATCTGCCTTGCCCATCCCTTCACAGCCTTCATGTCGACTTTCTTGTGTTTCTTACGGTACCTAGATCATAAATTCCGTCCACTAACAATAGGGTTAATCTCATCATCAATGAAAGATAAACTTCAAAAGCATATTGAATAAGGAAAGGAACTTACTGTCTGAGGCTACCCGACGTGAACAACTCTGTGATTATATTAACTGTCTTATTTTTCTCATCAATCCATGAATTGTAAAACTTAATAATATTGGTATGCCTCAGTGACTTCAGGAGATGCACTTCAGAGTACAGCCGTTCCAAGTCATCAGGAGATTGTAGCACGTCATCAATTCGAACTTGGTTCCATGCCACTTCAATTCCATCTACTTCATCGAATGCCTTGTAACTATATAATATATGATTAAGGAATGCCATGGAACCAAATATTGTAGCAACGAAATGTGGCATGCAGCCACTCCTATTGAATAATACAATTGATACTTCTCTAAAAAAGCTTGATAAAAAGAATCATCGTATGTGATGCACCCATCATTTTAAACTTTCAAGTGATGGTAACACTAGTGAACTTCTCTCACTAAGTCTGTCACAAAGCATTTATATAGGACAAAATACAATCTTGATGAAATATATGAATTCGCACTTGGTTGATGTTTAATTTCTCCTCCTACTAAAAGAAAAAAAATCTCTACCTGAAATGTGGCATGTACAAAATGCAGATAGTCATCAACACAAAAAGTGAAAAACAGAGGTAGTGCTATAAATACGTCAGGACAATGGATACACGGTCTTGAAAGCACCTTTTCCAAGCACATCCCTATACTGTACAAAGGCACAACAAGTCACAAGTCAATAAAATGAATAAAAGTATAAATTAGTAGGGAAATCAAGCGACAGATAATGGAAAGAACTTAAGCACTTCATTGCTGTTGCATTTACCCGGTTTCTTAAGAATTGAATATCATGCAAGGACCACAATGAGTCAACAATAGGATTTCCCACAACATAATTTATGTTCGCAACCAGTGAAAAAAAGAAGGCTAAGCAGCAAAAGGAAAAACCATGCCACAATTACCCGAATGTATCGATAAGTTGGATCTGTCTCGACGACATCAGGATCGGGGGGCTCCGCAAGCGCTGCACCCTCATCTCCACTATCCACACCGACCATACTCACAGCTCCGCTTCCAGAACGCCGCTCTATCTCAAGACAAGTCAATATTGAAACCCAGAAAAGTCAAATCCCAAACCAACACCACATAGGTCTTACCAGTCTATAATCCTAGAACAAAACGAAGCAAAATCTACGGAATTTGGCAGAAACAGCTGAACAATTGCCCAAGAACCACGTCAAACTCTAATCGCCGCAACACAATTTCATTCGCCACAATCACCAGGGTTCAAAAAAAAAAAGCCACCTATTCTGCCCAAGCGAAAACACCCACATGCAAGCTTATACGAATTGGGTACCCAAACCATCCCCGACATCACTCAATCCCCTAAAGATCACATCTTGATTGGACAGTCTATAATCCTAGAACAAAACGAAGCAAATCTACGGAATTCAGCAGAAACAGCCGACAATTCCCCGAGAACCAGATAAAACACCAATCGACACAAACGCATTTTCATTCACCACAGCACCCACATGCAAGCTCACACGAATTAGGCACTCAAACCGTCCCCGACATCACTCAAATCACCTAAAGATCACATCTTTATCCAAAAAAAGAAAAAGAAACGCAAACCCACCCACCAGCTCCGCGGAATCGCACCAATTCTCTCCTAAAAACCGCGACGAACAAAATCACACGCGCGTACACAAATGCTGCGACCGGCGAGGCACGAGGAATTACCAGAAGAAAAGAATTGGCGAAAAAATGCCCAATCAGCTGAACGATTCGGAGACCGCCCGCCCCATGGAAATGGCCCCGAACGGAATCGAATCACCGAACCCTAATCAAAGATTCGGGAAGAAGACGGCGATGGTGGATTTCATCGAAACGAGGCGGTGGATTCTCGATCGAATCCCGAACCAGCGACGGCAACTTGTCTGGATTTTTATTTTTTTTTCCTTTATTGGCTCCTTTTTACCCAGCAGTAATCTCCCTCGTAAATAAATAAGTAAATAAAAGAGAGAAAAGATTATTACCAAGTTAAATGCGATTGCGTTTCCACTCTAATCCATTAATGATAAAGATAAAATCCCCAATTATTACGCCGGGATTTTCCTTGCCGATTCACATCGTGCGTGGGCCCAACCATATCCAAATGCTATTGATCTTGAGATCTTAGATATTTATAAATCATAATTTCGAGAATTTTATCGCCCAAGCGATTTTACTAAATTAAGGGTCGTTTATTTTACAAAAAAAGAATAATTTTAAAAGTATTTTCTTTTTTTTTTGTCGGTCTTACTCTAATCATATTTTAACACTCACTCTTGGAAGATTTCGCTTTCCTTCCTTACAGGGCGTGGGAGTCGAAACCCACTTTTGAAACGAAATCGTCTCTACTCCAATCCCCCTGAGAAGGTAGGGATTTGAACCCCCAACCTCTCACTTCCAAGATGGAAGGGTGGCCACTGGGGAAAAGTATTTTCTTAAGATTAATAGTTTGCATTGTTTAAAATAATTAATAATGAATAATATCTTGATTAACTATCAACGGATGGTCAGATGAATGATCTCTTAGCATTGGTTCAATATGCAATATCCTCCCGATACTTATAATTTTTTCAATGTGGTCCGTAAAATTTTGAACATTTTCATATAATCCAAGGACTACATTAAAAATTTACTAATATTTCATAGACCATATTGAATAAATTAAAAGTTTAAGGACGATATTGCACATTAGGCTAAAGTTCATAGACTACATTATATAAATTAAAAGTTCTAAGACAACATTGCACATTTAACAAAAGTTTAGGGGCTATTTGTGCTAATTATGACATTTGAAAATTTCTACATCCATTAATTGTATGCGGGAAATAAATTTGATAATGTCATAAGTGGAAATTCTAATTGGATTATTAACATTGTAACATAGGAAGGTCCGAATTGTATTCTCCTTGTCCATAGTTTTTGGAAAATGATTCCATTGGTTGTCAATGGAGACTTATACGCTTCGAGATTACGTATCAAATTAGTAATAGATTAGAAATTTACTGTGTTGAGAGCCTCCTAGCATCTGATAAATTTTGCTCAACGTTTTAGTGGGTTTAAAGTATTTTTTTCGTATCATCAATATTTAGAACGGATACCGATTTTCTTATTTATGTATTGATTTACTAACTATTATGGCAATTTATCAAAATATCTACTCCGGAACCATATGAAAATCCATTTTCATTGATATCTCCATCGACTAAAACTAGACCCTCTCATAACCCAACCTTATTTTGGCCACTAATTGCTTCCGACACTTGGCCATTTCTCTGCCTTCGCTCTACCTTTAACTAACCTCTGTTGACTGAGTTGTTGACCTAACACTTGGACATTTTTTAGTGTCAACGGTTTTCAAGGGCATTGAGGTTACATTTGATGGTCAAAATAAAATTCGAGATATGATAAAATTTATCTTATTCTATGTTTGATGCCTACTCAAAACAGCATAAAGGGAGATAAAATTATCTCATAGGAAAGATGTGATACAAGTGGATAAGATTTCTAAGCATTCATAATATAAAAGTTAGTTTTCTTATATGACACTTTTTAAATTAATAAAATTAGAATTATATCTCAATATAAATAATATTTGAATTCTAATATAAGAAATTCAAAATAACAAAAAAGCAATTTAGCTATTTTAATTTTATTTATATATTTGAATTTAATTATATTTTATAAAATGATTTCAATATATAGATTTAAATATATATTTATATTTATTATATATTTTAGGTATTTTAGTATTTTAGGTATATTAGTACAATTTACTATTTAATAAAATTTTATTAGGGAATGGTGGGAAGGGAAAAAATAAAAAAAGAAATTAATTAATAAAAGAGAGAAAAATAAAAAAAAGAAATAAAATAAAGTAAATAAGAGTGACGCGAGAGATAATTATTTTTTTGGAAGGACACATTTTTTAAATTAATAAAATTAAAATTATATCTCAATATAAATAATATCTGAATCTAATATAAGAAATTCAAAATAACAAAAAAATAACACTTTAGTTATTTTAATTTAATCTTATTTTTATTTTTATATAATTGAATTTAATTATTTTTTATAAAATAATTTCAATATATAAATATACAAATATATTTGAGGTATTTTAGTATTTTGGTTATATTACTAAGTCTACTATTTAATAAATTTTTGTTAGAGAATGATGGGAGGGGAAAAAAATTAATAAAAGAGATGAAAATAAAAAATAAAATAAAATAAAATAAAATAAGTAAGAGTGTCGCGAGAGATTTTTATTATCTCCGTTTTTAAAATTTTTGGTTCATTTTTACTAATATGTCGTTTATATCAAATAATATACATGACATTATATTAATATATCTGAACTCACCCACGTATGGTTACGTGGGGTGGCTGCGCTAGTTGAGGCTACCCCCTGATTTGGTATCAGGTCAAGGGTTTGACTCCCTGAGTTGTCACAACTCTCAGAGTAGTTCCGTGATTTAAGCGGTGGGTTGCTAGGCCAGTCTTTCCCAAGGTATAGTCGGTGCTGTGCTCCCGAAGGTGAGTTAGGTTGGATCTTCGGCATAAAATATATATATCCAACTTTATTTTTGTAATCACCAAATAGTAAATATGATATATCAAAATTCCTGGATTTAATATCCCATCATATCTAGTTCTATCATGATTAGAAATCCCGACGACCAAATGTAGCCTGAATATTTTTTTTTTTGGAGTTGTATGCTTTTTGGGAACATTAATGAATACATTAGAATATTTAAGTAATAAGCTATACATTCATCTAAAAGTTTTAGCTTTTAGAATTGTCTGCATTGATTTAACAAAAATCTCACATGGTTTCGGAACCATTATAGATTGAGGAGCGCCCATTAAGTCTTTGACAAGGTGTTGGCAGCAACGACATTAGTCAGCCGCCTAGTGTTTGTATTAGGTCAAACTCAGAAGACTCCATAACTTTATTTTCCGCTTTACACTTTTCAAAATAGACAACGTTTACCTATGACCTATATTTGTTATACAATGGGGAAGTTACCAGCTACGTCAGAAAATCTACCATTCATTGTCTAGATTTTTCACGTTCTTGCAGGGCGTGGGGCACTGATTTTTCTGGACAACAGATCGATCTTCTGAATTGCTGCAACCTGGCCACGACAAAGGTAGGGCATAACCAAATGTAAATGCATCGTCAAAAAAGTAAATTTGTCTTATGATGTTACGACGTTTTCACTGAGGCAAGTGTAAAAATCCCATAGCTACAAAATATGAGTTAATTGACAGTGGAAACTCTTTGGATTTTCAGTATATCGAAGGTACGAGAAGATGCGAATACACAGACATGAGCACTAGATAAGCTGGGATCGTAAAGGAGGCTCGACACATGACTACATCTGGATAATCTTGCATGTAGATTATGAAAGATAACCTGTTCTAGACTAGATGAGAACATGGACGATTGTCGATTGATGCGAACAACGATAAACAGGAACAATGAGCCCTAACTACATCGTGTACAGAACTCAAACTTGAGAGCTAAATAACTAAATTGGCACAATTAAAAGATTTATGATTGAAAGGTGCTGCTGATGCTTGAAGGCATGGTCGATGTTCCAATCCCTCCCTGTCCTACTTCCTTCCTCAGTGTTATCTGAATCATCTTCGCAACTGCATTTTTCACCACCAAAACCTGCTTGGGTTAGAGAGAAATTGAGCTGTTTCTACTATAGGCATTTCCAGAGCAGAGAACATTTTATTGGGTTTCTCGGTGCAAAGTGCATAGTCTGTCTCTCATTTCAACAGAAATAAGTTCCATGTTCTGTCCTATGCAATTCTTCCTTCTTATAGGAAGTAAAACAACCTCGAGTTCATTTCAACAATTCCTTAACTTTCCTGCGGTGGCAGATATAGTTTATCAGTACGCGTCCCGTTAGCTGCCCATGAATTTAAGAATGCGTTTCGGGGGAGAGGGGACCGCACTATTTTGCCTATGGACCATTGTCCATGTAAATGTTCGATGCTGTTCTGACTGATCGGCTGACCTCATGCAAAAGGTGGACGGAACTTCCCATCTTTCAGCCTCGAACCGGTTCATGGAAATTCAGAATTATTCAGAGACGCCAAAAATTTGCCATATTCTCTTTTTTTTTTCCCTCCTAAACAGGATTCGCACCTATTTTATGTGTCAAAAATCTGAAATTTTATTTCAGTAAGACGTCTCGAGCATGATAAGTGCGCTGAGAAGCATACTCAACATTGATACCAGAAAGTGAACTTCTCATTCCTTTCGATTGTTCATGGGGGCCAGCGTCCTGTTAAGTATTGTCAGATTTACACATGAAACTATACTATCCTGACATGAAAAAACTAACGGTGTAATTGAAGTTTATAATGGTACATCACCACTCTCTTCTCACTCTCCCGAGCTACTCCTCTTAGTTTCTCTATTTTTTTTTTCTCTAATTGATCTAGCTTTTAGTTCCGGTTCTCTCTCCTTTTGCTAGTCGTGCATCCAAGCCATTTACATAGGCTTGTTTACCATACTTTGGCAAAGGGAAAGTCATCTCACCACTTTGATTAAGGCAACTGTCTCAGTCATTCTAATATTTTAATTTCCTTAACAGTCAAATTACAAAACTTTGCTCCCCTCGTCCATAATTTCCAGCATGTTCTTTGACTTTGTCTTCACTTTTTTGCGTGCCAGCTGGATAAATAGGTTGGTCATCTCTTGATTTGGTGGGATATTGTTGTCTGGCTGCACATGTCTTTACTTTATGCCCTTATTTGAGATAACGTCTATTTTGGATCCCCTTTTATTTTTTTGTTGAGAAAATGCATTCGTTTCAGGCCCTTAATTGAAATTTTTCCTCTTTTTTTGGGAGTAACTTTTGTTTTCTGTGTGTTCGCAAGAGAATACTTCCCCAGGCCACTCCTGAAGAAGACTATCCCTCCTTTGGCACTAAAAGGGAGTTGCATGAAGACAACCGAGAAGATGAATTCTTCCATGCACACAATATTATTTAATGTCTAGACTTATTTTGTTTCTTTCATTGATTCCCTCCTACGGTAGCTGAAGAGAAAGGAAGACTTTGGCTTTGTTTGTTTCATGAAAAATGAATGATTGGAAATTTTTTTTTCTAAAAATAATCTCTTGTATCAATTGAAATAATTAATCAACAGAAAATATTTTCAATATTGATAACAATTTATACCTAAATATTTTCGTGGTTAATGAAAATATATTTCACTTATTGACTTTTGTGAGCCATACAAATAATCATTTTTAGGAAAATATCTTTAAATTAGTTATTTTCCGTAAAATAAATGGAGCTTATTCACGTGTAATAATGAATAATGAGATCGGGTTCTTCTTTGTGTATAAATAGAGAGCTCATCGTAAGTTTTCTACAAGCTAGAACAAGCAGAGCATTCCTTCAATCAAGCGGAGGATCTCACGTGAGGTTTTGTGCAGAAAATGCTTGAGTGTTTTTGATTGGGGACAAGTGTCGAAAAAGTCCTAAACCTTTTTTTGGTGCCGATTTAATCTTAAACCTTTTTATATTGTGCCAATTTAGTCATTTCCAGCCAATTTTGGCCGGATTTTGCTAACTGGACACTGGCCGGCTGACGTGGCCTCATCGGGGGTGACGTGGACAACTTTTAATAGTATTTTAATATTTTTGAATTTTTTATTTCTCCTCCTCCTTCCTCCAGCTGGCAAGGTCGAGGTGAGGGTGGCCTCACGCGGGGCGGCGAGGCTCACTCACCTAGCGCTGCCATGGGCAAGGCTCGACCCTCGCCTGCTCGCCGCGAGGCCGCCCTTGAGGCCTGGGCGGTGAGGGCGAGCCTCGCCAGCTCGGCACGAGGCCAGGTCGAGGCCGCCCTCGCGGCCATTGGTGAGGTGGCCGGCGAGGTCGACCTTGACCTCACTGCCCCGCGCGAGGCCACCCTCGCGGCCACTGGCGAGGTGGCCGACAAGGTCGAGGTTGACCTCGCTGACCGTTGCCTTTGGCTGGTCGCCGAGGTCCAGCGACCAGCTAGAGGAAGGGGGAGGAGAAAGAAAAAATAAAAAAAAGAAAAAGAAAAATAAAAAATTCAAAATTATTAAAATACTATTAAAAGTTATCCACATCAGCGCCGATGATGCCACGTCAGTTGGCCGGCGTCCAGTCAGCAAAATCCGGCCAAAATTGGCCGAAAATGACTAAATTGGCATAACGTAAAAATGTTTAGGATTAAATCGGCACCAAAAAAATGTTTAGGATTAAATCGGCACAAAGACAAAAGGTTTAGGACTTTCGACACTTTTCCCGTTTTTGATTAGTGACGTAAACTCAATATATAATGAGCAAGTACATGAGGCTAAACACTATGAGTTTGGATATAATTTTAGGGCTGGGAAATACTCGAGTGCATGAGCAATTGCAATCATGCAATTATCTGATTGATTGATGGATTATTTCTAGACAGTTCTTCCCATGAATGTAGGTACCGACGATCGGATCGAACCACATAAATGTCTTGTGTCCATTTATTATTCCTTGTTTTGTTGTTCTTTGATAATTTCGTGTCCCAATATAATTGCAAAGATCCGATTGTTTAAGAACATAGACAGTGACATCACATGGCAAGACAAGTGTAAGTATATGCCTTGCCTCGACTTTGATAAGTAGCCCAACTTGAACGTATACTGTTTGCATGAAAGACAGTGTGAAATAGGTTGGGGTCACCCTCATAATTATAAGCATTGATAATACTCAATAGAAAAGAATCTCATATTCGGGAATAAATCGAGCCACATCGAAATGTCCAATCGATTAATTGACATTTTTGTGGAGTTGCTCCTGCGATATAGAACATCGATTCTTGGGAGGTTTTAGTGAATGAATGATAGATAATTCTATATAAAATTGAAAAGAAAAATTAGTTATTTTTATGATTAAAAAAATGTACTCATCAACAAAGATGCACTTCTTTTATTGTAATCAAAAGATGTCTCTTTTAATAAAGCAATTAGTAAAAGATATTTGGCCGTTTTGAATAGAATTCACTCAATAATATTTAAGTACTACAAGAGCTCTTGGCTTTTTATGATTGTATTCACAATAAGATTTTTTCCCTAACAATAGAATTCTTTCCTCAATTCTCTTCTAAAATCCAATAAATGGAAACTTTAATGGATACTCGATATTACCAAAACTGCAATGGCCACGCACAAAATTATGTTATTTCTTAAGCTGGGAACTATTGCTCCCTCAATTATCTTACTATTATCGCAAGATTCAGCTCTTAGATGCAACCATCGCTAAAAGATTTAGGGGCCAAAGCATGATATCATATTTACTACATCAATCAACTCTGTGAATAATATTAAATGTCTGTATAAGAAATATTAGTCAACTAAGTAAACTAATAATGTAGCTTCATGAATAATTTGGGGGGGGGGCCTTTTGTTCACATTTACATGGATGAGTACTATATTATGTAATTTCATTGACATTATAAGGAGCTAGCTACCCAAAAATAAAAATCAAACTATAATGAGGTATATACTAGGTAAGATCGGCTAAACTGATGTACTCAATGAGGCGATAGACTTGACACAACAAAATACATAATACATGATGACTTTCTAGGCTCGACATCTGCCAACAATTAGCGAGAGACCGCCATTTCCTCAATTTACCGATTCTATAAT
Source organism: Eucalyptus guilfoylei (assembly GCA_016097605.1). Lineage (NCBI taxonomy): Eukaryota > Viridiplantae > Streptophyta > Magnoliopsida > Myrtales > Myrtaceae > Eucalyptus > Eucalyptus guilfoylei. The sequence continues at coordinate 57,207,684 of CM027867.1, read as the reverse complement.
AGTAATCTTCAACATTTTTTTAGTACATAATGAAATGTCTATGAAACCATGTTTAAACTTCGACTACAAAAAAACCACCGCTCTCTCAATTGGTGAGCTACCATCCAAGGACCATCAAAGAGCACCTTTCATATCTCCTTCACTTTCATACTTTAAATTAAGAAAAACTCATTGCCTCGGTCAGTAATCACATAGAGAGAGAGGAGAGGGAGGGGGGGGGGGAGAGAGAGAGAGAGAGAGAGAGAGCTTATGTCCAATAAGGGGAAAATACAAAAAAAGTCCCAAGCCTATTGCACATGTACTAATTCAATCATAAATCTTTTAATTGTGTCAATTTAGTTCTCAACATTTTCACAATTTATCAATTGAGTATTTCCAGCCAATTTTGGTTTGAAATTACTAATGTGGATGTCAGACGTCCCACATGACAGGGTGGTACCGACATGGACAATTTTTATAATTTTATTATGCTTTATTTTTTCTTTTTCCTTTCATTTTGGCTAGTGAGGGTGGCGACTCTTGCTAGATCTAGGTGAGGCCCTAGCCGGCTGTGATGGCCTTGCCCAAGGGCCTAGCCAACTGTGAGTGAAGGCATAAATACTATGAGGGCAGGGGCGAGGGCTTGGGTGAGGGCTTGAAGTCTGTCACTGGTCTTTAGTCATTCTAATTGAACTTAGTAACTTTGAGTTGATTCAACTCATGCGTGCGGCATATCTATATCTATATATATCTATGATATACTCATCCTATTTAGCTCTCTATGATATACTTGTCCTATTTAGCTTACATAAATTTGTTCTTTGCCCACAAATATGAGTATGTGGAGGTAGTGCCTGTGTCTTTTAACTCATTAGAGCTAGGCATTGAAGGCTCATGAGAATATCATGTCGCCAAAATATATTGACAAGACAATAAAAGGGAAATAAAAAAAAGTAGATTTAACATATTGAAGAAGGGAAATTAGTAAAGGCCATATATGGGAGTCTTTTATGGACTGATATGCGTTGCCCAATGAATGCCTTATACATTACTACGATATTGGTGAAGATAAAAGTAATAATGCCAATATTTTACATATACACCGCTTTAATATAGTTAAAGATGAAAGTGACAACAATAATTGTCAGAGAAATGGGAGGAATTTGTTGTATTGTATTGACTTATCCAATGTACATCTACACGTATCGATTTATAATACAATGAATAAAGCAAATTTAGGATAAGAAATATAAAAGATTTCAATTTCCTATTCTACAAGATCAATTATGGATTGACTAAATCAATCAGTCCATAATCTAATTACAATGAATATCCTTCGAATCTTCAATCATTTCTCCAACACTCCCCCTCAAGCTGGCGGTCTATATATGTTGAAGACCCTTAGCTTGCTCAAGAGATATGAATGTTGTCTCTTACACAATGGTTTGGTGAAAATATTTGCAGGCTGTTCCACAGTCCCAATTCCTCTGATAATGAGTATTCCTTCTTGGATTTTGTCTTGAGTGAAGTGACAATCAACTTCTATATGTTTCGTTCTTTCATGAAAGACTGGATTTGCTGCTACTTTGAGTGCAACATCATTATCATAGAATAACTCACTTGGTCCATCAACTTTTACCCTAAGTTTTGAGAGTAAATTTCAAATCCAAACTATTTTGCAAACAGTTTTTGTCGTGGCTCGATACTATGATTTGGCTGAAGATAAATAGATGGTCGATTGTTTCTTTTGTCTTCCATGAAATCAATGAATTTTCTTTTTTGATGCAAAAGCTAGTGATACATCTCCTGGTCATCAGATAGGTGGCATTGTCCATGTCGCAATACGTTGTCAGCTTCATATTAACATCTCAAGATAAAAATTTACCAAGTCCAGGATATCCCTTTAAATATTTCACAACCTTTAGTGCTACATTCATATGAGACTCATTTTGGATTGTGCATGAATTGACTGAGAATTTGCATCGCGTAGCATAAATCGGTTCTTGCCTTGGTAAGATATATCAGTTTTCAAAAGAGTCGCCGATATCTTGACATATCCTTAAGTAGTGGATCTTCTATAGGAGACAAACCCTTGGCATCATGCTCATGTGTCGTCAACTTAACATCTTGCTCAATTTGTATGACAGCTGGCTTACACTTTAACAATCTTGCTTCCGAGATTATCTCCAAGACAAATTTTCATGCTTGAGACAAACTCCCTTTTTAGATTGAGCTATCTCAATCCCTATAATATTTTTAGGAGGTCCCAAATCATTGATGTGAAAAGTAGGATGCAGACTTTTTTTGAATTTCTCAATTGCAAATTCATTATTTCTCATAATAAGTATATCATCAACATATAACAATAAATAATTGATGATGTACCTTTGGTCAAAGTATAGTCATATTTGGAGTGTTGGAAACCCGCATTTGTAAGTGCACTGGTTAATTTGGTATACCACTGCCGAGAGGCCTGTTTTAAGCCTGTATAGGGACTTATGGAGACGACATACTCGAGACTCCCCCTGTCTTTGTATGCCCTATGGAAGTTCCATATAAATATATATATTTATTTATTCATCCAAATCTCCATGTAGAAAAGCATTATGGATATCCATTTGGTGTGGGTACCAATTGCAAAAAAGCAGCAATAGTTAGAAAGGAACGACCAGTTACTTCCTTGGTGACTAAGGAAAATGTCTCATGATAATCAAAGCCCTCTTGTTGTGTAAAACCCTTAGCTACTAAGCTGGCCTTGTAGCGTTCAACAGTACCATCGGCTTTGTATTTGATCTTGCACATCCATTTGCAGCTAATGGGTTTACGATGTGGAGGCAACGGTACAATATCCAAGTATGATTTTTCATGAGTGCAAATAATTCAGTCTTCATAGCATTCTACTAGCGTGGATCATGCAATGTTTCTATATAAGAGGACAGTTCTTGTCCCTCGAAAATACGACTAATATAGTACATGTGTTCTAGAGATAGTTGACTAAATAAGACACATGAAGATATTGGATAGTTTGTATGTGGACAATCCAATGTATGGCATACATAATCCTTGGTCCATGTCGAAGGACGAACTTGACGTTTAGATCGTCGGGGATGCTCAGTAATTGTCTCTTTGAATGCTTCTGGAGGAGATCCATCAATATAGGTGATGGAAATGCCACTGGTGAGGTGGATGGATGATCCTCCTTGGAAGATAAATGTTTTTCTTTTTGCGATATCACTGGAGATTGAGGAGTTTCCCCCAAAGAGTTAGGAGCTTCAAGTAGAGGTGGCTAGGGCATCACAAAAATATGATGGGAAGCCATGCATAAATCATCTCTGATAAAAAAGCCTTGTTGCTCGAAGATGTGATTGATGATTGGGATGTGGATGTCATCTCTTGGAATGGAAATATGTATTCACGGAAGATAACATCTCGACTTATAAAGAAACACTTTGAAGATATCTCCATAACTTGATAACCTTTCCGTAGAGAGGAATATCCCATGAAAACACATTTGGTAGCACGAGGATCCATTTCATCTCGAGGACCCATAGTTGTGGCATAACATAGACATCCAAACACTCTTAAATGATCTATTTCATGTTGTTTCCCAAAAAGCATCTCAAAAGGAGTTCGTCCTTCAAGTATTTAAGTTGGCATGTGATTAATTAAGTAGGCTGCTGTGACTACACAATCACCCCAAAAATTTTCTGGAATGGAAACTAGGTATTTGAGAGCTCGAGCTAACTTCCAAAAGGTGTTTATGTTTGTGCTCAACAACTTCATTTTGTTAAGGAGTATAAGTGCAAGAGCTTTCATGGATTATTCCTTGAAAGGATAGGAAAGAATTGCATTCACTAGTGAAAAATCGAGTCCATTATCAGTACAAATTCTCTGGACAATCTCGTTGAATTGATTCTTAACAAAGGAGAGAAATTTCGATAGGTGAGAAAAAGTTTGTCCCTTGGATTGCATAAGAAACACCAAAGTGGCACGAGAATAATCATCAATGATAGTGAGAAAAAAAGGGATCTATCATGATGTGGAGTATGATATGGTCTCCAAATATCCATATGAATCAAGGAAAAAAGCATTAGTAGCTCGAGATGCACTAACTAAAAACAGCGTTTGTGATTGTTTAGCTAAAGGGCAGATGGAACACTTTGGATGAGGAAAATGAGCGCTATGACCCAGACGTTGATGAGAAATAATAGTTTTATTGTTGATAGTAGTATTATAAGAGATGTTCTCATTCAATGAATCAAAATGTTTCAAAAAATATAGTCCTTGGGCGACATTACCCAAGCCCATCAACTTGCTAGTTGAATGGTCTCAAAAAAGGTAATTTTGGGAATTGAATATGGCCAAACAAGAATTATCCTCACTGATTTTGGAGATAGAAATGAGATTGAACTCAAAATTAGGAACATAAAGGCATTCTTGATAATGATATTTGGAGTAAGATAGACAGTGCCAACTTTACTGACACAAGTTGTACTTCCATTCGGAAGACGTATTGAGATGGTAGATTGAGAATTTTTGTGGATGAAAAATTTTTCGTTGCAAATTATGTGGTCATTGGCACCCAAGTCAATTATCCATGCATGAATTGAAATCGAATTCCCTTTGAGAAAGTGGTACCTGAAAAATTCCCAATCTTGTTTGTGGTTTCTAATTGTCCCAAAGCTTTCATGATGTTCCGGTAATTAACTTGAGTGATTGTCTAATGTGCCCTATTGCTCCCTTGTGCTGATACTTGGTAAGTAGAAAATTCTCTTTCTTTCTTGTCTTTATCAATTGGCTTTCCATGCACGTATCAATATTATGATGTGGGCATTTGCAATATTCACAAAATTTACATTTTCTTTTGGAAATTTGCCCATCATTTCTTTGTGATGATGTGTCACCTTTTGAACCATTGGATGGTTTAAAAACAGGTGTTGATGTGGCCTGACACTGGCCATTAGATTTGGCTGAGTGATCGATCAAATGATGGACGTTGGATCCAGTCCCTAAATTGTGGCCGTCCATCCGAGATAGCCCTTTAGGGTTAATGTTTTTTTTCTCATTGAATAGATGCCGCTTGATGGACTCCTTGTGCGGCGACACCCCCAAAGTCCTGGTGACACCCCCGAAGCCTTCAAAGCCTTTGTCAACTCCTCCGAAACCCCCAATGATCCTAAGACTCCTCTGCAGTTGCTTGGTTGGTACAGTGAGGATGACGCCTTCGTTTCTCCTGTGCTCGGTTGTGACTAGTTGCTGGCTCTCCTCTTGGACAGCCAGTTGATAGATCAGGCCGAGTGGCGGCATCGGGTCCATCACTAGAACTTTTGACCTAAAAGGTGTGTATGTTTCGTTTAGGATTAGCGAAAAACGGGTCACCTTTTCTCTTTCTTTGATCATTAGGTATTGTTGAAGGGTGGCTTTGGGTCATTCCAACCGTTTGTCGGTCGCCTCGAGCTCATTCCACACCGCCGATAAACGGTTGAAGCAAACGGTGATCGAGAGGTTCCTTTACTCAATTCCAATAGGGCTTGGGTGAGCGTAAATAGCTTCGCACTATCAAGTCTCCCATACATCTTGCATATGTTCTCCCACATTGTCTTCGAGTCCTCTGTTGGTGGGAGTCCGGCTGCGACATTGGGAGCTAGGCAATTCCCAATCCAGGTACAAACTAACTAATTACATCTTTGCTAGTGTCGTTGAAGTCGTTTGTCGGTCAGGAGGGGGACGACTCTGTCGAGGAAGCCGTCATTCTCCTTCGTGAACAAGGTTTGCCAGAACTCCAAAGGCCAGGTGGTGTAGGTGTCCGAACCCGTGAGTTGTAGGTTGATCAATCGGAGTTCGGGTCCATTGGCCAGTAACGTGTAGAGGGGATCTTCAGGCTCTGGGCGATCGCCACTTGCTGCAGCTTCAAAGGGGAAGAATCTGGGTTGCCAATTGGATTGGAAAAATGGGTAGGAATTCATCCCTTGACCCGAATGAGAGAAGTCGGGTCTGTGACCCAGATTTGCCCATCTCGACCCACTATTTGGATCGGCTCCAGAGACGGAAGGTGGCAGCACTCCTTCATTGGATGGATCTCCAAGGCGTGGGCCTCCTTCCTCTCTGGGCGGGCCATATTGAGCCCATGCGGGATTTGCTTCATTCGTTCGTTGACCCTGAACTGGAAACCAATGGACCAATGGCCACTGGGCCGGAAGGAGATGCGGAGCTGTCAGGACGTTGAGGAGGCTGATTTTCTTGGATCGATTCATTCTGATTCGAGGTTTTGCTGTGTGGTGAATCTTCGCTTGAGTTCTTCTTTTGATCCTTCTGCATGGTATCGTAGAATATGGAATCCTATGGATTCCTACCGAGGTGCTGAATTGTTTTGCAAATGTTGCGCTACAACAACTCAAAAGACCAAAGCAGAGCAATTCTAGGAGATTTTTGCAGAAGTTATGCCAGGAAAGAACGCTCTGATACCATGTCAAAACACTAGAGAAATAGGAGGAATTTGTTGTATTGTATTCAATTATCCAATGTACATCTACACGTGTCAATTTACAATACAATGAATAAAAGCAAATTTAGGAAAAGATATATAAAAGATTGCAATTTCCTATTCTACAAAATCAATTATGGATTGACTAATTCAATCAGTCCATAATCTAATTACAACGAATATCCTCCGAATCTTCAATCATATCTCCAACAATAATAATTCACTTCATTTACAAATGAAATTGTAGAACAGTAAAACTCGCGGAATATTGGAAAATGAAAGGCGATGGAGCACACGCAATTTCCGCAAGGAGTTATCACAAGAAGACAACGACTTTTTCTTGCAGAAGAAAACAAAGGAAGACCAAAACAGGTGGACAGAAGAAGAAGCTCTCTCTCGTTACCGACAGCGGTCAACAACTTGTTGGTCGGGGTTGGAAAAAGAAGTCAAGAAAAGGGACAAATTTTGGCACGTGAACACGGTGCCAAGAATTTATCGCAAGGAGACGACGACTTTTTCTTGCAGAAGAAAACAAAAGAAGACTAAACGGGTGGACAGGAGAAGAAGCACTCTCTCGTTAGTTACCCCCAGCGGTGAACAACTTGTTGATAGGGTCCGGAAAAAGAAGACAAGAAAAAGAACAAATTTTGGTACGTGAACATGGTGCCATAGCCGGAAGTGAATGCGAGACATACAGACCTGTCGGATCCTAGTGCACGTCTGAACCTGGATTACATAAGAAAGAAAGACGAGGTTGAGCAAATGTTCGTTTTTCCTGCAATAATCTCAGTTTACCCGCTTGGGTATAAAATAGTGAGCAGTAATTATGACGATCTTATTTGATCTTAATTTGATGATTAGTGAGGGAGTGACTGATTAAGACTTAGACCCTCGAATCTTAATTTGAGCAAATGTTTGTTTTTGGGTCCTTTTCCCAAATATATTAGTAAGACAATAAAAAGGAAATAAAAAAAAATAGATTTAATATATTAAAGAAGGGAAATTAGTAAAGGTCCTATGTGGGAGTCTTTTATATGGCAATGCTGGACATTGGGTTCTTTAATAAGCATAATAAAATTTTCACATCCTCCCCTATAAAAAATTGCACGAGTATGAGTGATTTACACTTAATTTTTCCATTTATAACCCTCTTCCAAGTATCAGTACAAGTACAAAAAAAAAAGCAGAATACAACGCATTAACTTTGGGAAAAAGGGCAGGTCTCATCGATACTACCCCACTCCTACGCCTAAAACTTGCCTACACAAAGCCATGCTTCTATACTGTGAATCAACAATTTTACTAATTTTACCAAGCATCTGTCCCAAATCCACACGCGTTGATACGTATGTATTTTTAACAAAAAGGTAGGTTTGGGTTAGGGATACCGGTTTAGGACTTTTTTGTGAGACAAAAATTAGATTGGAATAAATGTGTTATGAATATTGTGAGATAAAAATTAGTTTGGAATAAACAAGTAATAACGATACCAATTCAAGATTTTTAATGGTATTAACCTTTCTAATAATGCAAATGCTCTACAGATGATAATTCTGATCCGATCCCATATCGTGTACCACAACCAATGAAAGATTTACATTAATAACAAGGCCGTCCAGATGAATATGATTTCTCAGGACAACATTTTGGTGTTTGACCAACCAAAAAAAAGACCTTGACCCCAAAAAACTTGTCCGAACGGGCTACTGCCCAAGACGATATAAAGCACGCACCGAAGAGCTGATTCTTCACAGCGCCATGCACTCTCACTCTCCTGTTATGGCTGCTCCAATTTTCATTCTCCTCCCATTGGTACTCTTGTTCATAACAGCAACTTCCCAGGGACAGAAAGCCATCAGCCTCACCGACACTCTCACGCCCACCTCCAAATCCTCATGGCTCTCCCCTTCCGGCGTCTTTGCGTTTGGATTCTACCAGAGAGGCAACAGTTATTACGTGGGAGTCTTCCTTCCAAGGACTTCGAATAAAACCGCAGTCTGGACTTATGGCCGAGATAACTCTCCGCTTCCGAGCAATTCCACTCTGCGTTTCGACGGCGGTGGCAGACTCGTTCTTCAGTCAGCACAAGCACAGGATAAATATGTTGCCACTCCTATTGATACGACCGTGACCGCTTCGGCTTCAATGCTTGATACGGGGAACTTCGTTCTTTACAACTCTGACCAGAAGGTCATATGGCAGAGCTTCGACACACCGACAGATACCATTTTAGGCGGCCAAAGTCTACCGGCATCAAAAGAGTTGCATTCAAGTGCTTCGGTCACTGATCCGTCCACGGGTCTCTTTCTTGCCATCATGCAGTTAGATGGAGTGCTTGCGTTATATCCAAAGGGCACTCCATTTACTGGCGAATACGGTTACTGGGATTCCGAGACACCTAATAATGGTCCGAATGTGACGCTACATCTTGAGGATGATGGGTTTCTCTACCTATTGAAACCCCCAGGCATATACCTACACAATTTCACGAGCCAAGGAATTCCTAAAGAAGATATAATCTATCTTGCTAGGATTGACCCAGATGGGATTTTCCGGCTATACTCATATAACATAACCAGGAATGACGATTGGCCCATCAAATGGTATGAACCAAAAGACAGATGCCTCCCCAAGGGCCTATGCGGGCTTAATGGGTTTTGTGTGAATGTTGGTCAGGATTATGAGTGCCAGTGTCTTCCAGGATTTGTATCTGTTGAGGACGGCAACGGGACTGCAGGGTGCGAGAGGAACTTCACTGCAGGAAGCTGCAAGAACCCCACGGTCAGCAACAACATGCAACCTGTTCCTAACACCACATGGGAGGATGACACGTATTCTGCTCTTACGTCGCTGACCAAGGATGAATGTTTAGAAGCATGTCGGCAGGATTGCAATTGCGAGGCTGTTGCATACAATGTCAGTCAATCCTGCTATAAGTGGAAGCTTCCTTTAAGATTCGGTAGGAGAGTCCCTGATGGGAACTCAAACCCTCAACTTTACGTCAAGGTAGGCGATGCTTGATTTGGAGTAAGCGAAATAAATGGCTTTGAGCAAAAGCATACTTGGAGAGACATTCTGATTGCAATTGCATCATCGATTGCTTTTGCAATGGTGATATTGATGTAAGAGTTTTTTTTTTTTTTGAAAATTAATGTGGGTTATATTAATTGATATTATAATTTATCGTTTTATAGGAATGGTCTAATAAGATGAGATGAATTTTTTTTTAATTAGTCTGATATGAGACTAACTAGTGTGGGCCGAGTTAAACTCGGCCCGTGCTAAGATGGCCTGGTTGAAAACTCTATAAATAATGTTCAAGTCTCTTCTCTAACTTAACACACAAAATTATTCTCACATTAAAAGTGTTTATTGAATGCTAAGGGTGATGGGCAATTTTATTGACCTAGTAATACAGAGGGCAATAGAGAATAATCTCTTGAGTTTGGATCGTCAATATTCCGCATCAAGAACGATGAATTGCAAAATAGGTATGCAAATATTTTTACTTGATTATTTATGTGTTCTTGATTCTAGTTATGGAAATCTTGAGATGCGTTTTTGTGACTTACATGTGGTATCAAAGCAGCCATAGCTTAGAAGTCAAATGTATTGTTTTTGCCCGTTTTCATTTTTTTTTTTGTGCAGCAAAAATCGATTTTAATCACATAATTGGCAAGAGCTCATCGAGATGAGCATTTTGAGTGGTAGCGTGCCATTAGGGGACGTCGCATGCACCCCCATGTGCGGCCACACTCTGTTGGGCTTAGACGTGCATTACCACTTGCTCCCACGCACAAGGGGACACCAATGCTTGCCTTGCACGTGCTAAGGCTGATGTCTTTGTGATGTCAGCGACCGGGTGACTGACCCAAGATCCGACTCGTTGACCCGCTCGACCCGGTTCTCCATTGATTGGACCAGTCAGATCGGCGATTCAGATTGGTCCAAGCAAGCTTGAGCGTGTACTACATGTGCCGCGCATTTTGGCTGCATGTACAGGAGTGTTCGAGCTTCAATTGGAGCGTTCTTGGTTCCTGTGTGCTCGTATAAAGATCGTTTATACTATGGTATATTTATTTTATACGTTTGATGATTTTATGGATGTGAAAATACATACGGAACCCTAAATACGTGTATTTTTATGATGTTTTCCCATATTTTCCTGTATTTTTCTATGATTTTGAAAATACAAGTGCTAGCTCACATGGATATCATCACACGAAGAATGTGTAGAGTATGATTCATTGATAACATGTACAAGATTCAATATGTGTCAATGAATAGAGACCAATCGGATCCTAAGATCACATAAGGAAAAAGAAGAGATTGAGCAAGTGTTCGTTTATTGGTGTTAAAAGAAAAGTCTTAAACCTTTTGTGTTTGTATCAATTTAGTCCTAAATCTTTTATTGACGCCAGGTACCACTCGTTATCTAACTTACAGATGAGGGGGATAATTGAAATATTATTCCATGGACAATAAATCTTAGATGCTTGTCGCGACCTATTTTTTGGTGCACCACCTAAGTTTAGGCTAATGGACTACTAAGTCTTTAAACTTAGCTCGGGCTCTCCCAAGCCCATACCAATTTGCGACTTAAGTTCAAATATTTAACATGCAAATGATTATTATCTTGGAGTCGCCACTAATCAGTTTATGGTAGGTCGATTAGATACCTAGGTAAAATAATTGGAGAATTATTTTACTCTTACGAACCAGAGACTAAGGGTACAGGGACTTGGTTACACTAGATTGTTCTAATGCCATTTCGGTACCATTTCTTTTTAATTTTCAAAAATGTTTTTTTGCAGGCAGCTGATTTATTTTAACCTAAATTACTATCATGCAAGTATGGTGACCTCACGGATGCTCATCCACTATTAAACATTCAAATAACTAAATAAATAAATTGCATCACACAAAGCAAATTACACAAAACAAATGATTTCTTTTTGGGTTTTCTTTGAAATTAGAATTCTTTTTATTTCTTAACTAAATGACTTAATCCTATTAATATGCAAATTCTAATTAAATGGACTTATTATACAAACTAATTAATCTGCACCTCATGACCTAATTTCACTAATGAACAAATTCTAATTAAACAATCTTATTATGCAAACTAGTTAATATGCACTTAGTATTTTTGCATTTTTTTTATTGAAATTTAGAATTTATGAAAACCCTACTTAATCTATCTAAAAAGGGATAATTTTCTAATTTATTCCAGGGATTGATTTAACTTAAAGCCTATCCTATCTTAGAAAACTATTTTTTGAAAAATGAGATAATCAAAATGTGTGAACATTATCTAAAAAATTAATTTAGGTCCAACTCTAACTTATTTCTAAAAATGCAACCCTAAAAATGTAATCCTAAGAAAATTTCTAATTTACTAAACCTACATGTCTGATTTACTAAATCTATATGCTCATGTAGAATTTTGATTTTTTTATTTTCTGATTTTTTAGCTTTTTTAAAAAGATAAGTAATTATTGAATAAATATTAAATCTAAGTTATCAACAAAATAAAGAATTAAAATAATCGAAAAAATAACTTGTTGTCTCACAAGTCAAATTAACGATTATCCTAACCCTAATTATCACGACAAAGATATCAAAATAATTAAAAATCTGATCCGAAGTCTTACGGATAAATTAATAATTATAATAATTTAACAATTAAAATTCTACCAAAAAGCCCAAAAATTAATATAATTAAAAAAAAATGATCCGACATCTTACGGATCAAATTAATAATTATAATAATTTTGGGCAGACCCCTGCAGTTAATTCTTACAAGATTTATAAAAATGAATATCGAGATCCAGTATTCCAATAACTTAAAAAAGTAAATAAAATAAAACAAAATAAATGAAAAATAAAAATAGAAATAAACTACCTAAGGAAATAGTGCAGGAAGGGCAGCAAGCACGATAGGGGGTGGATGCGGTGACGCAGAGATTGGATGGAGGGTGGCCGGCGTCGGAGCTCCGGCGAGGGGACCGGCGGAAGTGTGGATTGCTGCGGGCTGAGGGACGTGCGTTGACCGGCACGGTGAACTGCCACAGCTGGTTCGCGACTCGTGGGTCGTCAGGTGGAGAGGTCTCTGGCGCAGTGGCGAGCAGACTGTTGGCGTTGCCGTGGGCGTCGGGGCGTTGCGGAAGGTAGGCGAACAGAGATGCTCGGGTGCTCGGTGACGACAGGGGCGCGGAGGTCACTGGGTCACAGGTTACAGAGGTGCGGCGGCGTCGGGCTCCGAGCGGAAGGTAGGCGGACAGAGATGCTCGGGTGCTCGGCGACGACAGGGGCGCGGAGATCGCTGGGTCACAGGTTGCAGAGGTGCGGCGGCGTCGGGCTTCGAGCGGAAGGGACAGGCGGAGGCGAGCGGGACGCAGGTTTCGGCGGCGCGGCGCAGGGGCGGACGGCGTCGCGGACAGGTGAACTCGCGGGCCGCTACGGCGTCGGGTCGGAGGCAGGTTCAGATCTGCCGGCGTCGGGGTAGCCGAGCGGTGAGATCGGGACAGCAGCAGTGGAGGCGTCGTCGTGAGGGCTGAGGCACGGAGGAGTGGCGACCAGCGGAGGTGGTTTGGGTGGGACGAGCAGCAGGGGTGCAGATCGAGCGGCGAGGAACAGGCAAAGAAGAAGAACAGTAACCTTGCTTTCTTCCTTTTTTTTGTTTTTTCACCTCTGCCGGCCGCACGTCCTTACTGCTGTTGTTGACTTCTTTTTCCTCTGCACTTGTCAGGAAACAAGAAGAAAAGACTCCTTTGCTTTTTTTTTTACTCTCTCTTGCACGGATTTTTCGGTCGAATTTTTCCCCGCTCACGCTTCCTTTTCCGAATTCTCTCACGGTCTTTTTTTTGAATCGTCCCTCACACTTTTCTCTGCATTTTTTTGCACGAATTCTTTTCATGGATTTTTTCAATTCTCCCCTCCCTGTCATGAAAAATGAGCCTCTATTTTATAGTGATTCGAAACGATTTTTTTACATGACATTTCCCGAGTTACCATTTCTTGTCACATTAAATCAAATCTATATGATTTAACAATCAGCTTAATTCTTGCCCATTTTTCACTTGATTTCAAAATTGTTACTGTATTTAACAAAATCTGGATATCCATCAGAATTTCATATTTCCTTGCATAATTCAATCAAATCAATTTCCCCCATTTTTTCATTTTTTCCTTTTATTTGTTCCAATGCAATTCTTATTTTCTTTATTTTCCTAGATTTGCTAAAATTATGTGTCAACAATACTCTATATATTCATATCATCTCCCTTCACTTATCAATTTAAATATTTGGATTGAACTTTCTAACATTACATTATTAGTAATGTGAAAGGACCATCAAAGAGCACATTGTCATAAGGAAAAAGTCATTCACCCGGTTAGTAATCTAGCGAGAGAGAGAGAGAGAGTGGAAAATGAAAGGCGTTGGAGCACACCGCAATTTCCGCAAGGAAAGTTCTCATGTAGAAGAAAACAAAACAAGACTAAACGGGTGGATAGAGAAGAAGCCCTCTTTTGTTACTAACAGCAAAGAAGACGAGAAAAAGGACCAACTTTATTACGAAAACAGTGTCATCGACGAATAAGAATGAGAGACATAGGGGGTGCATGACAACCTCTGATTTTTGGTCCAGAAACAATTTTTCTATTCCAAACTTGTTTTTAGAATAGAAATCCGTTTGGTAAAATTATTTCATTTTTATATTTCTGAAATAGATTCTTGTTCTAGAAATAGGTTTGGAATAGAAATCAAAAGTAAAATTTTTTTACTTTTCTATTTTGGAACAGAAATGAGAAATAAAAATTCTTCTCATCGTGTCTTCCATCTATCGTTGCTGACCACCGTCCGTCGGTCACCTGCCGCTGGTCGCCGCCGGTCGCCGCCGGCTGGCGGCCATTTCATGTTGAACAATGAAAATAGATGGCGAATGCCTGATACAAAATTTCTTCCTTTCGGACGGCGGTGGATGGCGACCGGCGGCGGCCGGCAGTGACAATTTTTATTTTTAGAGTAGAAATTTTATATCGTTATCAAACGGTTATTTTTGCTTAGAAACTCATCTAGAAATAGAAATAGAAAAATCAATTTCTCTTCCGAAATCAATTTCTGGCCAGAATGATTATCATTCATGCCCATAGCGACCAATCGGATCCTAAGATCACATAAGGAAAAAAAAAGAGATTGAGCAAGTGTTCGTTTATTGGTGTAAAAAAGAAAAAAAGTTTTAAATCTTTTGTATTTGTATCAATTTGGTCCTAAATTTTTTATTGATGCTAGGTACCACTTGTAATCTAAATTACAGATGAGAGGGAGAATTGAAATATTATTCCACATCGTTTAACAATAAATCTTAGATGCTCTATATATTCATATCATCTCCCTTCACTTATCAATTTGAATTTTTGGATTGAACTTTCTAACACTACATTATTAGTAATGTGAAAGGACCATCAAAGAGCACATTATCATAAGGAAAAAGTCATTCATGTCCTAAACAGGACCTTAAAAGGCTTTGATCACCGGGAAAGTTCGGGTAGAGTCTGGGTGAGGGTTCGAAAAACATCCTTCCCCCATTGGAGACCCCGTCCACACCCCCTTCGGGGGGCTAGGGCTCCACGCTGGAGCCTGCGATGCCGATCCCCGGAACCAACCGGGGCATGTACAGGCAATGAAGGTGCCCGGTTAGTAATCTAGAGAGAGAGAGAGTGGAAAATGAAAGGCGTTGGAGCACACCGCAAATTTCCGCAAGGAAAGTTCTCATATGGAAGAAAACAAAACAAGACTAAATGGGTGGATAGAGAAGAAGCCCTCTTTCGTTAATGACAGCAAAGAAGACGAGAAAAAGGACCAACTTTGGTACGGAAACAATGTCATCGACGAATAAGAATGAGAGACATAGAGACCAATCGGATCCTAAGATCACATAAGGAAAAAGAAGAGACTGAGCAAGTGTTCATTTATTGATGCCAATTTAGTTATAAATCTTTTTATTTTGTTCTAATTTAGTTGTTTTAGCTAATTTTGACCGGATTTTACTAATTGAGCATCGGTCTGATGTGGCATGGCCAATATTGACATGGACAACTTTTACTAATTTTTTTATTTTTTCGAATTTTTTATTTATTTTATTTTTCCTTTCATTTTTCATTTTTTTTCATTTTTTTTTCATTTTTCCTTTTCCTACTCCTTCCTTTAGTTGATTGCCGAACCTCAACGATTGGCAAGGTCAAGGTTGACCTTGCTGGCGCAAGCCTCACTGGCCATTGGGGAGGCTCGAGCCCTCGCCAGAGGCCGCACGGTCGTGCTTGTGAGGGCTCGAGCCCTTGCTAGTGGCTAGGCGAGGCCTTGCCCTTGCGAATGGTCGTGCTTGTGAGGGCTCGAGCCCTTGCTAGTGGCCAAGCTGAGGTGAAAACAATTGGAAAGACTCATCACCGGAATTTGGTCCGACTGCTAGGTTATTGTCACGATGGAGAGAATAGGCTCTTGGTGTATGAGTACATGAGCAATGGGTCACTTGCCGATGTACTCTTTAAAGCCGAACACCAAGCCAGTTGGGAAGTCAAAATGGGAATAGCTCAGAATGTTGCCAGAGGGCTTCTTTATCTACATGAAGAGTGCGAGACGCAGATCATTCATTGTGACATAAAGCCTCAGAACATATTGATAGATGACAACATGCAAGCGAAGATTGCTGATTTTGGGCTGTCGAAACTGCTGAAGCCAGATCAGACCAATACCACAACAATGATAAGGGGTACAAGAGGTTATGTTGCGCCGGAGTGGCACAAGCAACTGCCGGTGACAGTGAAAGCGGACACTTACAGCTTCGGTGTTGTGCTGTTGGAGATCATTTGTGGCCGAAGGTGTGTGGATTCGAGCCTTCCCGAGGAGGAAGCCATTCTCGAGGATTGGGTTTACCACTGCTTCCAGGCTGGTGAGCTGGACAAACTGGTGCATTATCAAACTATTGACCAAAAACAATTGGAGAGGATGGTTAAAGTTGCACTTTGGTGTATCCGAGAAGAGCCAGCTCTTCGTCCTTCGATGAGAAAGGTGCCGCTGATGATTGAAGGCACGGTCGACATTCCAATCCCTCCTTGTCTTACTTCCTTCCCCAGTGTTATCTAAATCATCTTCGCAATTGCAATTATCGCCACCAAAACCTGCTCGATTTAGAGTGAAATTGAGCTGTTTCTACTATATGTTTTTAGGTTTATCCGTGCAAAAAACATTGTCTGTCTGTCATTTCGACAGAAATAAGTTCCCTGTTCTGTCCTATGCAATTCTTCGTTCTTATAGGAAGTAAAACAACCTTGAGTTCATTTTAAAAATTCTTAACTTTCCTGAGGTTGCAGATATAGTTTATCAGTATGAGTCCTGTTAGCTAACATGAATTTAAGAATGCGTTTTGAGGGAGAGGGGACAGCAGTATTTTGCCTATGGACCATTGCCCATGTAAATGTTGGATGCTGTTCTGACTGATCGGCTGACCTCATGCAAAAGGTCGACGGAACTTCCCCATCTTTCAGCCTAAAACCGGCTTATGCAGATTCAGAATTATTCAGAGACGCCAAAAAATTGCCATAATCTCTTTTTGACACAAGAAAGTGAACTTCTCATTCCCTTCAGTTGTTAATGGGGGCCAGCTTTCTTTTAAGTATGGTCAGATGTACGCATGAAACTATACTATCCCAACATGAAAAAACTAAACGTATAATTGAAGTTTATTATGGTATACAGCACCACTCTCTTCTCACTCCCCCGAGCTACTTCTCTCTCTCTCTCTCTTAGTTTCTCTATTTTCTTCTCTAGTTGATCTAATTTTTAGTTCTAGTTCTCTTTCCTGACTTATATCTAACCCAACTCATATTATCGAAACACATTAATATTTAACTCAATCCAATAAAACCCACTCCCAACCATTTATTCCACTTTAAGCTCTTCACACACAAGCACGCGCGCGCGCACACGTTACTTGAATAAAATTTCACATCAAATTAAAAAAGTAAATTAAACAATAAAAAATTAGTAAATAAAATTAAAAAAAAAGTGAAAAACCTTCAAACTAACATACTTTTGGAAAATCTTACCCTTACCAAAAAAAAAAAAATACTTTGGAAAATTTTTGATAAGAAAAAGTTTGATTAGCTAATGATTGACATGAAAGAATGCGAGAATGTGTGGCATCTTAATTATAGTTCATCAAGTAAAAAATTACACTATGATGTTTAGAATATCTATTTTGATATTGATTGAATTTCGATCTAATCAGTATCGAGCTTCCTCTAAAAATACTTCTCCAGTGTGTATATGGAGATCTATCCATCAAAGGATGTACCGACACTTTAATAGATTTCAATTGCGTATTTACTAGGGACTTCAGGACAGTACGTGACCAAAATATGTAAAGCCAAAAGTACGGAACCCAGCCTTATTGCAAGCAAGTAACCATACGAACTTACGGTCCAGAGAAACAACACAAATAGAAAATTCGCATAGACATTTTGTCAAACACTTCACATGCATGTATGGGTGTGAACTTACGTTCCAGAGAAACACCACCAATAGAAACAAGGCCATCGCGAGGTACTCAACCAAACATTAGCAGGGAAAAATTGACGAATTTGAGGGCAAACGACAACTAATCCGGCACTAAGACTCTCTCGGAATCTCAGGTTTCTCTCAATTTCTTAGCGATGGCTATTATCGCTCCAAACACCGCCACGGAGAACAAGATCGTTGAGCTCAAGCTCTCCGGCGCTAAATCTCCACCCCTCCTCTCTTTGCTTTCCTCCTTCCTCGCTTCGTCCAGTCTAGCCACTTCGTCGGCTTCTGGCGCCGGAAATGCCTAGTCGATGTCCTTGCGTTCGACATGGCTTTGTGCGTGTTTTCTCTGAGATGGGTTCGATCGAATCGCCAAAAAGCTTAAGAACAGACGAGAGTGAGCAAAGAAAGGGCTGAGCAGAGAGAAGATGCATGATTCAAGGAAATGGGGTCATCATCTGGCGGCGCTACTGAGTTGACACGTTGGAATGACGTGTCCAGCTTGGAAGGTGAGTATGCAGCTCAAGTTGTGACGTTGACATCGGAGAATTTGCTCTGTATGCGCCGGAGATAGGCAACGGAGATGGCAACGTGATGGCCGAGTAGGCGGTGGCTGCAATTAGGGGCATGCAACCGGACCGGCCCACCTGGAAAATAGGGTCGGGAACTGGTTCCCAAAATTTGGAACCGGTTTAAATCGGTTCGGAAACCGGGTCCGATTGATTACTCACCCAGGAATCGATTCCTGGACTGGTTTTGGAACTTGTTTTGGAACCGGTTTTGTAAGTATAGATCCAAAACTTTAATTTTTCCCCTTATTTCTATTCTCACTCCCGCAATTACACGACGTTTTTCCTCTTGGCTCTCTCAAACACGCATGGCACTCCTCTTTCGTTGTTCCTCTTCCTCACTTGCTTCCCTCCCTCATCGGCTCCCTCTCGCACAGTCCGATGGATGGACGGTGTTCATCACTGTCAAATTTTTGTGTACCACGTGGATTGACTCACCTAATTTCTCTTTTGTAGTAGGATTTATGCTTGCATAAATGAGTAGCTTCATGTAGTAGTTGTGGGAATAAGACTAATATTAAACCCATGTTTGTTGCCAATTCTTTGCCTTATGATTTAAGTTATTATAATTAGCCTTGTGAATCCTTAATTTTTCGTTTGGATAAGTGCTGCGAAAGTCCTAAAACTTGTCACGAAAATACATTTGAGTTCTAAAACTTGTAAAAAGTTCAAATAAGTCCTAAACATTTGAGTCCTAAAATCAACATCGTTAGCCTTTTCCGTTAAAAATGCTAACATAGCATTTAAAATTAATTTTTATTTTCCACGTGACTTTTTTTAATGAATTTTTAGTCTTTTTTTTTTTTTTTTTTTTTTATAAATAGGTTTAAAAACTAAAAAATTAGATTTATTCATTTTATCTTATTTTCAACTAAAAAAGAAAAGTGAAAATTTATTTAAAAAAAGAAAACAGTTCAAAAAAAAAAAAGGCAGCCTCGCCGGAGGGGCCGACGATGGTCGCCGGCCCTCGCCTCGGGTGGCCGGCCCTTGCTTGGCCCCAGGCGAGGGTCGGCGACCCTCACCAAGCTCGGGCGAGGGTGCCTAGATCTAGGCACGCCGGCCCTCGTGAGGGGTCGGCGGCCGTTGCCCGGCCTGCGCGAGGCGTCGCTGGCCCTTGCGGGGGGCCGGCGACCGTTGTCCGCCCTGGGCGATGCCTCGTCCGCCTTCGCTCGAGGCTGGCGAGGCTCGCTAGATCTGGGCGAGCCTCGCCGGCCTCGCTGAGATCTGGCGAGCCTCACTGACCTCGAGTGAGGGCCGACGAGGCGTTGCCTAGGGTCGGCGATGCCTCGCCTAGGCCAGGCAACGGTCGCCGGCCCCCCGCGAGGGCCAGCATGCCCAGATCTAGGCACCCTCGCTTGAGCTTGGCGAGGGTCGTCGGCCCTCGCTTGGGGCCGGCGAGGGTCGGCCACCCGCGTCCAGGGCCGGTGACCGTCGCCGGCCCCTCCGGCGAGGCTAACATTTTTTTTTTTTGAACTGTTTTTTTTTTTTAAATAAATTTTCACTTTTTTTAAAAAAATTTAAATCTAATTTAAATATTAAAAAAAAGCCACATGGAAAATAAAATTTAATTTTAAATGCCACATCAGCATTTTTAACAGAAAATGCTAACAGCGTCGATTTTAGGACTTAAATGAAACATTTTGATAAGTTTTAGGACTTATTTGCATTTTTTGCAAGTTTTAGGACTCAAATGCATTTTCGTGACAAATTTTAGGATTTCCGCAGCACTTATCCATTTTTCGTTTAGTCAAAAAGTTCATGTATTTATTTATTACAAGTACTTATTGTTTCGATACAAATTAGGAGAATTACGTTATTTTCTCGCGTATTAATATGAAATTCGAAGTCGTATAGGATATTGGGAGATTACAAAACAAGTTTCAATGGAAACATGGTTGACCTTGGAACCGGACCGGAAAAATAGGGTGGGTCGGGTATAGAGTCCAAAAAATAGGAATTGATTATAACAGGATTGAGTATAGGGTTCAACTCTAGACCCTACCCACCTTGGACCCGATCACCTCTAGCTGAAATTGGTTGGGATCGAAAAGGAAGGGGAGTGCTCACCAAGAGATTTCATGATCGGTGGATGGAAAGAGAGAGAACAGAGGATGTAGAGGAGGAAGGACTTGGACCTTTTCATGGGTTCAAAGTGGGTTTTTGGATAACCCATTAACACTCATTTCCTTTTTAAGCTTTACTTTTTAAGATCCATTTATAACTCCTATTTAATATTTACTTGAGCCATATATGACCCATTTAACTAAAAGTGAGTTATAATATGAGTTTATGGCTCATTTTGATAGCTTTACATACGGTTTATAGAAAGTCATTTCAATATACTACACCTAATATGGCCCCCCAAAACCTTGCCGGAAAGAGCTGAATTTCAGCCCAAAGGTTACCGTTCACAATCTGTCCAGCACGCGTGGCAAACTTCAAAATTTTATTTTGGGAAAATCCTAAATTCAAATTAAGATCCGTAAAATATTATAACTTCACAACATCCTAAATTATCGTATATGTGCAGCCTGACAACTCCTCAATCGAATGCAACAATTCAGAATTAACATAAATTTGAATTTCAAGCCATAATTTCGATGATTCCTTTGATTAGATGATTAGAGGGTTCGATTACTTATTTGGCATTGTGAAATGATATTAATTCATATTGTCGAGGCATTCGGATTGATCACGTGTGAGAATTTTCTTCTTTTCCTTATCTTTCTCTCTTCCCATGAGCGAGCTTCTTTTGTCTTTGTTCTTTCCGCCACTTTACGCTCAACGTGAGTAATCTAAACAAACAAACAAAAATGAAGATTGGCTGAACTTTTGAAAACATAGGCTAGGCTTTGCTTTTATTGGGTCTACTACTACACTATCATTGAGTATGGTCAGATTTACACATGAAAGTATACTATCCTGACATGAAAAAACTAATAGTATAATTAAAATTTATTTTGGTATAGCACCACTCTCTTCTCACTCCCCTGAGCTACTTCTCTTAGTTTCTCTAGTTGATCTAGTTTTTAGTTCTGGTTCTCTCCCCTTTTGCTGGTGGTGCATCGAAGCCATTTACATAGGCTTGTTTACCATACTTTGGCAAAGGGAAAGTCATCTCATTACTTACCGCCTCAAACCTAAGATTTTAAATGATTAATATCACAAAAATTTCAAATTAGTACACCCATGACAAATTTATCTTATGCTAATTTTTGTTAAATTTCACATTCAAATTGCAGAGTTAGATGACAAGCGATAGTTGATGGGTATACCAACTTGGAATTTTATCATCCGTTTATCACAGGTATACCGGTATGAAGTTTTTGATGGTATTGAACATATTTTAAATTACTTAACAGTTAAATTTCAAAATTTGCTCTTTGCGTCCATAATTTCTAGCATGTCCTTTGACTTTGTCTTCACTTCTTGCCTGCTGGCTGCATAACCTGTTGGCCGCATAAATAGGTTGGTCATCTCCTGATTTGTTAGGATCATGTCGTCTCGGCTGCACATGTTTTTCTGGAGTTACTTTTGTTTTCTGTGTGTCTGCAAGAGAAAGACTTCCAAAGGCTACACCTATTTCCTGAAGAAGACTCCATCACTCCTTTGGCATTAAAAGGGAGTTGCATGAAGACAACCGAGAATATGAATTCTTCTATGCACACGATATTATTTAATGTGTAGATTCGTTTTGTTTCTTTCACTGATTCCTGTTATAGATGAAGCAAAATATTTATTTTTAGGGGCTTTTTTGTCTTTTCTATTAGATTTCCTTTTAGGTTAAAAGTGGTATCTTTATATTAGTGATGGCAAGATCCTAGCCATCAAGACGCAAGAAAAGGGAAATAGAGAGGCAAGAAAAAGAGAGAAGAAAAAAGTGAGTTTTTTCTTGATGAGGGTTCTCAATCTCTTTGTGCCCTGATCTTGAGAGAAGATCGTCGTTGTATTCCAACTTTTTCGAAGTCTAATGGATTCGCAGAGTGCCTCTGCGCAGAGACGTAGCCCAAGTTTGGGTGAACTTCGATAACAAATTTTCTAGCGTGTTCATCTGATTTTGCTATTTTATTACTATATTATGTCTGGTGAATTGTTTGTGAGCGTTATTTTTCTGGAATCGACGTACGATTTCGAAACAACTGGTATCAGAGCCTGGGTTGACTAATCGAGAACATCGAGGGTTTTCGGTGACGTTCGATTGAAAGCAAACAGGATGGCAGAAGATAAAATCAGAATCGATAAGTTCAACGGAGAGGATTTCGGATGGTGGAAACTACAAATAGAGGATTATCTTTATCAAAAAGATCTCTATGCACCACTTGAGGGTTGGAAACCTGAGATGGCGGAAGTGGATCTGACAGCAGAAGCTGGATGGAAAATTCTTGATCGAAAGGCATTAGGTGCGATTCGTCTAGGGTTGACGAAAAAGATAGGGTACCACATCACGAAAGCAAAAACTGCAAAAGAAGCCATGGATATTCTAACGAATATTTTTGAGAAGCCGTCCACATCAAATCAGGTATTTTTGTTGAAGAGACTGGTTAATATGAAGTTATCTGATAGTGGTTCTGTGGCAGAGCATATTAATAGTTTCATGCAGGTCACGGGTCAATTGGAACCGCAGGCATAAATTTAGACATGAAGCTTCAAGCTTTATTATTTTTATGTTCTCTTCCAGAAAGCTACAATACCGTAGTGCAGGGAATTTCGAGTACCATGAAGGATGATTTAACTCTTGATGATGCTGTGAGTAGTATCATGGATGAAGAGATGCGAAGGAAAGTCTTAGGTGGAGATAATTTTTCTGCATCTACATCTTCAACGGCACTCGCAGTGGAGAATCGTGGAAGAAGTAAAAGTAGAGGAAAATTTAGTGGGCGTAGCAGATCACAATCAAGGGGTGGGAGACAGGTTGCAAAAGATGAGTGTTGGTTTTGTCACAAAACCGGACACCGGAGGTTTCAGTGTGAAGCCTGCAAAAAGAAGCAGCAAGATGAGAATCAAGGAGCTAATATGGTTAGCGATGAATCTTTGCTAGATAACTTGTGTTTGTCTGCAGGGTTTGACTTAACAACGAGATAAATGGTTTATTGATTTCGGTGCTTCTTTTCATTGCACCTCGCAAAGAGACATATTTGATGATTATGCCAGTGGAGATTTCGGACAAGTGGTTGTGGGAAACGGCCACATGTGTCCTATTGTTGGGAAAGGAACTGTGACTGTGGACATCTCAGGTGGAGGACGTTTAGTTTTGCGTGAAACTAGGCATATTCCAGAATTAAAGAAAAATCTGATTTCAACCAGTAAACTTGACCAAGAAGGTTTGGTAATAACCTTTGGCTGCGGAGAGTGGAAGATAACCTCAGGGGTAAGAGTAGTAGCAAAGGGAAAGCGTACGGGTACACTTTACCTTCTCCAAGGAGACAATATCAGTGATATGGTTGCAACTACAATGACTACGGTGTAATTTATCTACTCTTTGGCATTATCGTTTGGGACATCTTGGTGAAAAAGGTGTAAAGCAGTTACACTCGAGGAAATTACTTCCGGGTTTACAAAAAGTTGAGTTAGATTTTTGTGAGAGTTGCATTTATGGAAAACAAAAGGCTGTTAGTTTTCAATTGAATGGGCGACAAAATAAAGGCCAGAAGCTAGAGTTGGTTCATACTGATGTGTGGGGACCTGCTCAGGAACTCTCTTATGGTGGTAAGAGCTATTTTGTCACATTCATTGATGATGCAACAAGGAAGACTTGGGTCTATGCTCTTAAAGAAAAATCAGAAGTATTCGGGATGTTCAGAATGTGGAAGACCATGGTAGAAAAAGAAACAGGTTATCAGATTAAAGCTCTGAAATTTGATAATGGTGGAGAATACACAAGTAAGGAATTTGCAGAATATCTGAGTCGAGAAGGCATACACGGGCTAAAGACTGTTCCTAGAACTCCTCAAGAGAATGGTGTAGCTGAAAGAATGAACAGGACTATTCTAGAACGTGCGAGATGCATGAGACTACACGCGGGTCTCCCACTACACTTATGGGCTGCCACAGTTGATGCAGCTGTTTATCTTATCAACAGAAGTCCATCTAGTGCGTTGGATGGAGAAATACCACAAGAACGGTGGTCAGGTAAAAAGATTAATTATTCACATCTAAAGGTGTTTGGTTGTATTGCATATGCTTTGATTGACAGGGAGGATAGGAAAAAGCTTGATGCTAAGTCCCAGAAGTGCGTCTTTATCGGATACGGTGGCGACGAGTATGGCTATAGGCTTTGGGATTATGAGAATAACAAAGTCATCCGCAGTCGTAATGTGGTATTCCATGAAGAAAAGATGTACAAGGATCGTCAGACAGAGACAGAGCATGAGAAGGTAGTACAACTAGAATATGTTGAATTAGACACAATGCCCGTGAAGATGTTTCCAGTAGATCAAAGTTCACCTGAAAGAGAGGTTCAAGATGAGCCTATTATCAGTGAAGAGGTAGTTCAAGAAGAACGCAATGATTCGGAGCAAACGAATGACCCTGAAGTACCTGTCTTGAGAAGGTCTACACGTGTGAGAAAGCCAAAGGTAATTTTTGATCCATTAGCTAATACTGTTTTGAGCCATGTCTTATATACAGATTCAGGAGAACTGGAGACTTACAATGAGGCAAAGGCAGACACGTCTCGCTTGCAGTGGGAGTGTGCTATGAAAGATGAGATGAGCTCGTTACTTTAGAACAAAACTTGGGAGTTGACCAAGTTGCCCATAGGTAAAAAAGCTTTATTAAACAAATGAGTGTACAGGGTTAAGAATGAAGCAGATGGTAGTGTTAGATACAAGGCGAGACTTGTAGTCAAGGGCTTTTCTAAAAAAGAAGGGATTGACTACTCCGAGATATTTTCACCTGTAGTGAAAATGACATCAATTAGAGTTTTGCTGAGTATAGTTGCAGTGGAGGATCTTCATCTTGAGCAGCTAGACGTAAAAACAACGTTTTTACACGGTGACTTAGATGAAGAACTATACATGGCACAACCTAAAGGTTTTGAAGTCAAAGGTAAGGAGCACATGGTATGTCGCTTGAAGAAAAGCTTGTATGGCTTGAAACAAGCTCCGCGGCAATGGTACCTAAAATTTGATGGTTTCATGCAAGAAAAAGGATTTGCACACTGTGAGTCTGATCACTGTGTTTATTTTCGCAAATATGATGATGGTGACATTGTGTATCTCTCTTTATATGTGGATGACATGCTAGTGGCTAGTTCCAATATGAAGAGAATTGTAGAAGTGAAGAAGATGTTATCATCACAGTTTGCTATGAAAGACTTCGGAGATGCCAAGAATATTTTAGGCATAAAAATCATCAGGGATAGGAAAAATAAGAAATTATGGTTGTCGCAGGAAGACTATGTGAACAGGGTGTTAAAGAGATTTAACATGGACAAGGCAAAACCGGTTGCAACTCCTCTAGCAAATCACTTCAAACTTTCAAAAGATATGTGTCCGAGCACTCAGGTTTTGAAAGATGAGATGGCGGTAGTTCCATATGCATCAGCAGTGGGGAGTTTGATGTATGCCATGGTGAGCACGAGACCAGACATTGCACAAGCAGTGGGAGTTGTGAGTCGATATATGCAGAACCCAGGCAGAGAGCATTGAAATGCAGTGAAATGGATATTGAGATATCTAGCAGGTACTTCCAATTACTCACTTTGTTATGGTGGTACATCTCTAGAGCTGCAGGGTTATGTAGATGCAGATCATTCGGGTGATCAAGATAGTGGTAAGAGTACCACTGGATATGTCTTTACAGTTGTAGGTACAGCAGTTAGCTGGGTATCTCAACTACAAAAAGTAGTGGCTTTATCGACGACAGAGGCAGAATACGTGGCGATCACAGAAGCCTCCAAGGAAATCATGTGGTTACAAGATTATATGGAGGAGTTACATCGAAAACAGCCAGTCAGTACACTTTGGAGTGATAGTCAAAGTGCAGTGCAATTAGCAAAGAATGCAGCTTATCACTCAAGAACTAGACATATCAAGAAGCGTTATCACTTTATCAGGTCAACATTGAAAGATAATGAGTTAAAGCTACAGAAGATTGATGGCTCCAAGAATCCAGCTGACATGATGACCAAGGTAGTAGATAGAGAGAAGCATATTTTCTGTACTACTACCATTGGTATTACTCCATGTTGATTGATGAGGAGTATCGCAGAGGCACAAGTTTTTCAACTACTATTTTTTGAAGAAGATGGATACAAAGTTGCTAGGTGCTTGAGTATATTTGTCTTCAAGTGGGAGATTGTTATAGATGAAGCAAAATATTTGTTTTTAGGGGCTTTTTTGTCTTTTCTATTAGATTTCCTTTTAGGTTAAAAGTGGTATCTTTATATTAGCGATGGCAAGATCCTAGCCGTCAAGACGCAAGAAAAAGGAAATAGAGAGGCAAGAAAAAGAGAGAAGAAAAAAGTGAGTTTTTTCTTGATAAGGGTTCTCAATCTCTTTGTGCCCTGATCTTGAGAGAAGATCGTCGTTGTATTCCAACTTTTTCGAAGTCTAGTGGATTCGCAGAGTGCCTTTGCGCGGAGACGTAGCCCAGGTTTGGGTGAACTTCGATAACAAATTTTCTAGCGTGTTCATCTGATTCTGCTCTTTTATTACTATATTCTGTCTTGTGAATTGTTTGCGAGCGTTATTTTTCTGGAATCGACGTGCGATTTCGTAACAATTCCCTCCCGCGGCAGCCAAATAAAAGGGAAGATTTCACATCCATTTTTTTCTCAGAAAATGAATGATTCGAATTTTTTTTTTGAAAAATAATCACTTGTATTGATTGAAATAATTAGTGAATGAAAAAATTTACAATATCGATAACAATTTATATCTATACATTTTCGTAAATGATGAAAATATCTTTCATTTATCGACTTTTGTAATCAATACAAGTGATCATTTTTGGGAAATTGTCTTCAAATCAATGGAGTCTTCATCATGTGTAATAAATAAGAGCCAGGCTCTTCTTTGTGCATGATTAGAGAGCTCATCTTGAGTTCTCTACAAGCAAGAACAAGCAGAGCATTCCTTCAATAAAATGAAGTATCTCACGTGAGGTTTGGTGCAAAAAATCTTTTGAGTGTTTTTGAGCAATGAGTTGATTCTCAATATTTCAATTCCATGAGGCTAAACATTGGGGGTTTAGGTTTAATTCCAGGGTTGTAAATCATTTGAGTGCGTGAGTGATTGTAATCACGTAATTCTCTTATTGATTATTGGATTGTTTGTGGCCGGTTCTCCCCTAAGGTGTAGATATTGACATTCGGATCGAATCATGTAAACCTCTCGTGTTCTTTTATTATTCCTTGTTTTATTGTCATTTCATAATTTCTTGTCACACATTCTTCGTTGCAAAACGACTGCAAAGATCCAGTCGTTTTGCAACGAAGAATGTGTGAAACAGGTTAGGGGTCACCCTCATAATTATAAGCATTTATAATATTCAATTGAAAAGAATCTCATATTCGGGAATAAATTTAGATTAAGCATGCTGGAAGAGCCACATCCAAATGTCCAATCGATTAATTGACATTTTTGTCGTGTTGTTCCTGCGATATTGAACATCGATCCTCAGCAGGTTTTAGTGAATGAATAATAGAGAATTCTATATAAAATTGAAAAAAGAAGAAGTTATTTTTATGGTTAAAAAAATGTACTCATCAACAAAGATGCACTTCTTTTATTGTAATCAAAATATGTCTCTTTTAATAAAGCAATTAGTAAAAGATATTTAGCCGTTTTGACTAGATTTCACAGAATAATATATAAGTACTACAAGAGCTCTTGGCTTTTTAATGTTGTAATCACAATAAGATTCTTTCCTTAACAATAGAATTCTTGCCTCAATTCTTTTCTAAAATCCAATAACTGGAAACTATTGATGGATACTCGATATTACCAAAACTGCAATGGCCACGCACAAAATTATGTTATTTCTTAAGCCGGGAACTATTGCTCACTCATTTATTTTACTATTATCGCAAGATTCAGCTCTTAGATGCAACCATTGGTAAAAGATTTAGGGGCCAAACATGATATCATACTTACTATATCAATCAACTCCGTGAATTAAATGTCTGTATAAGAAATATTATTCAACCAAATAAACTAATTATGGAGCTTCATGAATAATTTAGGGGGGCCTTCTGTTCACATTTACATGAATGATTACTGTATTATGTGATTTCACTACCCAAAAATAAAAATCAAACTATAATGAGGTATATACTAGGTAAGATCAGCTAGACTGATGTACTAAACGAGGCGATAGACTTTACTTTCTAGGCTCGACATCTGCCAACAATTAGTGAGAGACGGCCTATACAAGTCTGGTCCTAATATCCAACATTTTTTTAATATACAATGAAATGAATATAAAACCATGTTTCGACTTCAACTACAATAAAACCCTTGCTGTCTCAGTTGGTTGCCATTGCCATCGTAACGTACTAGTGAGCTACCATCCAAGGACCATCAAAGGGCACCTTTCATATCTTCTTCACGTTCAAACTTTAAATTAAGAAAAACTCATTGCCCCGGTCAGTAATCCACATAGAGAGAGAGAGAGCTTAAACCTACTAGACACGTACTTATTCAATCATAAAATTTTAATTGTGTCAATTTAGTCCTCAATTTTTTCATAATTTGTCAATTGAGTTTTTTCCTGCCAATTTTGATTTGAAATTACTGACGTGGATGCTGGACGTCCTACATGAGAGGGTGGTACTTATGTGAACAATTTATATAAATTTTTTTTATTCTTTTTCCTTTCATTTTGGTTGGTGAGGGTGGCAGCTCTTGCTAGATCTAGGTGAGGCCCTAGCCAGCCTCGACGGCCTTGCCCAAGGCCATTGCAACCTAGCCAACCACGATGGCCTCGCCGAAGGCCATGACGGCCTAGCCAACCACAAGTGAGTGCATGAATGCTATTAGGGCAAGGGTAAGGGCAAGGGCTTAGGTGAGGGTGTAACGACCTGGGCGGCCATCCCTCGGGCCTTCCCTCTCCCAAGCCATAATATTGTCCTCTTTGGGCCCCACATTGGGGCGGACACACCGCCATCCCAGTCAAGCCACCCTTAAGGCTTTGTTCTCAGCATAGCGGAAGCATGTGTGAAACGCATTATGCAGATTAAAGGGGCCCAAGCCATTATAAACTAGCTCAGGACTCCCCCCCTAAGCGATGTGGGACAGGAGAAATGCCCTTAGCCTCACCCGCATACTGCTGAGGCGATCTTAGTCCATCCCTCTATACTGCCCCAGGTTTGGGTCGTCACATTCTCCCCCCCTTAAGGCACAGCGCCCTCGCTGTGGCCCCACACGCAGTCGGGAGTCGGCTCTGATACCATTTGTAACGACCTAGTCCCCACTATGTAATATTGTCCGCTTTGGACACTGAGTCCTCACGGCTTTAAAACGCATTACGTAGGGGCAGAGGGCCATCCCTCGGGTCTTCCCTCTCCCAAGCCATAATATTGTCCTCTTTGGGCCCCACACTAGGGTGGACGCACCGCCATCCCAGTCAGGCCACCCTTAAGGCTTTGTTCTCAGCGCAGCGGAAGCATGTGTGAAACGCATTATGTAGATTAGAGGGGCCCAAGCCATTATAAACTAGCCCAGGACTCTCCCCTAAGCAATGTGGGACAGGAGAAATGCCCTTAGCCTCGACCGCGTACTACCGAGGCGATCTTAGTCCGTCCCTTCGTACTGCCCCGGGTCTAGGTCGTCACTGAGGGCCTGAAGGTTGTCATTGGTCTTTAGCCATTCTAATCGAACTTAGTAACTTTGAGTTGATTCAGCTCATGCGTGCAGCCTACATATATTGATGAGACAATAACAGGGAAATTAAAAAGGTAGATTTAACATATTAAAGAAAGGAAGTTAGTAAAGGCCCCATATGGGAGTCTTTTATGGACTGATGTGGGTCGTCCAATGAATGCCCTATGCATTACTACTATATAGGTATATATAAAAGTAATGATGTCAATATTTTACATATACACCGCTTTAATATAGTTAAAGATGAAAATGACAACAATAACAATTCACGTTGATTTCATTTACAAGTAAAATTGTAGAACAGTAAAACTCGTGGAAAATTGGAAAATGAAAGGCGTTGGAGCACACGCAATTCCCGCAAGAAGTTATCGCAAGAAGACAACGACTTTTTCTTGCAGAAGAAAACAAAAGAAGACTAAAACGGGTAGACAGGAGAAGAAACTCTCTTTCGTTACCGACGGCTGTGAATTACTTGTTGGTCAGGGCTGTTAAAAGAAGACAAGAAAAAGGACAAATTTTGGTACGTGAACATGGTGGCAAGAAATTATCGCAAGAAGACAACGACTTTTTCTTGCAGAAGAAAACAAAAGAAGACTAAAACGGGTGGACCGGAGAAGAAGCAATCTCTCGTTAGTTACCCACAGCGGTGAACAACTCGTTGGTCGGGTCTGTAAAAAGAAGACAACGGTCAATGTACCGCTCGTGAATGATCCTAGTCCGATCCCAAACTACCTTGAGTTCAGGGTAGGTGATCGATCCTACTTTTTTATGTGACAATCAAGGGTCATTCAGGGATCAATTAAACTCAAATAAAAGTCATGCGTAAAATCCCAAACATGCATCGAACTTAATTCAAGTCTGGCCATGCGAGCTTTGTCAATGTCGCCCAAATTTGCGTAAGTTGCATTAACGCCGTTTCCGATTGAAACTTAGTCACGAATCTTGGTCTGATTATAGTAGTCACGAACCCCGGTCCGATTACAGGCGTCGATCGTAGATGTTATCGAAACATTCCTATCCAATTGAAATGATTTTAGTGAACCATTAGTACATTAATTGGTGAAATGAACTAATTTGAGGACATAAACTTTAGCTATCCTAGAGGTGACGCTAATTTAGCTTATTTAATTGAGATGAAATCAAATTTTGGGAGGCCATTCAAAGGGTGATGGGCGCCCCCTAGGATAGAACAAGGAGGAAGAATAAGCTTGGTTCTTGTAACTAGGCTAGTCCTCTTGTGACTAGAAGCCAATAATTGAGAATTGAAGAAGAGATCTTGGCCATTGATGACCTTGGCAAGATGGAGGGACTGGAAAATGAAAGGCGTTGGAGCACACGCAATTTCCGCAGGAAAAGTTCTCGCAAGAAAGACAATTACTTTTTCATGTAGAGGAAAACAAAAGAAGAGGGTCCGTTCATTTCGCGGAAAACAATTTCCAGGAAAACATTTTCTGAAATTTCCGGTGTTCGGATGGTGGAAAACAGATGGTCAAAGAAAATGTTTTCCGGTCAATGGAAAATCTCCTCTTAAGATTGTGGAAAATGATTTCCTCTTTTGAGAAGAGGAAAACATTTTCCATAACTTCTTCCACTTGTTTCCTTTCTTTCTTTCTTTTTCTTTTCTATTTTTTTAAAAAATCGAGTTTTTAACTTTTTTCCTTTTCTTTTTTTTTCTCTCTCTCTCTCTCTCTCTTTCTTTCTCTCTCTACATCTTCAGCTCCCCCCGGCGGTTCCCCATTGTTGATCGACGGCTCCCGCTCCGCCCTCGCTGCGATGAACCCACCCGTCGCCGGTGACACCCAACCCGCCCCTCCAGCGGCACCGTCGCCGCCGCCGGAGGATCCGTCCCCGTCCCTATCGGCGACGGCAACCCCCGCGTCCTGCTCCTGAACCTCGCCACCGTTAGCGCGAAGATGGACTCGGTGCAGTAGTTCCGGTCGCGGTCCCCCGGCAGCAACGCCCTCCTGAGCAAGGACCAAATGGACATGGTGTCCGCGGAGATCGCGTTGGCAATCCACCAGGTCATAATCAATGGCGCCGCCATGTTGGCCTGCTTTCAGAACCCCAGCCTCGATCCCGAGCCGGGGCGCGCGGATCCGAAGCTACTGCCGACACCGGCGTCGGTGGCCCCATGGACCTGATGGTGGCAAGGCCACCAGAGGTCGAATTGAAGGACGAGCCCGACGAGCTCGGGCCTGGCTAGATTTGGCGAGCTGGGCGTGGCTCGGGCCTCGCCCGAGCTCGCCAAAGGTTCGCTAGGCTCTGGCGAGCTCGAGCGAGATTGGCCGAGTCTCGCCCAGCTTGCCGGATCTGGCGATCGGGTCTTGGTCGGCCGCCAGGCAGCCGGCCATTGTCAGGCATGCGGCGGCGGAGGAAGGAGGAGGAAGAAGGAGGAAGGAGGCGGCGGCGGAGGAAGGAGGAGCCGGGAGGAAGAAGGAGGAGGAAGGAGGAAGGAAAAGAAAAAGGAAAAAAGAAAAAGAAAGAAATAATAAAAAATTCGATTTTTTAAAAATACAAATAATTAAAAATTCATTCTTTTAAATATAAAAAATAAAACTAATTTTTTGGTCAATTAAAAATATTAAAATTTAATTTCTGATTATTTTTCCCAAACAATTAAATTAGCTAATGAACGGTGGAAAATATTTTCCATTCGAAGTTTAGGTTTCGAGTGAATACCGGAAAATAGAGTCATTTTCCTGAAAAATGACTTATAGGAAAATGTTTTCTGGAAACATGATATTTTTCGCGAAATGAACGGTCCTTTAAACGGGTCGACAGAAGAAGAAGCCCTCTCTCGTTACTCACCGCAAAGAAGACAAGTAAAAGGACCCACTTTGGTACGGAAACATAGTGTCATTGGCGAGTAGGAGTGGGATACGTGTAGAAACCTATCGCATCCTAATACATGTCTGAACCAGGATCACATAAGAAAAAAGAAGAGATTGAGCAAGTGTTCGTTTTTCTTGCAACGATCTTAATTTACCCACTTGGGTTTAAAATGGTGAGCAGAAATTATGATGATCTTATTCGATCTTAATTTGATGAAAAGTGAGAGAGTGATTGGTTAAGACTTGTGGCCCTCCTTGAATCAATAATGAATAAGGTGGCTTGGAGCAAATTTTCTTTACATTAGTGATAAATGTTCTGATTATTTATAATGAAATTGTTGATAAAAAATCCTTTGTATCATGGCGTATACTCATACTATTTCTCTTTTCCCAGTAGAAATCTAGGGTAGGTAATGATGGAAATTACATATATGACATAAGTTTCGATGAAAAGGAGAAAAACCTACTTTCATGAGATGAAAGTTTTCCAAGCAAGCTCATAAAATTCGTAAGGTAATTGTTATGTTTTGTTGTGCTGATGATAGGAATATCAAGTGGTCCGATCATACTTTACAAGTATTTCTAGTCTTAATGTAATACCTTTACTATTTGTCGTCTTGTCATGAAGATGAGCATACCAAAAGAGAGCTTACAACAGCAAATCCTCCAACAAACTCTGCATGTGATATAGTCAAGTGAGAGAAGACATGACATAGGAATAATCCATGTCTCTCACTTCCATCCCCTTCTCAATATTAAGCCTAATTAAATATAAAGAGGAGCATAAATATTAAATAGTAACCCCCCTAGCCAATACCGTGCAAAGGAATTCAAACTCAAAATTCAGGCATCCGAATGAAAATCATTTTAAAATTCCTTGATTATCCCAAAGAGGAGTGGTCGATCATGACAAAAGCAGGATTTAGGCTGATTTAAGCCACAAAAACTTAGTCAAGATTCCCTCGGAAAAATTATTGACAATAAAATCTCACCACGTGACTTTCGGGCGCTACAGATTCATACAGGATAAGGATTTCCCCACCACTTCAGATTCTTCTAATTCTGTCATTTTCCAAGTCCTCGGCTGACCCATCAGTCAATATCTTAATCCTCGATTGTCATCATGTGAATTCTCTCTATCAAAAGATGGATTCTGAAAGTGCTAATCACTATCAACTCATGCTACTTGTTAAAAATATATTTAGAATATCATGTAATTCTATATATTTCTCTTGATTGGTCCTCATTGATTATATTTTACATTTTATCACTTTAGATAATTGTCATGTAAAGCCTAATAAAAAAAAATCTCAAATTCTTTCTTCCACTTTGTTCTCAACATGGTATTAAAGCCATTACTATTTTTTTTCGCGTATGTGTCTATTTCTTGTTAGTCAAATTTTGGGTACCACTCGTAATCTAACTTATCAATTATTATTTTTGGATTAAACTTTCTAACACTACATTATTAATAATGTGAAAGGACCATGAAAGAGCACATTGTCATAAGGAAAAGGTCATTCGCCCGATTAGTAATCTAGAGAGAGAGAGAGAGAGAGAGAGTGGAAAATGAAAGGCGGTGTGAATGAAAGGCGTTAGAGCACAGCGCAATTTCCGCAAGGAAAGACCTCTTCCGAGGGTCTGGAACCTTCATTTGGGTAGGATTCCAGTGGGGTGAAACCCACGAGGGACTTGCCCATCCAGCCGGGGGGCGAGGTACTCAGAGAGTCCTTGGCCGGCCCCCCCTTGGGTAGACCCCCACGTTTTAAGCTTGTGGGGGGACACTCCAGGCTGCTCGGTTTAAGGTCTCCAGCTGGACCAAAAGTTCTCATGTAGAAGAAAACAAAACAAGACTAAACGGGTGGACAGAGAAGAAGCCCTCTTTCGTTACTGACAGCAAAGACGACGAGTAAAAGGCCCAACTTTGGTACGGAAACAGTGTCATCGACGAATAAGAATGGGAGACTTAGAGAGCAATCGGATCCTAAAACGGGTCGGAACCCGCATCACATAAGGAAAAAGAAGACATTGAGCAAGTGTTTGTTTATTGATAAAAAAAAAATCTTAAACTTTTTGTATCGTATCAATTTGATCATAAATATTTTATTGATGTTAATTTAATTATAAACCTTTTGATTTGGTGCTAATTTAGTTGTTTTAGCTAATTTTGACCGGATTTTGTTAATTGAGTATTGGTCTCCGATATGACACGACCGGTGTTGACATTGATAACTTTTATTAATATTTTCATTTTTTTGAATTTTTTATTTATTTTATTTTTCCTTTCATTTTATTTTTCCTTTTTCTCATCATTCCTTTAATTGGTTGCCGAACCTTGACAAGGTC
This sequence comes from Eucalyptus guilfoylei, assembly GCA_016097605.1. Lineage (NCBI taxonomy): Eukaryota > Viridiplantae > Streptophyta > Magnoliopsida > Myrtales > Myrtaceae > Eucalyptus > Eucalyptus guilfoylei. The sequence goes on along the minus strand of CM027867.1, from coordinate 57,172,087 downwards.
GAGGTTGACCTTGCCGACCTCTAGCGAGCCTCATTGGCCACTGGGGAGGCTCGAGCTCTCGCCAGAGGCCGTAAGGTCGCGCTTGTGAGGGCTTGAGCCCTTGTCAGTGGCTGGGTGAGGCCTTGCCCTTGCCCTTGCGAATGGTCTACAGATAATAATTCCTCAAAGAGCATTCCCCAGGTTAAGCCTGATTGGCCATCGAGGGAAGTCAAAGACTTCTATCATCGCTCCTGCAAGGGCGACCCTTGGCCTACTACCTGACACAAGATAGAAAATATTCGAATCGCTAGATTCAATAAACCTCATCAGAGAATTTACCATAAAAACGAGATTGAACAATTTTTCTCAATTGTCCAAATCCTCAAATGACAAAGCATGAAATGACATTTAAACAGAGGGATCGTGTTCAGGCATCCCTTAAGAGTTCGCATCATTTTGTCAAGTTTTTTTAGTCAATCTTAAGACACATGGCCACGCGGATAGAAAAAGAGGAACTGCATATTTGCATTTGGATGCTGAGCTGCATAAAGCACACCCACGATATGAGCCTTCACACCACAAGCCCGTGTAGACAGAACCTCCATTTCACAGCACAGGCACTCTCTCTCTCTCTCCCTCCCTCCCTCCTGTTATGGCTGCTCGAATTTTCTGTCTCCTCCCGTTGGCATTCCTGTTCATAATAGCAAATTCCCAAGGACAGAAAAACATCAGCCTCACCGATACTCTCACTCCCACCTCCAAATCCTCATGGCTCTCGCCTTCCGGTGTCTTTGCGTTTGGATTCTACCAGAGAGGCAACGGTTATTACGTGGGAATCTTCCTACCAGGGACTCCAAGTAAAACCGTAGTCTGGACTTATGACCGAGATAGCCCTCCGCTTCCGAGCAATTCCACTCTACGTTTCAACGGCAATGGCGGACTCGTTCTTCAGTCAGCACAAGCACCGGATAAATATGTCGCCTCTCTTACTGATACGATCACTTCGGCTTCAATGCTTGATTCGGGGAACTTCGTTCTTAACAACTCTAACCAGGAAGTACTATGGCAGAGCTTCGACACACCAACAGATACCATCTTAGGCGGTCAACGTCTATTGGCACGAAAAGAGTTGCATTCAAGTGCTTCGGTCACTGATCCGTCCACGGGTCTCTTTCTTGCCATCATGCAGGCAGATGGAGTGCTTGCCTTATATCCCAACGGCACTCCATTTACTCCCGAATACGGTTACTGGGATTCCGCGACACCTAATAATGGTCCGAATGTGACGCTACGTCTTGAGAATGATGGGTTTCTCTACCTATTGAAACCCCCAGGCATATACCTTGCGAAGTTCACGAACCCAGGACTTCCTAAAGAAGATATGATCTATCTTGCCAGGATTGACCCAGATGGGATTTTCCGGCTATACTCATACAACATAACCAGGAATGACGACTGGCCCGTCGAATGGTATGAACCAAAAGACAGATGCCTCCCCAAGGGCCTATGCGGGCTTAACGGGTTTTGTACGAATGTTAATCAGGATTATACGTGCCAGTGTCTTCCAGGATCTGTGAAGTACGGCAACGGGACTGCAGGCTGTGAGAGGAACATCACTGCAGAAAGCTGCAATAACCTCACGGTCAGCTACGACATGCAACCTGTTCCTGACACCACATGGGAGTACACCACGGATTCCGCTCTTACATCGTTGACCAAGGATGAATGTCTAGAAGCGTGTCGGCAGGATTGCAAATGCGAAGCTGTTACATACAACGCCAGTCAATACTGCTACAAGCAGAACCTTCCTCTAAGATTCGGTAGATTCACTGAAGGGAACTCAAACCCACAACTTTACGTCAAGGTAGGTGATATTGGACGTGGAGGCAATGGAACGAAAGGTGATGTTGGACGTGGAGGCAGTGGAACAAAAGGCTCTGAGCAAAAGCATACTCGGAGAGACATTCTGATTGCAGTTGCATCATCGATTGCTTTTGCAATAGTGATGTTGGCGATGTCTGTAATTATTGTTTACAGGAATCGTGTCTGGGTTTACGAAAGGTCTCCAAAGGAGGTATTTCTCACAACAATTGAAGATGTTGCTCCTACATCGTATACTTTTGAAGACCTGAAGAAAGTGACTGGAAATTTTTCGGAAGAGATTGGCAGGGGAGCATTCGGAACAGTCTACAAAGGCACGCTGATGAAGAATCAGCACAGCAGCAAAGCCGTAGCTGTTAAGAAGCTAAAAGAGATCTCATCCGATGGGTAAAGGGAGTTCCTAGCTGAGGTGAAAACTATTGGAAAGACTCATCACCGGAATTTGGTCCGACTGCTAGGTTATTGTCACGATGGAGAGAATAGGCTCTTGGTGTATGAGTACATGAGCAATGGGTCACTTGCCGATGTACTCTTTAAAGCCGAACAGCAAGCCAGTTGGGATGTGAAAATGGGAATAGCTCAGAATGTTGCCAGAGGGCTTCTTTATCTACATGAAGAGTGCGAGACGCAGATCATTCATTGTGACATAAAGCCTCAGAACATATTGATAGATGACAAAATGCAAGCGAAGCTAGCTGATTTTGGGCTGTCGAAATTGCTGAAGCCAGATCAGACCAATACCACAACAATGATAAGGGGTACAAGGGGGTATGTTGCGCCAGAGTGGCACAAGCAACTGCCGGTGACGGTGAAATCGGACATTTACAGCTTTGGCATTGTGCTGTTGGAGATCATCTGTGGCCGAAAGAGTGTGGATTCGAGCCTTCCTGAGGAGGAAGCCGTTCTGGAGGATTGGGTCAACCACTGCTTCCAGGCTGGCGAGCTGGATAAACTGGTGCATTATCAATCTATTGACCAAAAACAATTGGAGAGGATGGTTAAAGTCGCACTTTGGTGTATCCTAGAGGAGCCAGCTCTTCGTCCTTCGACGAGAAAGGTGCTGCTGATGCTTGAAGGCACGGTCGACGTTCCAATCCCTCCTTGTCTTACTTCCTTCCCCAGTGTTATCTGAATCATCTTCGCAATTGCAATTATCGCCACCGAAACCTGCTCGGTTTAGAGAGGAATTGAGCTGTTTCTACGATGGGTATTTCCAGAGCAGAGAACATGTTTTTAGGTTTATCCGTGCAAAGTGCATTGTCTGTCGTCATTTCAACAGAAATAAGTTCCCTGTTCTGTCCTATGCAATTCTCCGTTCTTATAGGAAGTAAAACAACCTTGAGTTCATTTCAACAATTCCTAGACTTTCCAGTGGTGGCAGATATAGTTTATCAGTATGCGTCCCGTTAGCTGCCCATGAATTTAAGATTGCGTTTTGAGGGAGAGCGGACAGCACTTTTTTGCCTATGGATCATTGTCCTTGTAAATGTTCGATGCTGTTCTGACTGATCAGCTGGCCTCATGCGAAAGGTCAACGGAACTTCCCATCTTTCAGCCTCAAACCGGCCCATGGAAATTCAGAATTATTCAGAGACGCCAAAAATTTGCCATATTCTCTTTTTTAGCCCTCCTAGACAGGATTCGCACCTATTTTATGTGTCAAGAATCTGAAATTTTATTTTAGTAAGATGTCTCTAGCATGATAAGTGCAATGAGAAGCATACTCAACACTGATACCAGAAAGTGAACTTCTCATTCCTTCCGATTGTTCATGGAGGCCAGCTTTCTATTAAGTATGGTAAATTTACACATGAAACTCTATCCTGACATTAAAAAACTAATAGTATAATTGAAATTTACAATGGTACAGCACCACTATCTTCTCAGTCTCCCGAGCTACTCCTCTTCGTTTCTCTATTTTTTCTTCTCTAATTGATCTAGTTTTTAGTTCTGGTTCTCTCTCCTTTTGATGGTTTTGCATCCAAGCCATTTACATAGGCTTGTTTACCATACTTTGGCAAAGGGAAAGTCACCACTTTGATTACGCAACCGCCTAAGTCATTGTAATATTTTAAATTCCTCAACAGTCAAATTACAAAACTTTGCTCCCCTCGTCCATAATTTCCAGCATGTTCTTTGACTTTGTCTTCACTTTTTTGCGTGCTAGCTGGATAAATAGGTTGGTCATCTCCTGATTTGGTGGGATCATGCTGTCTTCACTTCTTTGCGTCCATAATTTCCAGCATGTTCTTATTTGAGATAACTCCATTTTGGACCCTTTATTGAGAAAATGCATTCACTCCGGGCTCTTAATTGATATTTTTACTCTTTTTTTGGGAGTAACTTTTGTTTTATGTGTGTCCGCAAGAGAATACTTCCACAGGCTACTCCTGAAGAAGACTATCCCTCCTTTGGCATTAAAAGGGAGTTGCATGAAGACAACCTTGAAGATGAATTCTTCCATGCACACAATATCATTTTATGTGTAGACTTACTTTGTTTCTTTCATCGATTCCCTCCCACGGCAGCTGAAGAGAAAGGAAGACTTCGGCTCCCTTTGTTTCATGGAAAATGAATGATTGAAATTTTTTTTTTTCAAAAAACAATCACTTGTATCGACTAAAATAATTAATCAACAGAAAATATTTTCAATATTGATAATAATTTATATTTAAATATTTTTGTGGATGATGAATATATATTTCATTTATTGACTTTTGTGAGCCATATAAACAATCATTTTTAGGAAAATGTAACGACTCGGGCCCCATTATATGATATTGTCCGCTTTGGACACTGAGTCCTCACAGCTTTAAAGCACGTCACACAGGTTAGAAGGGCCAAAGCTATTATAAACTGGCCCAGGACTCCCTTCCTAGGCGATGTGGGACAGGGACCCCTTCCTTGCACACGTTCGGGGATCGAGGCGCGGACGCACCGCCATCCCTCCTCCCCGTGTACCGCCACTCGAGCCGTCACTCTCCCCTCCTTGGGAGCACAGCGCCCTCGCTGTGGCCCCACACGCGGTCGGGATATTGTAACGACCTGGGCCCCACTGTGTGATATTATCCGCTTTGGACACTGAGTCCTCACGACTTTAAAACGCGTCACATAGGTTAGAGGGGCCCAAGCCATTATAAACTGGCCCAGGACTTCCTCCCTAGGCGATGTGGGACAGGGACCCCTTCCTTGCGCACGTCCGGGGACCGAGGCGCGGACACACCGCCATCCCTCCTCCCCATGCACCGCCGCTCGGGCCGTCACAGAAAATGTCTTCAAATCAGTCATTTTCCATTAAACAAATGGAGCTTCTTCACGTGTAATAAATGAGACCGGGTTCTTCTTTGTGTATAAATAGAGAGCTCATCGTGAGTTCTCTACAAGTCCACAAGCAAAAACAAGCAGAGCATTCCTTCAATCAAGCGGAGGATCTCACGTGAGGTTTTGTGCAGAAAATCCTTGAGTGTTTTTGATTAATGACGGAAACTCAATATATAATGAGTAAGTACGTGAGGCTAAAAACTGTGAGTTTGGTTATATGTGGGAAATACTCGAGTGCATGAGCAATTGCAACCTTGTAATTATCCGATTGATTAGTGGATTATTTGTGGATGGTTCTCCCCATGGATATAGGTACTAACAATCGGACTGAATCACGTAAATCTCTTGTGTCCTTTTATTGTTCCTCGTTTTGTTGTTCTTTGATAATTTCGTGTTCCAATATAATTGCAAAGATCCGATCGTTTTACAACACAGACAATGAAATTACATGGCACGCCGAGTATAAGTATATGCCTTGCCTCGACTTTGATTACTAGTCCAACTTGAACGTACATTGTTTGCATGAATGGCACTGTGAAATAGGTTGGGGGGTCACCCTCATAATTACAAGCATTTATAATACTCAATAGAAAAGAATCTCATATTTGAGAACCAATTGAGATTAAGCATGCCGGAAGAGCCGCATTGAAATGTCCACTCCATTAATTGACATTTTCGTGGAGTTGTTCACGCGATATTGAACATCAATTTTCAGCAGTTTTTTATTGAATGAATGATAGAAAATTCTATATAAAATTGAAAAAACTTTAGTTATTTTTATGATTAAAAGAATGTACTCATCAACAAAGATGAACTTCTTTTATTGTAATCAAAAGATTTCTCTTTTAATTAAGCAATCGGTAAAAGATATTTAGCCGTTTTGAATAGATTTTTCACTCAATAATATTTAAGTACTGCAAGAGCTCTTGGCTTTTTATGATTGTAATCACCACAAGATACTTTCCATAACAATAAAATTCTGTCCTCAATTCTCTTCTAAAATCCAATAAATGAGAACTTTTAATGGATACTCGATATTACCAAAACTGCAATGGCCACACGCAAAATTATGTTATTTCTTATGCTGGAACCATTGCTCACTCAATTATCTTATTATTATCGCAAGATTCAGCTCTTAGATGTAACCATTGTTAAAAGATTTAGGGGCCAAAGCATGATATCATACTTACTCTATCAATCAACTCCGTGAATTAAATGTCGGTATAAGAAATGCTATTCAACCAAGTAAACTAATTATGTAGCTTCATGAATAATTTAGGGGGCCCTTCTGTTCACATTTACATGGATGAGTACTGTATTATGTAGTTTCATTGACATTATAAGGAGCTAGCTACCCAAAAATAAAAATCAAACTACAATGAGGTATGTACTAGGTAAGATCAGCTAAACTGATGTACTAACTGAGGCGATAGACTATGACAACAAAATACATAATACATGATGACTTTCTAGGCTTGACATCTGCCGACAATTAGTGAGAGACCGCCATTTCCTCAATATATCGATTCTATAAAAGTCTAGTCCTAATAACTAACGGTTTTTAGTAATATACAATGAAATGAATATGAAACCATGTTTTGGCTTCAACTACAATAAAACTACCGCTGTCTCGATTGGTTGCCATTGCGATCATAATGTACTGGTGAGCTACCATCCAAGGACCATCAAAGAGCACCTTTCATATCTTCTTCACTTTCAAACTTTAAATTAAGAAAAACTCATTGCCCCGATCAATAATAGAGAGAGAGAGAGAGAGAGAGAGAGAGAGAGAGAGAGAGAGAGAGAGAGAGCTTACGTCCAATCAAGGGAAAAGGTCCCATACCTATTGCACATGTACCAATTCAATTATAAATCTTTTAATTGTGCCAATTTGGTCCTCAACATTTTCACAATTTGTTAATTGAGTCTCTCTATCCAATTTTGGTTTGAAATTACTGACGTAGACTCAAGATGTTCTACGTGGCAGGCAGTGCTGCAGTGGACAATTTTTGTTATTTTTGTTATTCTTTCTTTTTTCTTTTCCTTTTCATTTTATTTGGTGAGGGTGGCAACTCTTGCCAGATCTAGGTGAGGCCATAGCCGGTTACGATGGCATTGCCCAAGGCCATTGCGGACTAGCCAACCACGAGCGAGGGCATAAATGCTATCAGGGCAAGGGTGAAGGCTTGGGCGAGGGCTTGAAGGCTGTCATTGGTCTTTAGTCATTCTAATTGAACTTAGTAACTTTGTGTCGATTCAGCTCATGTGTGCGGCCTACATATATATATACACTTGTCCTATTTAGCTTACTTAAATATGTTCTTTGCCCACAAATATGAGTGTGTGGAGGTAGTGCTTATGTCTTTTAACTCATTAGAGCTAAGCATTGAAGGCTCGTGGAAATATCATGTCGCCAAAATATATTGATAAGACAATACAAGGGAAATCAAAAAAGTAGATTTAACAAATTAAAGAAGGGAATTTAGTAAAGGCCCTATATGGGAGTATTTTACGGATTGATATTTGTCGCCCAATGAATGTCCTATACATTAGTACGATATAAGTAAAGATAAAAGTAATAATGCTAATATTTTACATATACACTGCTTTTAAAGATGAAAATGACAACAATAACAATTCACGTTGATTTCATTTACAAATAAAATTGTAGAATAGTAAAACTAGCGGAAAATCGGAAAATGAAAGGCGCTGGAGCACGCGCAATTTCCGCAAGAAGTTATCGCAAGAAGACAACGACTTTTTCTTGCAGAAGAAAACAAAAGAAGACTAAAACGGGTGGACAGGAGAAGAAGCTCTCTCTCGTTACCGAGAACGGGGAACACCTTATTGGTCGGGGTGGGAAAAAGAAGACAAGGAAAAGGACAAATTTTGGTACCTGAACATGGTGCCATTGCTCTGTTCAAAAAAAAAAAAAAAAAAAAACATGGTGCCGTTGCCGGAAGTGAATGCGAGACATACAGACTTGTCGGATCCTAATGCATGTCCGAACCTGGACCACAAAAGAAAAAAAGACGAGATTGAGCAAATTTTCGTTTTTCTTGCAATGATCTCAGTTTACCCACTTGGGTATAAATTAGTGGGCAGTGATTATGACGATCTTATTTGATCTTAATTTGGTGATTAGTGAGGGAGTGACTGTTTAAGACTCGAGACCCTTGAATCTTAATCTGAGCAAATGTTCGTTTTTAGGGTCCTTTTCCCAAATATATTAACAAGGCATTAAAACAGAAACCAAAAAAGCAGATTTAATATATTAAATAAGGGAAATTAGTAAAGGTCCTATATGGGAGTCTTTTATATGGCGATAATGGACATTGAGTTCTTTAATAAGCATAATAAAATTTTCACATCTCCTACAAAAATTGCACGAGTTTGAATGATTTACACAAATAATTTTTCCATTTATAACCTTCTTCCAAATATTGGTACAAAAACAAAAAAGAAGCAAAATACAATGCATTAGCTCTGGGGAAAGGGTGAGTCTCATCGATCCTACCCCGTACTCCTACACCCAAAACTTGCCTACACAAAGCCACGCTACTATACTATGAATCAAAAATTTTGTCCATCAACATGCCATCATCGTCAGAACTAGAAGGACCATCGAAGCCCTTAAGTGGACCAACCAACTCCCCATCGATGTTGAACTCTCAGGCAACAAATCGATGAGGGATCCACTCTAATACATCTACATCGATCCATATCACCGAACTACACTTAGTATATACTACGATTGAATCGAGTATAATCACATCTTCATAAATACACTCGAAATGCATTGGAACTCCAAAATATTAAATTAGGCCGAAGAACGACTTTAGGTAAAAAATATTTCGTGAGGAGAGAAATTCTAGCGAAACATGGTGTTATCCATGAGAGGTCTTATTTATCCTTAATTTAATGATTAGTGAGAGAGGGCGTGGTTAAAACTCTTTAATCAATATTAAATTAGGCCGCTTACAGAATTTTCTTTATAATGATGACATATGCTTTAAATTCCCCAAAACAAGAAGTCCTATATATCATGGCATATGTTTATTTTATTTCTCTTTTAACTTTCAGTCTTGCGGCTAATCATAGGTGGACCTAGAGGAGGAAATCACTTTTAACTAATGTTGCCAAGCATTTATCCCAAACTAATTTTTGTCTTATAAAAAATCTCAAAATAATACCTTGCGATACATTCACCCAAAATAATTTTAATCTCACGAAAAACCCCAACCCCATTTACCGAGCATTTTTGTAAGGATTTGTCAGGACATCATAAGGGAGGGGGCCAAATGTGAGCTAGGGGGAGAGAGAATATATAATGTATAGACTATCTTAATTGGTTGTAGCAACCACATGTGTGGAGACATGTGATTGCTACAACCAGATAAGATTTCTATACATTATATATTCTGTTAATAAGCTCAATGGACATGTCTATACATTCACCCAAAACAATCCCTGTTAGTATTCCGTCTGATATCTTGTTAATATGCAATCTTAGCCATTCAAATGGCTTAAGCTTGAGCTAGAGGGAGAAAGGGGGCCAAATGTATGACAACCTGAATTTTTAGAATTTGTTTTTGATTAAATAAATCGGGCCTTTCGTCAACACGCCGATAGTGCTATTCTCTAAGCTAATCACTCATGAGATAACTAGACTATATGGGTGTCGCGACCTACCCTCGGGGAGAGGGAACAGGTTTAGGGGTATTGCCTAAAGGACGGGCCTAAGGCCCATGATTAGGCGTGGGCTCTCCCGGGTCCATACCCCTCGTGACGTTAGGGTATTCTTAAGGAATTTTGCACAAAAGGAGTCGCCACTAGCCTATTGGGGTCGGCTAGAAACCAAGTGAGGCATGAGAGTGTACCTCACCTCCTACGTAACCAGAGAATCTAGGGTCGGGGACTTGATTACACTAATTGATCAATTAGTGCCCTTTCGGTACCAAATCTTGTTCATTTTAACAAAATGATTTTTGGCAAGCAGTTTGGATTGATTTCATAGCTATCCACTAACATGTGAGATCATCATGCAAGTGCAATCATTAAAGTAATAATCATAACTATCAAGATTCTAATTGCAGTAAGATTAACACATGCTACTAAACAAATGCAAACATAATTAAATAGGTAAATTGAACATGCAATAAAATAAATATACGAGCAATTAAAAGCCTAATTACACTATAAAGACAATACACGATCATTTCTAATCAAAACCTACATTTTTTGGATTTTCAAAATTTTTTAATTAATTTTTTTTAAAATATTTTTTTGGATTTTCGAATTTTTTTTAATTTAATTTTTTTTAAATTTTTCGTAAACAAAATCTTTTTTTAAAAAATTCTTTTAATTTTAAACTTTTTTATATTTTTTTAAAAACTTTTTATTTTTTTAATTTTTTTAAAAAGGAGCGGGCGGGTCGGGTCCGGCACAGTCGGTCTTGAGTCGGTCCGTCGAAGACCGGACCGGGCCGGGCCTAGACCAGAATTGGTCGGGCCCTCGCCGATTTAGGGTTGGGTCCGCCGACGGGCCCAACCCTCCTCGACGAAGCTCGCGGGCCCTAGCGGGGCCCGGGCACGAACCGCGGGCCCAATCCGATCAAAAAATTCAGCCCACAAAAAAAAAAGAAACCTAAATAAACTAAGCCCGACCCAACACCCAAAAAAATCTAATAATAACCCGGTCCAATGACCTTGCTCCGGCCCGAGAGAAATCGGCCTACGCACGCGAGGCCGGCCGGACGGATCAAAACCCTACCGGGTTTGCGACCCACGCCCGACTCGCACGACCCGGTTCGTGGCCGAAACCCTAGGGTTTCGGGTTTCTTCGCGGCGCCGAAGGGGATGGCGGGACGTCGGCGGCTCGGCGGCGGAGACGCGGATGGGCGGCGGACGACGCAGCAGCGCAGCAGCGGAGGCGGCGGTTCGGCGGGGCGGTGGACGACGTCGGGGCGCGAAGCAGGAGCTCGCTTTGCGGAGTTGTGCGGCGAGGGGACTCAACGACCGGCTCGGGTGAAGCGCGGTGGCGCGAGGATCGGTGAGCGGGAGCGAGGCGGTGTCGTGGGGGCTCGGGATCGGGTGTTCGGGCGGGAGGGGCGGCGGAGGCGAGCTATTGCGGGACTTGCTCGGAAGTCTTTGCGGCGGCGGCGCCGCGGGCGGCGAGCACCGGACGGAGGTGGCGTGAAGTCGAGTCGTCGTAGGCTGCGCGCGGGGTTGCGAGACGCGCGGGCCGTAGGCGGGTTGGGGGCGCGGCGGTGGTGCGAGGATCTCGCGGACGGCGGCTCTTTCCTTCCTCCCTCTCTCTCGGGTTCTTCGGTTCTCTCCCCCAGCTCCCCCCTATTCCGTGCCTCCCCCTTCGGTTCGAGCTCCCTCCTTTTCCCCTTTTTTTGTCTTTTTTGCAGGTTTTTTGCGCGGGGCTGGCAAGAGGAGAAGACTGGACGCGGATCGGGCAAAGGGGAAACGGGCCGGGCGCACGCAAGAGAGAGGAAAAACAGAGGGTCGGGTTGGGCCCAGGCCAAATTCGACCTGACTCGGCCCCTCTTGCGTCCTCTTTCGTGTTTTTCTTTTGTTGTCTTTTTTTCTCTTTTTTTTTATGTTTTCCTTTTTAATAATTTTTTTGTTTTTGTTTTTTGTTTTAGTGACTAATTTCTAATTTTGTACACAATTAAGTCCTAAATAAAATGGCGAAATTTAGGTGTCAACAGCTGCCCCTCTTTGAATGGGAGCTCGAAGAGGTTGCATTCAAAGACAGAAGACACCTAAATTATTTGGGAGATAGAAAGACCATAGGTGCATAGGCACGCGTCAGGTCGACGGAAAGGACTCATAACTATGAAAGCGCGTCTTGTCAATAAGAGGAAGAAAGACTCCGGGCTACAGAAGCCCACCGAGTCATAAGAAGGAGAGGGACTCGGGCTACGGAAAGCCCACCGGGTCATAAGAAGGGGTTGAAGGACTCCGGACTCTACGTAAAGCCCACCGGGTCATAAGAATTGGGTTGAAGGACTCCGGGCTACGAAAAGCCCACCGGGTCATAAGAAGGGGGTTGAAGGACTCCGGGCTACGGAAAGCCCACCGGGTCATAGGAAGGAGGAGAAGGACTCCGGGCTACGGAAAGCCCACCGGGTCATAAGAAAGGGGTAAAGGACTCCGGGCTACGGAAAGCCCACCGGGTCATAGGAATAAGGAGAAGGACTCGGGCTACGGGGAAGCCCACCGAGTCATAAGAAGGGGTAAAAGGACTCGGGCTACGGAAAGCCCACCGGGTCATAAGAAAGGGGTAAAAGGACTCGGGCTACGGAAAGCCCACCGGGTCATAGGAATGATGAGAAGGACTCGGGCTCACGGGAAGCCCACCGGGTCATAAGAAGGGATGAAAGGACTCGGGCTGCGGAAAGCCCACCGGGTCATAGGAAGGAGGAGAAGGACTCCGGGCTACTGGGGAAGCCCACCGAGGTCATAAGAAGGGGTAAAAGGACTCCGGGCTACGGAAAGCCCACCGGGTCATAGGAAGGAGGAGAAGGACTCCGGGCTACGGAAAGCCCACCGGGTCATAAGAAAGGGGTAAAAGGACTCCGGGCTACGGAAAGCCCACCGGGTCATAGGAAGGAGGAGAAGGACTCCGGGCTACGGAAAGCCCACCGGGTCATAAGAAGGGGTAAAAGGACTCCGGGCTACGGAAAGCCCACCGGGTCATAGGAATAAGGAGAAGGACTCCGGGCTACGAGAAGCCCACCGGGTCATAAGAAGGGGTAAAAGGACTCCGGGCTACGGAAAGCCCACCGGGTCATAAGAAAGGGGTAAAAGAACTCCGGGCTACGGAAAGCCCACCGGGTCATAGGAAGGAGGAGAAGGACTCCGGGCTACGGGAAGCCCACCGGGTCATAAGAAGGGATGAAAGGACTCCGGGCTGCGGAAAGCCCACCGGGTCATAGGAAGGACGGAAGGACTCCGGGCTACGGGAAGCCCACCGGGTCATAAGAAGGGGTAAAAGGACTCCGGGTTACGGAAAGCCCACCGGGTCATAGGAAGGAGGAGAAGGACTCCGGGCTACGGAAAGCCCACCGGGTCATAAGAAAGGGGTAAAAGGACTCCGGGCTACGGAAAGCCCACCGGGTCATAGGAAGGAGGAGAAGGACTCCGGGCTACGGAAAGCCCACCGGGTCATAAGAAGGGGTAAAAGGACTCCGGGCTACGGAAAGCCCACCGGGTCATAGGAAGGAGGAGAAGGACTCCGGGTTACGGGAAGCCCACCGGGTCATAAGAAAGGGGTAAAAGGACTCCGGGCTACGGAAAGCCCACCGGGTCATACGAAGGAGGAGAAGGACTCCGGGCTACGGGAAGCCCACCGAGTCATAAGAAGGGGTAAAAGGACTCCGGGCTACGGAAAGCCCACCGGGTCATAAGAAAGGGGTAAAAGGACTCCGGGCTACGGAAAGCCCACCGGGTCATAGGAATGATGAGAAGGACTCCGGGCTACGGGAAGCCCACCGGGTCATAAGAAGGGATGAAAGGACTCCGGGCTGCGGAAAGCCCACCGGGTCATAGGAAGGAGGAGAAGGACTCCGGGCTACGGGAAGCCCACCGGGTCATAAGAAGGGTAAAAGGACTCCGGGCTACGGAAAGCCCACCGGGTCATAGGAAGGAGGAGAAGGACTCCGGGCTACGGAAAGCCCACCGGGTCATAAGAAAGGGGTAAAAGGACTCCGGGCTACGGAAAGCCCACCGGGTCATAGGAAGGAGGAGAAGGACTCCGGGCTACGGAAAGCCCACCGGGTCATAAGAAGGGGTAAAAGGACTCGGGCTACGGAAAGCCCACCGGGTCATAGGAATAAGGAGAAGGACTCCGGGCTACGGGAAGCCCACCGGGTCATAAGAAGGGGTAAAAGGACTCCGGGCTACGGAAAGCCCACCGGGTCATAAGAAAGGGGTAAAAGAACTCCGGGCTACGGAAAGCCCACCGGGTCATAGGAAGGAGGAGAAGGACTCGGGCTACGGGAAGCCCATCGGGTCATAAGAAGGGATGAAAGGACTCCGGGCTGCGGAAAGCCCACCGGGTCATAGGAAGGAGGAGAAGGACTCCGGGCTACGGGAAGCCCACCGGGTCATAAGAAGGGGTAAAAGGACTCCGGGCTACGGAAAGCCCACCGGGTCATAGGAAGGAGGAGAAGGACTCCGGGCTACGGAAAGCCTACCGGGTCATAAGAAAGGGGTAAAAGGACTCCGGGTTACGGAAAGCCCACCGGGTCATAGGAAGGAGGAGAAGGACTCCGGGCTACGGAAAGCCCACCGGGTCATAAGAAGGGGTAAAAGGACTCCGGGCTACGGAAAGCCCACCGGGTCATAGGAAGGAGGAGAAGGACTCCGGGCTACGGGAAGCCCACCGGGTCATAAGAAAGGGGTAAAAGGACTCCGGGCTACGGAAAGCCCACCGGGTCATAGGAAGGAGGAGAAGGACTCCGGGCTACGGGAAGCCCACCGGGTCATAAGAAGGGGTAAAAGGACTCCGGGCTACGGAAAGCCCACCGGGTCATAGGAAGGAGGAGAAGGACTCCGGGCTACGGAAAGCCCACCGGGTCATAAGAAGGGGGTTGAATGAGGTCTCACCGTGTAACAACGGGTTTCGACCGGGTATGATAGTCTTACCGTGTACGAATGGGTTTCGACTAGAATGAAGGTCCCACCGTGTACGAACGGGTTTCGACCGGGTATGATAGTCTCACCGTGTATGAACGGGTTTCGACTAGACGCAGACAAGCATGATTTACGGATGAATCTGCAAGCCGTGTGGTTTAGGAAAAACCACCAACCCCGTGGTTTAAGGATAGACCCACCAACCTTGTGGAAGTGACATGATTTAAGGCTAAACATGAACCTTTGGAGATGGCATGGTTTGAGGTTGACCATGAACTTTTGATTTTTAGGGAAGCACCCACTCACCCCTTGAAACTGCATGACTTCACCGAGGAATCTGTCAAACTCAACTTGAGCAAATGTCGTTAGAGATGTCATTAAGAGACGTATTAGCAATATTGCAGCATTAATTGAACAAGCTAATCAAGCTAAGTTCGACTGCTTAAAAAAAAACATTCAATGTCAATCAGCATTATGTGGCGCAAAACTGTCATGTTGCTCGTGGATATATCATTAATCATCAAATTCTCTAGGAGTCAAGCTCTTATCAGAACGGCTACGACTCGTGAAAATGACTCATTAAGCATGCCAAACTAGAGCTTCTTAGTCAGAAAGGGTTTCTCACACACTCTCGATAAATAACTGCTTGATCCCATCCATTCGCGTGGGAAGTAAGCCCGATTGCTTTGAGGGTATCTCACAAACCCATGTCAAAGGCTTTCGAAATATTCGCAATGAGCATAATCTAATCGATCTAAAAGGTCTTTTGAAAGGACCGTAATATAGGCTCGATTAGGGCTTACACAAAGGAACGATTGCTTTGAGGCCAATAAATGAATATTTGTCGTTATCTTCATCGAGTTTACAAGTCGAGAACTTGGAAGATAAGACAAGATAGAATTACCTTCACTCCTTCAAGCGGTAGCTTCCTTGTGGCATTCTCATTTTCACTCAAACCATCCCAATCAGAAGAGACTTCGGAAGAGGGTTGTAATGTTGGCTTGGAAGAGGCTCAAAAGGCTTAAAATTTTCAACAGGGTTTTTAAGAGTCGGTGATCATCATGGCATCGTGACCAGGTCACTCGATCTTTCCAAATCATTTGGCCTTTGAAATACAACGCATCTCGAAAGCCCATTGACTAATCATTTATGAATGGGAGCTTTGCCCATTTTTCTAATTTTCTTTGCACTTGCAATTTTTTTTTTGTGCAGGCACTTGGACTTTAATAATTTTTTCTTTTACATAAGATGCAGCTTTTTGGCATTTTTTTTTTACGGGCATTAGCCTTGCTTTTACCAGGCTACTTTGCTTTTTCATGCCCCCTAATTTGTCGAACTTTTGGAGCTCTTATGACTTTCGAGATGCTTTCCACATTTTCTCATGACTGTCAATTATATTTGGTCAATTCTTATGCCTTGCCCCGGTGAAGGGAGATGATCACCGCTTGGGTTTTAGAAATGAATAATCAGGCCCAAGTTGGTTAAAGCAATAGATATTAGTGTTTGGGTAGAGAAGGAAATGCTCTTCTTCACCTTGGGATAAGTCAAGCTTTAATGAGAATTCATCGAAGCTATCACTAGAAGATTGATGCAAGTGAAAGTAATAAAATCTTTCTCAATCCTTCGCTCTACAACATGATCGTAAGCTCCTATGCTGCCCTAATGTAGGGTTGTTCTCGACGGGGTTCTTTGAAGGATCATCTTTATTCTGCCCAAAGGGGTGGTAAGATGTCAGCTCGGTGTTTGGGGTTGATGAAGAAAATGCCTTTATCATTTCGATCTTTGCGCTCAATGCGAATAAATCATTCGTCCTAAGAGAAGGTCGCCTTTCACTCAACTCTCAAAAGTGTTTGAATGACGTGTTTGGAAATGGCTTACCTTTCTTCATCCTAAGAACTTCTTATTTGGCATGATTAACATCTCCATTTCACTATGTCGAGATCATCTGAGTAGATCAATCTCCATAGGGAAATTTGATTCAAAATGAATAATCCACAAAACGAGAAAACAATTTTGAGATAAAAATGATGCTAAAAAAAATTGTAGAAATTTTTTTCAATTATCCATCTTTGTGCTTATCTTTAGGAAAGCGCCAAAGGTTCTTTTTTTTTTTTTGTAATGAAAATTCTCCTTTTCTTTTTTTTCTTCTTTTTTGTTTTTTGTTTTTTGTTTTTAAAGTTTGAGAAAAAGGGTACTTACCTGCGGCATGGTGACTCGGTAACCCTGTAAAGAATGTGAAAGAATATGTTAGCGCAAAAATCTTTAGAGATTGAAATGTTGGAAACGATACATTATTACCCTTCATCCGCTTTCATCCTTTGGGCGCTAGCATCTCTTAGATTCATCTTCGTGGATATTTGGTAACTTGACAATATCCTTCCCTTGCATTCGCCTTTAAATGTTTGACATTTTCTTGATTCCTTGGTGGAAGGCAATGCTTCTCTTGTCAAGGTGCAACTTTTTTTTTTTTTTTTTTTTATCACCCTGTAAGAAAGGGAGATGAAACGAATTATTTCCATACTTAATTAGGTTCAACAGAGGAACGATACATCCTTCTTGATGAATTTGACAATGTTGTTCCAGCACACTTCATTGGTGGGGGAATGAGAGGATTTTCTCTGAATCAGACATTGTTCTCCCACTCTTTATTTGACAAACTTTTGTTCTGTTCGAATCCGTCCTATATCAAAGAAAAGGACATGTCATTTTTTATACTGAAGAGAATCAAGTTTAGGAACGAGATACATCCTTTTCAAAGTCAGGCGATCAACATCCCAAGGCATCTCTCATGGAGGAAGGGATAATATTGTCATTCTGTTTCATCATTTGAATCTTTATTTGTTTAAGATGAACATGACTCAATAATGCTGTTGCGTTTGTTGGAACGATACCAAACTCGGTACTCTTGATGTCTCCTTAACAATGAAAAGAAAATCATGTCGAAACGATATCAAAAATTGATAATTGGAATCGATACGGTTTACTCTTCCTTTGAATTCGCCATTTTGGATACTTGGCAACTCCCTTCATTTGTCTCATCATGCAAAGCGAACGAGATCGATGGGCTATTTTGGCACCTAAGGCATCTCCAAACAAAGAAACTTCCCAGAACGGAATTCCATTTCATTTCGCCTTTATTGGAAGATTGGCGCCAACAAAGTATCGACGCATCCTTGCTCCTCGAGTTCCATGAGCCCAAGAAAACTACTACGTGAAGAGAGGGCATTAAGCAAAGTTTTCTTGAAATTCAATTTGGAAGGTAAACGTATAGGTTCACTTAAAACACTTCCGAATTTGCTCTTCTTTTTTTTTTGTGTGTTTTTGTTTCTTTTTTTTAAATGATGATTTTCATGAAACTGAATTCCATCATTAAAAATTTGAGTCGCACGAATTACAAAAGCAATAATTGTATTCGTGATCAAAACTCAAAATGGAAAACATGTTTCTTAACAAGAATAAAGACAATGATAAAATACAAGAAACTCTTGTATAGGTAATGGTAAAAATCAACTCTTGTCCACACTCTAAAATTCACTTCTCTATGTGGTCCAACACGAGAATGTCAAGGAGCATCACGCATAACCTGCAAATAAATGATAATGTTAGTACGTGAATGAAAGAAAATGATATCTCGGTGAGGTCGCTTCTTACGATAAAATCGAGGCGATGGTACATGCCCCACAGTCCTTATTACGGGGTTTTAGTATTTCGCCAAGATTTTATCATATGAGAAGGCATCATTAAAATAATCAATCCACGGCCATCAATCGAATGCCGACTTTTATTACAAAAGTTTCGTATGCAAAAGTTGCATTAATTTTTTTTTTTTTAAGAGATTGATTTTATGATTTTACTCTTGCAAAAAATAGAGTGGCTTCTATTTTGAGAAATCTATACAAAATGTGATTTGCATTTCAGTCCCAAAATGTGAGAAGGAAAGAGTCTGATAAAAAATGCAATCTCAATTTTTATGCCCCAACATATAATTGCAACTTGCAAGCCCCTTTTTTTTTTGGCATTATTTTTTTCAAAATGTGATTTTAAGCCCATAACTAGGAATTTAAATAAAATCATGTGTTCAACAGGGCCAAATCAAAATGTTTAGAACTTGCATTCAAATGTTCACTTGTCAAAAGTGATTGGCAATTTTCAATCATCACGAGGGCATTCGATTGATTTCCGCGAATTTCAAGATGAAAATGCAATACAAAATGAGCAAATAAAAAGAAAAATGACACTTACAATGGGTGCCGAACTGTCTTTTTTTTTTTTTTTTTTTTTTTTTACATGGACATGCACATGAGATGTGGTTCGATTTCTACTCTATACGGCTCAAAATGAAGCCATGGGATCACAGGACTGAACCAACATGCTTGTGGCTAGGTCGTGTTACCCATGACTTCGGCTTCGTCAAAGAACCAACCCGTGTCGCGTGCTTGCAGACCGGGGTGGGTACCTTCGGCGTGAAGAAAGGAATTTCGGGGTAAAGATGGGCGACTCGTACTACATGGTTGTAGTCGGAGTGGTATCCATCTCAACACCATCCTAAGTGATCCTATGCAGCCCAGGTCCGGCGGCAGGTAGTGTGCTATGGTGTAGTGCAATGCAAAGGATACATGCACAACAATTTATAGACAAACAACACTTCGTACATAGAAAAATAAACTATGCATTCCTACGCCTCCCTACAAGACAAAGGTAAGCAAACACTTCCCCTTGTACCTCCTATTCTGCGATAACATTTAACACATTTAATGTTAGGGACATACCTGGAATCCTCGTTGCCAAACAAAAATATTTTTGAACAAAATTTATATTGGCCTAAGTCCTCTAAGGTCTAAAACCAAGTCCCCAGCGGAGTCGCCAAGCTGTCGCGACCTACCCTCGGGGAGAGGGAACAGGTTTAGGGGTATTGCCTAAAGGACGGGCCTAAGGCCCATGATTAGGCGTGGGCTCTCCCGGGTCCATACCCCTCGTGACGTTAGGGTATTCTTAAGGAATTTTGCACAAAAGGAGTCGCCACTAGCCTATTGGGGTCGGCTAGAAACCAAGTGAGGCATGAGAGTGTACCTCACCTCCTACGTAACCAGAGAATCTAGGGTCGGGGACTTGATTACACTAATTGATCAATTAGTGCCCTTTCGGTACCAAATCTTGTTCATTTTAACAAAATGATTTTTGGCAAGCGGTTTGGATTGATTTCATAGCTATCCACTAACATGTGAGATCATCATGCAAGTGCAATCATTAAAGTAATAATCATAACTATCAAGATTCTAATTGCGTAAGATTAACACATGCTACTAAATAAATGCAAACATAATTAAATAGGTAAATTGAACATGCAATAAAATAAATATACGAGCAATTAAAAGCCTAATTACACTATAAAGACAATACACGATCATTTCTAATCAAAACCTACATTTTTTGGATTTTCAAAATTTTTTAATTAATTTTTTTTTTTTAAATATTTTTTTGGATTTTCGAATTTTTTTTTAATTTAATTTTTTTTAAATTTTTCGTAAAAAAAAATCTTTTTTTAAAAAATTCTTTTAATTTTAAACTTTTTTATATTTTTTTAAAAACTTTTTATTTTTTTAATTTTTTTAAAAAGGAGCGAACCGGGTCGGGTCCGACCCGGTCGGTGCGAGTCGGGTCCCGTCGAAGACCGGACCCGGGCTGGGCCTAGACCAGAATTGGTCGGGCCCTCGCCTGATTTAGGGTTGGGTCCGACCGACGGGCCCAACCCTCCTCGACGAAGCTCGCGGGCCCTAGCAGGACTGGGCCTGAACCGCGGGCCCAATCCAGTCAAAAAATTCAGCCCACAAAAAAAAAGAAACCTAAATAAACTAAGCCTGACCCAACACCCAAAAAAATCTAATAATAACCCGGTCCAATGACCTTGCTCTAGCCCAGAGAGAAATCAGCCTACGCACGCAGGCCCGGCCCGGACGGATCAAAACCCTACCTGGTTTGCGACCCACGCCCGACTTGCACGACCCGGTTCGTGGCCGAAACCCTAGGGTTTCGGGTTTCTTCGCGGCGCCGAAGGGGATGGCGAGGGGACGTCGGCGGCTCGGCGGCGGAGACGCGGTGGGGGCGGCGACGACGCGCAGCCAGCAGCAGGGAGGCGGCGGTTCGGCGAGGGGCGGTGACGGCCGGGGTCGGCGAACGGAGCTCGCCGCGGGTTGTGCGGCGAGGGACTCAACGACCGGCTCGGGTGAAGCGGCGGTGGCGCGAGGATCGGTGAGCGGGAGCGGGCGGTGTCGTGGGGGCTCGGGATCCGGTGTTCGGGCGGGGGGGCGGGCCGGAGGCGAGCTATTGCGGGACTTGCTCGGAAGTCTTTGCGGCGGCGGCGGGGGCGGCGAGCACTGGACGGAGGTGGCGTGAAGTCGAGTCGTCGTAGCTGCAGCAGGGGTTGCAGACGCGCGGGCTGTAGGCAGGTTGGGGCGCGGCGGTGGTGCGAGGATCTCGCGGACGAGCAGCTCTTTCCTTCCTCCCTCTCTCTCGGGTTCTTCGGTTCTCTCCCCCAGCTCCCCCCTATTCCGTGCCTCCCCCTTCGGTTCGAGCTCCCTCCTTTTCCCCTTTTTTTGTCTTTTTTGCAGGTTTTTTGCGCGGGGCTAGCAAGAGGAGAAGACTGGACGCGGGCCGGGCAAAGGGGAAACGGGCCGGGCGCACGCAAGAGAGAGGAAAAACAGAGGGCCGGGTTGGGCCCAGGCCAAATTCGACCTGACTCGGCCCCTCTTGCGTCCTCTTTCGTGTTTTTCTTTTGTTGTCTTTTTTTCTCTTTTTTTTTTATGTTTTCCTTTTTAATAATTTTTTTGTTTTTGTTTTTTGTTTTAGTGACTAATTTCTAATTTTGTACACAATTAAGTCCTAAATAAAATGGCGAAATTTAGGTGTCAACAATGGGGAAGTCGTTAAGGGATTTTAATGCAATAGACTTGAGAATTCGACCAGGAATCGATTGCTCGACCGTGTTGATCTGCAAGGGTTATTACGGCACTGTCGAAATCGATCAGAGACCGGAGATAGGTCGATTTGACCGAGATATGTGATCAGAGTGTGGGTGATTTCACTTGATTTCAAAATGCTTGTCGATTGGCACTAGACCGATTTTTCTGTCGTTTTGGTATCTGGTGCCCGTGATTGAAACATCGAGATTTTCACGACAATCGAGAATCACCAATGTATTGAAGATTTGCATTGTGACTTGAGATAAATCGATCACGGGTCAATTGCACTTAAAATTCCTAAAAGCTACCCGGTAGAATAGGTCACACTAAAATCGTATCGGATTGAAATTAACCGTGAATTTGAACCTAATTTCAGAAATTGAAAGTTCTGTCATGTCACGATCTATTTTAGGAACATCGACTCATCCTTCGAAGAATTTTCGGAGATTTCGAGATTTTTACGGAAAATTGATTCGGATGTTGCGGAAAATAACGGAAATTCGGATGGGCTAAGTCGAAGGAAATTTGGACTTCCAAGCCGAGCCTTTGGGTGTTGGGGACTTGCGGAAAATTGTATGGAATTTTCTTTCAACGAAATCGGACCTCGAATTGGAGAAATCGGAGAGGAATTTGAAGTTTAATTTGGTGAAATTCGGAACCATGGAAGGGGCTACAATTTTGACTTCAATTTGGATTAAATTGTGGCATTATCTTGTTAGAAAGTAATAGGGGGACCATAGGATAAGTTTGAAGGCTTTTTGGACCTTGCATTAATGAGTTGAGACATTTAATCTCGACTTTTCCCCTTTTCTTTTCCCATCTTCTCGAGCAATCTTCCTTAACCGACTCCATCTCCAACGGTTTCCGCTTTGCTTTTCACTTTCTTTTCCCTCGACCCTGCAACCCACCGAACCAGCTGACCTTGCTTTCCTTTCATTTACTTCTTTTTTCTCTTTCATTTTACTTCGAGCAACCCCACGTAATTCTGTCCCCCAACCGAAACCCCACGCTCACGCAGCTCTCCACCGAAGACCCCCTGCCCCACGTCCATTTCCCCTCCTTCTCCTTCAGCATCATCATCCGTAGCCCATCACGCCACTTCCCCTCCATTTCTCTGCCCCGTAAATGCTGTAACCCCACCGAAATTCAACGCAGCTCTCCCTTGTTGACTCCCAGCAACGAAGACCGAAACTGCTCCTCTTCCTTCGCCCACGCGTCTTCAGCTCACCGAAGCCCCCCTCGAGGTCACGCCTGCATTTCCCCTGCTTCGCCCTCGTCCTCAGCGCCAGAATTTCCTCGTGTCTTCTCCAATTTCATCGAGCAGTCCACCGAGCCAAGCAGCAGCCCAGCGAGTTTCACGAGCCCAGAACAGTCCAGCAAAATCAGCCCGTCTTCGGCCCATCTTCAGTTTTGGTCAAGCCCATTTGAAGCCCACAAAGTCAAGCCCATTTCCAAGCCCAAGCCCGCGAAGCAAGCCCAGCTCAACTCAATAACAAATCTCAATTTGGATAGATTTGTTGGGCTAGTTCTAGGCTCGATTTAAGCCCGTTGGTGTTGCCGTGAACTCAAGTTTCAGCCGCTGTCGCGCTGCCGTCCCGATGAACCGGTCTTCATTTTAAACCGATGAGTTTAACTCACTAATCCTCGTTTAGTATGTTAATTATGCTTAAGGGTTGATTAGTTTAGGCTAAGATGGATTAGGTGGTTAGTTAGATTAGATTAGAGAATTTAATTAATTGCCGATGCATGTTAGGTGGTTAGTTTTATGTAATTAGCAAGTAGATAGGCTCTTATATTTATTTAGCAAGTCTCAGAATTTTTTCCGGGCCCGTTCCAACATATAATTAGGCTTTATAGGCCTAAGTATGCGTTTTTGGTATTTATTGTATTTATATATTAATTTTCATAATTATTTAATTATTTATTTATTTTTCGAAAATTCAACCAGGATAGTAGGTGACCGGAATTTTATGCGATTCTTTGTGGTGTGGTTTGTTTATTTATTTGAGCTCTAAATTGTGCTGAATTAATTTAATTGTGATTTTAGGATTTTATTCATAAATTAATTAATTTTGGTAATTAATTGGAGAATTACTGGGCGTCAGTCTACAGCGCCAAAAATCTATTTTTGAGACTGTTGAAAATAGTGGGAGGTTCAAAAGTGAAAATCTTGTATTTTGACTAAAGCCGGCCGTATACCCACATACGTGTATTTTTATTGGGTATGATAAAATTTGAGAATTCATTGGTTGATTAGAATGGTATATTGTATCAGCTTGCGGGCTTGATACTTCAGCTTTGAATGGCAGTATATCCTAAGTATCGCATAGCTTCGGAGAGCATTAGAGTTCGCATAGCTTCAGAGAGCAAATAAAGTTTGCACTCTCTTCTCACTCCCCCGAGCTACCTCTCTCTCTCCCTCTCTCTCTCTCTCAGTTTCTCTATTTTCTTCTCTGGTTCTCTCTCCTTTTGCTGGTCGTGCATCAAAGTCATATACATTAGGGGTGAGCATGAATTTAGGATAAAACTGAGAACCTGAGATTCGGATTGGTGGGAATCAGTCTCGTTCTAGGTTTTAGGGTATGTAGGGTAGGTTTCAGGTTCCAACACACCTAGAATCTAAAATTTGGAACAAGTCTTTGTATTTTGCTTGTCCTATGTTTTTACATAATCTTGCGACATTTTATGGTGTCCAATAATGAGTGTGTATAAGTTTTCATTTCAGTGATATCCATGATTAGGACTTTTACTTCATATTTTTTGTGTATCGAAATATGATTTGTAAATAGTTCATTATAACAAATGGTGTTCAATAAAAGTCAAGATTCACTATAATTGTTCAATTAAGAGTACAAATGAAACTTGGATAGACCTTAGAACCTTTGATAGGGTAAGCTTTGGATTCTAAAAATTAAGAATCCTGTTCTGGTTGATGGGCCATAACCTTAAATCGCTGACCCCTAATATACGTAGGCTTGTTTACTAGACTTTGACAGAGGGAAAGTCATCTCACAACCTAGAATAGGCAACCGCCTAAGACTTACTAAAATTTTAAATTACTTAGCTCCTCACGTCCATAATTTCCGGCATGTTCTTTGACATTATCTTCACTTCTTGCGTGCCGGCTGGATAAATAGGTTGGTCATCTCCTGATTTGTCGGGATCATGTGGTCTCGGCTGCACATGTTTTCTCTTTTTTTCTTTTTCTGGAGTTACTTTTGTTTTCTGTGTCCGCAAGAGAAAGAGCTCCACAGGCTACACCTATTCCTGGAGAAAATTCCATCCCTCTTTGGCATTAAAAGGGAGTAGCATGAAGACAACCGAGAAGATGAATTCTTCCATGCACGCAATATTATCTAACGTGTGGACTTGTTTTGTTTCTTTCATTGATTCCCTCCATGGCAGCCAAAATGTCTGAAAACGATCACTTGTATCGATTAAAATAATTAGTCAATGAAAAATATTTTCAATATCGATAACAATTTATATTCATATATTTTTGTGGATGTTGAAAATGTATTTTGTTTATTGACTTTTGTAAGCTATACAAATGATCATTTTAAGAAAATATTTTTAAATTAGTCATTTTCTATGAAACAAACATGGTCTCTTTCATGTGTAATAATTGAGATTGGGTTCTTCATTGTGTATAATTAGAGAGCTTGTCATGAGTTCTCTACAAGCAAGAACAAGCAGAGCATTCCTTCAATTAAACAAAGGATCTCGTGTGAAACCATATGAGGTTCTTTTCTATTGAGCATTCCTTCAGCTAAAGAGAGACCGCCATTTCCTCAAAATATACTGGTTCCATAAAAGTCTAGTCCTAATATCCAAAATTAAACAAGGATCTCGTGTATAATTAGAGAGCTTGTCATGAGTTCTCTACAAGCAAGAACAAGCAGAGCATTCCTTCAATTAAACAAAGGATCTCGTGTGAAACCATATGAGGTTCTTTTCTATTGAGCATTCCTTCAGCTAAAGAGAGACCGCCATTTCCTCAAAATATACTGGTTCCATAAAAGTCTAGTCCTAATATCCAAAATTTTTCCAAGATACAATGGAATGAATATGAAGACATGTTTCGACTTCAACTACAGTAAAACCACCGCTGTCTCCATAGAAGCTTCGTTTGGTCGAAATTGGTTGCCATTGCATTGCCTCACCGCAATATACTGGTGAGCTACCATCCAAGGACCATCAAAGAGCACATCGTCATAAGGAAAAACTCATTGCCCCGGTCAGTAATCGAGAGAGAGAGAGAGAGAGAGAGAGAGAGAGAGAGAGAGAGAGAGAGAGAGAGAGAGAGAGATTGGAAAATGAAAGGCGTAGGGGCACGCGCAATTTCCGCAAGAAAAGTTCTCGCAAGAAGACGATTTCTTTCTCATGCAGAAGAAAACAAAACAAGACTTCAACGGGTGGACAGTAGAAGAAGCCCTCTCTCGTTGCCGACGGCAAAGGAGACAAGAAAAGGGACCAACTTTGGTACGTAAACATAGTGTTATTCACATAGAAGAATGGGAGACATATAGACCTATCGAATCCTAATACATGTCCGAACCAGGAACACATAAGAAAAAGTAAGAGATTGGGCAAAGGTTCGTTTTCTTGCAATGATCTTAATTTACCAACTTGGGTATAAAATAACGAGAAGTAATTATGATGATCTTATTCAATCCTAATTCGTTGATTAGTGACGGAGTGACTGGTTAAGACTTGTGACCCTCCTCAAATCAATAATGAATAAGGTGGCTTGTAGAAAATTTTCTTTACATTAGTGATAAATGCTCCAATTATTTAAAATAAATTGTGGATAGAAAACCCTTTGTATCATGGCATGTACTTATATAATTTCTCTTTTTCCCACAGGAATCTAGAGCATATAAGTTTTGATGGAAATCACGTATATGTGTCGCGAATTACCTTTTTTGTCCCTCCGAGAGGAGGGAGGGGGGGAAGATATAGGTTTAGGGGTATTGCTTAAAATATGGATCTATAGCTCTCGTTTAAGATACAGGCTCTTTTAAGCTCGCACCTCATGCGATGTTAGGTATTTAAGTTGACGCTATGAGTATATTCTAATGAGAAGTCACCACTAACCTATTGAGATCGACTAGAAATCAAGTGAGGTATAAGAGCGTATCTCACTTCCTACGCAACTAAAGATTTAGGGCTGGGGAGTTGGTTATATTGATTGATTAACTAATGCATTTTCGGTACCTAATCTTGTTCATTTCAAAATATATTTGTCAAGCAGTTTGGATTGATTTTAAACTTATCAATTAACATGGAAGGTAATCATGTGGGTGCAAAATCATTAAAGTAATAATCAACAACCAAGGAAGAATTAAATTAATTGAAAGGAAAAACAAGCATTTAATGCTAGTTAATAAGAAAGATACCATTCCTAACTAAGCCAAAGGTAAATGAAAATTAATATACTGAAAGCACACAAACAATTGATAATTCGTCTCAAAAAAGAAAACGAGGAAACCCCATCACAAAGCCCTAAGAGTTTGTTTAATTTTGAGCACGATTTTTTTATCAAGTGATTTCACACTTTTTTATGCTAAACCTTTTTTAAACCAAGATTAACATGAAAAATCTAATGAAACTAGTCAAAATCTAATTTCTAAAGTTTTTCTATTTTTTTTAGCTTTTTCCAAAGAATTCTGAGTTTAACCCGGACCATAGAGGTCCAGGTTGGGTCGGGCCTGGTCCGACTGCGGCCCTAACCTGATGGGTTCGGGTTATTTCAATAAAGAAAGCCCAAATTTATAATTACCCTTTAAGTGATCTAAGCTCAAAGTCAAAATCAGCCCACACGCTTAGTGCAGATTCACAAAAACCTCTAACCCATGTTTCTATTCTTTTATTATTCCATTTTTCCTTTTCTATTTCTTTCCTTTTTCTTGTTCGTACCCACCCCTTCACCGAACATCCGCACCCACGTCACGCTCACATTCCAACAGATCAATATATTCACTCATCCTAAGCAAAAGCCGTCGAGATTAAGACTAAACCTCTCCATTGTTCTTACTGAAGATGCAGAACTGAAAGCTTCTCATTTGTCCACCATCCATCCTCACCCTTTACGAAAGTCACGGTTGGCCACCATCCATCACCGGAACGATGAACGCAAAACACACCACGCACACGAAAGCAACAGTAATGAAGAACAGAAGCGAGGAATCGCGACCGTGACCAACGAAATGTGAACAAAGGGATCTACGGTTTCGGTAAGACGGACATACCTTTCACGAGTACCACAGAGGCATTTCGAGCGCTTGGTGGGCATCAACTGGAGGGCCAATGATCACTCAACCCGTCAACCGGGACATCAAACGGCGATCGAGATAGAAACAGACAACCACGCAGGGTCCAGAGGCAACAAAATGCAGCACCTCCGGGTTCGGAACTCGAGCGAACCGAAGAACCGCGAGCCCCGGTCCGGCGGCCCGAAAACAGAGCGACGCGGAGTGCACCTATGCGCTCGGGCGATGGGGCCCTGCCAGGCTCGGCAACGGCGGACAGTGGGCGGGCTCGGGATGGATCGAGCCATGACCGGCCGCCTTGGTGTCGTCGAGACGGGATCCTCGGGCCGAAGTGTCTGAACTAAAAAAAAAATAGACTTACCAGAAGAACGACAGACGCCGGGAAGTGGGGTCTCGAGCGCGGCCGAGCTTCTCTCTTGCTCTCTACCCTCTCTCAACTCTCGACTTCTCTCTCCGCTCTCACTCTCAGTCGTTCTCTCAACCTTTCTCTCGGACCTCACTCTCTTTCCCCAAACAAATCCCCCCTTCTAGCCGACTCTCCCTCTCTCGCTTTTAAGCTCCGACTCTCCCTCTCTAGCTTTTAAGCTCGACCAGCAATCGCGCATGGCTCCTGCCACTACCAGCTGCCTTGCCGGCCTAGCCCCGATCCTGGATGATGCTGCGCGATCCTCTGCCTCGCTTGCTCCTCTGGCTTGTACCTTGGTGAAGGAAGGATGAAATAAATTTCCTCTTGCATGAAAACCCGACGAAGAAAAATAATCCACATATATACTCGCTATAGAGAAATTAGATCTCTCTTCAATTCAAAATTCTCATTAGAGACTCTGTCATTCCTTGCCTAAGATTTTCACGTTCTTGCAGTGGGTGGGGCTCTAATTTTTGGATGACAGATTGATCTTCTTAATTGCTGCAACCCCGAGACCAAGACTTTGGTACGGCGTAACCACTTGCAAATGCATTGTAAAAAGAGTAATTTTGTTTGACGATCTGAAGATGCGAATATACAGACACGAGTCACTAAATAAACTGGGATCATTCAGACTCAACAAATGACTATATCTAGTCTTAGTAATATATATGTTGACACCTTAAATTGCCCAATCGACTATCAACTTGGACTTGATAAGACCAAGCAAAAAGACAAAGCTAACATAATTTTGCTCAACAACTATAGATAAGGCGATGAGGAGTTGCTGACAAGCGATATAAGAGGAAATTACTAAGTATTGAGCCACGAAATGTCAATAAGTAAATTTTGGTTCAATCATCTAAATAGAATTGCAAAGATTGTTTATATCAGCATCATCTGTGCCATGTAGGACGGTGTCACATCAGCGATTTCTTGTTAAAATTGGTTCGAATGAGTAAATTAAAAAAAATTTAAAATATTTAAGACTAAATTAATAGATTATCAAAATGTTTAGGATTAATTTTTTATAGTTGAAATATTTAGAACTAAATTGGCAAGTTGTCAAAATGTTTAAGACCGAATAGATTTAAGACTTTTTGTACAATTTTCTCATTGTTTTACAATCCTAAATAATTGACAATGTTGGACAAAACAAGCAATCGAACAATAAAACTTCAGTTAAAGAGATAATTCAAGTCAATTTGAGGAAATGCAAGTAAAATAGGACTTCTTGCTTTCGCATCAAGTGAGTTCATCCATCTGGACACAAACACGATTAATTACCAAGCACGTCAATTGTTATAATAGTAATTGATTACAAAAAAACCATAGAAACTAAAGATTAAATTAAATTACAAAATATCCATAAACACAGCTTTAACTATGTAAAAGAAGAAATTTAGGTAAGGTAATAGGACAAGCATAATATAGGAAAGCATATAATTAGAATAAAAAAGAAATTAGATAGGTGGTAAAACATTAAATAATGGCAGTTAGTAAAGGCCCTACATGGGAGCTTTGCATGGATGTGTCGCCCCATAAAGGCCGCTTACAATACTTTTTGGGGAAAAAGGACATGACAATTATCATAACTTTTGTACAGTACTTATTCAACTGCTATATTTTTCTTTCTCATTTTCTTGAGTGTCATAGCTTAGTACATCACTCACTTGAATGTTATAACTGTTTTTTTATCACTTGAGTCATATATAACTTTTCATGCGATCTTTTGAGTGCCGTGACTTTTTAAAACGTTCACCACGAGTCTTATATCATGTCGAATTTTCAGCACTTGGGTGAATGTTTTAAAAAAAATTATGGCACAAAGTGATTAATTGAAAGTTATAGTACTTCTAGAAATTATGGCACTCAAGTCGTCGAAAAATAATATTATCGTAGTTAAAAAATTATGGCACTTGGGACATGCAGTCCTTATCCCCACTACTTTGATATATGACTTTCTCATGCACTCATGCAGAAGAAAACAGAGAAAAGGCTTAAAGCCTTGTCGCGACCTCTTTTTTCGGCGCCCGCGATCGGGTACGGGCGTCGGCAGAGGATAATGGCTCGGCTGAAATTAGTTATGCCCGGACTCTCCCAAGTCCACCAATTCATGACTTTAATAGTCTAAGTTTTTAACTTGTAAGTCAATTTTTAAAATGGAGTCGCCACTAATTGATTTGGGGTGGGTTGATTAGAAACCCAAGCGAAGTATCGAGAGAAATACTCACTCCTGCGCAACCAGAGAAATTAGGATCGAGCACTTGATTACACTAGTTAATCACTAATGCCCTTTCGGTACCTAATCTTGTTTAAACCTTGGGTTTTTTGGATGTTTGAGGGATTTTCCATGCATTTTTGGGAGGAAAAACATTTTTGAGTCTTTTTCTAATTTTTTGGACATAAAAGGGATTTTTTTTTTGGTATTTTTGGAAAAATACAAGTCTTTTTGGCTTTTTCATGAATTTTTGGTTTTTTTTTGGATTTTTGGCATTTTTTGAAAATATAGAATATTTTTGATTTTTTTGATTTTTCGGAAAATAAAATATGTTTATCATTTTTTATTATTTTTCGATTTTCTGGAAATTAAAATATTTTTAAATATTTTTCGAAAATAAATTATATTTTGGATTTTTTGGAAAATAAATTATTTATTTATTTAAAATATTATTTAAAATAAAATTTAAAAAAGCCGACTGGGTCGAATCCGTGGGTTGGGTCCAACCGGGTCGTTGACCCGAACGAGACGGGCCCGCATAGCGGGCCCGACTCGTTTTTTTTTATTATAAATTTATCATTCTTTTTCGCGGCCCAGGAGCCCGTTTTCAAAAAAATACCGGGCCGACCCGATGACCCGGTTCGGCGAAACCCTACCCGACCCGGATCGCGACCCGAACTCCGCCGCCCCCGGGATTTGCGGAATCCCTACCCGGTTCTCGATCCGGGTCCGACCCAACAACCCGGGATCGCGACCCGAAAAATCGGGAACCCTAGGGTTTTTGAATCGGGGGCGCCGAGGAGGTGCAACGGCAACGATGGCGAAGACGGCGGCGACGGCAGCGATGACTAGACTTATGGAGAGGGAGATGGCGACGGCGACGGAGATAGCGCGATACCTGCTTGGCGACGGCGCGACAAGGACGAAGATGGCGGCGACAGCGAAACCTTACCCGAGTCCCCTCCCCTCCTGCGTCTCTCTCTCTCTCTACCCTCTCCTCCGGCGAGGCCCAGATCTACGGTTGCGAACCCTCGGACCTCCCCTGAAGTCTCTCAGTGGGTTGTCCGAGGTTTGCAAGCCCTAGATCCGACTCTCCCTCTCTCTGTGTGTTCGTCTCTCCGGCAGAACCTCTCCCTCTCCGGCCGCGAGCCTTCGGATCTGGGCTTGCTCGTCCTTGGCCCCCTTTCTGAAGTCTCTCAGTAGGAAGCACGAAGCTTTACAGCCTTCGATCGTTCTCGGCGTGCCTCCTCGACGACGGAAACAGGGGCCTATTTATAGGCGAGGGGGCGAGCGGTCGACGGAGCTTTGACCGCCGATCTTTGCAAGCCGAATGGCCTCCGCCAGCCGAACCGACGTCCCATCCGCCACATGTTCGCCAGCTGCCCCCCCACGCGCGTCGCCGTCCGTCCGCTCATCCGGCGTCGCGCCCTCTGCACGTGCGCTGTAGAGGCAGACGGAGGAAGAAGATGACCCGGCTGGGCCGGGCTGAGGCAGAAATGGGCCTCTCGGGCCCATGTGAGGGCTATACGCTTCTTTTTTTTCTCTTTTGTGTTTTTTCTCGCTTTTCTTGTTTTTTTTTTTTTCGTTTTTTCGTTCATTATATATATATATATATATATATATTTTATCCGAAAAAGATAAAATAAAATAAAGTAAAACCTAATTAATTAAAAGGAAATTTTAGGCGTCAACAGCTGCCCCTCTTTGAAGGTGAGCTCGCAGAGGTTGCATTCAAAGATAAATTGATGCCTAAATTTTATTCGTGCATGCGTAGCAGATTATATTTTATTTGGGACCTATTATTCTATGCGGAAAAAGAGCAATATAACTTTACACATACTAAGACAAATAAGAAGATACCTGTAGTTACTTACCGGGAGTGAGTGAGATAGGGTGTGAACCCCGAGTTTGGCAAGTATCAAGGCGTCATCTTACCTGGTGATATGAAGAGGTTGCTTTTCCAGGGCTCGAACCATTCTTCGGTCGCCTGTTAAAACAATCAATGGTTTGTCTAGGACCCGAACCATTCTTCGGTCGCCGTGACGGGAAATTGCTTCTCCAGGACCCGAACCATTCTTCGGTCGCCTGTTAAAACAATCAATGATTTGTCTAGGACCTGAACCTTTCTTTGGTCGCCTTGACGGGAAATTGCTCCTCCAGGACCCGAACCATTCTTCGGTCGCCTGTTGGAGCAATCAGTGGTTTGTCTCGGACCCGAACCATTCTTCGGTCGCCGTGATGGGAAATTGCTTCTCCAGGACCCGAACCATTCTTTGGTCGCTTGTTAAAATAATCAATGATTTGTCTAGGACCCGAACCTTTCTTCGGCCGCCTTGACGGGAAATTGTTCCTCCAGGACCCGAACCATTCTTCAGTCGCCTGTTGGAGCAATCAGTGGTTTGTCTCAGACCCGAACCATTCTTCGGTCGCCCGCTAAAACAATCAATGATCTGTCTAGGACCCGAACCTTTCTTCGGTCGCGTTGACGGGAGATGCACCGACCTTTCTCAGGGCATCTCATTTGTGGGTGCCTCATTTGTATCGAGGACACCAGTTGGTACCCGACCTTTCTCGGGAGATGTACCAACCTTTCTCAGGGCATCTGTTTTGTGGGGGTGTCTGACCTTTGTCAAAGACAACAGCTAGTACCCGACTTTTCTCGGGAGGATGTGCTGACCTTTCTCAGGGCATCGATTATGGAAGATACCTGGACATTCACAAGCATATCAAAGAGTACCTGGATATTCACAAGTACTAACCTGAAGGATATTTGGGCCTTTGCAGGCGTCAAAATGGGTATTTGGCTGATCATAGGTATTGAAGGGGTACTTGGATGATCACAAGTATGAATTCTTGGGGGATACTTGGACATTCACAAGCATCGAAGGGGTACTTGATAATTGGAAATATCAAGGACATACCTTGGATATTTGTGAAGGTGTCCCACCTCTTGGCAATTGGGAAATATCGAGGGCGTACCTGGGATATTCGTGAAGGTCTCTCACCTCCTGGTAGTTGGAATATCGAGGACGTACCTTGGATATTCATGAAGGTCTCTCACCTCCTGGTAATTGAGAATATTTAGGACGTGCCTCGCATATTCATGAAGGTCTCTCACCTCCTGGTAATTGGAATATCGAGGGCGTGCCCCACATATTCGTGAAGGTCTCTCACCTCCTGGTAATGGGAATATCGAGGGCGTACTTGAGATATTCGTGAAGGTCTCTCACCTCCTGGTAATTGGGAATATCGAGGGCGTACCTGAGATATTCGTGAAGGTCTCTCACCTCCTGGTAATGGGAATATCGAGGGCGTGCCTCGCATATTCGTGAAGGTCTCTCACCTCTTGGTAAATGGGAATATCGAGGACGTACCTAGGATATTCGTGAAGGCCTCTCACCTCCTGGTAGTTGGGAATATCGAGGGCGTACCTGGGATATTCATGAAGGTCTCTCACCTCCTGGTAAAGGGGAATATCGAGGACGTACCTGTGATATTCGTGAAGGTCTCTCACCTCCTAGTAATTGGGAATATCGAGGTCGTGCCTCGCATATTCGTGAAGGTCTCTCACCTCCTGGTAATGGGAATATCGAGGGCGTACCTGAGATATTCGTGAAGGTCTCTCACCTCCTAGTAATTGGGAATATCGAGGGCGTACCTGAGATATTCGTGAAGGTCTCTCACCTCCTGGTAATGGGAATATCGAGGGCATGCCCCGCATATTCGTGAAGGTGTCTCACCTCCTGGTAAATGGGAATATCGAGGACGTACCTGGGATATTCGTGAAGGTCTCTCACCTCCTGGTAATTGGGAATATCGAGGGCATACTTGGGATATTCATGAAGGTCTCTCACCTCCTGGTAAAGGGGAATATCGAGGACGTACCTGGGATATTCGTGAAGGTCTCTCACCTCCTGGTAATTGGGAATATGGAGGGCGTACCTGGGATATTCGTGAAGGTCTCTCACCTCCTGGTAATGGGAATATTGAGGACGTGCCTCGCATATTCATGAAGGTCTCTCACCTCCTGGTAATTGGGAATATCGAGGGCGTGCCCTACATATTCGTGAAGGTCTCTCACCTCCTGGTAATGGGAATATCGAGGGCGTGCCCCGCATATTCGTGAAGGTCTCTCACCTCCTGGTAATGGGAATATCGAGGATGTGCCTCGCATATTCGTGAAGGTCTCTCACCTCCTGGTAATGAGAATTTGAATGTAGCACAAGGCTTACCTGGATGGCCGCAGGCACTCAAAGGGGCTGGAACACTTGGGTAGCCACAGGTGTACAAAGTACTAGAATACTTGGATGAACACAAGTATTTAATGATACGACTTGGGACCACTCAGCTGGGTCCAAGTGTCACGATAAGAGAGCATACCTGGGTAACCGCAGGCACACAAAGCAGTGGAATGCTTGAACAGCTACTAATATTCTTCGGGGACAACTCGGGCCAGTTGAGTGTCATGAAAAGGGAGTGCCTGGGCAGCGGTGGGTACTTGACGATATGGGGATATCTAATCAGCAGTAGGTATTCAAAGATAAAGGGATACTTGGTCAGTCACAAGTATCAATACTCTGGGGACAACTCGAACAGGTCGAGTGTCAAGAAAAAGGGAGTATCCGAACGGTGGCCGGTACTCAAAGACAATGGGGATACCTATACAGTAGTAGGTATTCAAAGATAAATGGATACTTGGTCAGTCACAAGTATCAATACTCTGGGGGCAACTCGAACAGGTCGAGTGTCAAGAAAAAGGGAGTATCCGAACGGTGGCCGATACTCAAAGACAATGGGGATACCTAGATAGCAGTAGGTATTCAACGATAAAGGGATACTTGGTCAGTCACAAGTATCAATACTCTAGGGACAACTCGAATAGGTCGAGTGTCAAGAAGGAGTACTCGGCAAGTGGTGAATATTCAAAGACAACAGGATACTTAGACAGTTGTAAGCACCCAAACTCAAGGGACGACTCGAATAGGTCGAGTGTCAAGAAGAGTAGTACGGACAAAGTGGTAGGTACTTTAAGACAAATGCGGATAGGGATATGCTTACCTGGCAATATCTCTGATCTCTGAGAGTATGTCTACTATTTGCACAATATGCACACATGATTGTATATACTGTAAATTCATGAGTTCAAATGGGATTCATGCATGATAATTTTATCAGTAGATGTCTTGAGCATGCCAGATGAGGGATTTTCAGTCTGAAAGGACTTTCCGCTCGCTCTCATGGAAAAGGTTATCCTGACCATTGATGCAAGATTTATAAGGACCACATTATCTCACTGTCATCATGTCAACAAGGGTCCAAGTATTCTCGCAAGTGATACGACTTTACTAATGTGAGAGGTCTTTGTTGAAATTGTGATGAAGACTTGGTCAACGGCTCATCAAATGGGACCGTCGAGGTCGAAGCCGATGGACGAAAATGCTGCATGATCATCTCCGGGTTTACAAGTCAAGAACCCTGCGAAAAGAGATAGAGTAATCTTGCTCGTACTTCTTCGAGCGGTGTTTATGCACATATGAAATCCTACGTTAATTGAAGTACCCTAGTCTGAAGAGACTTTTACAATGGGACACAATGTAGGCTTGACTTATGTGTAACAGGGTGAGAATTGGTGATTGCCTTGGCATTTGTCACTAGTCTTTTTTCTCATTGTTAGAAGGAGGCTTTATCAATCGAACCACATCAGCAACTTCTCTTGGGA
Source organism: Eucalyptus guilfoylei (assembly GCA_016097605.1). Lineage (NCBI taxonomy): Eukaryota > Viridiplantae > Streptophyta > Magnoliopsida > Myrtales > Myrtaceae > Eucalyptus > Eucalyptus guilfoylei. The sequence goes on along the minus strand of CM027867.1, from coordinate 57,135,682 downwards.
ATACAATTGACTGCATTTTTTGTTGGGGGCATTGGCCTTGCTTTTACCAGGCACACTGCTTTTTCATGCCCCTAATTTTTATCCCAACTTTTCATTTATGGGCATTTGACCTTGCTTTTACCAGGTACACTGCTTTTTTTATGCCCCTAGTTTTTTTATTTTTGTTGCTTGAGGAACTGAAATAGGCAAGTTCAATCGAAGTAGCATTATTTAGACTCTTGAGTCTTCATCTTGAGCCGATGCTCTAGGCTATGGCAATAACTTCTGCTTTGTCTCAATGTGAGGGTAAAATTACAAACTCACTTGGGTTGTACAATGCATATAAGTGTATAGAAAATGAATTGCTTTTCGTCATTCTAAGGCACTTAAATTAACGCGAGTGTTCATATGCAATAAAGACACCCGAAGATTGATGCAAGTGCGAGCAAGAAAATTTCTATCCCTTTTCTCACCTTGTGATGCTGATTTGCCCTGTCTTTGACATGCCCCAGTGTGGGGTGATTCTTGATGAGAGGAGCTTCACCGATGTATGGGGCTCAAAAGGGGGTGAGCAATGAAATGCCTCTCACTGTTTTGGTTATCGTACCATTCGCGAGAGAACTCTTTATCCTGTAGTCATGGAATCTTCTGCACTCATCTCACAAGTGTATAGATGGGGGATTGTGTGTAGGGTATGGCTTGCCTTTCATCATCCTGAGGCGCCTCATCCAGCATGCTCGATCAATCTTATACTCTTCATTCAGCTGTCTATTTTGATAATCCTTAGTGGAATCAGTGATTTAGACAGACAAAGTCATCATGCAAAATCCATTTGGAAAAGGCATGCAACATTTTAAATGTGGTGGAATTTGTACTCTCTGAACAAATGAATGGTTTTGGCTCAAAAAGACCTTGTTGGCAACTTTAAGGGTCAACAGGATGGTGTTTCCAAATATGTTAAATCTTGAATATCAAAAGGGTTATTCACAAAGGGGTGTCGATGGTTGTCCCTATTGATTAGGGATATGACACATGAATGATCAGCCAAGGATTGGGAATCTGATCGGGCATCTTTGCTTTTGTCCCTGCAGAAGAGAAGATGTACAAGTAGATCAATTAGTCTGGCCAAAATCAAATGTGACTTGAGGCCTGAAGATTTTCTGTCATTTGCTTTGGTGATTATTTAGGACGCCATTTCATTTAGGAGAGCTTATCAGAGTTTGACATGTCTTTGCTTGATTTGTTATCCGCATTTTTTACCGGTCAAGTGATCCTGCAACAGATAAAAGGGATCATGTTAGTCAGAAGCTCTTTCAAGAGTCGAATAACTTGGAAGCGATACAACATTACCCTTCACTGGTTTGCAGATGATGGTGATCCTGCAACAGACAAGAGGGAGCGTGTTAATCATGAACTCTTTCAAGAGTTGAATAACTGGAAGCGATACAATTTTGCCCTTCACTAGTTTGCAAATGATTGGGTGGACCTGAAGTGAGAGAGGGATACAAAGTCCTACGTCCCTTGTTTTCTTAGGTCAAATATTCTCCCACTTTTGCAATTGCAGGAGAAGCAAAATTTTTATTTTTTCTTCTCTTTTTTCTACCAAGCGGCTAATTGCCGCGTCAGGGATTCGAACCCTCAACTTCGGACCATTTTGCTTCCTCCCGGGTACCACTCGGCTAGAGGCGCCGATGGTGTCCATAGGGCGCTTCTTTTTTCATTTAACCGAACCGGCTCTTGGACGACACATCCTTTCATACCAAGTTAGGTAAATCGATATGGGTCACTTGATTTGCCCAGATTAACCATTAAGCTTGTTTCTTGAATCCTATGCTTCCTGTCAATAGGAGAAAATATGTCAAAAGTGAATTCAGATACTGGGAGTATTGGAAACGATACCAAATTACTCTTCCCCAGAGTTTATATTTGCTGACTCCTAGGGATATTTGAATGTCAATGATGGCCTTTTGCCTTTGACATAGTTCAATGTGTCTTTTGATTGGCCCTCCTCATTTGTGGCCCTGCGTACACGATTGATGATCTGCAACGCCTTTCTTCTTTGGAATTCTATCTTTGACCATATGACCATTAGTAGCATTGAACAAAGTCATGTACTTCAAGCTTCTATGGAATCTGAAATAGGGGGCTAGAGACCACTTCAACTGTTTGGATTTCCTCCCTGTTGACAATAGCCAATTCAAAGGAAGAGGAGAAGTTCCTTTTCTGCACTTCTTGGCTTGTCAAAGCTGAAAATCCCATTGATGAAACCACAGCATCTAGTTGCTCGGGCACGTTGAGGGAATAAGATGTTGCTCCGTTTTGAGAAGGAGTTGGATAGGAACGAGATGTAGTGCGTAGAGCTCCTAGGGACGGCTTGATTTCAACCGTATGCCTGTACCTATTACGTCATATCTTTCGTTTCCTGCAAATAGAAGAGAAAGGACATCATTTCCAAAATTATATTCAGAGAATAAGACTCGCCCTTTTTGAAATGGGATGATTCTTTCTGTTTGCCCTTATTTTCTTGGCAAGGTGTCTTCGAATTTGGCGAGTTCACATGATGCGCCAGCTTCAAATGCCCCCTATCACACTAAGTTAAGGGGGATGTGGATGATATTCTGAGACACAAAGTGGGTGAGTTAGAAAGACAAATATGATTAAATTTAACATCTTATTTTGACGAAAGCTTTTGGTAATGAAATATTTTTGTTTTCAAAAATATATATCTTTGGAGGAAAGAAAGCATGAGGAAGCCCGGCCCTCGGTATTCTCCTTGGATGATATTTTCTTTTCATGGTTGGATAGCATCACCGGGGCGGTTTGGAATACCGCCTCATGCTCTCAAAACAAAATATTAGAACTGTACATTATATTATTGGAATGGAAAATACAACATTAGCACACTAGACGGGATAAGAAACATGAATTTATAAAAACAAGCAAAACCCATGAAAACTCCTATGAAAAAGGAGCACTTTGATAGTGTTGGTTACGAAATCAAGTGCACGAGAGTTCCTCGCCTCCAGTAGACTCGAAGTATTCGCATGAGAGGATTACTTCATTGAAGCTATGAAAGTGCAAACCATGTAACCAACAACGATGCTTGCGAGGTAAAGCTCCTATGAACAGCTTCATCATTTCTTCTTCGGCCAGTTGAGGGTAGGTTTGCATCATAAAAGCCTTCCACCTCCTTGCATATGCTCGGAAATCTTCCATTGGTCTTCTTCTAAAGTGAACCAAGTTCTCGCAAGGCCGTTCAGTTCCAATCTGGCTTTGATATTGATGCAAGAATGCGGAAGACAGCTCATCACAATTCTCTATGAGGTAGATATCTACTGTGACGAACCATTGCAACGCAGACCCTGTAAGACTTTCGTGGAAGCCCTGAGTTGTGAATGACATCGGGCTATAGTACCGACTCATTTCAGCGTGGAGATATTGCAAATGAGCCATAGGACAAGTCATGCCATTATATTTGTGGAGATTAGGTATCCACATTCTTTTGGGGGTCATGGTCCTATGAGAGCAAGACGGGCCTGATGTATCCTGGCTAGGCCACTGGTTTTCCCATTGCATAATCGTTGCGGTGGTGAACTTTGATGCTTCAAAGAAGCTAGATTCTCCCGAGTTCACCTCATTGCTTTCTTCCGGATCAAAATCACCAAACGAGGATGAGGCATTTAAGCCATCTTCATGGTCAGGTGACAAGCTTAGTAGTTCATTAGGATCATAGCGGATAAGGACGAATGTTCCCTCTTCTGACAGGCTTTCGACCCTGTGTGTGGGTAGAAAGCAGTTATACGATGAATGGCCGATTTCATCTGTATAACACTGGTAGTCCTTGGGATTGTATCCTAGAGACTGGAAGTCTTCAGGGTTGTACTCTAGGGAATGCTCGAAGTTTTGGTGCGGCAGCCCATCAGCTATCAGATTTTGCCTATACTTAGTGGCAGATGCTGGATTGAATTGTTTAGGCTTTCTTTTCTTGGCTCCTGGCCCAGACCTTTTGAGTAAGGCCCTTTGTTTCGCCAGTTGGACTTTGTCAAGGGGAGTGAGGGATAGTGGAGCCTCGCTCTTTAGGTTGATGGGAGTCGGCATTCTTTGGACCTTAGCTCTTGTGGTAAGCCTGAGAAGTCGTCTCATCATGCTTTGGCTTTGAGTAGTGTTGACTTCGTCTGTGGGCTCCTTGCCTTTCCTAGTGGGAAGCTTCTCAGCAATAGGATGTTGCTCAGTCGCCCATTTATCATGCGAGGCTTCATCTTCTTCTCCTATATCAGCGACTAACGGCTCCTCGTGCTCGGCGACCATCGGTTCTTTGTAGGGCAAGGCGATGTCAGGGCTGTTGTCAATATTATATTCTTGGTGGAAAATATGGATTAGTTCCCCCCAGGTCTTAAGGGGACTAATCTTCCTGACAATGTACCATCGCAAGGTGAGGCCAGTCAAGCTTGATTGGTACGATTGAATCATCCTTCGGACCAGGTAGGCCTGCAAGTAGGTCTCTGGGTGTCACGCCCCGATCCTCAGGCACGCGCACATCCCTTATCTTTGGTCGATTTTATAATGCAATATCCCAGGACTAAGTATCGCCGACCCTTTCGTTTATTAAGCACATGCGAAAGCAGTTATAAATCCCCAGACAATAACACATTGGGATAGAAAAGTAAGGCCATATTTTTCATATTGAAATCCACAACCGAACTTTTACACAAAGCACAAACCAGAGTACTTCACGAAACTATTCACAACTTTTTAGTCTCACTCTATTCACATCAAAATAGAATTCCCAAAAGAGGATGGGATTTCAGTCCTCATCCGAGTCGTACTTCAGATCCCTCTTAGCAATATCTTCTTCTTCTTCCAAAAATTCTCCTCCTCGGGTTTCATCTCAGAGTTCTCCTTCTCGGATTTCTCCTCCTCAGCTCCTCATCGGGGTCCTGAAATGTTTTCCCCAAACCGGGATGAGACTATGTCTCAGCGAGTTCTACCCCACTAATACTCGACTAGGAGACCAATACACTAACCGGGCTGCCTATGCACACACGGGTCAGAAGACTTACCTTGGCCTCATATTCCACCTGCATATTAGCACAGTTCAATAGGCACCCAAGCAATCACATCACTGATCGAAGTATCAATCAAATCGACCCAGTCGATTACACGTCAACAAGACCACTCACGGTCATTTCCATTCGATCAATCATTTCGCAACATCAAATCAAAGTAACGATCAATCGACCTAGTCGATTATATGTCAGTCAGACCATTTCTAGGTCATCTCACTCCACACTATATAATCTCCAACAATATACTTAGTTACGGAGCTACATTAATGCTCTCAGGCGTCGTCTTCGCCAACGTGAGGTACAATAAACACTTTATGTGCATGCTCTTAGGCATTCCAATTACTTTCAGCCATACGAGCACGATACTCGACACACAGAAATGCGGCCACGCAGGCATAATCTACGCCACACAGGCACGTTCTACGCCACACAGGCATGATCAACTATCGCCACACAGGCATGATCAATATTCAACAATTTACGTGCATTCTCTAAGGCATCCCACGTGCCAAAACGATATAATAGTCACCGAGCCACGTCACACAGCATTTCTTTTCATCTTTTATCATACTCGATAAAATATCGTGCGTGGGCACGCGGCTGGCTTTAGCCAAAATATGATATTTTCATTTCCATAACTCCCACATTTTCGTAGTCCACTCAAATAATTTTGGCACTATCAACCAATGCTCGGTTATTTTTCAATTAATAACCAAAGATTATTCAATTAAAGAATAATTCCCAATTTCACTAATCATTCAATTCAAAGACAAAATAACATCCAATTAAATAAACGGATTGTGCCACGACAATCAGCACGAATTTTCGGTCGTCGGCCATCCTTGTTTTAATTTCCGAAAAATAAATAATTAATTAATTTCTTTCGAAAATTAATAATTAATTACAATAAATCCAATTTAGCTCAAATCGGAGCTCAATTAAATAAACGGACTTCACCACGATCATTAGATAAAATTCTGGTCACACCTACTATCCAGTTGAATTTTCGGAAAATAATTAATTAATTAATTTAATTCCGAAAAATAATATTTAAATACCAAAAATTCCACTTAGGCCCGAATTGCCAAATTGAAGTCCGATTAGGGTCGGGAAAAATCCCAGGCTACCCTCAATAAATAGTAGACCATGTCTACTTGCTAAATACACACTCAATTTAACTAATTCACATCATAATTGACTAATAAATACTAATCCATACTAATCTAACCACCTAAACCTAATTAATTTAAACTAAACAACCCTTAAGCATTATTAGTCTACTAAGCAAGGATTAGTGAGATTACTCACCGGAATCGCGCGCAAATCGGATCAATTCGACGAGGACGGCACGAGGAACGATAAACCCCAAAGCACGGCTCGGGTTCGGGGCCCGGAAATGGCCCAAAAGCGGGCCCGAAGTCGCTGGAAACCCACTCCGTGGGTTGCGGATTTGGCCTGGCCGAGGCTGATCCGGCGGCTAGGGCGGCGAAGCAAGGCCGGGGGAGGGCGAGGGAAGCTCCGGCGGTCCGAACGGTGGCTGGACGGAGCTGGACGGCGGCCGGAGGTGGCTGGACGGGCTGGCCAGAGGCGGAGCAGGGGCTGGACGACGCTGCTGGGCGGCGAGGGGGCGGCGGAGCGCGCGGCGTGCGCGGTTGGAGGTCCGGCTCCGGTGCGGCGGCGACGAGCAGCTGGTCCGGTCTTCGGCGAGCTGCTGCTTCCGTCCGCTGGCTTCGTACGAAGAAGAAAGAAGAAGAAGAAGAAGAAGAAGAAAGGAGGGCTCGGTCACGTGGGGGAGAAGAGAGGAGAGAGGGAAGGAAGAAAGAAAAGAGATAAGAAGAAGGGAGGAGATAGAACTTTGACTAGTCAAAAAGTGAAAAAGAGAGAGGGAGAAGCCAATTTAAAATTGGCAAGGGGAAGTGTTCGGGGGGGGGGGGTTTCACACGAAGGGGGAGGGGAGAGGAGAGAGAAAAGAGAGGAAAAGAGAGAAGAGGGAGAGAGAGAGAAAAAGAAATTAAATAATACCATTATTCCAATTTTCCTTTTCTCTTACCCTTTTCCTTTCTATTTTCTTTTGGTCTTCGATTTTTCCTCCGATAATTTCTTTCTTGAAATTTCGGACTCGGACGATGAGACGGCATCCAAAAATGAATTATGACATACTCGAATATTCGATTCCCGGAACCGAATTCAATTTCATGGTTAAAATCGGCCAGACGCGATTTTAGTCCAATCCAACAAATTAAGTAGCTTTTAGGGATTTTACCATGGATACGTCCCTTAACAGCTTCACTTAATATGCTAGTTAACTCGTGAGTGATCAGCTCAGAGAAAAAGGACCATAGGCGCATCGACGAAATGCCCATTTCATTTTATCGAAACGGGGTCGAAATTCAGGATGTCACACTGGGCGAGAGGTATCAGCATACCTTTCACATTCATGTGCTTTAAGCTCTTCAGGGATCTTAATGCCGGCATAATTGGACAAGTCCATGGGATTCTGCCCCTGCAGTTGGTTTAACTTTTTCATGATCTTTTCAAATTGTCTATGGTGTTGGTTATTCTCTGGCAAATTTGCAGGTGTCATGATGGTGTTTAAAGCAGCTATGGAGTTGGGCTTGGCTTGAACGGATTCCATTTGCTTTGAGAGTTGTCGTAGGACAATGGACATCTGTCCTACGCCGTCTTCAATGTTAGCGAGGTGATTTTGTACATCATTTTGATCAGGCCCTATTGCATGAGGCCACTCGCGGGCGACTGGTGGCCGGCGATTCATAATTACCTGTCGGTGTGAAAACAATGAATGAGTACGAAAGTAAACAAAGATTGACCCATGGCAATGGTCTAACTCTTTTTTTATTTATCAAAAGAGGATTTTATAGACCACAGACTTCTTGACATCTAAAACTTGAAATTGAAATGACAGAAGGAAATACTAGATATTAAACAAAAGTCCCTAAACAATGGGACAAAGCTTTCACGATATTAACACCAAGGGGCACATGATTGCTATTTTATATGCGACGGGGAGTCTTGTTCTTGCGAGGATGCTTGCTTCCTTGAACTGGCTCTGAGATATGCATCCAGTCTATTCCCAAATCCCTTTACATAAGCTATGCTTGCTCGTGCTGGCTAATCTCGCTAATTGGGTGAGGGACCAATGGCTTCAGTTTTGTCGGAATATGATGGTTGTGGATGTAGGACTCAGAGGCGTGGTGGGCTTTTTCCTGTCCCTCAAGCCCTTCAGGTACCATGATTCTTTTACGATGGCACATGCTCCATGCTTCCTCGATGATGTCAATTTCGGATGTGTATTCATGACTTTGATGGGTGAAAAGGAGTGGAGGGATCTTCCTTTTGAAAGGCGGTGGGGTCTCCTGAAGGGCTCCATATTGTCGTGCCACTCGATATGGGAAATAGGAAATGGCGCCAGTGAGGCCGAGCAACGGAATTGGATGGCGGTGTTTGTAAGCGAAGCAAGCTCTCTTCTCATGGAACCAACCGGCACACCATTGGAATGCCTCAGGAGCCGGGTCTCTTAGGAAGTTTATCCAATTTAAATGGCTTTGATTGGGAATGTATGGTCCTAAAACCATAAATTTTTGTAATGGATTTTCAAAATCATTTGTTTCAGACGATCGCATGAAGCCTTGGAATTCGCTTAGGTGGGAAAAGAACCAGACTTGTAAAATTTCCGGGGAGACCCGCATGATTTTTTCAGTGTTTTCTTTGAAATGATTAAAGGATAAGAATGTTTCAGTTAAAATCATGTTGACATAATTTTGCCCCCTCAAGATCTGATCAACTATCCATGCCATCTTAGGACTTGTGACATTTCTTTGATGGGGGAAAATAATGAACCCGAAAAAGGCCAGGAGGAAAATCTCACTTTTTTGGGTCATAGGCTGATTTTGAAAACATGCATTCATAAATTCTAATGGGCAGGTATTATGGTTGTTTTCAATAATTTGCCTTATAATATGAACTTCAGTTCTTAAAAGTCGCGCTAACCCACGTAACGGGATGATGCCTGTTGAAGGCATGACAAGCTTATTCTCGAGAGGCATTCCAGTGATGATGCTGTATTCTTCCAGAGTTGGGGTTAGCTCAAACTTACCAAACATAAAAGTAGTTGTCTTCGGGCACCAGAAATGTGCCATGGCTTGTATGACTTCAGGACAAATAGTGATTTGAATCAACGATAGGAGATGACCGACTTTGGCTTTCACACGCTCTTGGGCATACTGGTCCAATTGACCCCACCATCTGAAGAGCTCTGCTTTGGGAGCGGGAATAAACTGGATATCGTCTTCTCCCATCGCATATAGATTGGGACTCAAAAACCTACCCTAAATTGCCATGGGCCAATAAAAGAAGACTAAGTAAAAGTAAAGAAATCACTTTACTTTTAAAGAAAATGGCAAGCATAGAGACATACAGATGAGACGTGCGGCTTGATTTCTAACTTAGAAGGTTTGTTGAAATTAAAAAGGTATCAGCCCGTCGCAGTCTCGCGTTAGCAGCGTACCCTCTTAACCTCGGCTAAAGAAATTCGGGGAAAAGAAAGGCAACCTCTACATCGCAGTCTCGCGTTCAAGGCCGTATCTTTCTTAACACCATCCTAAATATCCTATGGCGGCCCAGGTCCGGCGGCCGGGTTGTGTGTGCCATGTGTAGTGCTAAAACAGTAAAGCATGCACAACAGTTTATAATCACAAAACATTCTAATAAAATAAACCTTTAAGCTACTGACCTGCATAAAGAAAAAAAACAAAAACAAGTCAGTAAAGTATTTAAACAAGATAAAACGGCCTAAGTCTTCAAGTCCCCAGCGGAGTCGCCAAGATGTCGCGACCTCTTTTTTCGGCACCCGCGATCGGGTACGGGCGTCGGCAGAGGATAATGGCTCGGCTGAAATTAGTTATGCCCGGACTCTCCCAAGTCCACCAATTCACGACTTTAATAGTCTAAGTTTTTAACCTGTAAGTCAATTTTTAAAATGGAGTCGCCACTAATCGATTTGGGGTGGGTTGATTAGAAACCCAAGCGAAGTATCGGAGAAATACTCACTCTGCGCAACCGAGAGAAATTAGGATCGGGGACTTGATTACACTAGTTAATCACTAATGCCCTTTCGGTACCTAATCTTGTTTAAACCTTGTGGTTTTTTGGATGTTTGAGGGATTTTCCATGCATTTTTGGGAGGAAAAACATTTTTGAGTCTTTTTCTAATTTTTTGGACATAAAAGGGATTTTTTTTTTATTTTTGGTATTTTTGGAAAAATACAAGTCTTTTTGGCTTTTTCTGAATTTTTTGGCTTTTTCATGAATTTTTGGTTTTTTTTGGATTTTTGGCATTTTTTGGAAAATATAGAATATTTTTGATTTTTTTTTTTATTTTTCGGAAAATAAAATATTTTTATCATTTTTTTATTATTTTTCGATTTTCTGGAAATTAAAATATTTTTAAATATTTTTCGAAAATAAATTATATTTTGGATTTTTTGGAAAATAAATTATTTATTTATTTAAAAATTATTTAAAATAAAATTTAAAAAAGCCGACCGGTCGAATCCGTGGGTTGGGTCCAACCCAGTCGTTGACTCGAAATGCGAGACGGGCCTGCTATGCGGGCCCGACTCGTTTTTTTTTTTTTAATTTATCATTCTTTTTCGCGGCCCAGGAGCCCGTTTTCAAAAAAATACCGGGCCGACCCGATGACCCGGTTCGGCGAAACCCTACCCGACTCGTCGACCCGGATTCCCGATTCGGATCCGGCCCGAATTCCAGCGACGACCCGGTTGCCGCGAGGAACCCTACCCGACCCGGATCGCGACCCGAACTCCGCCGCCCCCGGGATTTGCGGAATCCCTACCCGGTTCTCGATCCGGGTCCGACCCGACAACCCGGGATCGTGACTCGAAAAATCGGGAACCCTAGGGTTTTTGAATCGGGGGCGCCGAGGAGGTGCAACGGCAACGATGGCGAAGACGGCGGCGACGGCAGCGATGACTAGACTTATGGAGAGGGAGATGGCGACGGCGACGGAGATAGCGCGATACCTGCTTGGCGACGGCGCGACAAGGACGAAGATGGCGGCGACGGCGAAACCTTACCCGAGTCCCCTCCCCTCCTGCGTCTCTCTCTCGCTCTACCCTCTCCTCCGGCGAGGCCCAGATCTACGGCTGCGAACCCTCGGACCTCCCCTGAAGTCTCTTAGTGGGTTGTCCGAGGTTTGCAAGCCCTAGATCCGACTCTCCCTCTCTCTATGTGTTCGTCTCTCCGGCAGAACCTCTCCCTCTCCGGCCGCGAGCCTTCGGATCTAGGCTTGCTCGTCCTCGGCCCCCTTTCTGAAGTCTCTCAGTAGGAAGCACGAAGCTTTGCAGCCTTCGATCGTTCTCGGCGTGCCTCCTCGACGACGGAAACAGGGGCCTATTTATAGGCGAGGGGGCGAGCGGTCGACGGAGCTTCGACCGCCGATCTTTGCAAGCCGAATGGCCTCTGCTGGCCGAACCGGCGTCCCATCCGCCACCTGTTTGCCAGCTGCCCCCCCACGTGCGTCGCCATCCGTCCGCTCATCCGGCGTCGCGCCCTCTGCGTGTGCGCTGCAGAGGCAGACGGAGGAAGAAGATGACCCGGCTGGGCCGGGCTGAGGCAGAAATGGGCCTCTCGGGCCCATGTGAGGGCCGCCGCTTCTTTTTCTCTTTTGTGTTTTTTTTTCTCGCTTTTTTTCTTTTTTTTTTTTTCGTTTTTCGTTCATTATATATATATATATATATATATATATATATTATCCGAAAAAGATAAAATAAAATAAAGTAAAACGTAATTAATTAAAAGGAAATTTTAGGCGTCAACAAGCCTTCTAGTGCTTCCCCATACGCGTTGAACGGATCAACCGTGGAAGAAGCTCTCTCACGTTTTGGACAAAAGCATTGGAAAGGCTTGTGGAAAAGAATAGAAGAAAACGACAGTTTGGTACGAAAATGAAACACCATTAGTGTATACTAATGAAAGACATAAACCAATAGGATAAAAATGTATTATGTGTTTACCCATAAGAAATAAGAATATTGAAAGTCCTAAAAGTTGTTATAAGAGTGCAATTAAGTTTTAAAACTTTCAAAACGTGCAATCAAATCATAAAATTTATCAAATTGGTACAATCGAGTCCCAAAAACTTATCATCATTTTCCATTCGTCAAAATTATACAAAGTTAGTAAAAGAACTCGAATACATCAATATGACAAGTATTAGAATTTGATTATACTTTTAAAAGGTTATAATTTAATTGTATTTTTGTGACAAGTTTTAAAACTTAATTACACTTTTTGAAAACTTTAGTACTCAATTGTAATTTTCTGACAAATTTTAGGACTTCTAGTTTGCTTATTCTTAAATAAAACTGTAGAATAGTGCAACTTACGGAAAATTGGAGAAATAGAAGGCGTTGGAGCGTGCAATTTCCGCAAGGAGTTCACGCAAGAAAACAATGACTTTCTCATGCAGAAGAAAACAGAAAAAAGACTAAAACCTTCCAGTGCTTCCGCACATGCGTTGAACGGATCAATGGTAGAAAAAGCTCTCTCTTGTTATTGATAAAACATTGGAGAGGCTTGTGGAAAAGAAGCGAAGAAAAGGACAACTTGGTACGAAAATTGAACACCGATTGATGAATGGAATGAAAGACATATAAACCAATCGGATAAAAATTATCAAGTCCTTATCCATAAGCAATCTTATTCATCCTTAATTTGATGATTACTGAAAAAGTGGGTGGTTGAAACCCCCAAATTAATTGTAAATTGGGTAGCTTGTAGAAAATCTTCTTTTCTCCGGTGATATATGCTCCAAAATAAATCGTGGGTAAGGAGTATTGTGTATCATTGCATATGTTTATTTTATTTCTCTTTTTCCGATGAAAAATCGGGTAATGATGTTAAATGTTATACTACATACATCATTCGTTGGCGGTGAAAAATTCATTGAAAATTTTACCTAGAGCACTGAATTAATGTTGAGACATTGGAAGCAATTATTGCATAAATTAAGTCTACTTGTAACGCTTCAAGTTCGACATTGTATGAGAGAGACTTTATTGAGTTATCATAAGTAAATGATCCCAGCCAGTGTAATTACACTTTGGGTACTCCTTCACCTCTTGCGTGATTACACTTAAATTTTCTCTTTGAGGCATGGTCCACACGGATGAGTCGAGTCGTCATAAACAACATCAAAGTGGGGACCCTTTTATTAGATTGTATGGTTCGAGGATGGATTAGGCTTAATTGATCCGAAGAGGGTTAGGCAGTGATTATGAGGACGAAAAGGCAATATTCTTTTGGGGATTGGACCCACGTATAATGGACTTGATTTTTAAACTACTAGGTCAAGCTATTTGCTTATTAAGATGTAAGACTCGTGTTGAGATCTAATATGATTGGTTTTGTCCATTGCAACACCCATAGGCTAGTTTATAAAAATAAGAGTTATGTTATTTTTTTTTTTATGAATTTTTATTTACCTTTCTTATTAATAGGATTTACATTGTCAACATTTATTTGTATTGACTTATAAGCTTTTTTCCGATGAAGTTACCAACGAAATTTTTAGTTACAAATTATCACTTGTGTTACTTCCAAAAATATATTTTTATCTTTTTTAATATACCAAGTTGCCTATTGAGTTGCCAGCTTTTTCTACCTTTTTCTAGTAACATTTTTTTAATTTACCAACTCTTTTTAGAAATTACCAACTACAATTAAAGTGATTATAAACTATTGTATGATTAAGTTATTAATTAATTTTGTGTTATCAACTCTAATTTGAGTTGATTACGAATGTTTATTAGAATTTTTTCTTTAAATTATCAACTTTTTGCATCTCTACAAATACAAAAACTTTTTTGAACTTGAAATCCTGGATCCAACAAGTGGATGCTCAATCAAATCACATCGTTTTGACAAAATTGAAGCTTTGCCTTGATAAACAAACGTCGTTCCTTTTCGACCGCAGATTAATAATGAAATCCAAGTCTTCAAGCGCATTGCCGTGCTCAACACACTGGAGGTCATAATGAAATCCAAGTCTTCAAGCGCGTTGCCGTGCTTAGCACACTGGAAGTCTTGAGATGACCTTGGCCAATTCTTTCTAAAAAGTAGACTTTTCTAGAGTCAAGGTCTCTGTAATAGAGAGAAGGAAAAAAAAAACACTAGGCACATTATCTTCCAATCTAGATGCTTAGCTCTATAAAGTACAAGCAAGGAACTGAGTCTTCACACCACAAAACAAGTTCAAACATCAAGACAGTCTCAAGAGCTACATGATCTCGCTTTGCTTTGATGGCTGATTCAACCCTCCATTGCATGCGCTTCACTTCTATTGTTGCTCCCCTTCCCATTCTTCTCTCATTTGCATTCAGCTTCATAACTGCTACTTCACAGAGACAGACAAACATAAGCCTTGGTGAATCTCTCACCCCTTCCTCCACCAACCCATGGCTCTCACCTTCTGGCCTCTTCGCATTCGGATTCTACCGGACAGACCGTGGTTACTGGGTTGGAGTAACTCGAGGTGGAACCGTGGTTTGGACGGCCAACCGAAACGACCCTCCGGTCCCGAGCAGTTCCACCCTGCTCTTCACCAATGACGGGAGACTCGTCCTGCAGTCCACAGGAGCGCAAGATACGCTCGTCGCCAATACTAGCGAGGCGGCAGTCTTGGCTTCCTTTTCCGATGCGGGCAATTTCGTCTTGTATAACTCGAGCGGGGACAAAATATGGCAGAGTTTCCATTCGCCAACTGATACCCTCTTGGCAGGGCAAAATTTATTACCGGACCATCGGTTGCTTTCGAGCGTTTCAGATAGCGACCCATCGATCGGTATCTTTTGCCTTGACATGCAAGCAACTGGGAACCTCGTGCAATATCCGATAGATAGTCCACTGAACTATTACTGGTCGTCCGACACCTTTGGACTCAGTGACGGTGCAACACTAAATCTCGATAATGATGGCTCTCTCTACTTGTCAAACAGAGCAGGTGAAATTTTCAAGAATATCACCCGTAGTAGAGGACCTCCTAAGGAAGGAATCCTCTATCTTATGAGACTCGATGTAGATGGGATTTTGCGACTGTACTCATACAACGGGACCAGGAAGAACTTGCCCGTGGAATGGAATTCTTCTAATAACAAATGCAGCCCTGGTGGCATATGCGGCTTCAACATGTTCTGCGTGATGATCGATCAGAACGCCGAGTGCGAGTGTCTCCCAGGATTCGTGCCTGTGAACAAGGGCGACTGGAGATCTGGCTGCAAGAGGAAGTTCACCGCCCAAACCTGCGAGGAAACAAACCCCCTCCCTGGATACAACATTGAACCGGTCAATAACACCGTGTGGGACAACACCACCTATGACTCACTGACGTCCTTGACCGAGAAAGAATGTCAAGAAGCATGTCTGCGGGATTGCAATTGCGAAGCTGTGATATACAAAGACGGAAACTGCGGAAAGCAGAGGCTCCCTCTTAGGTACGGCAGGAGAAAACTCGACGAGTTGAGCACTCTTTATATCAAGGTTGGTGAGACTGGATTCAAAAAGATCTTTTGGGAGAGAGATTCCAATCTCGATTGCATCTTCTGTGGCTTTTGCATTAGTCACACTAGCTGTGTCTGGATTCATTGTTTCCAAGTATCGTGCTCGGGTACACGTAACATTTTCCGAGGAGGGAAATACTAGAATAGTAGAGAACGTTTCACCGAAATTATATACTTATGAAGAGCTGAAGAAAGTGACCAAAGATTTTGCCGAACAGATTGGCAAGGGAGCATTTGGCACAGTTTATAAAGGCACGCTGTCCAATGGCCTCGAGGTTGTGGCTGTCAAGAAACTAGAGAAGATCGCATCTGATGGGGATACTGAATTCCAAACTGAGGTGAAAATTATTGGGAGGACGCATCATCGGAATCTCGTCAAGCTGCTTGGCTATTGTGTTGATGGACAGCACAGGCTTTTGGTGTACGAGTACATGAGCAATGGATCACTCGCGGATCTGCTTTTTGCGCCTGAAAGACGACCTCGTGGGGATGAGAAGATGGGAATCGCTCGGAACATAGCTAGAGGTCTCCTCTATCTACATGAAGAGTGCGAATCCCAGATCATTCACTGCGATATAAAGCCCCAGAACATACTAATCGACGAACATAAGCATGCAAAAATATCCGATTTTGGGTTGTCAAAGCTGCTCAAGCCAGATCAAACCAATACCATGACAAGGATTAGAGGAACGCGCGGGTACGTTGCGCCAGAGTGGCACAAGAAACTGCCAGTGACAGTGAAGGCGGATGTTTACAGCTTTGGAATCATGTTGCTGGAGATCATCTGCTGCCGAAGGAGTGTGGATTGGAAGCTCCCCGATGAGGAAACCGTTCTCGAAGAATGGGTCCACAACTGTTTTCGAGCTGGGGAACTAGAGAAGCTTGTAGATGATGAATTAATGGACAGAAGACAGTTGGAGAGAATGGTTAAAGTGGGTCTCTGGTGCATCCTGGAAGAGCCATCACTTCGTCCTTCAATGAAGAAGGTGCTTCTGATGCTCGAGGGCACAGTGGACATTCCAATACCTCCTAGTCCTTCTTCGATAATCAGTGCCATCTAAACTCTCCACAACTGCGCCCCTAGCCATCAGGAACTGCTCTGACATGAGAAATAATGTATTAGATTGCTAATAACAAAGTTATTAATTAATTTTAGGTTGATTACTCTTATTTGAGTAAATTATCAGCATTTATTAGATTTTTTAAATTGCTAATTTTTCTTGTCTCCGACAGCCAAAAAAAAAAAAAAAAAATCGCTTTTATTTGGAATCCTTGATCCATGACTGACTATTGGATGCCCAGTCCAACCACATCATTTTGACACAACTGAAGCTTTCTCTTGATAAATAAATGTGGTTCCTTTTCCACCACAAATTCTTGGTGAAGTCCAAGTCTTCAAGCACTAAATTTTTGCATTGCCGTGCTTGACCCACTAGAAGTCATGAGATGACCTTCGCCATCATTAATCGTATTCTTTCTATAAATCTAAAGCTCTTTAAAGCACAAACAAAGAGTTGATTCTTCGCATTACAAAACAAGTTCAAACATAAAGATAGGCTCAAGAGCTGCATAATCTTACTTTGCTTTGATGGCAGATTCAACCCTCCATTACGGGCGCTTCACTTCTATAATGGCTGCTGTCACACCCCCAACTCAACCAGAACGGACACAAAGACATGATCGTCCTTTTATCCAGAGAATGTAGTCTCAAACGAACTATAATTCAATCTATATCAAAATATACACATTCATATATATTTGATAAAAAGTCATATCATTATAATATCAGAGTTTTCTATAGTCTGAAAAAGAATATTTACAGCTTAAGTCAGCCAACCCAACAAATACTGTCAGACATATATATAACTCTAACTAACAACTATATCTAGCAACCTCAACTCAATCATACATAGCTAACTAAATTCATACCCAAAATTTCAACCCCAAAAGTCTCCATGATAGCACTCTCGTACAATAGGCCGCCAGCCAAGGAACCTAAAAAACATCAAAGACGAAACAGATTGAGCATTCGCTATACGCATTTGAGACACAAGAACATACGTCATTTACACCAAATCTAGATTGTAACAAACCTTCAAGATCAAAACGAGCCATATATTACTTGAACATAACTACACTCGTAGTAGAAATACCATTTTCATCACTAAAATCAAAACAAATAATCAGTGGTCTAGTCCACTAATCAATCTCATTAATCACATGTCAATTGTCAATTCTATTGTCCAATCTTGTGCTCAAGAATATAACCATGATCACACATAACACCATATGACAAAACCAACCAAGATTCCCCCTTGATTAGTTCTCCACCTATATTGTTGATGATTGGCCCATAAAGATATCCTAAAACTAGTATACATACCCACGAATCCCTTAATGGGTTGACAGAGGCACTTAGCATAATCTATCAACCTCAATCTCCAATAACCCACAACCAAAATCAGAAAGTATATTAATACTTTGATTCATAAACTGAATCATATAATTTTTCACAATTCAATATATATCGAAATATCTTTCATAAATCATAATCATAAATCATGAACTTTTTTGTGATCTTTTCGTAAAAGGTTTCACAAACAATTTACAGCCAACTAACTCAAACCATAATCAACAAATACTTTTCCATTTAAAATGAACAAAATGGTAGTAAAATCTCGGTCCATATTATGTGCAATAAACATGCCATTTCGGTACTCATAGTATATCTAATCCGCATTGCTTATCAAAGAAGAGATAGTACCACTTACCCTTAGAAAAGCTTAAAACCAATCTATAATAATGGTTACTCGAGCTAACACACTTGTATTCCAATTACTTAATTGAAAATGACGTAAAAAAGACCGAGTAATACGCTACTCTAATGAATGACTCATCTGAATTACACCTATTCGTTGATAAAATGACACACGTGCGCTAACAAAGAAACTCGTTTATAGCAAACACTCATCTTTATCTGTTCGCGTAAATCGAACGTGACTCGAATGCTGAACTTCAGAATTTTATTTCGATCAAACCATACTTGGAAATTGATTTTCGTCAAACCTAATCAAATTGTACTTCCAAATCAATTTTCGTCAAACCCCCAACTCCACAACACCCTGATCTATCATTTCCATATAAATCTAAAACTAAAAAACTCATCACTTGAATCTCACCATTCAACTTTTCATAACTCCAAATTTACAATTTCGTCAATTAAATGAATAATAGGCTTGAATACATACTAGATGTTGCAATTTGGATTTGATTTAGCTCGTTGGGATGTCCGTACGAGCGAAAACTCTCTCTCTCTCTCTCTCTCTCTCTCTCTCTCTCTCTCTTCACAAACGTGCTTCTTCTTTTTTTCATTTCCTTGTTCTGTCCACTGCTTGCTCTCACGTGAATTATCTAGAGAAGAAAAAAGAAGACGATGGGCTTGGGTTTGGTTTATAGAAGACATGGGCCACGCTTTAAACTTAACTAACAAAATAATGGGCTGGATTTATGGCCCATATATTACAGCTCCACTTCCCTTTCTTCCCTCATTGGCATTCATCTTCCCAATGGCAACTTCACGGAGACAGATGAAGATAAGCTTTGTTGCATTCATATTCTACCAGAGAGACAGCGGTACTAGGGCGGAGTCTTCCTGCCGAGAACTATATTAAGAGCCGTGGTCTGGATGGCCAACTGAAACAACCTTCCGATCATGAGTTATTCCACCCCGCTCTTCACTGGCCACGGGAGATTTGTCCTACAGTCTGCAGAAGCGCAAGAGACGCTCGTTGCCAATGCTAGCGAGACAGCGGTCTCGGCTTCCACGTTTGATAGGGCAATTTTGTTCCGCATAACTCAAGAGGGGACAAATTATGGTAGAATATTGATTCGCCAACTGATACCCTCTTGGCAGGGCAACATTTATCATTAGGTCAACAGTTCTTTTCCAATGCTTCAGACAGCAACGACTGGTAATTTTTGCCTTGACATGCAAACCGATGGAAACCTCATGCAATATCTGGAAGATATTTCGCAAGCACGAACTTTACAAGTCGTGCGGAACCTATGGAGTCAGTAAAAATGCGACAATATATCTAAAAAATGTTGGTTCTCTCCACTGGTTGAACATAAGAGGTAAATATTTAAAGAATATCACCACTAGTACTTGTTGGGAAAAATGCTTCGGATTGAGAAGAATTGGAATTAGATTTTGAGGTGTGATAACACTATTTTAAAGAAATTATTTGCCTCTCAATGTTGTTAATGATACCTGGAAAAAATCTTCCAATATACAACAAAGTCTCAAATGATAATACTATATATCAATTTTGATATATCTCTAGAAACTCTCAAAGGGAAACAATTGGAAAGAAGCTTTTATTTTTGGAATGAAAATTTGACAATAATTTTTTTTTTTTTTATGCTGAGGATCCGGCCTAGCTCACCTTTGGGAGCACAGTACCAGGAGCACAAACTACTCTGAGAGTCATGAACGATTCAGGAAGTTGAACCCCGACCTGGTACCAAATCACGGGGTATGTCTCAACCAGCGCAGTCATGCGTGGGTGGGTAAAATTCGACAATATTTGATAATTATTGATACAAAAGATTTGACATACTTATCTTAGTCCTTTACCATTCGAAAAAGGTTGCAAAGTGAATTGATTTGTTCTCAAAAGATACATTCAAAAAAAAATAGTAAAATAACTGCACAAAAAAATATAAAAATAATAAACAAGGATTAATTCTAGTTAGGATCCATGATCTTGCACCAAAGATACAAAAATTCCAAATTCTCTCTTCCACTTTGTTCTCAACATGATATGAGAGTTAGGTTTTGCTATATTGACATACTTATGCCTCAGAATTTAGAGGTTAGCAAATCACAATTATCAAAAGACACATGAGAAAAGAGAGAGAAGGTGAGCTCTTGGCTAGCCAAGCCTTGGTTGAGACCCTGCCATGTCATTGCCGCACCTGTTGGATGCAAATTGCCCAATCCCAAGATCTCCATAACTAGAACAAGAACATACATAATTGAGTAGAAATATTAACGCACCTATTTTGGGATCTATCGTTCTTGAAGCGGAAGCGGAAAACTGATGTTCCACGCGCAAGTCATTCTTCTTTATTGCCCTCCATATCACTGGCTCAATGAAACGGCCCCCTCACCCTTTAGCGCTAAGTTAACGCTCCTTATGTGAGGATACATGTGAGAATTATGGTTAAAGGAGAGACTTGAGCACTATTTATAGAGTTTCCAACTAGGCCCCCTCATTACAAGCCAGGCTCAACTCGGCCCACACTAGCCAGCCCCATATTAGACTAATTAAGAAACCTTCTATCTCACATTAGACCAACCCCATTTTACAATATCAATTAATGTAGTCCACATTAGGAAAACTCTTACATTCTCCCACTTGGACTATATTAATTGAAATTGTACTATATGTGCGCACTTTAATCTAGAGATAATTCTTAATAGTTAATCCAATTCCATAAAGTCTTAAATACCAAATCATGGCAGTAACTGCATGTATACACATAGAGCATTCCATAGTCACGAGTGCTTTCAACTTTATTGATATGAATTCAATATGGTAGTGCGCAAATGGATAACATCTCTCATAGAGAGATCCCATTTGTCAGTCATCATTCTCTTATCTTAAGCGTCACAAAAAACTTGTGCCACTAGAGAATGTCTTTATGGTTTCAATGAACCCACATATGCCTTGTCCTTACCGTTAATCTTTCTTTATGTATAACAAGACATATGCACAAGGCTAATAACCGGATGCCCCTAGCCTTCACTCAAGGTTTATACAATACCTTGAGACTTTATTAATATGTATCCAACATAATAACAACACATTCAAAAATACTTTTTTAAATGCAAAAGTTAATACATATCAAACCGTTACTAAGTATAACGAACACAGATGTGAACTTTATCGGAGTAAAGCCAAAATAACTCCCACTAAACAATAGTATCCCACGATACACCTAGACCCATGCTAATGACATGTTGCTCAAATACACACGAGCGTAAGTCTTTAGTTAGTGGATCTGCAACTATATCATCTGTGGAAATATACTATATTATAATGTCATATTTCTGTACCGTTTCTTTTTGGTCAAAATTTTGACCGTCATATTTTAGACCCCTTGAGACTCCTGTTATTAATAATACTACAAATTTATTGTCTTAATACAATCGTATGGATCTATCCATAAAGTTAAAAATGGTCAACTCCTTAATGAGGTTCCGGAGCTTAATAGGTTTGGTAACATCCTAAAAGAATGTTACAAACTCTACTAACATAGTAGAGGATGACATAGAATTTTATTTACTGTACTTCCTACTAACATATATATTCCGTTATTGATCTTATGTCATTCTAACAGTAAGCAAAGTTTACATATAAATACTCTACTAATTGCAAGAATTGAACATGTCTGTAAAACATCATATAATCTCGTCTTATTTAAGTACCTTAAAATCTTCTTGATAGCAACCCAGTGATTGCGTCCTGAATTTGACTGATATCTGCCTAGAAGTCCCGTTGTAAAGACAATATTTAGGCTAGTGCAAATTTGCGCATAAATTATATTTTCAAGTGCATTGACACAATGTACACCATTTAACTAGATTTTCTCAGTCTTTAATAATATTATTTGGAAACTTGTTTAAGACCATGAATAAGACTTTTCAGTCTACATACAAATTTACTTAAAACATGTGTTACAAAATCTTTCGATTGCACTATATAGATTTTGTATCTATTTGGCGTAAGTTTATATCAAAAATGGCTATTAATGCCACGTTCACTCGAAAGAATCTTTAAAAGATATTAGAAAGAAATAATTATATCTTCACTATAAACTATCCACCCCTCTTTCAGGGTGAAAACTTTATCATTTTTTATGGCATCTAATCATATACTTGATTAAGGATAAGAAACAACATTTATTTATATCGCTAAATCAACCATGTAGTGGATATTGAAATCATGCTCTCACAGATAGACTATATAATCTGATAGTATAACTAATCGTATTTCCCTAACAAATCTCCCGAGTAAAGCTACAACCACTTCATTCTACACTTGAGAGATTTGAGATATTTCATCATAAACTATATCAAGAATAGTACCTTGAACCTCAACAAGTTTAATTTATGGTACATGAGATTCCACAATTGTCTGTATAGGTAAAAACAAATACACAATGATCTTTCATCGCACTATTATCCTTAATAGTTTGAGAGTAGCTATTCTCTACAACTACATTGACCTCTAGAAACTTTACTGTATATGATTTCATAATTCTTATACCTTCATTAGGGTCATAAAATCAATATCTCTTTGAACAATCTGGGTAAAATATAAAATAATTTTAACTGAATCTAAATTCCAACACACTTAATATTGGATTAGATAATCTCACTTCTTCGTGACACCTCTAAATTTAATATGATTCAAGTAATTTATGTCAAGTCCATAACTCAAAAGAAGTTTATGAAACAACTTTGGTAATAAACATCTTTTGTATGTGGAAAGGTTGCTTTCAAAATATCAGCTCACAGAAGACCGAATAAATTAGTCTTACTAATCATACTCATCACCATGTTTATTATGGTGCAATTATGCTTTTCGACCAAATCTTTTTGTCAGGATTTTCAGGCATAGTAATTAAGTTACCACCCTAGAATTTACCAAGTATTTGACAAATAACCCTTTAAGCTATTCTGCATTGTCATACTTGCCAAAATACTCACGGTGACTATTAAGCCTAACAACTTTAAGACTAATTCTAATCGATTTATTCTTTACATCGGTCATTTTACTTCCACAATAATCAATAATCAATAGAAGTTTTTAAATAACCCTTAAGAATAGATAGAATATCAACATTATCATCTTTTCTATTCTTTCTTTAGATATGTGTGAGATTATTCCTTAAACATAAAACTTTTGGAAACAACTTTTCAACCTTATATGAGATGTATATATCATTAGGACTTAAATACAATATTTGCAAATGTGTCCTAATTACATAACTTCAAGCTATTAAGGCTTCCATCATCTTTTAGCAGTGCAGTCCACAAGCAAACCACTTTTCAAGTGTTCCTGAATGGAACGCTTCATGGACAGTAAGCAAATTCGATTACTATTTTCCCAAGCAGCAAATCATATGTCCACAACTTAAAATTTGTAGCAGTAAAAATCTCAATAATAGTGAAGTTATAAATTACAGAAAATATGACTGAAAAACAAACAATGTATATAATTAGCATCATATGAGCACTGTGTAACTTGACATACAAGTATACATCTAGAGAGTTACATGCAAAATCACATAATCACCTTTGGGCAGAATACATGACATGCAATTGTACACTTCCCACATGATAGCGGTTATGAAAATATATTCCAATATTTGTGAATTCATCACCTTTGGGTATATGAACCACTAAGATCAGTCACTCCTTCACCACGCCATCATATATCCCTCCATGAACTAATACACAATCACCTCCTTTGGGAGTATGATCAGGCATTAGACCAGGAGACATCCCAATAATTATACGAGACTGATATTTCTCAAACCCAATCAAGCGTGCCACTTTGGCGGTCACTACTCAATTGAATCATTGAAACTCTTTCATATCAAGGATATAAACTTTAGTTCTCACATACACCATATACATGTGATTTTAACTTTAGTGATACGAGCAGTAAATCACCAAAATCACATATCATGCTAATTACATTGCTTTACTCATAGATAATATCTTTATTCATTAATAAAAATCAATCATATATATATAAAGAACCTGAAAGACAGACTCCAATGAGATCATCGATCACAACAACATAAGAAACTTCTCATAACATAGAAGAAATCATCTCTTGTGCACTCCAATTACTGATTACCAGAACAACATAAAAAGAATGCCAATCCAAAGGATCCCTCACAAGTTAACATCAATAGCAATACATGATACTCCAGATTGCCAAACTTGATAGCTGATCAACTATTGCTTATGAGTTTCATAAGGCAAAACATGACTTCAAGGCCAATAGCTAATTTATTAGTCAATTTTAAGTAACAAATTATCATTGCATCAACCAGTGGCCTATAAATTAAGTCAAAACATAGAACTAAATATCTAAACTATAACAGTAGATACTATTGCTCTGCGTAAATGTTGTCATACTTCTTAATCATAAAAAATGTTCAACTTGATAGACATTAATAAGTGACCAGATGAATTTAGGTACAATATGCAATAACTTAACTGACACGCATTATCCACATTTAGCAAATGTGTTAATTAGTATAATCAATTTGGTTACGAGTTCTTAAGACGTCTATCATTCAAAGATTATAAAAAAAATAAAAATACATTAAGATGCGTATAAAGAACTATGCTTGAGCAACAAAAGTTCCATAACTTTTACTGTTTCTCATCACCTCAATACATAGTTCAAATACCGTCACATAATAGTTGTATTTCATTAAGCCGACTTGAGTTCACAATAAAGTTTAATTTTTTATTAATGAATTACACATTTATAATGTTTATGTGATAACATACCAGTAACCCAACATTTGTATTTCCAAATCACAAAAAATACAAGAAAAATACACAAAAATACACTAAAAATATGCATATTTAGTGTTTTGTATGTATTTTTTCACATCCATAAAATCATCAAGCATGTAAAATAAATACACCACAAGATAAAGCATGGGAATACAAATCCAACGCCGCCAACCACGCGTAGAACGAAGACTCCATGTGCCCGCAAGCGCCGCCTGAGTGCGCGGCGTGTGGAGCACATGCGCGTGGCGAAGAGACCGGTCAAAACCGGTCCGACCGGTTCCCGGCTCGACCGTCCAATCCAACCTCCCGGTCCGACTAGTTGACCAGGTCGAGTCAGGTCGGGTTGGATTGGGTCGGCCGCGAATCGGGTCGGGTCGGGCCCAGGTTGCTGACGTCAGCGCCCACGTGTGTCGCACACGCGAGCCACGCCCCATGCATGGCGCCGCGTGAAGGCGCGTGACCGCGCGTGGGGCGCGTCTTCAACGCCCCAGCGGCGTGTGGAGGCGTGTGCGGCCTCCTCCGGCGACGCGCTGCCCATGGTTCTGCTCGTCTCGACAATCCCAGTCCAAATATATAATTTATTTTATTTTTATTGAACAAAAAATCTCGAAAATCTCAAATTGTGGCAAAATCCTATGCTTCGAGTTCTAGGGTTATGGAGGCTCTGAAACCACATGTTGGATGCAAATCGCCCAATCCCAAGATCTCTATAATTAGAACAAGAACATACATAATTGAGTAAAAAGATTAACGCACCTATTTTGGGATCTATCGTTCTTGAAGTGGAAGCGGAAATCTAATGTTCCACGCGCAAATCCTTCTCATCTATTGCCCTCCGTATCACTGGCTCAATAAGATGGCTCCCTCACCCTTTAACGCTAGCGCTAGGTTAATGCTCCTTATGTGAGAATACATGTGAGAATTAGGGTTAGATGAGAGACTTGACCACTATTTATAGAGTTTTCAATCAGGTCCCCTCATTACGGGTCAAGCTTAACTCGGCCCACACTAGCCAGCCCCATATTAGACTAATTAAAAAAAAAACATTCTATCTCACCTTAGACTAACCCCGTTTTACGGTAACCGTAAAACGGTAAATTACAATATCAATTAATATAGTCCACATTAGGAAAACTCTTACAGCACCCTCATTGTCAACGACACCATGTGCTGCCCTGCCTTTAGTCGCGAGCCAGCCGACCCCCTCAACGACTACTCGTTGTTGCCTCCTCGCTCGTTGACAGCGCTGTGTGCCATCCATTCTCTCACCGTGTCCCGCCGCAAGCTACCTGCGGGGTCAAGCCCTACCGTCCTTGTCATGCCATCCGACCTGACAACGTGACCTTCCACCTCGCGTGTTGAGCCGAGACACAAGACGACGACGATCGCTGCCTCATGACTGAGCCGACTCCTTCCTTGGTCGCAACCCCGTGCCCCACACAACATGGCTGCCGCCTCCTCTGCTGCGACGACCTAGCCTAGTCGCTACTGCCCTGCCAACGGCCAGCTGTCGTCCCTACTGTGCTAAGCCGCGAAGACCCAAGCCTTGCCGCCGAGCTGAGTTCCCTGCCGCTGCGTTGAGCTCCCTACTTTTGACTTGACAGCCTGCCGTTCCCCACCGTGAGCCAAGCTCAGTGCAGCTTGCCAAGTTGTCCTGATGACGATGCTTGCTACCATGCCGCGAAGTCTGACAACACCAAGTCACCCCACTCGTGGGTCGCTGCTGTCATTGTGCTAATCTGCCGCCGTTGACATCCTTGGCCGTGAGTTGCCCACCGCCGTTCATCAAATCGCCAATCCGATCATGTTGAGTTCAAATTTCGAAAATTAATCCTCAAATTAGGTAATTATCTTATCCTTAGTCGATCTGAAATATTTGATTGCCTAGTTAGAATAATTGCTATCTTCCTTAGAATATTTGATGAGAATATGCATATCCGCAAAATCCAAAAAAAAAAAATCCTCCAAATTAGGAAACAATCCTAACTTATTGGACGGCTATTCGATCTCTATCACGAGCCTAAGGACTTCCTAAAGAAGATATGGCCTATCTTGCCAGGATCGACCCAGATGGGCTTTTCAGGCTGTACTCATGCAACATAATCAGAAAGGACGATTGGTCCATTGAAATGGATGCCCCAACTGACAGATGCAGCCCAGCGGGCGAATGCGGGCTTAACGGGTTTTGTATGAATATTGATTAGGATTATTTATGTTGTGCTGGTAACAGAATTATTAAAAGGTCCGATCATACTTTACAAGTATTTCTAGTCATAGTTTAATACCTTTACTCTCTGCCTTTTTATCTTGAAGATGAGTATACCAAAAGAGAGTTTACATCTGCAAATCCTCCAACGAATTTTCTATGTGATATATAGTCAAGTGAGAGAAGATGTGACATAGGGATGATTCATGTCTCTCACTTCCATCCCTGGCCAATACCATACAAAGGAGTCCAAACTCAAAACTCAGGTACCCGGATGAAAATCACTCTAAAATTACTTGATCATCCCAAAGAGAGTGGTCAATCATGAAGAAAGCAGGACTTAGGTGTACATAAGCCACAAAAATCTTCAGTCAAGATTCCCACAGAAAAAATATACGCGCGACTTTCGGGCACCATAGGTTCCCCGTATCCAGCAAGGTCTTCTAGATTCCCATCCTCGTATTCTCTCACTCTAGATCATTCCAATTCTATTAACCTCCATTTGTTTCGCAGCAAATAAATGATTTGATAAATATTTTCCTTAAAAAAA
Organism: Eucalyptus guilfoylei; assembly: GCA_016097605.1. Classification (NCBI taxonomy): domain Eukaryota; kingdom Viridiplantae; phylum Streptophyta; class Magnoliopsida; order Myrtales; family Myrtaceae; genus Eucalyptus; species Eucalyptus guilfoylei. Next base: position 57,107,676 of record CM027867.1, on the reverse strand, counting down.
TCATTTGCGTTACTCAAAATAATTAACCAATGGAAAATATTTTCATTATTGATAACAATTGATCATAAGTATTTTTGTGGATGATGAAATTTTTTTTTTATTCATTTATTTTTGTAAGCGATATAAATGATTGGTTTTAAGGAAATATTTCTAAATCATTCAATTTCTGTGAAACAAACAAAGCCTTAATTTCTAAGTCTTTAGCTAAACCATCAGCCAATATCTTAGTTAAAGTAATAATGCATAAGAGAGGAAGTTGAAATTTTTTTTTCAATATAATTCGATATATATTGAAAAAGAATACACAAGCCTATTTATAAACTTTATTAGATGACTATCTAAGATAATATATCAATCAAGATATACACGCAATCTTGAGAGTTACAAAGAGTTGACGTAATTATCAAATATCTCTAATATAAGAAGTTCTCCTAGAGAAGTCCTTAATTATCTCTAACAATCTTAATCTTTGATTGTCATCATGTGAATTCTATCTATCAAAAGATGGATTCAGAAGTGCTAATCACTTTCGACTCATGCTATTGCTATAATAATGTGAAAGGACCACCGATGACAATCCTAGTCGTAGCCCCTGTTTTTGTTTCACATTCCAGGAAAGTGCCTTCGCATGAAACCAACACATAACCAATGAAAGAGTCTCTCGCAATTAAAATATCAAGGCTTCAAGACGGAAATGAGTTCTCGGGATAACCTTCGGTGTATGGCAATGTCTCTTTCAAGCACACACCGACTCAATAACTTGTTTGAACAGGAAGACGATTCATACTCTGTCCAGCAATTACAATCCATTGAGGAATGTAGAGCCACATGTTTGCCCGACTACAATTGCGGTGCCGTGATATACAACAAAGGAGTGCAAAACGCAAGGCCTCCCTTTGAGGTTCGGCAGGAGAGCCCTCAGCAATTCGAACATAGTTTCCATCAAGCTGAGTACCGCTATATTGGATGCAAATGCACCGAAGCACGTCAAAAAGCAGATCAGTATTGACATTTTGGTCGTGAGCATCTCATTGATTGCTTTGGCGTCGATAATTCTAGTCTATCTCGGGGTCTGCGTTTACCAGAACAGGCTCTTGGGACATCAAATGTTTATAGATCATGGAGTACGCATCGGATCGGTAGAGAATGTTGGACTGAGATGCTTCACTTATGAGGAGCTCAAGGAAGTGACCAAGGATTTTAAGGATGAGAATGGTAAGGGGGCTTTCGGAGCAGTTTAGAAAGGCATGCTGCTGAATCGTTGAAAAGTGGTAGTCATAAAGAGGCTCGAGAACATCTCATCTGATGGGGACGTCGAATTCCGAGCTGAGGTGAAAATCATTGGGAGGACTCGTCACCGGAACCTGGTCTGCCTGCTCGGTTATTGTCAGGATGGGAACAACAGGATTTTGGTGTGCGAATATATGACCAATTGCTCACTCGTGGATCTACTCTTTACACCAGAAAGACAGCCTCATTGGGATGAAAAAATGAGCATCGCTCGCAATATAGCCAGAGGCCTCCTTTACCTCCACGAGGAGTGTGAGACGCAGATTATCCACTGTGATATAAAGCCTCACAACATACTAATCGACCAGAATAGGAGGGCAAAAATATCTGATTTTGGACCATTGATGTAATATATGGGCTCTAAAACAAGAAAAGAAAGAAAGAAAGAAAAAGAAAAAGAAAGGGTTGAAAAGTCAAAAAGGGCAGCTGAAGAGAATTATGGAACCTTCGGCTAGGTTATAAAGAGAGAGAGAGAGGGAGAGAAAGAGAAGAATATCGGCAGAAGAAGGGGAAACGCGAAACAGGGGAGAAGAGAGAAAGAAGAGAAAGGAAAAAGGGAAAAAGGGAAAAAAATTGGCGCGCTCGTGATCCGGACGCCTCATCAAGCCGACTCAAGTGTGTTTTACAAGCCCGGTAAGAAATTGAAGCCTTTAATCACTTACTTGAAGCAATCGCCGCAATTAGGGCTCGAAATTCGGATTTCTTGGGTATTTGTGTGGCGAAGCCCGATTTTTGAGTCGTTAAGCTGTATATTTTTTAGAAATGGTACTTTGGGATGTTGTGAAGCTATGGCATCTTACGGATCGTGATTTGAGCTTGCGGTTTGTTCGGAACGGAATTTTGAAGTTGGGGGCGCAATCTGGTACTGTAGCGAACAGTGTCTTCGAGCCTGTTTTGTTGTTGTTTTCGGTACTTTTTTGGGGCAGCTGAGTTGGGGTTGTTGTTGTACGTTAAGAGAGCTTTCTAAAGACTATAAGATGGCTTGAAACGGATTTTTGTGGAGGAAGTTATGGCACGACAAAGTTGGCGCTTGGGCTGCGCCTAGCGGGAAAGTGATGGGTTTCCATTAAATGCGAGCTTCCGTGGCGCATAGGTGTCGTTTTATCGACAAATAGGCCTAGTATAGACGAGTCGTTATGCGAATATCCTTTTTACTCGGCCTTTTGATATTGTTTTTCCGTTAATTGTTAGGAATCCGAATGCGTTGATTCGAGTGAGCGTCGTAGTTTATTTTTGGCTTTTCCCAGGCGAGTGACACTATTTCTTCTTTGTATTTTAAACTCATGTTTTGAGAAACACGGTGGATTATATATTCCATGAGTTGATAAAAAGCATATTTTGTTGCATAAAATAGGATCGAGCTATTACTGCCATTTTGTTGTTTGAATGGAGTTATATTCCGACTTCGATTTAAATGATTGTTTGAAAAATGATTTGTGAGATTCTTTGTGGAAGAATCTTGAAAGGTTTTGGAGAATGCTTTGATATTTATATATCAAATTTTGAGTTGTGATATGACTTTCTTCCTGATGTTGGATTACTGGATATTGTGATTGGTGGTTGGTGCTCAATGTCTCTGTGGACCCTGAGGGGTGTGTGGGTATGCGCATACTAATCTAGGATATCCTTATGGGCCGAGCCACCGGCTATTAATAGGTGGAGACCTTGCCAAGGGGGGAATCTTGGTCGTCTTGTCACGGGCGTTACGCGTGACCATGGTTAGACATCTGAGCATGAATTGGTCAATGGAGTGGACCATTGACGTGTGATTTGAGTTTAGTCGATGGAATGGACCATCGATGTGATTTGATGAGATTAATCAATGGATTTGACCATTGATATATGTTTTATGAGATTGACTAATGGATGGGACCATTGGTATCTTTGGTATTTGAGTTATGATTATATATTTGAGTTATGTTTTAAATATGCATAGTAATTTCTCGATCCGCTTATAAGAAATGTGTTACTCACTGAGCCGTGGTAGCTCACTGCTCTCATCTACTTGTTTTTCAGGTTCTTCAGTGAGTCGCGAATAGGCGTGAGCGTTCGTTCGGGGAGGACTTTTGTGGTGGAAATTTTTGGGTATGGCTTGTGCATAGTAATAGGTTTATAAGTTAGTCTTTGTATAAGGTTTATGTTTTGAATTTTGGTTATGTTGAGGCTGCGTCCTTTGGTAAAAGGACGGCCGGTGTCATGCCCATTTTTCTTGTGGATCGGGGTGTGACAATTGAAGATGTTGAACCCGGATCAGACCAAGACCAAGACTAGAATCCGGGGAACCAGAGGGTACGTAGCACCTGAGTGGCACAAGAAATTACCTGTGACAGTGAAACTCGACATCTACAGCTTCGGGATTGTGTTGCTGGAGATAATTTGCAACCAGAGGAGCCTGGATCGGTGCCGCTCTGAGGAGGAAGCGGTTCTCGAAGAATGGGTTTACGGATGCTTTCAGGCAGGTGATCTGGCAAAGCTAGAGGACTTCGAGGAGGTCGAAATGAGGCAACTGGAGAGGGTGGTTAAAGTAGGCTTGTGGTGCGTCCTGGAAGAGCCATCGCTTCGTCCCTCCATGAGGAAGGTGTTGCTGATGCTTGAAGGCAGCGTGGATATCCCCATGCTGCCTTCTCCGACTTCCTTCCTCAGTTCCATGTGACTGTCTTCTTAATCTCTTCCACTTCCCTCCTCGCCGAAATTTGTCAATAATGTGAGTGACTTGAGCTCAAGCATGCGACTATGCTTGGTCTATTTTCGTTTTCTTGATACTTTAATTACTGTTGTTTGATCCAATTCCAGTTGCTTAGTGTATTTATAATAAAGGATTAGCAAATGTGCTCACTTTAGCAAGATGGTTGATGTTGGCTACGCGGAGCAGAGGTTGGATCCACCTTTCCAATACATATTGTGAGCGGACCGAACCATTGGAATGAACAGATTCTCACAAGTCAGTCTCTTCTGCATGGAATGTAGACAAAATTGGTAATCTTCTTTAGGGCTTAAACACATGATCAACTAAGTTATCAAGGGCGCGGAATGCTTATTAGTTGGAAACTTTAATGAATAGACGACTTTTACCAATTACGCTCTACAATAGGGAGACTACCAACTACGTTAGAAAATTACTAGGCGATCATTTTGCGGGCATACTTGATCCAGCTCTTTGCAAGAATTTCTTTGATATATTTGGAGGATGGACATTGGAACCGCTAAAAAAATTCCTCTTGCCGAAAACCAGATGAGGAAAAATAATCCACATATACACTCTCAAGAGAGAAATTCGATCTCTCTTCACTTCAGATATCTCATTGAAAACTTTACCATTCCTTGTCTAAGATTTATCACGTTCTTTCAGTGTATGGAGCTCTAATTTTTATTTTTATTTTGGTTACAGATTGATCTTCTTAACACCGTGGAGAAGACAATGATGCGGCGTAACCACGTGCAAGCATTGTAAACAGAGTAATTTCGTTTGACGATGTGAAGAAGCGAATATATGGACATGAGCACTGACTAAACTGGGATTATAAAAGAGACTCAACGAACGATTATATCTAGTTTTAGGGGAAAAAAAAATCGACTATATTGACATCCAAAATTTCCCATGTCTTGTGACTGTTGACTCGGACCGGATAAGACCGAACAAGAAGACAAAGCTAAAATAAAATTTGGTTAGTCCTTTTGGCCGGCCACCGCACAAGGACCATCTCCACGACAACCGATCATCATTGCCTCTGATCATCATTATCAGCCGGCTGATCTTGTTCCGACGATTAAGGTGAAAAGGAGAAGTCATCGCCGATTACCATCCACGAACATGTCCGCCCATAGAACGTGACAAAAATAATATCATCTCTATTAGCTCTAGCGATGAAAATAGATTGGTCGCCACATATTAAAACATCGGATCTCACTTCCATTGGTCACCACATATTACTATATCATAATTACATTATTTCTAAACCCCAACTTGCCAAAAACGATCTCATATCAGTTTGCAATGCCGTCCATAAAAGCCAAATCTAAGATATTTAACGTAGGAAAATTACAAATCAATAATCAAGATTTTTCAAAATTTTTGGTGCTCCTCACTATCCCCAGATCGTCTCCAACGTCAAGTGACGTTCGAGCTGCGTGTGAGGGGACGTTTCTATCCCAATCTAGTCTAGAATTGGAGTTTTTGGTGTGTACGATTTTGGGGTTTTGCTTCTCTTAGGTTTCGTTGATGCACAGTCTTGTTTCGAATGAGCAGAGGAGTTTTTGAAGGCTTTGCTCTCACAAGTGTAAAATTTGTGTGTGTTCAACCTTATTACTCTAAATGGTGATTTGATTAGGGTTGTCAAACCTAGATGCAAACCGCTAAAAGGCAAAGCCGTAGCAACAAATAGAGATCTTGATGTATGCTTAATATTGAAGATGGATTTAGTGACTGGCCACCAATTTTGATTTAAAGAAGTGACAAATCTGCTGTTTGAGTGTGTGATCCTATTTTTTTTTTTTTTTTTTTTTTTTTGAATATTTATCTTCTTATCTGGAGCTTTTTTTTTTTTGGGGGGGGGGCGGGGCGGGGCGGGGCGGGGGGGGGGGAGAGAGAGAATTTGTTTGAGATTTGTCTTGGTTTCTCTACTGTATTTATGTGGAAATGAATGAAATTTTTCATTTGACAAAAAAAGGAAAAGAAAAAAGATTTCCAGCGATGGCCTTCCCGATTCAGGATAAGGATTTCCCGTCCTCGTGTTCTACCACTAAAGATTATTCCAATTCTCTTAATTTTCAGTCTTCGGCTAAACCACACGTTAATATCATGACCCTCGATTATCATTATGTGAATTTTATACAATCAAAAGATGGACATAGAAGTGCCAATCACTTTCAACTCATGCTATTTTAAAAATAATGCGAATGGTTCACCGACAAAATAGTCTCGCAATTAAAATAACAAGGCCTTCAAAATTAATACGATTTCTCGAGACAACATTTTGGTGTTTGCCCAATGCTTCTTTCAAGCACACATTATTTATTGGGAAAAGAGCACCATGAATTTCATAACTTTTATATGGCGCTCACATGATGGTCATAATTTTTATTATTACTTTTAAAAATTTGAGAAAAAAGAAGAAAAAAAATTAATTTCATGCATGTGTGATTGACAGGCAGATTTTTAATAAATGAAATAGTTTCATGCATGCGTGATTCATGTGATGCTTCAAAGATTTGGATGTATTTGAAACATCAAGAAAGGAAAGCGAAACAATTAGACAAATGAGCATCTCAGTTATGGAGCGCATTTAATTGCCAAGGCTAGTTTGGGACACATATCATGCATTCACAAATGTTGGATGCATTTTAAATACAATCCAAACCTTGATAATTCCAATGCCTAATCAAAAGTTGAAAAGATTTTAAACAATTAATGTTGGAAGCATCACATGTACCAAATTCACTTTGATATGCAGAATTAACACTTTAAATCAATTTTGGAGAAAATGTCATCAAAAGATCATTTCAATTTTTTATTTTTTTGAGTTGATCTTTTCTCACAATTAAAATAACAAGTCCTTCTAGATTAATACGATTTCTCGAGATAACATTTTGGCATTTGCCTAATGCTTCTTTAAAGCACATGTTATTTATTGGAAAAAGAGCACTACAAATTTCATAACTTCTATATGACACTCACATGAGAGTCATAGATTTTTTTTTTCCTATTACTTGAGTGTCATAATTTATTTACAGAGCTCATTTTTGCGTCGTAACTTTTTTTATTTCTGATCACTTGAGTGCCATATGACTTTTCAATTGATCATTTTATTGTCATAAGTTTTTAAAAACATTCACTACAAGTGTCATGCCAATGTTTGTGAACAGTATCAAAAAATTATGGTACTTAAGTGATCAATTGAAAGTTATGACATTGAAGTAAACATTTTTTAGAAGTTACAACATTCAAGTGGTTTAGGAAAAGTTATAATACTAAAGTAAGTGTCTATGAAAGTTGTAGCACTTGATCTTCTTCCCACTGACGACTTAAAAAAGAGAGAGGAGACTTGACTTAAAAAGTTTGTTTGAATGGGTCATTCCCAAAGAGCACTCCCCAGGTCAAACCCGATTGGCCATCACGGGGAAGTGGAGGACTCGCATGGTCCTTCCAGGCGACTACGCCTACCACTTGACACGAGGTAGGAATTTTTTGAATCGGTGGATTTATTAGACCTCATGAGAGATTCATCCAATCTAAAAATTCAACTTAAGATGTGCTGTGCGTACCGTACACGGGGGCCGAACTTGAAGCTATTGCATGTACTCGTAAGAACGAGATTGAACAAGTTTCCTGGATGGTCCAAATCAACAGACAAGTAAGCAAATTTTTGCGATTTTTGCAAATCAGATATTGTTGACGTGGACATCAGCCTTCATACATGGTTAGCCTATGCTAATAAGAACAATTTTTGTAATTTTTTAAATTTTTGAATATTTTTTATTTTTTTCCTTTTTTTCACTTTCTCTTCCCTTTTCCCTATGGCGAGTGCCACAAGTGAAGGTGGTGCTCGTCAATTGCAAGCAATTGTCGCCCTTGTTGGCCACAGGTAGGCAAAGGGTGGTTTGCAAGGGCCATGATCCCCTTGCTAGATTTGGTGGGGGCGATGATTGCCCAAGTGTGGGTGGCCCTCACCTGTGGCTAGTCAAGGGGAAAAAGGAAAAGAAAGGGGAAAAAACGGAAAGAAAAGAAAAGAAAAATTAAAATATAAAAAAATTGTCTATATTAGCTAGCTGTGTCAAGTAAGAGGAGTAGTGTTTACATTATCAATTTTCAGCCAAAATTGACCGGATAGATCATCTTAAAATTTGGGACTAAATTGAAAAATTTTGAGCTGACTTAATCATAATACAATAGGATTAAGACTATTCTGGCAATTATCCCCACTACTTTTATTATAGATAAAGATAATATAATAATGATAAAAATGCACATCATATTTATTTTTTCTATTCGAACATAATGCACACCCCTTTAATATAGTTAAAAGATAACAAACTCACATGTGGGTAGCGCAGTTGGTTGAGATCTCTCCTCCAGCGAAGGAGGTCAAAAGTTTGAAACCTGCGTTGTTAGTGATTAACCAGTTTCCCCCGAGGTATAATTGGCTCGCAGATCCTCGGTCACCAAAAATAATAATAATAATAATAATAATAATAATAATAATAATAATAATAATAATAATAATGACAATTACAATTCACATTATTTCATTTATAAGTAAGGCTGTGGAATAGTGAAAGTTGTGGCAAATTGGAGAATAAAAAGGCGGTAGAGCGTGCAATTTCCGCCAGAAAAGTTCTCGCAAGAAGACGACGACTTACCAACTTAAAAAAACAAAAGAAGACTTTGGATCCTCGGTCATAAAAATAAAAAATTTAAAAAATTTAAAAATAAAAATAATAATAATACAATTACAATTCACATTATTTCATTTATAAGTAAGGCTGTGGAACAGTAAAAGTTGTGGCAAATTGGAGAATAAAAAGGCGGTGGAGCGTGCAATTTCCGCCAGAAAAGTTCTCGCAAGAAGACGACGACTTACCAACTTAAAAAAAACAAAAGAAGACTTATAAAAACTTCGAGTGCTTCCCCACCCGCAATGAACGGATCGACCGCAGAAGAAGCTGTCCCTCCCTCCTTACTAAAATAATCAGTGGAGAGACTTGTGGAAAAGTAGGCCTGGCTGCTAAAATCGACAGAAGTGAGCAACTTGTTGGTCAAAGCTAAAACAAGAAGAGGCAAAGAAAGAAGAAAAAGGACAACAACGGAAGTAATTAATGTAGAAATTAGGAACCCTTCTAGAAGACGGTATGATTCGACCATGGACTAAACTCAAGCCATCTGATGAGATTTGGGAGTGATCACCAGGATCACAAGGCAGTATTGTTTCGGGTGACTTGGACCATGTAAAATGTACTGGATCCTTTAACTAGCCGACCAAGTTACTCACGTCTTTAAGACGCCAGAATTGCATAGGTATGGTTGGTTCCAATCGTAACAGCACCGCATCAACGAGTTTATGAAAACAAAAAAAGAAGAAATCTCTGGGAACATGGCATTTGAACGTCCGTGTCTGGAGTCTCATGCTTTCTTTGAACAAGACTTTTCTAGAGTCAAGACCTCTAGTTATTATTTCCACTTTAGAAGCTGATGTTGCTCTATAAAGCATGGGCCAAAGAGCTAATTGTTCACACCACAAAACGAGTTCTGTAGCATTAACAGTAGACCTCAGTTTGCTTTAATGGCTAATTCCGCCCTTCGTTGCAAGCACTTCATTCGTATGGTTGCTACGCTTCCCTTTCTTCTCGCACTTGCATTCATCTTCTTCACACCTGCAACTGCACAAAGACAGATCAACATAACCCTCGGTGCTTCTCTCGCACCCAACACCACCACCTTCAACTCCTTCTGGCTCTCGCCTTCCGGTGCCTTCGCGTTCGGGTTCTATCAGCGAGGCGACGGTTATGCGGTCGGGGTTTTCCTTCCACGAACTCCGCGTAAAACCATAGTCTGGACCGCTAACCGAGACTATCCTCCGGTCCCACGAAATTCCACCCTACGTTTCACCAGCGACGGGAGACTTGTCCTGCAGTCTACAGAAGCGCAAGAGACGTTTGTCGCCATTCCGAGGGAGACTGCGGTCTCAGCTTCTATGCTCGACACTGGCAATTTCGTTCTGTATAACTCAAGGCGGGACGTCATATGGCAGACTTCTGATTTGCCGACTGACACCCTCTTGGCAGGCCAGCATTTATCACCAAGCCAACAGTTGTGCTCGAGCGCTTCCGAGAGCGACCAATCGACTGGTTTGTTTCGCCTCAAAATGCAAACGGATGGAAACCTCGTGCAGTATCCTGTAGCTACTCCAGACACGGCCGAGCACTCTTACTGGGCATCTGGCACCAACGGAGTCGGTGACAATGTGACACTATATCTCGATAATGACGGTTCTCTCTACCTGTTGAACGCAACAGGTACATATTTGAAAAATATTACCGCAAGTAGAGGACCTCCAAAAGAAGGAATAATCTACCTTTTGAGAATCGACCCAGATGGGATTATGCGACTGTACTTGTACAACGCGACCCAGAATGCGAATTTGTCAAAAATATGGTCGTCTTCTGAAAACAAATGTATCCCCAAGGGCTTATGCGGGCTCAACGGGTTTTGCGCCATGAATGATCAAAATCTCGAGTGCAAGTGTCTTCCAGGATTCGGATATGTGAACCCGGGGAACTGGACATCTGGGTGCGAGAGGAACTTCACTGCAGATAGCTGCATGAGAGCAGACGCAGCCCCTAGGTACACTATTCAACCGGTCTCTAACACTGTATGGGAGGATACTGCGTATGCTGATCTTACTTTTTCTACCAATGAAGAATGTCAAAAGGCATGCTTGCAGGATTGCAATTGCGAAGCAGTGATATACAATGACCAATCCTGCAAAAAGATGAGGCTTCCTTTGAAATACGGCAGGAGAGACCTCAATAATGCAAACATACTCTCCATCAAGGTAGGGGAGACTGTATCTAATGGGAATGGAGCGAATGGCTTCATGCCGGAGGGAAAGAAAAGGCCTTCTCGGAGAGACATTCTATTTGCAATTGCATCATCTACTGCTTTCGCATTAATGACACTGGCAGTGTCAGGATTCGTTGTTTACAGGTATCGTGTTCGGCTATATGAAATACTTCCCAAGGAGGGAAGCGCTACAATGATAGAGAATATTTCACTGAGATCATTTACTTATGAAGAGCTGAAGAGGGTAACCAAAGATTTCGCCGAAGAGATTGGCAGGGGAGCATTCGGAACAGTGTATAAAGGCACACTGTTGAATAGCCTTGAGGTTGTTGCAGTTAAGAAACTAGAGAAGGTCTCATCGGATGTTGAAAGCGAATTCCAAAACGAGGTGAAAATTATCGGGAGGACTCATCACCGGAGCCTCGTCCAATTGCTTGGTTATTGTCTTGATGGACACAACAGGCTTTTGGTGTACGAATACATGAGCAACGGGTCGCTTGCGGATCTGCTCTTCACGCCAGAGAAACAACCTTGCTGGGATGAAAAAATGGGAATTGCTCGAAACATAGTCAGAGGCCTCCTCTATCTCCACGAAGAGTGCAAAACCCAGATCATTCACTGCGATATCAAGCCACAGAACATACTAATCGACGAATGTAGGCGAGCAAAAATATCTGATTTTGGGTTATCAAAGCTGATGAAGCCAGATCAAACCAACACCATGACAAGGATTAGAGGAACGAAGGGTTACGTTGCACCGGAGTGGCACAAGAATTTGCCAGTGACGGTGAAAGCAGATGTTTACAGCTTTGGCATCGTGTTGCTGGAGATCATCTGCTGCCGAAGAACTGTGGATTGGAGCCTTCCTGATGATGAAGCCGTGCTCGAAGAATGGGCCTACAGCTGTTACCAGGAGCGCGAGCTAGAGAAACTAGTCAATGATGAATCGATCGACAGAAGACAGTTGGAAAGAGTGGTTAAAGTGGCTCTTTGGTGCATCCTTGAAGAGCCATCGCTCCGTCCTTCAATGAGGAAGGTGCTTCTAATGCTGGAAGGCACGGTGGACATCCCCATACCTCCTTGTCCTTCTTCCTTCCTCAGTGCTATCTAGACTTTCGCCAACACTGTGCCGAGCCATTGACAGAAATGCATTTGATTGTCAATACCATGTGTAGAAACTGTTCTGAGAGGTTTATTCATGCGAGGCACGATACTTATTTGCCAATGTTGTTCTTTCTCTTCTATTCTTTCTTCTGGGAAGTTAAAATAATGCAGAAACTATTTTGACAAATTCATTGCTTTCCTATGGAGACAGATATGATCATAAGTTCTCTGATTTCTTATAGTGCTATTCTGCCGGATACGATGAAAGTGCAAAGAATGGGGTGGAGGGAGAGGGGACAGGGAAGTTTGCCTATCAACTGAATTTGAAAACATGTTTCGTAATGTGAGCGGTGTCGTTCTGCTGTAAAACTATAAAATATTCGACGATTCTACTATTCTGTTAAAAGAAATTGGAATACTTTTTTGTGCCAGTAGATTTAGAAAGGAGCTAGTGTCGAAAAATGAGAGTAAAGGAAAAATTATCCCTCAACTGATTTTCAGTAACTTGTGGGTAATTTCTCGACATTTTTATTAAATTATGGAGTCAGCATATTACTATTTTTATTTTTTTTCTATCCTTCACTAATTTTTCTTTGTCTTTCTTGCCAATGCCTTAAACTTACCGAATCTCTATGAATTTGCCCATCTATATTGGAGTGATTTATCGACTTTTTGTGATTAAATTATTAATTGATTTTGGATTATCAACTTTTACTTGAGCGTCGGCATTCATTTTTTCTTTTTAAATTATAAAATTTTGTTACTATTACCAAATTTTATTTGTCTTTCTTACATATGCCTTAACTTTACCCTTTCTCATATGAATTTATCAGCCTTTGTTTGTGTGAAATATACGTGTTTGTCTCCTATTAAGTTACTAAGGGCTTGTTTGGCAACTTGCCAAACAGTGTTTGTTTCTATTCTTTTGTTTTCAAAAGTAGATTTGGAACAGAAATACGTTTGGTAAAATTTTTGTACCAGGAAACAGATTTGGAGTAAAATCGAGAATAAAAAGAAAAAAAAAGTTGATTCTTGTTATCGGAAACAATTCTATAATCAAGCACCTATTTTTCTCTTTTTCTTTTCTTTTTTCTTGTTCTTCTTCCCTCTTTCTTCTTCTTCATCTGCTGCCACCACCGCCGTTGCCGTTCGCCACCCATCGCCGCCGGTCGCCAGCAACCGATCCGGCGAGCTCGCTGGAGGCAAGCCCAGACACCGGCGAGGGATTTGGCGAGGCCAAACCTTGCTGGTGGCCAGGCAGGCCTCGCTCGGGCCTCCCTGGCCACTGGCGAGGCTCAAGTAGCCCTGCCAAGGCTCGGCTAGCCCCACCAAGGCTCAGTTGACGAGGGCCGGCCTCACGCCGAGGGCCGGCAACACTCCAATGAGGTCGCCGACCCTTTTGTTTAGAAATTGTTCCCGAAAACATAATAAAAAAGAATCATTTCTAATAAGAAATTGTTCTCGGGAAAAGAAACATTACCAAACGCGCCCTAACTAACCAATGTAACTTACTACTTTACTCATAAAGCCCGCAAAATACGCAAGTGGACCGACTCATTTCGTCCAGAGCCATTCAAAGATGCGTCAGAGAGATTAATCGAATCAACTCTTATCTTTTATTTCTCAGAGCTTGGATACAAAATTACTGCTCACTTTTCCTGTATAGTCCACTAAAGCAAAATCAAGGCCTTCACCTATTTTGTCATAGTAATGTATTTCACCTCAAGAGGTACGCAACTTGCGAAAGATTTTATCTTAACTTAATGTAATTCTACCACCACTAAGCATAAGAGCCGCACAAGCTATTCAAAGGCGCATTTCACCAGTGATGGCCATTTCACTATTCTTGCGCATTCCTTTTGTATTGATGTTCCCAACAGCAACTTCAAAAACCAGACCCATCATAAGCCTTGGCACTTCTGTCACACCCACTGCCAAATTGCACTTCTGTCACACCCACTGCCAAATTCCTCAAGGCCCTCACCTTCCGGTCTCTTTGCATTTGGTCAAGAGAGGCGATGGCTGGTCAGTAGTGACTTTTCTTTCCAGTAACTAAAACCGGGGTCCGGACAGACATCGAGACAGTCCTGTTCCAAGCAATTTTATCACCGCATTTCACTATGGATGGGAGGCTTGTCCCGCAGTCAGCCACTTCTTGAGAATTTGCTGTAAGGGCCGACCTTTGAACTTGCCAACAATATTGTCCGTTTTAGGTCAGAGCCCACGCGGTCTTGTTCTTCTAGGTTTCGCCCAGAAAAGCTCTCCTTGGTAATTAAGACTGGTGCCGCACATTATAAGGCACATCACCTCACCGTCCCCAAGTGATGTGGGATTCAGTCCATTCTTACCTCCATCGCCACCAACAAGAGGTGTGCTCTTGGTCCATCTCTCACAAGACTGGGTCATTACAATTGCTGTTCAAGCTTCTCTGCTCGATACAGGCAATTATGTACTTTATGACTCTAAGAAGGATGTAATATGGCAGAGTTCGATCCACCGAATGATAGCATTATGGCAGGCCAGCATCTATCATCAGGTGAACAGATGTTCTCAAGCAGTTCTGCCACTGATCATCAGAAGGCATCTTGCGTCTCGACATGAAAAAGGATGGAAATCATATGCAATATCAGGTAAATACTCCAGACACACCGCCAAACGCTTATTGAGCGGCGAAATATGGAAGAGGCGATAATTTGGTGCTCTATCTTGACAATGACAGATTTCTACCTATTGAACACCAAAGGTCATAATATAAGGAGTATCACCAGAGGAGGGCTTCCTAAAGAATGAATAATCTAGCTAATGAGAATCAATGCAGATGGAATTTTATGGTTTTACTTATACAACACAACCAAGAAAGTAATTTGTCCACCATGTGGTCATCTACTGATGACAAATGCAGCCCCAGAGGCATCTCCGGGCTTAATTGGTTTGGTGCAAATAAAAATGCTTACCCCTTAGAGAATGTCGCACCTAAATCATATTCTTACAAATAGATGAATGACTGGAGATTTTGCAGAAGAAATTGCTGTTAAGAAACTAGACAACATCTCATCTGATGAGGAAAGCAAACCCCATAGAGACATCAAGCAGGTGCTGATAGAAAGAACTGCATAAAAGACCCAAAGAGACCATATCAAGCGAAGAAGATAAACCTGAGAGCAGGTTTGCTGACTGATTGAGGAACAACAACTAGCTCGAGAACCATCAACTGTGCTATTACATCACGTCTGTACAAAAACACAACATGGTGAAAATCCATGCTACCACACTTTCCAGCGTTGCTTCAGCATCGGTTTGGCTTCCATGTATTGCACATTAATTAAAAAGCACTCAGCTTTAGTTACAAAAGCACTATAATCTTACATTGCAGACAAAAGAGACAACCTTCGCACAGCAACCCATGAATCTTGGTGCTGTCTGGGCTCTTGAAGACGTGAATCTCTTCCTGTATGTTCTTGTTCTGCTAGCTGGGTATGCCTCATCTCCTCTGCCACCCACCCATCATCGCCTTCATTTCGAAGCTCTTGCCAGGGCATCGAAGACGGTCTTCACGGTCACCTCCTCCACGATCACGACCTTGTCCCTCGATTTCGAGCCCGAACCGATCGAGACCTGCCTCCTCTTCACCCCTAAAACCTGCCCCACAGAACAAGAACGGAAACCAAAACAGAGGATCTTCAATTAGAAAAAATAAAATAATAAAAAAACCAATCTTTGCAAGCTTCGCATTCGAGATTGCTCTTCATCTCCGCAATCTTCGCTCATGCGATGCCCTAGCCACGCGCAGGGACCGACTCGTCGCGTGAAAGGGGGAGAAAACGAACCGAGCTCATGTACTCGAGCAGCGCCGCGTTGGCCTCGCCGTCCTTGGCCGGCGCGTCGATCTGGACCCCCACCGCCTCGTCGCTGAGATCTTCCACCGGCATCAGAACAACAACGATGAGATCAGAACGGAAGAGACAGAGAGAGATCACGGAATCGAAGGTGATTCCGGGAAGGGGCGCAACGGCGGAGGGGGAGGGGGAGGGAGGATCGGACCTGTGATGGAGGCCGACTTGGAGCCCGGCTTGGCGTGGATGGTGATGGCGACGGAGGAGGGAGGGACGGGGCGGAGGCACGAAGGGAAGCTCTCGGCGGCGGCGGCGGCGGCGGCGGCGGCGGCGGCAGAAGAGGACCGAGTTGACTGGGCCGCGTTCGGCTGCGATTTGCTCTTCCTCGGCGGAGGCATCGCTTCGGATTCCCCCTCCTGCTGAAATTACCTTTTGTTTTTGGAAATATATAAAGCTTAATATAATTTTTTATATTTATACTTGATTTTTCGAATATTAAAAAGGTCCTAATCAATTACATTCGAAATTCAGACAGCTTTGAGGGTTAATTTAACCTGGCTGGTTATTAAACTTAGGTAAAGATAATTATTAAATGATTGGAGAAAACTTAACTTTTATTTAAGTTGTTGGCCTAAGTGGAAAAACTTGCTTTCCTGTGATACAGTGTGATTTACAATTTTTTATGAGAAACAACTCCTCAAAGTGGTTATAAGACGCTCTATGATTGAGTTATTTTTTATTGACGAAAATAAGTAATTTCAAGAAATCTGCCTTCACCCATATCAGGGTGCCCTTGTGCCATTCTGGTGCCATATCTCTGATGACCTTGAAGGTCCTGGTTTGATCCGGCATCAGTAGCTCGGCGAACCCGAAGTCGGAGAGTTTGACCGCCCAGAAGTCATCCATCAGGATGTTCTGGAGCTTAATGTCGCAGTGTATGATGGGCGTGTCGCACTCTTCGCGTAGGTAGAGGATTCCCCGGGCAGTTTCCAAGGCGATTCTCATCCGCTCGTTCCAATCAGGACGCCTTTCAGATCGGAAGAGCAGGTTGCTCATAAATTCTAGACAAGCAACCGAACCAAGCGCTGGTGATTAGTCGCGCCGATGATGCGCATTTCCGCACGGAACTCCCTTTCACCTTCGTTGAGCAGCTTCTCTAGTCTTTTGACAGCAACAACTCTTTTGCCCCTGTACAAGGTTCCTTTGTAGAATGCACCGAAAGATCCCTTGTCCGACTCTTCCTTGAAGCCGTTTGTTGCTCTCTTCAGCTCCTTGTAAGAAAATGGCCTCAGAGTAAGTTCCTCCGTCAAGCCAAAATTGCCACTTTCCACTATCTTCTTGTACTCAAGTACTCGCAACTTGAAGGCAAAAAGACCAGCGACTGCCAGGGCGATGCACGAGCATGCTGTAAGGCCCACAGTCACCAAAAGTAGTTGAATTGTTTCTTCCTTGCCGTCGACATTTTCCAGCACCTGCGAATCAGAGTTATTGGTGTTGGCAGCTTCGATACCTTCTACTCCCACCTTGAAAAATGCTCTGAATGATTTTTCAGGAACTGTCCAAGCATACATAAGGGGAAGCTTTTGTTTCCTACAAGTTCCTTGATCGAAGTCGTATAAAGCTACCTCACAATCACAATCTTCCAAGCATGACATGTTGCAATCCGCCACTTCCATTGTCACCTGAAAATAGGGAGGGTCCTGCCAGTACAAATGGTCGATGGATTTAAAGGTAAATGTTGATAAGTTTTCTTTGGCGTCCTTGCACCGATCTTCCTTGAAGTTCCTCTCGCACCCACTAGACTGGTTTGTACCGTCAACATAATCCGTACCAGGAAAACACCGACATACGGGTTGCTCATCCTCCATAGTACAGTAACTATTGAAGCCACATATGCCCTTCACTCCGCACTTATTATCTGGTTGGGTCCACATCAAGGACACCACATCGTCGCAATCAAGAAGCTGAAGACTGCAATCAGGCAACACAGAACTGCAAAGGAACCCAAGCTAATTGATAAGATCAAAATAAGCATCTTCTTTCCCTTGGTCACATGTTGATTGGGCTGCTCTGGTTTTCCAGGAGGGGCAGGCATTAATTTCTTGATCAAAACTGTGGAAGATTTATTTGGAGTTGTAGCTGCATACATGGTGGGAAGCTTGTTTTTCTCACAGATATCACTGATGTGCAAAGCAGCTTCACAACGGCAGTCGTCTGAACAAGACCTGCTGCATTCTTCAAGGGAAAGTGGTATCACAGAATAAGGATGGCCCCCTATCGTAGTACTGTTCATTTGGACAATACTAAAAGACAAGGCAGACTCTTCGGCCCTGCAGAGTTGTTCATAGTTATCCTGTAACAGCCAAGGAGATCATGACTTCCATCAACAAAATCAAACCCTGGCAAGCAATGACACCCTGCCTTTTTGTCTGTGACTTTGCAGAAGCTGTTTGATCCGCAAAAACCGTCTATATCACACGAGGAATCCCGTGCTGACCATATTACTGACACATTTGAGTTCAAGGCATCACCATAAATGAAACTGTGCAAATAGAGCCTGAAATTTCCATCACAATCCAGCGTTGCACGGTAAAGTAGAATGCTCTTCTGATCTATAAGCGTCCATCCTCAAAGAACAAGGCTACTCTATCCTAGACCAATGTGTATGTGACATCGCTTTCTGTTAGGGCATTGGTGGACCAGTATGCATCGGTATCAGCATTAGTGGAATTAACACCATATGCAACGAGGTTGCGATCACCCTGCATTACAACATGAAATCGCCCACTCGAGTGGTCTACTGGAGATTTGCTTGAAACCAATTCCTTATAATTTAACAGATGTTGACCAACTACAAGGGTGTCCGTTGGGGAATCAAAGCTTTGCCAAATTACATTAGACGGGTTATTGTAAATGACAAAATTACCAGAATCAAGCATCGAGGCTGTCTGCCGGCTTTTGCCATGAAATGATCGGCTTGGCTTGTCGTCCCCGATAGGTTCGAACGACGAGCTCATAGAAGGTGAACTCAATAGAAGAACTAAAACCGACAAGAGGATCATCTCGATTCGCTGTCCAAATGACAGTGTTGTTGTAATATATGGGCCATTAAATCCAGCCCATTATTTTTTATAGCCAAAGCCCAACCCTTCACTTTTCCTTTCCCCTTAATTAGTGCAATTGAGCGTGAGCATAAATGGAAAGAAGGCAGCGACGGCAAAAGCAAGGAAAATTTCCCCTCAATTAGTGCAATTGAGCGTGAGCATAAATGAAAAGAAGGCAGCGACGGCAAAAGCAATGAAAAATAAAATAAATGAAGCGTTCATGAAGAAGGGAAAGAGGAAAGGAATAAGAGAGAAAGAGAAGGAAATTCTGGTGCACACACGATCCGAACACCCTGACTAGTCGAATCAACTACAAATCGCATTGCTCGGTGAGTATTCAAGTCGATCGTTCGTCTAATTGGAGTACTTTTCTAATTTAGGGCACAAATTCAAACTTATGTCGACTCTAAACTACGAGGTTAGATTGAGGAGTTTTTAGGCTGTGGTTTTGTGGAGATGAAAGTTTAAGATGTCATGGAGCCATGGGGTTTGACGAAAATGGGATCCAAAGTACAGGTTAATTGGAATGAAATTCTGAGTTACGGGTAACAGGTAGTACACATAGGGAAAAAATATAAACGTTTGCTTTAAACGAGGTTATTTGGTTGCACATCAATATCGTTTTATTGATGATTAAGCATGGTTTAGTCGATCATTCATTGAAGTAGTGGTTTTAGTCAGATTTTGATATTATTTTCGGTTAACTATTAGGAATTTGAGTACGTTTGCTCGAGTAACTATCGTGTATTGGTTTTTAGCTCTTTCAAGTGAGTGATGGTATCTCTTCTAGGCATTTGTAAACTCATGTCTTTAAAATGATAGAGATTTGATATTTTATGAGTTATGAATAAGTATATTTGTTGCATAAAAGTCTAAATTGGGCAATTACTACCTTTTAATATTTGAGGATGATTTGAAATGGTTCTACGAAAGGTATCATGAAAGGATATTTATATATATGGCATTGTGAACAAGTTTATGATATGATTTTTTAAATGATATGATACTCTACAAAAATATTTGTAGTGAATGAGCTTATTTGTGAGAGGTTATTTGTTGGTTTAGAAGATTACATATTTGGGTTTATGAAGAATCTGAAATGATGTGAGGAATATCTTGTGAAATGTGTTTATTTTGATGAATGAAATTTAGAAAGATTATGCATTTTGTTTTGGGAAATCAATTATTGATAGCGATTGTGGATTTGATTGCTGGTACTAGAGAATGTGAGTTTGGTGCTCAATATCGTCATGAGTCCAGTGAGTGGCTTGTGAGTATGCGCATAGCCAAGTCACTAGCTAATAATAGGTAGAGATCTAACTAAGAGGGGAATCTTGATTGCTTTATCACGGGCGTCATGCATGACCATAATTAGATATTTGAGCACAAGTTTGGTCAATGGAGTGAACCATTGACATGTGAATTGAGATATGAAATGGATCATCGACGTATGGTTAAATGAGATTAATTAATAGAATAGACCATTGATAATTAATTTGTTACCGTGAACTGATTTCATTATTGATCTATAAGTAAAAGAGTTTATTGGAAATATATTATCTACTTTTGATATTTTGCGTATATAGTACTCTAGCTTTGGAATTGATAGCTAGTGATATGGTGTTTGTAAATATGCAAAGTGAATGTTCGATCCGCTCAAAAGAAATGCACTACTCATTGAGTTGTGATTATGCACCTCTCTATTTTTCAATCTTTTTCAGGTTCTTCAACTAGTATGAGTAGTATGAGAGCGAAATTGACGAGGGGACTTTTGAGAGTTGGATTTTGGTGGTTTGAGGTTGCATTCTTCTAGTGGAAGGATGGCCATGTTATCCCCCATTCTTGATGGTTTTGCAGTATGATGTAATTTGGATTACCAACAAGCCAGATTCCCACAGCATATTTGCCGCCTTCTGGATAAAACCCAAAGGCAAAGAGACCAAAAGGCGAAAGCCATGAAGTCCGGCTGGTGCTCGGAGAAAGTGAAGAACCAATATGTATCAACTTGGAGGAGGTATTAGAGATCATTTGTTGGGCACTGGCAGCCATGGAAAGCAATAATAGGAGGCAAGCAACCTGCAGAGAGGCCATAGAGAGAGAGAGAGAGCAGAAAAGTTCTATATGAATCTGTAAAACCTGTTATCAGTTCTGTGATTAAGTACAGAGTGAAGGAAGAAAGAAACATCTGGGAAGGACACTGGAAGTAATACTTCACAAAAGAAGACTTGACTGCATTTCAAAGAAAAAACAAATTTCAGTTTTTCCCCACTAAAATTTTCATTGGAGAGGAACTTTCTTGGTACTTTTCCAAGTCAATGGCTCTTCAAAGTCCTTGAATGCGCAAATACATGTTTGTAAAGTCTTTGTACTAGGAAGATTTAATGTCAGCATACAGGAATATATCCTAGTTCTTCTGTACAACACTTGCTTAGAGACCCTTGTGTCGGTCAAGCCAGGTCAACAACGGGGTGTCCAGCGGCATTCGTGGAACAATTGCTACAGAACAGAAGATAATTTCTGAAGAACACATTTTGCCGTGTAATCGAATACTATGAGTGTAACAATTGGCTAACAAAATGGAAAATAAAAAAGAAAAAGGAGGGGGACAGGTGGAGGTCACTTGGTTAAAGGACAGTAAACAGGTGGCAACCAAAAAAGAAAAAAAAAGAAAAGAAGAGCTAAGGCCAAAGAAAAATAGAAGAAGAAAAGAAACAAGAACAAAGAGCGTGGAAACAAGCGGAAAAGAAAAGAAGAGAGGAAGAGAAGAAAGGAGTTCATGCACTCAAGTTTCGAACGTCTTGATAAGTCGGATTAATTTCAATTCACAAGCCCGGTAAGGATTTCAGTCATTCGTCCGTCAAATCGGATAAATTTTCCTAGTTTAGCCATAAATTTCAGAAGTACAAATTTTGAAAAACCGATTCGACTTAGGAGTTATTTAGCTATGAAATAATATAACAACAAAACTTTAGAGTGTCGTGAAACCGTGGGGATATTACAGAAGTTAATTTAGTCTCACGGATTGGTCCAAATGAATTTTTAAAGCACTGCGTGCAAGCTACATGGAGCAAACAACAATGAATATGAGCTTCTTGTCGGTGCACAGGGATTGTTTGTGACTCCTACGAATTTGTACTCTTGTATCTTAAAAGTGATACAGATTTAATATATTATTAAAGAGCATGTTTACTACATAAATCTGGATCAAAATTTTATTATTATTGGTTATTTGTGAATGGTATGAAAAACGTTCTAAGAAGTTTATGTGAAAAAGGTCATACACACTATTTTCTGAATCTAATGTATGAAATGAATTTTCAAATAATTTGAAAAATGAATTACGAAAGATATTTTGACTGTTGAATTGACTTAAGAAGTGTTATTAGTTTTGGTTATGAAAAATTTATAATCTGTATTTTGGATTGCCTTTGTGGAATTTTGGAGGATAATGTTAGTTATTTGATACTCATTATCACTATGAATCCATTAAGGGGTTTATGCATATTGTTTTAGGATATTCTATTGGGTTAAGCCATCGACTAATAATAATGGTTGATAAATGAAATAAACTATTGGTGTTTCATTTGTTATTATCAATTGGTTAAGTAATTCTAATATGTTCAAGATCCGTTGAAATCAAATAACTCACATTTGAAATACTACATATATTAAATTTCTGGTATTGTTTGATAAATATGTATAATGAATGCTTAATCTGTTTATGAGAAATAAGTACTATTCACTGAATAGTGTTTGCTTATATAATTCATCGCAATCCCTTTTCAAGTTCTTTAGTTAAGGGCAAGTAGTGAGAGCACTATCAACAGCAAAAATTTTCTATAGTTGAATAGTGGATATGAGTTGAGATAGTTGGACATATGTTCGAATAGACATTTGTTGAGTTTTAGTTTGTTAGTTTGGAAAAGTATATATTTATTATGGTGAATTTAAGAAAGATACTATAATTAAATTACTACTTAGTCTAGACATAGATATATATTTTGATAACAGATTAATGTTAGTTATGTTTGAGGTTTCGTCCTTCAAATAGGAGGACGATCGTGTGATTTTCCATATATTTATAGGAGTTGGGGTGTGACAATAAGCAATTGACAACATTCAATTGAAAAAAAGGGAGAGGGGGATAATGACATAAATGGTCCATGAACTCTATGAATTTTTCATTTAGTCAATATGGTCCATAAACTTTAGCATAATGTTCAATGTGGTTCATAAATTTTTAATTTGTTCGATGTGGTCCCTAAACTTTTGGTACGTGTTCAATATAATTTCTGAACTATATGAATATGTTCAATGTAATCCTTCTATTAATTCAAGATCAGGAACAACATTGAACAATTTTATAATGTAAGAACTAAATTGAACATGTACCAAAAATTCATTGACTACATTAAATAAATTAAAAATTTAGAGATCACGTTATAAATTGAGTTAAAGTTCAGGGTTTACATTGCACATTTAGACAAAGTTTGAGGAACATTTACGTCATCTTCTAAATAAAATAAAATAAACCATCATGTCCTTAGTTGCACCCTTGTTATCTTTTTCTTTTTTGGCTTCGAAAGCAGGGTTCACCGCTCTACGCGGCCCCATTAATTCTCGCTGGTGTAATCGAGGCCAGTAAGAGAAAGGAATGGAAGTTATAGTATCATGATTCGAAAGGTCATCTTTTTTATATATATTCAAAACTAAAAGAGGCATAAATTTAAGAAAGAATGGCATAAACGAGAAATAGAAAAAAGCAACTGTTTGTTAACCAGCTCAAATGACTTGAACCCCCTAATACCTCAAATTAGCCGGAGAAAATGATGCAATATCCAGTGGAAGAGCAAACTGCTGTGAAATTTTAGTCTTTACCTTTTATTTAAGGATCAATATAACCAAAAATTCTAAATCGGTACACTCATGCCACATTTACTCTAAACTTATATAACCGTGCCACATTTATGTCAAACTAATGTGTCATAAAAAATCTCAAATTATTATACTCATGTCACATTTACCCAAAACTAGTAGATATGCATCATATTTACACCAAATTATGGTAAATCTAGGATTCTATGGGGTAAATGTGGTATGAGTGTACCAGTTTTGAGAAAATGTGACATGGGTGTACTAATTTAATATCTTTTATAATAAAAAAATTAATTTTGGATAAGTGTATTAATTTGGAGTTTTCGGTGATATTAATACTTAATTTAATTATAATCTTGCTTCAAACGCACCTTAACTTTCTCCAACATGAAATAGCATAAACTTTCGCAACCAAAAAAAAAATATTGACACGTGAATTCATATACATATTTTCTTGTAATCTTTAAAATCTAAGTTACATATCAAATTTCGATGGAAAAACTTTTGCTTCGAAATATCCTAATAGTAATGTACGAAATCATCCAAAATTCTTTTCATAATTTTAGCACTCCAAATTTCTCGAGAAGTTGAGGGGTCCAGACTCCAGAGAAGTTGCTTACAGCTTGCATGGACGACTTTGTGAGGTCGTTTTTGACTTGCCGTCTCCTCTCCCACTCCCTGCACACAGACCGACCGAATGTCTTCCAGTCTCCCCATGTGCACGAAAAGGAAGAAAAATCAGCACCACGAAGATCGTTCAATATCCTGTCCGACGTGGGGAGAAAAATGCTTGCAAGGAAAACCTACAAGTGATTTGACAGTCGACCCGAATTGACCCATTTTAATAATGCAGATTGGACGAGTCAATGTCCATAAAATTGAGTTGTTCCCCTCCTTGAATATCTTCCAGTCTCCACATGCGCAAGAAAAGGAAGAAAAACCAGTACCACAAAGATCGTTCAATATCCTGCCCCACACGTTAAAGAAATGCTTGCAAGGAAAACCTATAAGTGATTCGAAAGTCGATCCAAATTGACCAATTTTAATATAATGCAGATTTAAGGAGTCAACGTCTATAAAATTGAGTTGTTCCCCGGACTAAAATTTTTTCTGGAGAGGAACTAACCTTATCTTTTTTGGTGCTCTTCCAAGTCAAGGCAGAAGTCCTTAAATTTAAAATACGCGTTTGTAAGTCTTACATTAGAAATATTCAATGTCAGCATACAGCAACATGTTTCAGTCCTGCTGTACAACATTTTCTTAGATGCCTGGTAAAAGACGGGTTGTGTGGGGGCGTTCATCGAAGAATTGCTACAGAAAATACTTTCTCGAGAAAAGATTTTGCCATGCAACAAAAGAGCGTCCATGCCTCTCCCAATGCTCCGCTAATTCTCACCGGTGTGCTCAAGGCTATTAGGGGAAAGGAATGGAAATTAATGCATTATATATGAATTAATCCAACATATAAACGTTTAAACATTATGAAAGTTTTACGAATTTTGCATTTAAAAGCAGCTAAAATGCATGAGTCGGAAGATTTTGTTTAAACAAACAGTATAAAATGAAAATCAATCTAGACCGGCAAAGGAAATCTTAAGCCTCAATGCTGATTTGAATTAAGATGGAATGGAAGATGGAAATTACTAACACATCTGAACTAGGTACAAAATACAAATATTAATGTTCATCTGCTACACAAAATTCAAGACTCGAGAGTGATTCTGAGCACACTGTGACTTAAAATTATTGTAACATTACATGCATTGATTACTAGGAATTACAATGAGATCCGAACTCGAGTTCATACAGTGGTGGCGGTGGTCGGACATGGAGGAACCGAAATTTCAGTTGTTCCATCCAACATCATCACCACGGATTTCATCGAAGGACGAAGAGCCGGCTCATCCTGAATGCACCAGAGGCTCACTTTCACCAGTTTCTCCAACAACCACTTATCGACTTCCTCGCCTAGGACCAACTTGTCCAGCTCTCCATCCCTGAAATGCCTGTATGCCCAACTGGAAAGGATGATCTCCTCAGAAGTCGATGCGTTGAAATCCATGTGCCTGCGACAGAATACGATCTCCAGGAGCATGATCCCATAGCTGTAGACATCTGTTTTCACCGATATCGGGGTGCCCTTGTGCCATTCTGGTGCCATATAGCCTCTCGTCCCCATGATGACTGTGAAGGTCCTGGTTTGATCTGGCATCAGTAGCTTGGCCAGCCCGAAGTCAGAGATTTTGACCGCCCAGAAGTCATCCATCAGGATGTTTTGGGGCTTAATGTCGCAGTGTATTATGGGCGTGTCGCACTCTTCATGTAGATAGAGGATTCCCTGGGCAATTTCCAAGGCGATTCTCATCCGCTCATTCCAATCAGGACGCCTTTCAGATCGGAAGAGCAGATCTGCAAGGGAGCCGTTGCTCATGTAATCATAGACAAGTAACCTCTTGGATGCCTCAGCACAGAAGCCGAGCAACCGAACCAAATGCCGATGATTAGTGGCGCCGATGACGCGCATTTCCGCATGGAACTCCCTTTCACCTTCGTTGAGCAGCTTCTCTAGTCTTTTGACAGCAACAACTCTTCTGCCCCTGTACAAGGTTCCTTTGTAGACCGCACCGAATGATCCCTTGCCCAACTCTTCCTTGAAGCCGTTTGTTGCTCCCTTCAGCTCCTTGTAAGAAAATGGCCTCAGAGCAAGTTCCTCCGTCAAGCCAAAAGTTCCACTTTCCACTATCTTCTTGTACTCAAGTACTCGCAACTTGAGGCAAAAAGACCAGCGACTGCCAGGGCGATGCACGAGCATGCTGTAAGTCCTACAGTCACCAAAAGTAGTTGGATTGTTTCTTTCTTGCTGTCGAATTTTTCCAGCACCTGTGAATCGGAGTTATTGGTGTCGGCAGCTTCAATACCTTCTACTCCCACCTTGAAAAATGCTCTGAATGATTTTTCAGGAACTGTCTGGGCATACATAAGAGGAAGCTTTTGTTTCATACAAGTTCCTTGATCGAAGTAGTATAAAGCTACCTCACAATCGCAATCTTCCAAGCATGACATGTTGCATTCCGCTACTTCCATTGTCACCTGAAAATAGGGAGGGTCCTGCCAGTACACATGGTCGATGGATTTAGAGGTAAACGATGATAAGTTTTCTTTGGCGTCCCTGCACCATTCTTCCTTGAAGTTCCTCTCGCACCCACTAAACTGGTTTGTACTGTCAACATAATCCGTACCAGGAAAACACCGACGTACAGGTTGCTCGTCCTCCATAGTACAGTAACTATTAAAGCCACATAAGGCCTTCACTCCGCACTTATTATCTGGTTGTGTCCAATTCGAGGACACCACATCGTCGCCATTTTCAGTGAACCTATGAGAATACAGTTGGAGTAACCCCCCCGAGTCCAGTATCAAACGGTAGATTGTCGAATTATGGCTCACGGAAGAGGTATCCGGATCTGATATAAGTAAGTATTCTCCCGAGTCGTCCAGTAGAAGAAGTGCACCAGTGAAATTGAGATACAGGTGAAAATGAACAGGCCGTACGTAACAACACGTATTTGAAGCCCAGTAAGCATCTATTCCAGATGTCAGAGTATGCTTAGGGTAGAGAACCAAGTTATTATCAGATTGCATACAGAGACGAAACCTGCCTGTTGAATGATTAGTCCAAGACACGCTCGAATATAGTTCAGCACCAGTGGGTAAGGACTGGCCTCCAAGTAATGTATCAGTAGGAAAATTGAAACTTTGCCAGATGACCTCAGAATGCTGGTTATAGAGGATGAAATTCCCTGAATCGTCCATGGCTGCACATGAAGCACTATCTGACGAGTTGGCAATCAGTTCAGTCTCCCCAGGACCAATCTTAAGAACGAGCTGACCATCAGGGGTTAACTCCAGTGCAGCATTTGAGGACACTGGTGGATCGTCTCGATTTGGTGTCCACACAGTTGTGTTCTGTGATTTACGAACCATCCAAATCCCCACTTTAAACCCACCACCTTCCTGGTAGAAGCCGAATGCAAAGCGACCAGAAGGCGACGTCCAGGAAGTGGGATGAGTTATGGGATTGATTGCTGAGTTTAAGCTAATGGAGCACTTCTCAGATCCAGCTGCTGCGCAATACCCTGTAAGCAGAAAGATCAGTATGATGTATGAAGAAGCCATGTGCAGTATCTGTTAATAAAGTGGGAATTCACTTCAGGGTATGTGAGAGTTGTAAACAACAGTCATAACTTCCTACTCCATATCAATGTTGTATATTGAGAACTTTCTTGTGGCTTGTTTGCATGACTTTGGTGAGTCATGTTGACTGGCAAAGTCATTTTTTTTTTTTTTTGGGTGAAAAACTGGCAAAGTCATTGCTTCTCGAAAAAACAAGAAAAATGAGAATCCAGCCAAGCACCTTTCACACCCGTTGACTTGCAAGACACCAACTGGTGTAACGTCAGACAGATACTTGTCACGGTCCATAATGATGTCTGGACTTGGAAATTAAAAACATAGCTGTCAAAATTACGTGAGGAAATACAACTAAAACTCTTGTCAGAGAATATAACCATATATTGCTGAAACTTCTGCAGAGACCTTGAATAACTATCTCATCAGGAAATAATCACGCCCACACATGAAAATAATACTGACCTATTTCCGCAGGAAGAACCTGTCCAGTTGGGTCTAAACAATACAAATGTCATTGATTCTGGAGAACGACGTCTGTTCTAGTCGAAAGGTATTGGCCTGAAATTATTCTACTGAGACTCGATGATAATTTCCTTAGAATATTGCTGTCCCAACCAATCTGCAAATGAGCCAGTAAACTATATTGAACATGTTGAGCTGTCCAATAGAATCAATACCCTTCTGTCCGTTCAGGTCCCTAAACTGAGTAAACAATATTTTAGCCAACAATATGAAAATTAATTTGATGAAGACGTCATCGGTATGGAGATGCCAAATAATCCAACTGAGACTCAAACGGTCTCTACCCTAGCATATTGCCGACCCAACAGTAAAATTTAAGAGGACATGGCCAATTGCTCTACAGAATGAATACCTTCTACAGTTCCACACTTCATAACCTGACTGAACAGTATTTTGACCAGCAATGTCTAGATTAATGAAGATTTAAGTTTTATTGGAAAGCACTTGAGAAGGTCACCCAGTTATGTCATTCTCGCTCTTCAAATCTGTCATTCAGAAGTTTCAATTTTGATGAGTATGCTTGGTCAGTTTGTTGTCAAACTGTACCTTGAACTTAGATGAACAATAGGATCAGTAATCCCACCAAGATAAGTCATTATTCAGGAAGAATAAACTCTCAACTCTTTTAAGCAAGTGATCAGATTCTCTTTCCAAAGTTATACCCAGCTTCTTACCACTGAATCAGTTTTATCATTCCTGTCATCAGTAACAAACAGCTAGAATCAAGCCAATCATACCAAGAGCTTGAACATATCAACAATTGTTAGCACACAGTTACACCTTGGATGTAATATTCAACACACAACAGTCATGGAAATATAGTTTGCTGATAAACCAAACCAGTTAGTTTTTAATGAAAAAAGAGATAATGAATGTATAAAAGGGTGAGATTTAAGTTTTTAAGGACTTCTTTCAAAGTCTTTGATCATACATCTCACTTCTATGTTCAAAATAGCCTTCCACCAATGGAAGGAGAAGGCCATATTTCAGAAAAGGTACAATAACTTATGATACAGACTAAGAGCAAACTAAGGACATTGTTATGAAGGGAGTGTCCGGTATATCCTTGGTGCCTTCCAACATCAATATAGCATCTTTGATTGAAGGGCGAAGACTTGGATCATCTTGAGTGCAAAGGAGTCCCACTTTCACCGTCTTTTCTAGGCTTTTCATGTCCACTTGTTCATCATCTATAATAAGTTTTTTCAACTCTCCGGCAACATAACACTTATGCACCCACGTGGAAAGAAGCACTTCATCTGCCGTTGGAACATCAACCACCATGTTGCTTCGGCAGCAAACGGTTTCCAATAGCATAACTCCAAAGCTGTAAATATCAACCTTTGTGGACAATAAGGCATGCTTGTGCAGTTCAGGTGCCGCATATGTTCTCTTACCTTTGACGTTATAGAGGATTCCTGTTTGATTTGGCATTAAAACCTTTGCGAACCTGAAATCTGAGATCTTTGCCGTCCATGATTCATCGATTAGAATATTTTGAGTCGAATAGCACCATGAATTATTTGAAGATCACATTCTTCATGTAGATACAGGATTCCTCTTGCAACTTCCAATGCAATTCTCACTCTCTCTCTCCAGGCCAGCCGGTTTTCAACATTGAACAGAAGATTCGCCAGGGGTCCATTTTTCATGTATTCATATACAAGAATTTTCCTAGAGTTTTCCTTGCAAAACCCGAGCAGCCGAACTAAGTTTTTGTGATGAGTACGTCCAACTGTAGCCATTTCTGCTCAAAACTCCTGCTCACCTTCTTCCACTTCTCTTTCTAGCCTCTTCACTGCTACAGGCCTTTTACCATCAGATATAGCCCCTTTGTACACCGTCCATAGGGAGCCCTTGTGAAGCTTTTCCCTGAACCCACCAGTGGCTTTCTCAAGCTCGTTATAGGAAAAAGACTGCAGGGTAAACTCTTGCGCTGGACCCAAAGTAGGAACTATTGCCAGCTTTTCATACTTACGAACTTGGTAATGATACATCAAGAAGCTGAAGGCTGCTATCAGGCAACACAGAACTGCAAAGGAACCCAAGCTGATTGACAAGATCAAAATAAGCATCTTCTTTCCCTTGGTCACATTTTGATTGGGCCCCTCAGGTTTTCCAGGAGGGGTAGGCATTAATTTCTTGATCAAAACAGTGGAAGATTTATTTGGAGTTGTAGCTGCATGCATGATGGGAAGCTTGTTTTTCTCACAGATATCATTGACGTGCAAAGCAGCTTCACAATGG
Organism: Eucalyptus guilfoylei; assembly: GCA_016097605.1. Classification (NCBI taxonomy): domain Eukaryota; kingdom Viridiplantae; phylum Streptophyta; class Magnoliopsida; order Myrtales; family Myrtaceae; genus Eucalyptus; species Eucalyptus guilfoylei. The sequence goes on along the minus strand of CM027867.1, from coordinate 57,076,954 downwards.
CAGTCGTCTGAACAAGACCTGCTGCATTCTTCAAGGGAAAGTGGTATCACAGAATAAGGATGGCCCCCTATCGTAGTACTGTTCATTTGGACAATACTAAAAGACAAGGCAGACTCTTCGGCCCTGCAGAGTTGTTCATAGTTAGACCTCCTGTAACAGCCGAGGAAATCATGACTTTCATTAACAAAATCAAACCCTGGGAAGCAATGACACCCTGCTTTTTCGTCTGTGACTATGCAGAAGCTGTTTAGTCCGCAAAAACCTTTTATATCACATGAGGAATCCCGTGCTGACCATCTTACCGACACATTTGAGTTCAAGACATCACCATTAATGAAACTGTGCAAATAGAGCCTAAAATTTCCATCATAATCCAGCGTTGCGCGGTAAAGTAGAATGCTCTTCTGATCTGGATCTGAGCTATTAGCTCGAAGCGTTACAAGCCCATCCTCAAAGAACAGGGCTACTCTATCCTGGACCAATGGGTATGTGACATTGCTTTTTGCCTGGGTATTGGTGGACCAATATGCATCGGTATCAGCATTAGTGGAATTAACGCCGTATGCAACGAGGTTGCTATCATCCTGCATCACAACATGAAATCGCCCACTCGAGTGGTCTACTGGAGATTTGCTTGAAACCAATTCCTTAATATTTAACAGATGACCAACTACAAGGGTGTCCGTTGGGGAATCAAAGCTTTGCCAAATTACATTAGACGGGCTATTGTAAATGACAAAATTACCAGAATCAAGCATCAAGGCTGAGTCTGCCGGCTTTTGCCATGAAGTGATCGCCTTGGCTTGTCCTCCCCGATAGGTTCGAACAACGAGCTGATAGAGGGTGAACTCAATAGAAGAACTAGAATCGACAAGAGGATCATCTCGATTAGCTGTCCAAATGACAGTGTTATTTGGATTACCAACAAGCCAGATTCCCACAGCATATTTGCCGCCTTCCGAATAAAACCCAAAGGCAAAGAGACCAGAAGGCGAAAGCCATGAAGTCTGGCTGGTGCTTGGAGAAAGTGAAGAACCAACATGTATCAACTTGGAGGAGGTATTAGAGGTCATTTTTTGGGCACTGGCAGCCATGGAAAGCAATAATAGGAGGAAAGCAACTTGCAGAGAGGCCATCAGAGAGAGAGAGAGAGAGAGTCACACCCCAAATCCTATAGGGATGAGAGGGTAACACGGCCGTCCTTTCCCTAAAAGACGCAGCCTTACACCATAAACCAAATATCCAGCTCTCAATAGTTTCCGCGATAATGCTCTCACTCTATCTATCACTAATTGAGGTACCTAAAAAACATTATAAGAAAAGGAATGAGCTACCACGGCCTAGTGAGTAATACATTTCTTCTAAACAGATCAAGTAATCACTATGCACTTTAAACACAAATATAACTCACTTTCACAAAAAGTCCAAAATTGAATAAACCTTTAAGACCAAAAATACAATATTTCTTACTTCAAGGCAGAATATTCAAGATGATAGCAAATAAATACTAATGGTCCAGCCCATTGGTCAATATCATAAAAATACACGTCAATGGTCCATTCCATTAACCAATATCATAAAACATACATCAATAGTCCATCCATCGATCAATCTTTTGCTCAAGTATCAAACCATGGTCACATATAACGCCCATGACCAGGCGACCAAGATTCCCCCTTGATTCCACCTATTATTATCCGGTAGCATGGCTCATAAAGATATCCTAGACCAATATGCGCATACCCACAAGCCCCTTACTAGGCTCACAACGATATTGAGTATCAATACCAATCCATAACAACCTCCACAATTCACAAAGCCAAATCAAAATATAGGTTTCACAAATCAAAACATATAATCTTGAGATAAGTGCATTAGAAGTCCTAAAACTTATCATGAAAATACAATTGAGTCTTAAAACTTTCAAAAAGTGCAATTAAGTCATAAAACTTATCACGAAAGTTTAATCAAGTCTTAAAACTTTCAAAAGATTCAATAAAGTCCTAAAACTTGTCCCGAAAGTGCAATCGAGTCCTAAAACTTTCAAAAAGTGCAATCAATGGAAGGACCTAGATTGAACCATTTTGACAAGTTTTAGGACTAAATTGTACTTTTTGAAAGTTTTAAGACTTAATTACATTTTTATGACAAATTTTAGGGTTTCCAGTGCACTTATCCTTATAATCTTTCTGCAACCTGACTCATTCACCAGAAATACTTTTCGTAAAGCATTTCTCAAGTCATTTCAAAACTTGTTTCTTAAACTAGAATAAATTTCGCATACCTTTTCACAACACATTTCACAAACCAAGTTCACAAATCAACATATATGTACATATAATTTTTCGCAACAACTTTCCAAAAATATTTGGCGAACTATTCACAAATACCAAATTATAGTAAATGCTCAATCTAGATTTTATGCAACAAAACATGCTTTATACATCAAATCTCCATAATTTTCAAAACATGCATTTACAAACTCATAAAAGGAATAGTATCACTCACCTCAGAAGGCCGAAAACCAACTTACGCTGTTTATTCGAACCGACGCACTTGAATTCCTAAAAAAAATTGAAAAGCAGCATCAAAGACCAAGTAATACGATATTCTAATGAACAACTCAACTATACTACGCCTATTTGTTGATAAAACAACACCTATGCGCCAACGAGAAGCTTGCCTCTATCAAAAACTTATTGTTGTCTGCTAGGTATGGCCTGCGTGCTAAATTTTGTCGCGTTATAACTTCCTCCACAAAATTCTTTCGAACCATCTTATAATGTTTAGAAAGCCCTTCTGATGTACTACAATAATCCCAACTCAGCCGGCCCGAAACCTCACCAAAAAGGGCTAAAAATTAGGCTCAAAATTATTGTTCGGTACTGTTCCACAACGTGCGCCAAACTTGAAAATTCCGTTGCGGACAAATTGTAAACTCAAATCATGATCCGTAAAATGCTATAACTTCACAACACCTTAAACTATCATTTCTACAAACATACGCAGCTCAACGATTCAAAAATCGGACTTCGCGGCACAAATATCCCAAAAATCCGAATTTCGAGCCCTAATTGTCACGATTCGTTCGAATAAAAGATTAGAGGGTTCGATCACTTACTGGCGTTGCCAAACGAAGTGGAGTCGGCTTCACGAGTTACACGGATCATGAGCACACAAAATTTTTCCCCTTTCTCATTCTTCTTCTTTCTAGCTGAGCCCTCCCTCCCTGTTGCTTCTGCTCGTGCTCTTCTCTCTCTCTCTCTCTCTATCCCTTTCTCTCTCTTTTAAAGCTGAAGTGCACTCTTTTTCCTCTTATTTTTGACCACTCAACTCTTCTTCTTTTCTTTTCTTTTTTCTTTTTTCTATTTTCTTTTTCCTCTCTTTCCTTTTTCTCTCTTGCGCAAGCTTTGGGGCTCTTTTTCATTCTGAACCAGGCACCCCCTTTTGCCCCCACCTTTGTTGACTTTTCAACCACCACTTTTTTTTTTTTTTAAACACGGCATATTAGAGAGAGAGAGAGAGAGAGAAGAAAAGTTCTATATGAATATGGAAAACCTGTTGATGGGTTTTTTATTTGATGGACCAACTTAAGCCCGTTCGCCCATTTCTTCACTTTTCCCCCTTGAAGCAGTGTACTTCTCTCGACGAACGGAACCCCAGGGCTTCAAAAGATTCCTCAAAAACTATGACGATACTTAATTTGTGGCAATTAAGGTATGTTCGTCTCTGTGATATACCTTTGATTGGTGTTATATGTTTTTTCCCGTGATGTTTTCCGCGTTCGTTTTTAGTATTTGATTGTTTGTGTATCGGTTTGATTTTTAGGAATTTGTTTCCCAACATTGGTATCAAAGTGATGCTATTCATGTTTCCCGATCATTGTTGATGTTTATAAATTTTTTTTTGGCCGAAATTTTAACAAACATCGCCACCAAACATTCGGGGATGGAAATCCCGACACGCCCATACTGTTTGCCCTACCTTTTTGATTTTTTGTAAATCAAAATTTGTTTTCGATAGTGCAGGGTCGTAGTTCTCATCGAGATGAGAAAAACGACAAGTGGCTTGCCGTGGGGGGCCGCCAGACGCACCGCCATCGTGGCCAGAAGAAATGGCCTCGTCGGCACATGCAATGCACGCGCCAAGGTGGTTTGTGCAAGCGCGTGCACCGCATGCACCCTAGCAACCATTGGCGAGTGCGAGCCACACACGGGGGTTTCCGCCCTCGGCGTGCGCCACCCACACCAGGTGACGTCATCGTGACGTCAGTCGGCGATTACCCCGCGCACATGCAGGGCACGTGCTGGTGACGTCAGGATGATGTCACCTGGTCGAGTCAGGTCAGTTGGTTTGACCTAACCTGACCCTTCTAGCCTTACATGGTCTCTATTGACTATTGACTTTGTTGACCGTTGACCAAAAAAAAAAAAAACGAAGAATGTATTTCTTTTTCAATTAAGTCCATATGGATTATAAGTAGTACCTTTTTATTCTGCATTTGTTGTAGAAATAATCCCTCCCCTTCGTAAGCATACACCTATTCGGGCACAATCATAAAGTCAAAAGACGAGGCTTGCAAGGATGATGGCTGAGTTGGCTAATTATCGATGGGAAAGTGATGATTTAATTGAACATGTTCTCGAGGTCAATAAGAAAATACAAGAAGTCATTTGGAAGGGTTATCCCATGCCAACCTTTGAGATGGTTCGATTCTTCATTAACACTTTTCCATCTGAATGGCAAGGAGTGTTGAATCGCTTATGGGAGGTTAACATGATTCCTTATTATAAGAAGCTAGTATTGGCTTTTTTGAATGAATATTATAAAATTGAAATCACAAAGACTTCGACCCAAGGAATGAGTTCATTCCGGCGGGGGATGGATATGCGAGGGAGAAATCCTAAGGGATTTCCGTCTGTTTTTCTATGGTTGCCGAATGTGCCTAATGAATTTACAAAGGAAATTTCCAAGAAATTAAAAGGATCTTTCCCTGTTCATAGTTTGACTTAACGTTAACTATTTCTAGTGATGTTTCTTTAGTATGTTTTATGGATATCTTATGTAGATAATTTCTACCATGTTGATGTCATTGTAGCAATTGATGTATTGGTTACATAATGTGGAAATATTTTTATTCTATCGTTAATGGATATCCAATGTCAATTACTTCTGTTATTATTAATTGTTGTGGGTAGTTCATAGAAGTTTATGTAGTTTCAAAGAACTTATTTTGCATAGAAGATTATATTAATGATAATTTCAAGTTAGGATTTTTGGATAATGATTTGAAACATAGTGATCTTTTGATTCGAAACCTTATTTGAAATTATTCATTAATATGCTGAGTTTATGCAAAATGGATGCATAAATGAGAGGTGTTAATAATTCGTGTATATGTGTCTGATATGTTCAGATCCAATGACTTCAGCAACTAATAACATAGTCGCTGAATTGAACAAATGTGAGAAGCTGAACGGAGATGATTATGAAATATGGCATATAAAAATCCAATATGTGCTAGAAGAGCAAGAGGCACTAGAAGCTCTTAACCTGATTATGAAAGAACCTAAAGATGAGAACATTGCACAACATAAAAGAGATAAGGATACATTTACTGCATGGAAGAGAAATAACTCCCTTGCTCGCATTACATTGCTGAGTAGCATAGAGAATGATGTCATGCGAGAGTTCAAACATTTTGAGAATGCCAAAGAAATGTGGGAAGCATTGGCAGCAAAATTTGGTCACACATCGGTGACCAAATTGAGGCGGCTCACTATAAGGTTTGACTCTTACAAGAAACCTCATGGTTAGACCATGAAACAACACCTAAGAAAGATGTCAAATATGGTTAATGAGCTAAAGGATGCTGGCCATGTCCTGACTGGCGAGCAGCAAGTGCAAGCAGTAATTCGTTCCTTACCTCAAAGTTGGGAGCATATGAAGGTGCACCTAACGCACAACGAGAACATTAAAAGTTTTGAGAATGCAGTGCGCCATCTTGAGTTAGGAGAGGACCGCCTCCTGGCAGCTAAGTTAGAAACTGACATTTATTACGCTAGTTCTAGCTCATAAGGAGTTTCGAACTCCAAGTGCAAACATCCTGATTCGTTCAAAAGGTGGAAAAGCAATAGAGCAAGTTCGTCGAGAAAGAAACCAAAAGTTGACCAACATGAAAGAGGAAAGTGTCGTTGAATGAAGAAGTTGTCAAGGGTGAAGTATTATAATTGTGACAAGAATGGTCATTATTCTCGTGGCTGTCGCGAGCTAAAGAAAGTAAACACCCCTTGTACTTTTAAGAACTTTGCTTATGTATCAAGTTCTGTATTCTTAACTGAATCTAATCCTTTGTGGACTATAAATTCGAGAGCAATAGACCATGTAGCGAAGAATAGAGAATCCTTCCACGAGTACCGACTAGAACTAAATGGATATATATATATAGATAGATAGGAAACAACTCTAGAGTTGAAGTAAAAGGGATTGGCACATGCCAATTAAACATGCGTGGTGGACGCACCTTATTCCTACATGATGTATTATATGCTCTAGAGATTTGTCGAAATTTAGTGTCTGTTTTAGTGTTGATAAAACTTGGTTTTAGTTTGAAGTTTCATAATAATGGTATGGATTTGTATTTGAATACAAATTACTATGGTTCTGATTATTTTCTGGATGGTTTTATTGTATTGGATGTTGACTATGGTAATGTTAATGTTTGTTATTCCCTCTTCAGATCTTTTAATTCATATGATAATAATGTAAAAGTGTGTGGCATGCTAGACTTGGTTATATTGGCCAACAATGTATAAATAGGCTAGCCAAAGAGGGCTTGTTAGGCAATATTAAAAAAATCGATTTGCCCATATGTGAGCATTGCCTAATAGGGAAAATGACAAGGAAACCATTTGGAAAAGGTAAAAGAGCTAAATTTTCTTTGCAATTAATCTATTCTGACATTTGTGGTTCAATGAATGTGAGAGGAAGGCACGGGACTGTTTATTTCATCATATTTATAGATGATTATACTCGATTTAGACATGTCTATGATTTCTCATAAATCTGAAACATTGAGTTGTTTCAAAAAGTTTATAAGCTTGGTAGAAAATCAATTAGATAAGAAAATAAAAGTATTGAGATCCGATCGAGTTTGAGAATATTTATTTGATAAGTTCATAAATATATGTGATGAAAAGTTATCTATTCCCTACACTCTTCAACAAAATGGTATTGCCAAAAGAAAAAACAGAACCCTACTGGAAATGGTTAGGTTTATGATGGCACATGCTAACTTACCTATCACATTTTGGGATAATGCTTTATTAACTGCTAACTATATACTTAACCGTGTGCCTTCCAAATCAGTTATTTCCACTCCATATAAGTTATGAATAGGTAGAAAAACCGATTTAAGTTTTCTTAAACCTTGTGTAATGACCCGGGCCCCACTATGTAATATTGTCCGCTTTGAACACTGAGTCCTCATAGCTTTAAAATGCGTCACACAGATTAGAGGGGTCCAAGTCTTATAAACTAGCCTCAGGACTCCCCCCTAAGCGATGTGGGACTAGAGAGGACCCCTTACACTTCCCTGGGATGTCACACTCTCCACCCCTTAAGAGCATAGCATCCTCGCTGTGGCCTCCACATGCGGTCGGGAGTCGGCTCTGATACCATTTGTAAAGACCCAGGCCTCACTGTGTAATATTGTCCGCTTTGGATACTGAGTTCTCACGGCTTTAAAACACATCACACAGATTAGAGAGATCCAAGCCTTATAAACTAGCCTCAGGACTCTCTCCTAAGCGATGTGGGACTAGAGAGGACCCCTTGCCCTTCCCTGGGCTATCACACCTTGGGGTTGTGTTGCCTATATTCATGAGCCCTCTCATAAGTATGGGAAATTGGGTCCCAGAGACAAGAAGAGTATTTTCATAAAATGCTCAGAATACTAAAAAATGTATGTGTTTTTATATGTAAGCAGGAAAGTGGGAATATAATTGAATTTGAATCATGAGATGTCACATTCTTAGAGAATGGATTTCCTAAAAAGGACGAAATATGTGAGGATTACTTCATTTTTAAAACTTTGGATCAAGATAATGAACTTAATAGAGTTCGTCTAAGTGAGAGTAATATAAGAAGTGATAAATTAAATTTGACTCACTCTCAATTATAACCACATGATGATACGATATCGTCATTATCTAATTCGAGTGGGAGCATAATGGAGAGGAATGTGCAAAGTGTACAATCTCTCGTACGGCGAACAAGTCGCAAAAGTATTTCCCATTGACGTTTTGACATTGAAAGTGAAACTTTTATGGTTACTCCACAAGATGAAGATGAGCCAAAAAATGTAAATGGGGCTCTAAATTGTCCTAGTAAGGAAAAATGGATGCATGCAATGGAAGAGAAAATCGAGTCAATAAAGTCAAACCATGTTTGGAAACTAGTTGACCTTCCAAAAGGATGCAAAGCCATTGGGAATAAGTAGGTTCTCAAAATAAAGCGTAAAACTGATAGCTCGATAGAAAGATATAATGCTCGTCTTGTGGCAAATTGGGTTATAATCGACAATAAGAAATTGATTATGAGGAAACATTTTCTCTTGTAGTGAAATTTACCTCGATTTGCATTATTCTAGCAATAGTAGCAAGTATGAATCTTAAGTTATATCAAATGGATGTAAATACTGCTTTTCTCAATGGAGAATTAGAAAAAGAAATATATATGGAACAACCCCTAGTTTCATTTTGAAAGGCCAAAAACAAAAGGTATGTCGACTTTTGAGATCGATATATGACCTTAAGTAGTTGTCGAAGTAATGGTAGATATGTTTTCATTATGCCATAATGGCATATGATTTTATAATGATTAATGATGATCATTGTGTATATATCAAAAGATCCAAATATCAATTTGTGATCATATCATTATATGTTGATGATATACTAATTGCCGGAAGTAATATAGAGTTTGTTATTACTATCAATAGTTGGTTATCTTCCAACTTTGAGATGGAAGACATGGGTGAGGCTGCATTACATTCTTGGAGTTAAGATTTGAAGGGATCGTTCGAAGATATTGTTATCTCTTTTGCAAGAAACATATATAAATAAGTTTTTTGAATGATTTCATATGCAATATTGTAAACTCATAAATTCTCCTATTACAAAAGATGAAGGATTGAGCAATAAAATGCTTCCAAAGACTCCACAAGAGAATGAACAAATGTAACATGTTCCTTATGCTAGTGTTGTTGGAAGTTTAATATATACTATGATGTGTACAAGACCAAACATATGTTTTGCAGTTGGAATGATAAGTAGATACCAATGCAATCCAGGTCAAGCACATTGGAAAGCCATCAAAAGAATACTGATGTATCTGAAGGGAACTGTTGATTATACGCTAAATTATCAAGGAAATGATATGCGACTTGAAGGATATTCAGATGCTAATTGGGGAGGAGATTTAGATGAAAATAAATCTACCTCTGAATTTGTTTTCTTATTGAATAATGGCGCTATATCTTGGAGTAGTAAGAAACGAACGTGTATTACTTTGTCCATGATGGAAGCTGAGTTCGTGGCATTATTAGCAACAATATAAGAAGGTGTTTAGTTTAAGAGATTTTTGGATCATTTAGGTGTTATTAAGAATGCTGCAAAATCATTGTTGGTTAACTGTGATGGCTAAGCAGCAATTGCGTACATAAAAAATCCAGAATATCATGGCAAGACCAAACATATAAATACCATATATAGTTTTGTCAAAGATATGGTTGCACGAAAATATGTAAACTTACCATACATATCTACACATAGAATGGTAACAGATCCTATGATAAAGCCAATACCTAGAGATATGTTCAGTGGCCATGTAAAATCTCTAGGACTACGTAAAGGCTAATGTACTGAATATTATAATTTCCATTAAGTGTTCACATTTAATGAATTTATGTTTTCATTATTAATGCCTATGAGTCTTTGTTTGATGTTTATGCATCTTAATGCTTAGTGCATCATATAAAATTGAGAAAATATGTCAGACATATAAAAGATTAGCCCACTCACACGGATAATCGCCTCTATTTACTATGTGATAAATAGAGAGGAGATAGTTTTTAAGCTTATTACCTAGGTGATAATCGAGAGCTCAAGTTTAAAATATAAATGTCACATTAACTAAGTGTTAAGATGAGAACATAATAATTTACTATGTCCGAAAGTAAAATAACCCACATATTTCACTTTATTTGTCTTTGATGCTAGATATGAGTTTTGATGAATTCTGTGAAAGAGTAGATACGTGAATTCAAGTTAGATATTAGGTAAGTTTGAACTATCATTTATACGATATTAAAGGTATAGACATACACTCAATGGGAAATGAGTTAATATTGTAATACATATTTCATATTACGTATGCATAAGATGACCAACAAAAGTGGCAAAAATTTTGATCTCAACTTTTATGCCATGTGAAACTCTTGAGGAAAAGAGTTCTTTAATTGAGCACCCTCGTGACTCTTACTTATTCTTAATATTTCTATTTAGTGTTTGCTCTTTTAGAATGTTGTTAATGATCATGAATTGATTCGATCTAATGGTACATTTCTAGAAAAGCAAGTTGAATTGAAATTGAGAGTCTCAAGGAAAGAGGAAGATCGAGTTTGGAGAATCACATTCTAGTTTTGTATTTACTAGTTGACCAATTATGATTGTTTTGGGATAATCATAATTGTGAATACAATATATCATTGTTAAAAAGAGATCGAGATAGATATAAATGTGATTGATCGATCTAGGGTACTGCATACTATATCTACTAAAAAATGTGATGCACATTTTGAGCTGCTATATATTCCTAACAGATATATGGTAACGAGCTCTCAAAGTATACTGGTCACACGGATTATTTACTAGTATGAATGTTACAGAGAGGTAAAAAGAGTTATGTGCAGCCCATCATATGTGAGTGGGAGATGATGGGTTTTTTTATTTGATGGGCTAACTTAAGCCCGCTCGCCCATGTTGAGCCAAAACTCGGCTCGTAAGTGAATGGTCCATAAAAGAGTGCAGTTACTATAAAATATAAAATAAAAGTAAAAAAGGGGATATCTGAACAGTAACGTTCTTTAGAGAGAAATATGTTTCTTCACTTTTCCCCCTTGAAGTAGTATACTCCTCTCGACGAACAGAATCCCAGGGCTTCAAAAGATTCCTCAAAAACTACAAAGATATTTAATCTCTGGCAATCAATGTATATTTGTCTTCGTGATATGCCTTCGATCGGCGTTACATGTTTTTCCTGTGCACATTTTTTGCGTTTGTTTTCAGTATTCAATTATTCGAGTATCGGTTTGATTTTTAGAAAAATTTTTCCCGACACCTGTTATCAGTTTTGGGATTAAGTACAGAGTGAAGGAAGAAAGAAACATCTGGGAAGGACACTGGAAGCACTACTTCACAAAAGAAGACTTGACTGCATTTCAAAGAAAAAACAAATTTTAGTTCTTCCCCATTACAATTTCATTGGAGAGGAACTTTCTTGGTACTTTTCCCAGTCAATGGCTCTTCGGAGTCCTTTAATACACAAATACATGTTTGTAAGTCTTTATGCTAGAAAGATTTAGTGTCAGCATACAGGAACATATCCTAGTTCTTCTGCACAACACTTGCTTGGAGGCCCTTGTGTCGGTCAAGCCAGGTCAACGACAGGGTGTCCAGCAGCATTCGTGGAACAACTGCTATAGAACAGAAGATGGCTTTTGAAAAACACATTTTGCCGTGTAATCGAATACTATGCGTGAAACAATTGGCTAACAAAATGGAAAATAGAAAGAAAAGGTGGGGCGGGGGAACGGGTGGAGGTCACTTGGTTAAAGGATGGCAAACAGGTGGCAACCAAAAAAAGAAAAGAAGAAAAGAAGAGTTGAGGTAAAAGAAAAATAGAAGAAGAAAAGAAACAAGAGCAAAGAGCTAGAAAACAAGCAACAAAGAAAAGAAGAGAAGAAGAGAAGAAAGGGGTTCATGCACTTAAGTTTAGAACGTCTTGATAAGTCGGATTAATTTCAATTCACAAGCCCGGTAAGGTTTGAAGTCATTCGTCTGTCTAATCGGATTAATTTTTTTAGTTTAGCCATAAATTCAAAAGTACATTAAACTTTTAAAAACTGGTAAGATATAGGAGTTATTTAGCTATGAAATAGTATAACAATAAAATTGTAGAGTGTCGTGAAACCGTGGGATATAACAAAAGTTAATTTAGTCTCATAAATTGGCCGAAATGAAATTTTAAAGTTCCGCGTGCAAGTTACGTTGAGCAAACAATAATGAATATGAGCTTTCGTGGGTGCATAGGGATTGTTTGTCAACTCAAGTAGCCTACATTATTTAGTTTTGCAACCTAGGTGACTAGTGTTTATATCTCCTATGAATTTGTAAGCTTGTGTCTTAAAAGTGATACGGATTTGATATATTATTAAAGAGCATGTTTACTACATAAAATCTGGATGAAACTTTTATTACCATTGGTTATTTATGAATGGTATGAAAAACGTTCCATGAAGTTAATGTGAAGAGGGTCATATGCACTATTTTGTGAATCTAGTGTATGAAATAAATTCTGAAATAATTTGAAAAATGAATTGCCAAAGATATTTTGACTGATGAAATGACTTAAGAAATGTTGTCAGTTTTGGCTGTGAAACAAATTTATGATATCTATTTTGGATTGAATTTGTGGAATTTTGCAAGATAATGTTAGTTATTTGATGCTCATTATCGCTATAAATCCATTAAGGGATTTATACATACTATTTTTAGGATATCCTATTGGGTCGAGCCATCGACTGATAATAGGTGGAGACGTTGCTAAATGGAGGATCTTAGTTGTTTTGTCACAGGGCATTATGTCGTGACCATAATTGTAAATTGAGCAATAGATTGATCAATAAAATAAAATATTGACGTGTGATTTAACAATGGTTGATAAATGCTATAGACTATTGGTGTTTGATATGTTATTTTGGTTAAATAATTCTAATACGTGAAAGGTTTGTTGAAATCAAATAACTCACATTTGAAATAGTTTACACTGGATTAGACATTATTAAATTTCTGGTATTAGTTTATAAATATGTATGATGAATGCTCAATATGCTTAGAAGGAATAAGTACTATTCACTGAATTGTGTTTGCTTATATCATTCATTGCAATCCCTCTACAAGTTCTTTAGTCAAGGGCAAGTAGAGAGAGTGCTATCAACAACAAAAATTGTCCGTAGTTGACTAGTGGGTATGAGTTAAGATAGTTGGGCATATGTTTGAGTAGACATTTGTTGAGTTCTAGTTTGTTAGTTTGGAAAAGTACATTTTTATTATGGTGAATTTAAGAAAGATACTATAACCAAATTACTACTTATTCAAATATATAAACAAAGATATATATTTCAATAACAGATTAATGTTAATTACATTTGAGGTTTCATCCTTCAAATAGGAGGACGACCGTGTCATTTTCCCTATATTTATAGGAGTTGGGGTGTTACAATGAGCAATTGACAGCATTCAATTGAAAAAAAAAAAAAAAAGAGGGGATAAAGACACAAATGACATATGAACTTTGACCCAATATACAATGTGATCAATGAACATTTTATTTATTCAATATGGTCCATGAACTTTAGCCTAATGTTCAATGTAGTCCATGAATTTTTAATTTGTTCAATATGGTCCCTAGTTTTTTTTATACATGCTTAATATAGTTCCTGAATTATATGAATATGTTTAATGGAGTCATTTCATTAATTTAATAATAACTATATTGAAAAAATTTATAGTCTATGGACTAAATTGAATATGTACCAGAAGTTCATGGATTATATTTTACAAATTAAAAATTTATAGATTACATTGCACGTTGAGCTAAAGTTCAAGAATCACACTACACCTTGAGCTAAATTTCAGGGTTCACATTAATTCTTGCTAGTGTAATCAAGGCTAGTAAGAGAAAGGAATGGAAGTTATAGTATTATGATTTAAAAGGTTATCTTTTTATATATATTCAAAACTAAAAGACTAAATCAGGGCATAAATTTAAGAAAAAATGGCATAAACGAGAAATAGGAATAAGCAACTGTTTGATAACCAGCTCAAATGACTCGAACCCCCTAATACCTCCAATTAGGCGGGAGAAAGTGATGCAATATCCAGTGGAAGAACAAACTACTATGAAATTTTAGTTTTTACCTTTTATTTAATGATCAATATAACTAAAAACTCCAAATTGATACATTTATGCCACATTTACTCTAAACTAATATATCCGTGTCACATTTATCTCAAATTAATTTGCATCACAAAAAATCTCAAATTGATACATTAATGTCATATTTATCCCAAATTAGTATATATGCGTCATATTTACACCAAATTATGGTAAATATGGGATTTTTGGGGGTAAATGTGACATGAGTACACTGGTTTTAGAAAAATGTAACACAAGTGTACTAGTTTGAGATTTTTAATAATATAAAAATTAATTTTGGGTTGATGTAGTAATTTGGAGTTTTCAATGGCATTAATTCTTAAAATAATTAGAATCTTGCTTCAAACCTACTTTTCTCCAACACAAAATAGCATAAACTTTCGCAACCAAAAAAAAAATATTTACACGTAAATTCATATACATATTTCCTTATCATCTTTAAAATCTAAATTATATATCAAATTTTGATGGAAAAACTATTGCTTTGAAATTTCCTAATGGTAATGTATGAAATCATCCAAAATTCCTTTCATAATTTTAGCACTCCAAAGTTCTCGAGAAGTTGAGGGGTCCAGAGAAGTTGCTCACAGCTTGCACGGATGACTTTGTGAGGTCGTCTTTGACTTGCCGTCTCCTCTCCTACTCCTTGCACACAGACCGACCGACTGTCTTCCAGTCTCCCCACGTGCACGAAAAGGAAGAAAAGCCAGCACCACGAAGATCGTTCAATATCCTGCCCCACGCGGGGAAAAAATGCTTGCTAGGAAAACCTATAAGTGATTTGACAGTCAGACCTAAATTGACCCATTTTAATATAATACAGATTGAACGAGTCAATGTCTATAAAATTGGGTTGTTCCCCTCCTTGAATGTCTTCTAGTCTCCACATGTGCAAGAAAAGGAACAAAAAAAGGTACCACAAAGATCATTCAATATCCTGCCCCACACATTAGAGAAATGCTTGCAAGGAAAACCTACAAGTGATTTGAAAGTCAATCCAAATTGACCCATTTTAATATAATGCCGATTTGAGGAGTCAATGTCTATAAAATTGAGTTGTTCCCCTGACTACAATTTTTATTGGGGAGGAACTAACCTCATCTGTTCTTGGTGCTCTTCCAAGTCAATGCAGAAGTCCTTAAATTTAAAATACGAGTTTGTAAGTCTTTACATTAGAAAGATTCAATGTCAGCATACAGCAACAAGTTTCGGTTCTGCTGTACAACACTTCCTTAGATGCCCGGTCAAAGACGGGGTGCACGGGGGCATTCATCAAAGAATTGCTACAGAAGATACTTTCTCAAGAAAAAAATTTGCCATGGAATCGAGTACTGTGAGCAATTGGCAGCATTCAATTGAAAACGAGCCAGTTTGTTCTTAGTTGCTCCCTTGCTAACTTCCGTTTTCGTTCAACAAAAGAGCGTCCACGCCTCTCCGAGGCTCCGCTAATTCTCCTCGGTGTGCTCAAGGCTAGTAAGGGAGAGGAACGGAAATAACGCCTTTTAATTTAAAATTTCCTCTGTCAAGCCAAAAATTTTCCACTTTGTACTATCTTCTTGTACTCAAATACTCGCATATCAACGTTCAAGTGTTATGAAATTTTTATGAATTTCGGATTTTAAAAGCAAATAAAATGCATGAGTTGGAAGATTTCGATTAAGCAAAGTGTATAAAATGAACTGGGTACAAATACTTATGTTCATCTGCTCCTGAAAATTCAAGAAGACCACACGCCAGCCTTGAAACTTCTCTTACTCTTCGTGTCAGCACGACTTGAGAGTGATTCTAAGCACACTGCGATTCAAAACTACTGTTACATTACATGCATGGTGACTAGGAATCGCAATGAGATCTGAATTCGAGTTCATACAGTGGTTGCGGCGGTCAGACATGGAGGAACCGAAATTTCGGTTGTTCCGTCCAACATCATCACCACGGATTTCTTCGAAGGATGAAGAGCTGGCTCGTCCTGAATGCACCATAGGCTCACTTTCACCAGTTTCTCCAGCAACCACTTATCGACTTCCTCGCCCGGGACCAACTTGTCCAGCTCTCCATCCCTGAAATGTCCGTATGCCCAACTAGAAAGAACAATGTCCTCAAGAGTCGACGTGTTGACATCGGTGTACCTACAACAAAATACAATCTCCCGGACCGTGATCCCATAGTTATAAGGAAAATGAAGAAAATATTTTCCCATAAAATATTTTTCGCAAAACAAACGGACCCCTAATCTCATTTTCAAATTTTTTTAATTTTTTTTGCTTAATTGGGTTATCAATTTGAGTAGTTAATTTTAAAACAGCTATATAAGTTACTATTGCTTTAATTTCGTGGTGATGGCTTATTATTACAATCTTGAAAGCGGACCTATTATAGTAAGTCATTAATTTCAGTCATAACTCAGTATTTACACCGCTTTTGGGTGATAAACTGATATAAAATTATTGAGTTAGTATGACAGATAAACTGATAAACTATTTAGTAATAAACTGATAAACTGATATAAGTCGGATAGCAAATTAAATAATATGGCAATAGTTACCTTCAAAGCAGACTTACGTTGGTATGTTATTAATGTCATCAGTAACTTATTATTTACCACCTCTAAGATTTAGTTTGGAGCGATGAATTTATAAAAAGAACTTAAATTACTATTATATTGATGGTCTTAAGTTGCTAACATACGTGTGTAAATCACAACAAAGTATTTGATCAGCAAGTTACCAGTTGTACGAATTTACAAACTGAATTTGGATTTTACTAGTAGTGCAAATATTTACTACGTAAACAGTGTTCCCTTTTTTCCAAACGGAATTTCAGAAACTCCGTTTGTAGGTGATTTCTTATTCCTTATTTATTGCCACGTTTTGGCCTAAACAAAATGGAAGTCAAACTAAAATACGGTGTCAAGTGGATAATTATATGAGCCTATTGCGCAACCTACTATAATTCTTTTTTTTAGGATAGACGTTAATATAAATGTGATGACATTGCGTTTATAAAAGCTACAGCTTTGTTCATTCACAAAAGTCTGACTCTTACACCATCAGGAGCAAACCAGCTGAAGGGTAAAAAAGGATAGAAAGGCATAGATAACAGAGAATCAATTGGATGATTCTGATCATTGGTCTAGAACGAGAGAGAACCCACATAATATCCATTGTTGCAGTCTTGCAGATGTCCTCTTCTTCCTGAGCTGATAATGTAGCATAGAACACACATAATCCTTATTTAACCCAGAAAAGATCAACTTTAAAAGGTACGGCATGTCTCAAGCACCGAGAATGAAACTATGATCTCCTGAAGTGTTGTTAGATGAGACTCTTGAGTAGGGAAAGGTTCTACTTGGGGTGCTCTGTTACGAGGAAGCAGCAGTGGGACATGGAGGAACCGCTATATCAGTTATCCCTTCCAACATCATCACCACACATTTCATCGAAGGACGAAGCGCTGGCTCGTCCTGAATGCACCACAACCCGACCTTGATCAGGTTCTCCAGGGACTTCTTCTCTATTTCTTCGCCCCAAACCAGCTTCTCAAGCTCTCTTACTTCGAAATGCTTGTAGACCCAAGAAGAAAGAACAATCTCCTCGGGCCTCTGAACGTCGATCTCCATGCTCCGCCGACAGCACACGATCTCCAGGAGCATGATCCCATAACTGTAGATATCCGTCTTCACTGAAATTGGAGTGTTTTTTTGCCATTCGGGAGCCATATATCCTCTTGTCCCTCGGACACCTGTGAAAGTTTGGGTTTGGTTGGGCATCAGGAGCTTTGCTAGCCCGAAGTCGGAGATTTTCGCTGTCCAAAAGTCATCCATCAGGATGTTTTGGGGCTTAATGTCACAGTGGATGATCGGGGCATCATACTCCTCATGTAAGTAAAGAATTCCCTTTGCGATCTCCAAGGCAATTCTCACTCTCTCATTCCAATCTGGACGCCTTTGGGATCGGAACAGAAGGTCTGCGAGGGAGCCGTTGCTCATAAACTCATAGACGAGAAGCCTCTTGGTTCCTTCAGCACAGTAACCAAGCAACCGGACTAAATTCTTGTGATGAGTCCTTCCAGTCACCCGCATTTCAGCACAGAACTCCCTCTCGCCTTCATTGATCACCTTCTCCAGTCTCTTGACAGCGATGATTCTTTTGCCTCTCGACAAACTTCCATTGTAGACTGCTCCGAACGATCCCTTTCCCAACTCTTCCTTGAAACCATTAGTCGCCCTCTTGAGCTCTTTGTAGGAAAATGACCTCAGGGCGAGCTCCTCTGACAAACCGATATCTCCCCTATCTAATAACTTTCTGTACTCGAGAAACCGCAACTTGAACATAAAAAGACCAGAAATTGCAAGGGCAATGAATGACCACGTCACGAGGCCTAGGGTCACTACGAGGAGGAGAACCGTTGCGTCCCTAGTCCTTATTATGACCGTGGGCGGCTCCTCTGAAGTGTCATCTCCCGTTGCTAGGTCTCTTAGCCAGAGGACTAGGAGGAGATGTTGGCCTCGACACACTTGCGTTCCTCAGCGACTTCCTAATTGTGGACAAGGGAGGAGGATGGTCCGTAGCAGGGCCTTTGAGCTTCATCAAGTTGCCTGCCTCAGCAGAATGGGATGTCCAGGTTGAAGGACGATCCTTCAATTGCGAGGGCTTCTTCTTTTTCCCTATCACCAAGTTCCAGCCAATCTGTGAATCCTACGGGTTCTCCACTACAACTGGAGCCGAAGCGGGATCCTGAGGAGGGGCGGGCGAGTCTGAGGTGGGCTAATCCGGAACCTCCCCTCTGCTCGTATTGACCACAGTAGCGGTAGCCTCACACCTATGCCCGAAGGTGCCACAAGACGGACATTTAGATGGCTTCCATTAAAATTCAATTGCAATTGAGCGCGAGACTCCGTTCAAGACCACATCAACGGTAGAGCATCTAGGTTGATTGGCATAAATTTCAACACAAACTCTTGCAAAGGAAAGCACCTTCGTATGCTCCATGTATTGATCAACGGCACTAGCAATGCCTCCAATAGCTGGAGCCAACCACAGATCAAGAGGGAGGTTATTCAATCTAATCCAGACCGGAACGACGGTTTGCTTGTCCTTCTTCAAGTCCATAAGAGGCATCCATTGCTGCAAAATGAGAGGAATCCTCGCCACTATGATGGGTCCATCTTCTAAGATCTTACGCTGGAACACCGAGTCCGAAATATGGAAGAGGAAGAAGCCTTGATTGTCTGCCATCACCTCTACAAGCTTGGAGCCCAAGTTCGCATCAAAGTTTGTTCCGTTAGTTTGAAGGGAAGCTTCTTTCCTACATAGTAACCAATAAGGCATTCATGCCATTTGGGATCAAAAGCCTCCAAGACTTCCTCCACAAGGTGAACTACCGGTTTGCCATCCACAAAAGTGGGCGGGGAGTAAGCAAGATCGTATCCTTTCGTTGCTAGCTTCACAACATTGGCTCACGTTCGGGTGGGAGAATGTTTAGGATCCTCTGGTTGCTGGGTAGAACCACTCGGTTGCTTGGAAGAGGCCCGAACGCGGCTCCTACCCCCGGAGCGACCCGAACGTGAGGGGGCCCTACGGGGCACTTGCTGTTTGCCAAAATGAACTGACAAGCCAGCCTTGATAGGGCCGGACTGAGCTAGAGCAGAAGTGTTACGGCCCGAAGAGGTGCCCGCAACAACTTGGGCTTCACGGGACGTACCAGCCGGACCAGTCACGGCACAGGAAGTAACTGAAAGACTCGGAATGCAACCTACCTACAACCACAGAGGGCCCATTGACGATCAGCAGCACCAGGGACAAGATGAGTGACGCTTCCAACAGTCGCGGCCGAGAGCAACCAGCAGGGCCACACCGAAAGAGAAGAGGCCCAAACCAGTAGCAGAGACCGAACCACCACACCGACCTAGCAGAGACCCACACCGAACCAGAGACCCAGCCGAACCAACGAAGACCCAGTCGAGCAGAAACTAGCAGAGAACCAAACCAGTAGCAGAGACGGACCAGCAGGGCCACACCGAACCCGAACTGGCAGCGACCCAGACCAGTAGCAGATCCCAAGCCACCACACCGAACTAGCAGAGACCCGACCTAGCAGAGACCCACACCGAACGACCACACCGAACCAGCAGAGACCCAAGACCCACACCGACCTAGCAGAGTCCCCTTCGAACTACCAGCGCACCAGTGAAGCAAACCGTTCGAAACTTCTAGGGAAAGTGAGATCTCGAGCTGTAGACCAACCCAGACAAATCCGTTCGGTGGAGAGGAAGAGGATGGTGAGAGGAACCTACCCTCCAAATTTTAGCCAAATCGGACGACTAGATCTCCGGAAATCTGCTCGCGAGAGCCTTGCTGTCTTCCATGAGCAGAGTCGCTCGCTTAGTTTGAGATCTTTTATAATATAAAAATTAATTTTGGATAGGTGTATTAATTTGGAGTTTTCGGTGGTATTAATACTTAATTTAATTATAATCCCGCTTCAAACACACCTTAACTTTCTCCAATACGAAAGAGCATAAACTTTCGCAACAAATTTTTTTTTTTGTTGACATGTGAATTTATATACATATTTTCTTGTAATCTTTAAAATCTAAGTTACATATCAAATTTCGATAGAAAAACTTTTGCTTCGAAATATCCTAATAGTAATGTACGAAATCATCCAAAATTCTTTTCATAATTTTAGCACTCCAAATTTCTCGGCTTGCATGGACGACTTTGTGAGGTCGTCTTTGACTTGCCGTCTCCTCTCCCGCTCCCTGCACACAGACCGACCGAATGTCTTCCAGTCTCCCCATGTGCACGAAAAGGAAGAAAAATCAGCACCACGAAGATAGTTGTTCCCCTCCCTGAATGTCTTCCAGTCTCCACATGTGCAAGAAAAGGAAGAAAAAGCAGTACCACAAAGATCGTTCAATGTTATGCCCCACACGTTAAAGAAATGCTTGCAAGGAAAACCTACAAGTGATTTGAAAGTCGATCCAAATTGACCAATTTTAATATAATGCAGATTTAAGGAGTCAATGTCTATAAAATTGAGTTGTTCCCCTGACTACAATTTTTATTCGGGAGGAACTAACCTTATCTTTTCTTGGTGTTCTTCCAAGTAAGGCAGAAGCCCTTAAATTTAAAATACGCGTTTGTAAGTCTTACATTAGAAAGATTCAATGTCAGCATACAGCAACATGTTTCGGTCCTGCTGTACAACATTTTCTTAGATGCCTGGTCAAAGACGGGTTGTGTGGGGGCGTTCATCGAAGAATTGCTACAGAAAATACTTTCTCGAGAAAAGATTTTGCCATGCAACAAAAGAGCGTCCACTTCTCTCCTAAGGCTCCGCTAATTCTCACCGGTGTGCTCAAGGCTACTAAGGGAAAGGAATGGAAATTAATGCATTATATATGAATTAATCCAACATATCAACGTTTAAACATTATGAAAGTTTTACGAATTTTGCATTTTTTTTTTGGGTCGAAATAAGAAATATTATAGCACTAAATAAAAATATTATGGGTGTGTTTGGTTGGGCATTTAGAAAGCCTCTTCAGCCCTGAAAGCCCATTGGGAAAAAAAGAGGTGTTTGGCAACCATTGAGTTGAAAGTTGGCCTTGGGGATGCTGAAAGCTCAATGCTAGTAGAGACTAGCATTGAGCTTTCAGCATTTTCGGAATGCTGAAGGCCTCCATTAATGAAATTTCGTGAAGTCCCTTTTTTACCCAAAAAAAATCATTAGAAACCCAAATTTACTCCTTTCTAAAAGAACAAAACCAAGGGTTTCTCCTTGCACCTCCAGAAATGCACGCTCCAGTCCTCACGCTCACTCTCCCGAGAGCCCCACGACGACGCCGACTTTAGATCCGTTAATGACAATCTCCAGCACCTTCAGATCTGCCGACGAAAAATCTAGGTTTCTTTCCTCCGCTCGATTCTTCTCTTCATCTGGGTTTGTTTCCTCAGCTTGATTCTTCTCCTCATCTGGGTTTGTTCTTACTTCGATCTTCTGAAACGGAGGACACAGCAGCTCGCAATTCGACTCCTCCCTCCCTCCGACGCGACCACTCAGGCCATCGCCTCCGCTCGATTCCTTGCATCCTCGCATGTTTTTCCCCGAGGTAACGAATACTTTTAAACTCTCTCTCTCTCTCTCTCTCTCTCTCTCTCTCTCTCTCTCCCTCTCTCTCTCTCTCTCTCTCTCTCTCTTTCTGGCATCTCCGTCGCTCTCCGTCTGAGATCCGTTTGCTTTTTCTTTTCTCGTTTCCGTTCTCAGGTTAGATCTTCCTGTCTGTAAATCTCTCAGATTTGATTGTTCGCTCCTCGTTCGTTAGATCGATCTGTTCCTTTTCCATTTCGTTTGATTCTACGCCTGCGATAGATTAGCCCTATTGCCGTTTCCAAGTTTACAGGAGTGTCCGCTCTGCAGATTTGTGTAGATTGTGTAGTAACAATTGATTCTTCTCCTCATCTGGGTGTCTCTAAGCCTATGGAGAGAGAATGCTTCACGTGAAGTTTCTGATCGAGTGATGTTGCAAGGCCCTTGATTTCTCATCTTACCAGGATTACGTGGGAAATGTAGAAATATCTAGCACTAGCCCGTGATTAATTATTATTGCAAACTTACTTAGAAGAGGGATACTCTTGGTTAACAACTTCATAAATCCCAAGAACCACTAGGAATCTAGAAGGAGTAGCCTGGTTTTTTCAGGTTCGTTACAAAGTTGTGTGCCTGAAAATAACTGGTAAAAGAGAAACGAAAAGAAAAATAATAATCTACTTCACTCCCATTTTCAGTTGACTTGGACGAAAGAATAAAGAGGTTTTGACGGTATAGAGACAGGCATTCGCCTGATAAAAGATAAAATCTACTATTATGGATCTTGGGCAGCATTTATTTGAATCCTATTTTCTATTGCATTATACAGGGCCACAAAAAGGAGAGAACTCACACTTTAGGGAAAAGAATAGCCAAATAAATAAAAAAAGCAACCATCCATTTGAATCTTGTCATACCGGATCCCTCTCTCTTCATCATCTTGAATCAGAATGGTGAGTGTGCTTTCAATTAGAATGAGAGCATAGATTCATGGTGTTTCGGTATTCTTTTGGCCACTTAATTAAATTATCTGTGATTGGCAGATTTCTCTTTATTTTATTTACTGCTTTTGTTGGGTGTTCCTTCGCTGAATCCTCGTATTATTTGCTGCTGTAGAGCTGATCGACCAACGAAATTGAGTTCACCTACAGTATCAGTTATATTCAACAACTGTTAACTATTTGACTCCATTTATTATCGGTGAGTTTTTTTATGTTTGTGCCTTCTGGTTGCTATTGCTTTGCTCCTCTCATTCCTCACACATTGTCAGTTTTAAACTTTGAAAAGGATATTTCCAAATGCAGTAAAAGAATTTAGGATTGTCTCGCTTAAATGTCCATCGATTAGAATCCTATTCCTTTTATTCTAGCTCGTGGTCTCTTGCTCTGTTTGATGGCTATTCATGGTACAAACTTGCACAACATTTCTAGATAATTTACAATGGCTTTCATTTTCAGGTGAAGCAGAACAGCACATGATCCATTAGCTGGCTCTAATGTGACATCCTGATTTTTCAAATATGATTTCAATTGAATAAATCGGGCCTTTCATCGACGCGTCTGTAGTGCTATTCTCTGAGCTGATCACTTAAGATAACTAAACTATCTGGGAAAATTATTAAGGGATTTTTGGTGCAATTGACCCGTGATCGATTTATCTCGAGTCACAATGTACATCTTCGACACATTGACGACTCTCGATTGTCGTAAAAATCTCCAGGTTTCAAATACGAACACAGGGTACCAAAAATGATAGAAAATCAATTTAGTGTCGATCGATGAGAATTTTGCAATCAGGTGGAATCACCCACATTTTGATCACTCATCTCAATCGAATCGACCTATCGTTGATCTCTGATCGATTTTTAATTGTGCCGTAATGACCCTAGCAAATTAGCACGGTCGAGCAGTCAATTCTTGGTCGAATTCTCAAGTCTTTTGCGTTAAAATCCCTTAATAATTTTCCCAGATAGTCTAGTTATCTCTTGAGTAATCGGCTCAGAGAATAACACTATAGACGCGTCGATGAAAGGCCCGATTTATTCAATTGAAATTAGATTTGAAAAATCAGGATATCACATATAACCTTCATCATCAGAACCAAAGGGCTGCCTTCTTAAAGATTCCAATACTTCTCTGGGACGATTGCTTGGAGCGCCCCCACTACCTGTCGGTCCATTGCAAGACTTAACCTTGGGCACTTTGAGAGAACTAAGAGCTGGCGTGGAAGTCCCTCTATTTACTTCCCTGAGCACAGACCGTGCTGTGGCCTCAGCTGCAGCGTCTGCCAGAGCCGAAGCCACTCTAGAATTGCTCTACAATTCATTAGAGGACTTGTTCTGGCGCGACACTCCACTGGGAGCGTTGGAAGCCTGAGGCATATGATTATTCCCTGATTTTCCCATTACAGCAACGGTCTCTGCAGCTTCTGATCTGGCCGTTGCAGATTCATGTTTCTGCATGTCATATAAGAGCTTTCTTTGGAGCTGCTTATGAGCAACCAATATTTCATCTATCTCATTCTTGTAGTCCTTGAGGAGGAGACGGAGGCAATCCATGAGGGAACCTGTGAGGGGGCTGTTCTTGCTCTCGAGTAATCTCTTCAGCTCTATGAATATGGGGATGGTGTTCTGTATGAGGCTCTTTCTCATTGCTATGAATTTAGGAAGTAATTAAGGATGTTTGTAATTTTTAAGGATAATGAGCTTCTTTCCTCAAAGCATATGTTATCTTGTTTTTATTGTAATGAAAGTATTCTTCTTGCAATTTGGAAAGAGAGTACGTAAATTTTTTCCATTTTATATTTTTTTTAAAAAAAAAAAAGAAATTTTAATTTTAATAAAATTGTTTACACATCTTTAACATGATTGTCAAATATAAATTAAAAAAATCGCAAACATTATTTTTTTAATTTTAAACAAATAAAAATTAAAATATTTAGATCAATTACCAAAGGAGCTTTGCAAATGTATTTTCTACCAAACAACATTTCTCTCAAAGTTGCATTTCAAAGCAGAATTTACCAAACAGTCTTTGCATTTCCTCCAAAGCCCTTTAAGCTAAACTGCTTTGTATTTTCCCAATGAGCTTTCCAAATGCTTGGGCATCCGCGTACATAAGATCCGAAAGGAGGGGAGGGAGTGAGGAGGCCCAGTTTGGTGATATGCTACCATGAGAATGGGCCTTAGCAGCCCAATCAGCCACCCAATTGGCTTCACGCCTACAGTGACGAATCCGTAGGGTATCGAAAAGAGGAAGCTTGGTCGCCACTTCTGCGAGTAAAGGGCGCACCTCCCAGGGCGTCGACGATGGATTATGAACTGCATCTATCAAAGTAAGACAGTCAGATTCAGGCACAAGTCGTTCGTGATGTTTTCTATGCTGTAGCAGATAGTCAAGAGTGTGCAAGAACGCCTGGATCTCGCTGTGCAGAGCCGAGTTTGCTGTGTAACCGCAGGTAAAGCCATGAAGGAAAGTGCCAGTATGACCTCTGAGTATACATGCCATAGCGCCCTTTGATGTCGCCTATTGATATGCCCCATCGATATTGATTTTGATTTCACCAGGATCTGGAGGTCGCCATAGGAGATCTGGTTGGGATGAAGCTCGGGCTGTACACAGCACCGGTTGGGATGAGAGCGAAGAGATCCGCACCTGAGCGAGGGCTTCCTCGACGACCATCAATGGATTTGGCCGTTTTTGTCGAAAGATAAACCCATTTCGAGCTTTCCATATCTGCCATAACAGTGCAGCAATTAGATCCATGGAAGGTAAGCGACCCCTACTTTCAATCTGTTCTATTAACCACTCATCCATTCGCCTGACTGAGCGTGGTGCAATGGGAATGCTAATCTGGGGATGTGACCAAACTCGACGCGTCCATGGACACAAAAGCAAAAGATGTTATGTGGTTTCTGGTTTGTTGTGATTACAGATAGGGCATGTTGGGACGGCCAAGATGTGCCTCTGATAGAGATTATCTTTGGTAGCTAGGGCATTATGAGAAATTGACCAAAGGAAAGGGCGAATTTTGGGGGGTAATTTAACTTTCCAAATAGTTTTCCATAGAATCGGAGGAGGTTTATATGATGATGATGCTTGAGTATGATGAATGCTGTTCTTGTATTGCCGTATGGTATGGTAGGCGCTTTTGACTGTGTAGGTACCATTCTGAGTTTTGTTCCATATAACACAATCAGTAGCATAAATAGGGCGCATGAGTCGGAAGATTTTGTTTAAACAAAAAGTATAAAATGAAAATCAAACTAGACCGGCAAAGGAAATCTTAAGCCTCAATGCTGATTTGAATTAAGATGGAATGGAAGATGGAAATTACTAACACATCTAAACTAGGTACAAAATAAAAATACGAATGTTCATCTGCTACAGAAAATTCAAGACTTGAGAGTGATTCTGAGCATATTGTGACTCAAAATTATTGTAACATTACATGCATTGATGACTGGGAATCGCAATGAGATCCGAACTCGAGTTCAAACAGTGGCGGCGGCAGTCGGACATGGAGGAACCGAAATTTCAGTTGTTCCATCCAACATCATCACCACGGATTTCATCAAAGGACGAAGAGCCGGCTCATCCTGAATGCACCAG
Organism: Eucalyptus guilfoylei; assembly: GCA_016097605.1. NCBI lineage: Eukaryota > Viridiplantae > Streptophyta > Magnoliopsida > Myrtales > Myrtaceae > Eucalyptus > Eucalyptus guilfoylei. The sequence goes on along the minus strand of CM027867.1, from coordinate 57,049,970 downwards.
AGGCTCACTTTCACCAGTTTCTCCAACAACCACTTATCGACTTCCTCACCTAGGACCAACTTGTCCAGCTCTCCATCCCTGAAATGCCTGTATGCCCAGCTGGAAAGGATGATCTCATCAGGAGTCGACGCGTTGACAACCATGTGCCTGCGACAGAATATGATCTCTAGGAGCATGATCCCATAGCTATAGACATCTGCCTTCACCGATATTGGGGTGCCTTTGTGCCATTCTGGCGCCATATAGCCTCTCGTCCCTCTGATGACTGTGAAGGTCCTGGTTTGATCCGGCATCAGGAGCTTTGCTAGTCCGAAATCAGAGATTTTGGCTGTCCAAAAGTCGTCCATCAGGATGTTTTGGGGCTTAATGTCACAGTGGATGATTGGGGCGTCACACTCCTCATGTAAGTAAAGAATTCCCTTTGCGATCTCCAAGGCAATTCTCACTCTTTCATTCCAATCTGGAGACCTTTGGGATCGGAACAGAAGGTCTGCGAGGGAGCCGTTTCTCATAAACTCGTAGACGAGAAGCCTCTTGGTTCCTTCAGCACAGTAACCAAGCAACCGGACTAAATTCTTGTGATGAGTCCTTCCAATCACCCGCATTTCAGCACAGAACTCCCTCTCGCCTTCAGTGATCACCTTCTCCAGTCTCTTGACAGCGATGATTCTTTTGCCTCTCGACAAACTTCCCTTGTAGACTGCTCCGAACGATCCCTTTCCCAACTCTTCCTTGAAGCCATTAGTCGCCCTCTTGAGCTCTTTGTAGGAAAATGACCTCAGGGCGAGCTCCTCTGACAAACCGATATCTCCCCTATCTAATAACTTTCTGTACTCAAGAAACCGCAACTTGAACATAAAAAGACCAGAAATTGCAAGGGCAATGAATGACCAAATCACGAGGCCTAAGGTCACTACAAGGAGGAGAACCATTGCGTCCTTGGTCCTTATTATGACCGTGGGCGGCTCCTGTGAAGTGTTATCTCCTGTTCGTTTTTTCTTTACACCCTCAAACCCCACCTTGAAGAACGCTGTTGATGATCCTTGTCGATCTCCTGAGAACGCTGTTGATGATTCTCGTCTAACTCCCACTGACTCTCTTGATGATGCTTGTCGATCTCTCCTAGCATATTTCAGAGGAAGCTTTTGCTTCTTGCAGTATCCATCTGAATCCAGGAGTGCCACGTCGCAGTCGCAATCCTCCAAGCAGGACTTGCTGCAACTATCCTTTTGCATTATTGCCTGGGAATATGGAGGGTCATCCCAAGCCATGTTCTCCATAGCCACGATGTTGCGAGAGGAGGCACTTCTTCCAGAATCTCTACACCACTCTTCAGTGAAATTCCTCTCGCACCCGCCAGATTTCTGGTCCATATCGATGAAATCAGTGCCTGGTAGGCAACGACAAACGGGCTGATCATCGTCCAAAGTACAATAGCTGTTGAACCTACAAAAGCTTTTCACGCTGCATTTATCTTCTGGCACTGACCACAAGAGGGAGGTTTTGTACTCATAAGAGCGGTTGAAACTATGAGAGTATAGTTGAAGAATTCCGTTTGAGTCCAACACTGCACGGTACGTAATTGAATTGTTGAATGCCAAGGAGACATAATACAATGCTCTATACACCGTTGAATCTGAATTGTTGATGAGATGCAATGTGCCTGTCGAATTTAGATGCAAATTCAGATTCTGATGACCCCATGTATTGGAACTCCAGTAAGCGTCCACTGATATGTTTGGAGTATGAACGGGGTAAAGCACAAGATTGCCATCGTACTGCATCTCGAGGCGAAATCGTCCTGTCGAGCGATTACTCTTGGACACGCTCGAAAGCAATGCAGCTCCGCGAGACAGAGATTGGCCTCCCATTAATGTATCGGTAGGGAAACTAAAACTGTCCCAAATGACATGATGATCTTTATTGTAGAGTATAAAGTTCCCGGAATCATTCATGGCAGCGTAGGAAGCTGATTCACGTACAGAAGCAATCGACTTATTGTTCCTAGAGTCAGTCCTCAGGAGGAGCTTACCATCAGATGTTAATTCGAGTGTGGCTGTGGATGGCACTGGTTGATCATCTCGGTTTGTGGTCCATGTGATTGTGTTTTCTGCCTCACCCATCATCCAAATTCCTACTGAGAATCCATTTCCGTTCTGGTAGAAACCGAAAGCAAAGCGGCTGGAAGGCGAAAGCCATGAGGTGGGGTGATTTGTGGGGGAGAGTGAAGAGCCTAATCTGATGAAGTTGGGTTGTTTTTGGTCGCATGTTGCACATCGATAGTGCACTAACAGTAGGAGAAATAAAGCATATTTGGAAGCCATGAGAGGAATCTGTGAGAGGTGGAGTTCAGTTTCTTTGGCTAACTAGGAGCTGCTTTTGAATATCGAATGCTCACCAAGACTTGAGGGGTTCAGAGAAGTTGCTCACAGCTTGCGTGGATGACTTTTGAGTTCATCTTGACTTGCTAAGTCTTTGCCTTCTTGACTGGAGAAATTGGAGTCGCTTGGAGTGAAAGATGGGGTACGTTTCCACGACCATTTACCACCACTAGACATAATGCCATATGTTTTGTAGTCAAAATGGCTAATTAGGGGAAATCTTTTGCTGTATCATACTGAGAACCCATTCGACCGGCGTGGTCACAAAACGTTAATCATTTTCAAGAGCAAGAACGGATTAATTAGGCATCAGTGACTCGTGGAGTGTGCACTCCTGGGATGTAAAATCTCCCATCATAAAGCTTCATTTAAACATCTGGTAGGGCTGTTAATTTTTTGTTTTCATTCATAATCGCTGTTGTGCCAACTTAGAAGTATTGTCTTGGATGTACAGAGGCGACCTTTCTTTTGAACCCTTAATAGTAATGCTGTTAGGTTTCTTAAAGACCCCAATATAATTTAAATTTCTATCTGTTGGGAACCTCAATAATTATCACCAACTTTGCTTGAATTTGAGTCCTAAAGGTTCACTAAGCTTCACATCTCTTCACAAATGTATCAGATTACAACTGATAACTTCTGTCCTCTAAAGATTGAGTTTGGCAGAAGGAATTCTGGTATTACATGGCGAAGCCTTGGCATTGCTCTGTTCTCTGTTCATTTACTGGCATTTTTCTCAATGCTGAAGTTTCTTTGTAGCATGCTAAGGACTCAAAACCGTATTGAGATATTTTATTCGACCTTGAGTCAGAAAACAACAGTATTCTCATGAAAAGAGGGAAACGAAACTGTCATACCTAATGAGAGGTATGGAGCTTCGGTTACAAAGATGCCTACTAAGTTACATTTACGAGATGTAGTCGCGGACATATGACCTGTTTATTCTTGACAGCAGAACAGATGCAAGGAGTACATAGCTGGAGATGGTTTACTACTGGAGATGGTTTACTAAGTCTCATGAATGTGACCTGTCTCAGTGAATATTTGTGGATGCTCTACAAGTTACTGAGAAGCACCAAACAAAGTCGAAAATCGTCCTTTGAGTGAGGTGCAATGACATTATCATATGATGAGTCATGCAAGTTAAGATGAACAGGACGATGGGGTTGGGCATGGCGGGCGTGGCACATCCATAATACCTTCCAGCATCAATATCACATCCTTGATTGAAGGGCGAATCTCCGAATCATCTTGCACGCAAAGGAGCCCAATTTGCACCATTCTTTCGACACTTTTCATGTCTACTTGTTCATCTTTTACGAGCTTGGGAAGCTCTCCGGTGATGTAGCAGTTGTAGACCCACGAGCAAAGCAGCACCTCATCTGCTGACGAGACATCGACCACCATGTTGCTCCTGCAGCACACTATTTCCAGCAACACCACTCCGTAGCTGTAAATATCGGCCTTTGTGGATACCATGGCGCTCCTCTGCAGTTCCGGGGCCACATAGCCTCTTGTACCTCTGACTTCAGTTTTGGTACCAGTTTGATTTGGCATTAAGAGCTTCGCTAGGCCAAAATCCGAGATTTTTGCAGTCCGAGATTCATCCATGAGGATATTTTGCGTCGTGATGTCGCGGTGAATTATTTGGAGCTCACACTCTTCGTGCAAATATAGGATTCCTCTTGCTACTTCCAACGCAATTCTAACTCTTTCACTCCAAGGAGGCCACCTTTCAACATCAAACAGGAGATCTGCGAGTGATCCGTTCTCCATATATTCGAATACAAGAAGCTTCTTCGAGCTCTCCATGCAAAAGCCGAGCAATTGGACTATATTTTTGTGGTGAGTATGACCGATTGCAGCCATTTCAGCCTGGAACTCTTTCTCTCCTCGTTCGGTGGCTCTCTCTAATCTCTTTACCGCTACACGCTTGCTGCCATCGGACACTGTCCCTTTGTACACCGCCCCAAGAGAGCCCTTACGGATCGCTTCCGTGAACCCACTGGTAGCTTCTTCAAGCTCCTTATATGAGAAGGATTGCAGCGTGAACTCTCGTGCTGGACCCAAAGTAGAATCTGTTGACAGCCTCGCGTACTTATGAACTCGGTATCGATACAACAAGAAACTAAACACAGCTATCAAGGAGCAGAAAATTGCAATAGGACCCAAGCTGACCCCGACAATCAAAACAAGTGTATTCTTCTCTGTCACAATTTTTGGCTTTGTTGGGACCGGTGGCGTTTGAGGAGCAATGGGGACAGGCAAGAGTATCTTTACTAACACCGTGGAGGAATCGTTCCCAGTTGCTTTCCCGGAGACGATAGGTAGCTTCATCTTGCTGCACAATCCATCTTGATGCAAAGCGACATCACAATTGCAGTCTTCTAGGCACGAGCTCTTGCACTCGCGGATGGGAAGTGGTAGCATCAAATAAGGATGACTCCCGAATTCTACCCTCGGCAATGGGGTGATACTCGATGTAATATTAGCGTCTTCCACACCACAGTGCTGTTCGTAGTTGGAGCTCCTCCGGCAACCCAAAAGTCTCTTGCTTTCATTGATGAAAGCGAAACCAGGAAAGCAATGACACCATGCCCCGTCGCTGCTGGCTCTGCAGTAACTGTTATATCCACAGAAACCTTTAACATCACATCGGTGCTCTGGTGCGGACCACCGAACGGACACTACTGAGTTTGAGAAGTCGCCTTTCAAGAACCGGTGTAGATAGAGCCTGAATATCCCATCGTCATCGAGTGTTGCGCGATGAACGGTACTGCCTTCTTTGCTAGAAAACGAGCTAAGATTGGCGAGAATTTTGTCGTAATTGCCACTATAGGTCCGCAAAGCAAGAGTTCCTTGAGAATCAAGATTTAGCTGCAGTGAGGATTGCCCGGGAGTATTACTCGACCAGTATCCGTCCTGCTGGGCATCAGCCGCGTAGTTGACAGAATACGCGACAAGATTCCCATCATTTTGCATGGAGATTCTAAACCGACCGCTTGAGCGGTCAAGCGATGATTTGCTCGAAATCAGTTCCTTTCCCTCGGAGAGGTTCTGACCGCCCAGTATGGTGTCGGTCGGAAAATCGAAGCTCTCCCAGATCACAAGAGAATTGTTGCCGTAGAGCACAAAATTACCGGAATCAAGCATGGAAGCCGAGGTAGCAGGCTCCGACAATTCAGAGCCGACAAGGAATGCCTCCTGATCTCCCAGACCGGTTCGGACGACGAGTTTACCTTCCTTAGTGAAATTAATTGTCGCGTCTGAGGAGACCAATGGGTCATCCCGGTTTGCAGTCCACACGACAGTGTTGTTAGGCTTATCGACAAGCCATATTCCGATGCCGTACTTATCACCTTGAGGATAGAACCCAAAGGCGAAAAGACCCGACGGCGAAAGCCACGAATTGCGGTCGGTTCTCAGAGAAAGCAATGAACCGGTGGTTATCATGCCAGAGGTTGTTTGTTGAGTGTATAAGAACAAGGAAAGCAGAAAGAGGAGCGGGTAAGCCACTTGCACAATCGCCATGGGAGAAAGCCGCGCAGAGAGAGGGATAGACATAGAGGGAAAAGGTTTTCTGAATTTTCGACGTTCGTTTCACAAAAATAGAACTAGTCAATAAAAACGTTTTCAGCTATTAAAAAAAACACATTCAAAAATGAGGAAAATATTTTTCATTTCTGAAAAAATGGAAAATATTTTCCATAACTTCTTCCTTCTTGCATTCTTTCATCAAACACATTTTCATTTTTTCTTTTTTCTTTTTTTGAAAAGATGTTTTTAATTTTCTTTTTCTTTTTCCTCCCTTTTCTTTTTCTTCTTCCTTTATCGATTGCTGACCACGGTGGCGGTCGCCAACCAGCCACAAGCCAACTCCAACCTCGCCTAAGGCCAGATCCGGTGAGGGCAAGGCTCAAGCTTGCCAGATCTCGATAAGCCGCGAGCTCGTTGGCCTCAACGAAGCTTAAATTTCCCTCAAATTTCAAGTTTCAGCAAAATACAGGAAAATATAGTCATTTTATTGGAAAATGACATTTTAGAAAATATTTTTTCGAAAACATAATATTTTTCACGAAATAAACGGACCCTTAATTGAAATCACACTCACGAGTTGCTATGTGACCATTTCCAAGGAAATCCAGTTGTCCAATGAACCAGCAAGACGAGGAGAAGAGAACCTGCGGACCTGGCGGGAGGACTGGACAAAGAAGCAAAACCGACACTAGAAGAAAAGCTGTCCTCCGCTTTTGTTTCCGCGACACAAGTACACAGGAAGACCTCACTTTAACTTCTGTCTACTTCAATGAAAGAGGTGGCCAAAATGAAACCAGTTGTCCAATGAACCAGCAAGACGGGGAGAAGAGAACCTGCGGACTTGGCGGGAGGACTGGACAAAGAAGCAAAACCGACACTAGAAGAAAAGCTGTCCTCCGCTTTTGTTTCCGCGACACAAGTACACAGGAAGATCTCACTTCAACTTCTGTCTACTTCAATGAAAGAGGTGGCCAAAATGAAACCAGTTGTCCAATGAACCAGCAAGACGAGGAGAAGAGGACCTGCGGACTTGGCGGGAGGACTGGACAAAGAAGCAAAACCGACACTAGAAGAAAAGCTGTCCTCCGCTTTTGTTTCCGCGACACAAGTACACAGGAAGATCTCACTTTAACTTTTGTCTACTTCAATGAAAGAGGTGGCCAAAATGATTGCTTGCCAACTATAAACGTTATTCGTTCAAAAAAACTATAAACGTTAAATACACGCATAGACGAGAGACTTTGCTAGTCACCCTTAGGAATTTTGCTCTAATTATCCATCTCACGAAATTTCCAAGCACTTTCGGCAAGAGGTGGCTTAGCATTTAGATTCATTTTAAGGACTTGGCACAGATGTGGTTAACATTGTCGCCCCAAGCAGACCTCCAATGACTAGGTAATCTCTCTGTGTCTCTCAGACCAACCAGACGTTTCCAAGTCTCCCCAGGACTAGGAGCACGCGGGAAGAAAATGCTTGCCAGGAAAACTGTATAGGGATAAAATGTATGTCAACTTCTCTCTTACTTCATCGTCCTTCACTCAACCAGGAAAGAATCAGACAACTCACTATGATATTTCTCCTTATGACAAAAACACAAAATTTTAATCTATTTCCCCAACCTGGCAATCGACATATAATTTGGTTCCAGTTGATCATGTCTTGTGCAGAAAGATGGCATCCATTTGAAGTTTTAGTGAAAATTTCAAATAAGGGTCAAAAGTATTTTCATTTTCTTAAATAATAACTTAAAGTGAACATTGTTTTAAATAAGGGTTTGAAATTGCCATATCAATCTCAAAGAAGGGCTTGAAATAGTTATAACTGTTTTAAATAAGGACATAGTCTCGCCGACTCACCGGCCAGCAAAATATTCCAACTAAGTATATTTTTATCAAAACACAAGTTAAATTTAAATTAAATTAAATTAAATTAGATTAAAAAAAATTTTAAAAAAAACTCTCCAAAAAAAAAAAAAAAAAAAAACACAAGCCGGAAGGGTCCCTCCACTGTGGCTATCGCCCCATCACTTTGGTGGGGCGGTGACAAAGGCTAGTGGGGTCCTCGGCGCCTGTGTTTTCTTTTTTTTTTTAAACAAAAATTTAGAAGAAAAAATGGAAAAAAAAGAAATAAAAAAATTAAGAATTAAAAATTTTAAAAGACAAAATTGCCTTTCATATCCGGTGAGTTCAGCCTTTCTTTGACACTAATATGGGCACTTCAGGGCCTTATTTAAAATAAGATTAACTTCAAGCCCTTATTTGAAAAAATAAAGATATTTCGGATTCTTATTTGAAACAATGTCCACTTTAGGCTCTTATTTGAAAAAATTAGAATATTTTCGGCCCTTATTTGAAATTTTCCCAAATGTTTAGGGCAAATCAGTTCTTTTGCAGCCCCGATTGATAGGCAAAGAATTCCAATGTTGGGCACTGCTGATACAAACATGCCCGCAGATTCTAAATTGGGATGATCAGGTGTCCTGTCCCATGAATCCCCATTTATGCAAAGATAGCTCCATAGACCGCCCTATAATTCAAGCCAATGCGCAAAAAAGAATTCAACAAGAGAGCTTGTACAGACTCGGCACAAGCAATTTAGCTTTTAGAGCAGCACAGGCTGAAGAAAAATTTTCTTTTATTGCCCACTAAAGTTATGCACTATTAGTGTAACATCCCGGGCCCCATTGTGTAATATTGTCCGCTTTGGGTCACCCGCTCTGGCGCGGACGAACCGCCATCCCAGCCACGGTCTTTTCTCTCACGGCTTTAAAACGCGTTACACAGGTTAGAGGGACCCAAACCTTATAAGCTGACCAAGACCTCCCTCCCTAGGCGATGTGGGACAAGAGAGGCTGTCACAATTAGTTTTCGTTTACATCTCAGAATATATACCAGCAAGCACTCTATATATAATGTCGACAGATATAACAATTGACATAACAATCTGCTGATAATCACAACGGCAGCAGATTGAAACCATAACTAAGAAAAACAAAGCAATAAGGTAAGGTCTCTGTACAAAGTAGCCTGTGGGGTATACTTCCTCCATGGTGATACGTCATGTGGTAAAGCAAAAGCACCGGTTAGTATTTCCAATAGCAGGCAATAAGTATGTACGGATTAAATATGAGCAGTAGGACTCAGCTGCCAACTCAATCTCATTATGCTTGTCTGTACATGTGTAAAAAGATTTGAGGTCGATCAGCAGTGAATTCCACAAGTACCTCCACCGGCAGATTCTACAGCAGCAGCATAATTGGTCATGCTCTGCGATCTACTGGTACCCCCTTGAGAAAAGCAATAAATTCTTCATCTCCTTATAACCCTTAAGTTCTTCCAAAGCATCAGCTGCCATCTTGGATGTGAAAAAAGCAGAGGATGCAACACTTGAAGTGCCATCCTGAGCTGATATGGATTTAGGGGTCTGGCAATACTCATGGAAGCTGTTGCTCCAGGTCTCAGATCCGGAGGCTTGTGAAGCTGTTGCCAAATTTGAGACGTCCTGTTGAAGAGGAGGAGCTTTCTTCAACATATCCACAAGAGCTCCAACAGCAGCACCCTGAGATTTTCTGATTGGCAAAAATGAACCAGACTGGAGTGGCTCATGCGGATGTCTTCTTTTATCATATAAATCCGCTCTGCAAACAATACACTAATCAGATCACTCTAACACAAGAAGTATGGAGTTACTAGATTGATTCGGAAGAGAACGGATGTTTATAACAATGCATTAGAACAATAGGAAGTAAAAGCGAAAGCAGCACGAGTGAACTTGGATATACTATTGCACTTCAACAACAAAGAATCTGGCAGAATCAATGCAGACATGAGTAATTTATGATCTTGGTAAATCGGTGAAGCTTAGAAGCAGTTTGCAGAAAGCTGTTTTGGAAGAATATTCATCCAATCTAACAACAGCTTATCAATCTACAAAAGTAATATAATAACAAAGAGAGAAAGTTTGCCAACCTAAGAGAAAATCGATAACAAAGCTTGGTGCATGGACATCAGCACATTCTTATCAATTTACAATTGTACGTGGGTGATACCTCTAACTTGTTGTCACATCCTAAAAGTACAAAGAATGGGGATGACACGACCGTCCTTCCATACGAAAGACGCAACCTCAAACACAACAAATAACCTGATATCAACTTATATATATCTCAAACCATCTATATATATAAGATAAACTAACGAATTGGTTGCAGCATCAGAGTTTCTATAATCCACCAAAAAGAAATATACATTTAGAACTCAATCAATCCAACCACTAGCAAGGATTATGTGCACCACTTCCTTAAACCATACCTAAAAATAGAACTCCCAAAAGTTTCCCAGCAGCGCTCTCGTCCTACTAGTTGTTAACCCTGGGACCTGAAAGATGAATGAAATGAGCAACCACAACTCAGTGAGTAGTATATACCATAACAGCATATCAAACTTTCACATTGCACATTTAAAACTCAAGACATGGCTCATTATTACCAAACAAAAATATAATAACTTGCATGAACAGGATGCGTTAGATGATACCTCATCCTAGCTATATCAAATAGTAAAATTTCTCATTCATCCATAATAACAAAACATGCATCACCAATTTGGTTCAATAACCGGACTCATCCTATTTCCATATTGATGGTTCATTCCACACTCAATATCCAAACTCAAGGCCCCAGAGGTGGTTCCCACGAAATTACGTTATCGTGTAACACTTAACCCTTAACCACATATAACAATAGTATAAGGCCCTAGAGGTGGCTCCCACGAAGTTACGTTATTGCGTAGCACTTAGCCTTTTACTATGCATGTCAGTAGTGCAAGACCTTAAAGGTGGCTTCCATGTGACTCAAGTCGCCATGTAGTGTCATGTCCCGATCCTCCGAGCGAGTACCCATCCCACTGCGATTAATTAAAAAGCGACATCCCATGACGCATCGCTGACCCATTCATTTTAATACGCATGCGTAAGCAAATGATAAATCCCCAGACAACACTAAGATGGGATAGAAAAACAAAGCCATAAAATTTTCAAACTATAACACGCTTATATATACATATATCAAGCCATGTCATATATACAATACCAGTCTGTAAAAACAAGGTCTACAAAATAGAGGGGTTTTCATTAAACTACTCATCCTCATCTTCATCCTCATTGGAGCCTCCAGCTGAGTACACCGGGGTCCCTAGATCTAAGAGATCCGGGTCTACTACCGAACCACCAAGAGGATCTGCTGTGCCTTTCCCAAAAGTAACCTCCAGCACATATAGAGGTATCTCAGATTCCGGTATAGGGCCCTCTCTCTGTCCATTACGATCTTGACGGTACCATGATCTGTATCGATGTGGGTACCTTGTGGGGTAGACCCGCATCAACCCAAAACACAGACCGCACAAGTTCATACTCCCATCCCCTAGGGTTCCCATGAAGCGGAATGTAACACCTCTGTTCTGTGACTTTCTTTGGTTGTCCAAAATGCTCAGAAGAGCTGCCATCTAAGGACCTGAAATGTTATCTCACAACGAGGTGAAACGATGTCTCAACAAGTTCAACCCTTAAGCCCCGATTAGGAAGAAAATACGCCCAAATGGCTGCCTAAGCACAAGCATAAGTCAGAGGACTTACCTTTGCCTCAATTCCTTCCTGCAAGTCAGTATAATTCATATATTCACCAAATCACTTCACTCAATCAAATCATCAAGCCGATCGAATCATCGATTAATCAAACTAGTTGATTTCATATCAGCAAGACAATCTCTCGGTCCACTCATTCAATACTATTTATCCAGTACGATCACATGAAGATCTGCTTACCCTAAGCTGAAGATAGATAGTATAGCTCGCCCAAAGTTGATGATAAATATAGCTTGCCAGAAGCTGACAATAGAGTATATTGCTCACCCAAAGCTGACATATCAAAGCTTGTAGGCTAATATAGTATACTAATAATGCTTACCCAAAGCTGACATATCAAAACCCGTATGCTGATATAGTATATCGGTATACTGCTCACCCAAAGTTAACACATCAGAGCCCATGGGCTGATATAGTATAACATCCTAACCATCTATCAGATTCACCATTTTTATCATATCCGATAAAAATAATCGTGTGTGGGTACACGATCGGCCTAAGCCAAAATACAATATTTTCCCCTTTGAAAATCCCATTAATTTCAATAGTTCAAAAACACATTTTTGGCGTTGTAAACCAACGCTCGATAATTTTCTAATTAATTACCAAAATTATTAAATTTTGGGATAAATACCCAAAATCACAAATCACACTCAAATTACACAAAATAGCAGTCAATTAAATAAACAAATCACACCACTGCAATCAGCACGAAATTCTGGTCACCGACTATCCCGATCTAATTTCCAGAAAATAAATAAATAAATAAATAATTACAAAAATTAATTATTAAATACCAATAAATAGCAAAAATGCACACTTAGGCCGAAAAAGCCTAATTAAATACCGATTCGGGTTCGGAAAATTTCTGAACCCATCTAAATAAATACTACGGCCTATTTACTTGCTAATTTCACTAATCAAACCATCTAACATGCATCAAGAATTAACTAAATCACTAATCCATTCTAACTAACCACATAATCCTAGCTTAGTCTAAATTAATCAACCCTTAAACATTATTAACTTATTAAGTAAGGATTAGTGAGTTAAACTCACTTGATTTGCGATCCGATTGAACCAAAATGACGGCGAGGCGGAGACAGGCCAAAAACTCCAAAGCGGGTGCGCCTTTCGAGGTCTAGAAGGGCACCAAAACGGGCCAAATAGTGCTGGTGAGACACAGGAGTTTCGATTCTGGTCGAGGGCCGAACAAGCTGCAATGGATGGCCAAGGGTGGCAGGATGGACGGCGACGGTGCAGCGGGGTCAGACGGGCTGTGGCAGAGCTTCACAGTGGCAGAGGCGGGCTGGACAGGCTTCGACTGAGCTCGACAAGGCCTGAGGGACTCTAACTCAGCGACACGATGACTAGGGACGACGGTGACGCACGAGCTCGCGGCTAAGCGCGTGACAAGCAGGGACGACGACGTGGTGGCTTCAAGCGGTCGGATGGGGCTGCTCGACGAAGGAGGGGCTAAGCTACGGTCGATTTCTGGGTTTTTGAGGTCTTCAAGTTGCTGGAAATAGAAGGCTCGACCAGTTGGAGGGAAGAAGGGAGATAAGCAAGGTTGAGGGTGCCACTTTGGTCTTCAATCTCATCATCTTGTCCCCTTGGTTGGTCCCACCAAGGCAGCTAGGTTCCTCAACCAATTCCCAGCCACAAAACTTCCTCTAGAAGCAAATTAAAGGGTCCAAAGGTGGTGTCCAAGGGGGGCTACGAATTTGGTGTGATTTCCCTAAAATTGAACCAAAATCCTACTTGAATCAATTCAATTTGAGTCCCATAAATTTCATTATCGAGCCCTCGATCAAATTGACATTTTTCCTCGTCAATAAAACCTACTTGCATCCCAATTTTGCGAAAAAAAAAATGGTCATCTGAATTTTATGGACAAAAACGACCCTACCTTGACTTTTTCCGCCAAAATCTCGGTTTGCAGAAAAATCTTCGGAAGATGAGTCGACGTTCCTAAAATGACTTGTGACATGATAGAACTTTCAATTTCTGAAATCGGATTCAAATTCGCGGTTAATTTCAATCTGGCACAATTTTAGCGTGACCTAAGCAACCGGGTAGCTTTCAGATTTTTAGTGCAAATGACCCGTGGTCGAGTTTCTTCAAGCCACAATGAACCTCTTTGACACATTGGCGACTCTCGATGGTCGTGCAAATCTCGAGATTTCAAATACGGACACAGGATACCAAAACGACAAAAAAATCAGTCTAGTGCCGATCGATGAGAATTTTGCAATTTGGTGGAATCATCCACGTTTAGCCTCACATTTCAATTGAACTGACCTATCTCTAATTTCTAATCGATCTTACTATGTCATAATGATCTCTACAGATGAGCACGGTCGAGTAGTTGATTCCTGGTCAAATTCTCAAGTTTATTGTATTAAAATTCCTTAATGACTTCCCCAGATAATCTAGTTAGCTCATAAGTGATCAACTCATAGAATAATACTATAGACGCGTCGATGAAAAGTCCGATTTATTCAATTGAAAGTAGAATGAAATTTCAGGATGTCACATGTAGCACTTAACCCTCGACTACAAGGCTCTAGAAATAACTCACACAGAGTTTCATTGTCGTGTAGCACTTAGTCTTTTACCCGTTCACAACACATTTGAACTCTTCAATACAATACATATCATCTTTCAATCGCCATCACATTATCACATAAATCAATTGTACTAAAACAGTATGCATAACCCTTCAAGAGAGGTTTGTCGAATCATCCCACAATAATTCAAAATTACCGAGCACTATATTCATCTTTATACAACAAATGGGTCCTCACTTTCTTACACAAGTATATGTCGATTACTCTTACCTTAGTATATGAGTTTCACAAAACCAAAGAAGACATTAGTGAAAGGGCTAATAGGAGCACCTAGAGGGGGGTGAATAGGTGATCAAAGTTGTTTTCGCAAAGCTTAACAAATTAATTTGACTTTTAATAATGATAGACTGAAAAGGTAAAGAACTATAAACAATTATATAGAGCTAGGAATTGAAGTAAAGATATTAGGGATAGAGAATCAAAACACAAGGTTTATAGTAGTTCGGCTTAAACCAAGCCTACGTCCACTCTCTCGCACTGACAACCCACTGGCTGGATTCCACTAAGAACCAAAAGAGATTTTACAGTCTCACGTCCTTGATTCCATAATGTAGAGACTTTGCTACACTTCTTCAAAGTCTCACAAGTATTTAGTCTCTCTTTTGAGTACAAATTCAAGCTCAGCAAATGAAACAACAAAGAACAATGAGCTTCAGACTTTGGAATTTATCTATCACGCACACTCTCGAATAACTTGAGCGTCTTCCTTATATACTCCTCTATGCATTCATAACCGTTGGCACCTTCCAAAAGAGTTCTTCCAATCAACCCGTTGGACAGAATCAATTAGGGAGATCTCGAGTTATTTAAGGAATATGATGATAACCCACCAATCCTGCTCGCCCATACAATCAAGATCTAGGTTTCCATAAGTAGAACATTCCAAGTAAACTTCGCCAATTAACGGATCTAAATTACTCAAATAATAGATCTCGAGGTGCTATCTCCAACCGTGAGAACTTCTTCAACCATACGATTCAAATCCTTAAAAATATACTCGCATCTAGATAAGTCTTTTCTTCAATGGATAATACTTCTCTTCGTTGGTCTGGAAATTGTCAAAGAGGGCGGAGTTTAAATCTTGAGTCTGGAGGTCTTCAGACTTTGATGGTAGAGTCTGCAAGTTTTTAGATTAAACTAATGGAAACGTTTTGTCAACTTCAAAACAAATAAGGGAGTTTTCTCCAACAATTAGTACTACTCACCTAGGGATGCCCCAAAATCAAATAACACGTGTTATTTGATCTTTTGATCTCGCGATCCTATCAAATAAATGAGAATCAACATTAAATTTGGGTAACACGCTACGTCAACCACGAAATGGCTATATTATGCCTAAACGTTAACAAAACAATTCCTATGTGCTAATAAATCACATACTCAAAATAATTTTTCAAGCCGTTCGTAACGTGACACTTGAGCGTAAAACTTAGTTGCGCTATAACTTTCTCTATCGAACCCTGTTCCAAACATATTTATAATCAATAGAAAGCCCTTATAACATACTACAATAATCCCAACTTGATCGTCCCAAAATCAAACCGAAAACTAACAAAATAAGGGCCTGAAGTTGTTGGACGTGCAATGTTCACTGCGTACGGGAAATTTCGAAATTTTGTTTCGGGCAAACATAAGTTCAAATTACGATCCGTAAAATCAAGCAGCTCCACAATACCTTAAACTATCATTTCTACAAAAATACGCGGCTCAATGACTCTAAAATCGGACTATGCCGCTCTATTTTCCAAAAATTTCGAATTGGAGCCCTAAACTCGTAAATTACTTCGATTGGACGAACGAGGGGCCTAATCTCTTACCGAGCACTGCGTTATAAAGTTGAGTCGACTTGGTGAGGCATTCGTAGCACGCACGTGCCAAAACCCCTTTCCTTTCTTCTTCTTCTTCTTCCTTTTTGGTCAAGGGAGCTCTTAGTTTTTATTTAGTCGAGGCCCCCCCTCCTCCTTTTTGCTTTATTGACTTTTCAACTTCTTTTTCTTTTTCTTCTTTTGGGCCCCACAAGCCAAATATTACACTTTTAATCACCAATCTCAGAAACGATTGGAAGGAAATTCCTCCAATCAGGAATGGAGAAAATTGTAGCCCTTAAAGAAAGAAAAATAGTGTGTAAGTAACCAATTAAATAAGGGAAAAAACCACCAAAAACTCCAAACTTTGACTAAAATAACAAATTTACCCCAAACTTTTTTTTGTGACATGAAAAACCCCAAACTTTATAAACCGTAACACATTTGCCCCACTAATGGCATTTTCATCTTATTTTTTCTGTTTTTCCTTTTTCTTTTTTTTTCTTCTTCTCTCTTCCCTCCGCCGGCCATGACAAACCCGACGAAGGGAAGCCGGAGTCAAGTAAGGGCTACCAGAGTCAACCCTAGCCCAGCGAGGGCGGCCCTCGACTGGGTCGGGCGAGGGCCGCCCTCACCAGTACTGGGCGAGGGAGGCCCTCGCCCAACCCAGCCGAGGGTCGCCCTCGCCCGACGCCGGCGAGGGTGGCCCTATCCAGCCCAGGCGAGGGCAACCCTCACCCGATGTCGGCGAGGGCAGCCCTCGTTTAACTCTGCCATGGCTAGCGGAGGGAAGAGAGAAGAAGAAGGAAAAAAAAAGAAGGAAAAGACCAAAATGCGCTATAGTTTAGGGTAAATGTAGAATTCATGATTTTTTGTGTCACAAAAAAAGTTTGGGATAATTGTGTCACGGATGGCAAAGTTCGGGGTTTTCATGTCACAAAAAAAAAAAAAAAGGTTTGGGATAAATTTATCATTTTGAGCAAAGTTTGTGGTTTTTGGTGGTCTTTTCCCATTAAATAATGTGTTCATTGAATAGCCAAGATAAAGAGACAAATGAGCATGACGAAGTAACTCCAATAAGAATAATAATTAGACATTAATAAATGGATGGACTCATCATCGCATTGCAAGAAACTAATATATAGATCAACAAAAGAATAAAGAGGGCATCCCATTGCACAAGGCCGCCCGCACGGCATGCTCCAAGGAGGGTTTTATGTGCACAGCCTTACCCTTGATTTTCCAGAAAGATTGTTTCCGCAACTCAAACCTATGACCTTAGGCCACAATGGAGTAAAAGAAGAATCAACACAATCGTTCATGAGCTATGAATCAATTGTGATGGCAGCTCCGACAAAGCTCACAATCTCCTAACATTTTTTCAATCATACCTTTAAATTCCAGAAAATATGCATTATGAGAATACATACAGATACAGGCAACAGTATTTCGCTGCAGGCATTTAAAGCAAATCGCCTATATGCTAAAGTAATACAAGCAAATTGTTTGAAAACTTGAGGGCGTAGATAACACATTTACCTGCTACCAGGATCAGTCACATCATCTTCAGCCACATCGAATGCACAAGTGTACTCGGGTTCATCAAAATCATCATGGAAAGACCTGCCGGAGCTTCTGGAATAGGAGATATTTGCTGAACTTTCAGATGATATTTTTAACCCAGGAGGTCTTCCTATGTCATCCCTTCCGACAAAAGACATCTACAAAAGAAAAGAGGGAACTTTCAATAGAGCTGCCGGAAAAGAAAAGCTCACCAGATGACTCTGCAGAGGTATTTAATAATATACCTTGTCAACCGTTGCACCATCACGGCTGGGACACATACTTTTATCAGCCACTGAAGGGCCATATCTAGTACCTTTGAGAGGAGGTGAAGGAGGGAGATTTTGGTTCTTGAACAACGTAGGGGAATTAAGAAACTTTGTTGCATGTATGTTAACTGGAGCACTCTCAGATCGTAAAAGAGCCCCCGAAAGATGACTCCCAGGTACAAAATGGGCGGGGAGGGTGAGGGAGAAGGAGAAAAAGTTGGGGACGGATAGTTTTCATCAAAGCTCGCATCATACTTATGTGCATGAGATACTTCAGGCGGGTGAGCTGGCAAACCTGGAGGGGGACATCGACAAGAACTGGGGTGAGAAGCTGAAGCATAAGGTTCGGAATGGGTTGGTGAAGGCGAGAAAGTCACGGGAGGAGGAGAGGCGCAGTATTGATCAAAACTCCATTGTGTCCCCTTAGAATAGCAATGACGAGGGGGAGCCACGAGATGCAGGAAGCACTGGGAATCTCTTAAGCGGGTCAGCTAATGGGCTGCCCACATGATCGTATCAGCTAATGGGTTAGCTAATTTGATGCTTGAACTTTAATCTAATATATAATGTCATTTCTGAATTTTTTAATTTATTTAATGTGATCTCTAGACTTTTGGTACTTGTTTAATTTAGGTTTTAAACTGTATGAAAATGTTCAATGTTGTTCCTAAATTTGAATTAATAAAAATGACGATTTTGAATATTTTCATATAATTCAGGGACTAAATTAAACGTGTAACAAAAGTCTAAAAACCACATTGAACAAATTAAAAGTTCAGGAATAATATTACATATTAAATTAAAATTTAGAGTCATTTGCGTGGTTTACCCTTCTTATTACTTGCTTTGCTCGTTTATTTACTTGTGCGGAAGCTGAAGGACAAGAAAGCACGTAGAATGGGTAAAGTGACTTGGACTTGGCCCATTGTTTTTGTTTTTTTTCTTTTTTTATAATTTTATAGGCCCAATTCTTACAATCAATGTCATGGTGACTTACTACTTACATTGCTAAGATTTAATATGGAGCGGTAAGTTCTCGTAGAAGTTCAATAAATTCCAATTTCTTGAACGACGTCAGTTAGATGGTAACTTACCTTCAAAGCGGACCTATGTTGGTATGTTGTTAATTTCACCAGTAACTTGTTATCTGCACCGCTAAGATTTAGTTTCAAGAGATGAATTTATAAAAAGAACTTAAAAATTATTATTATATTGATGGTCTTGAGTCATTAACAAAATGACAACTAAGAGGGTGCATGATAACCAAAATTCTGCTCCGAAATAGTTTTTCTGCTCCGCATCTATTTCGGAAGAGAAACCGTTTGATAAACCTATTCAGGTTTTTCTATTTTGGAATGATTTTATTCCGTAAATAGGTTTGGAAAGAAATCGGAAAGTTTTAAAATTTTCTACTTCTCTATTTTCAAATAAATCAGAAATAAAAATTCTTTTTCATCGTTCATCAATCGGCCCTTCATTCGTTGCCGCGACCACCGTCCGTTTGCCGTCGGTCGCCACCGCCACCGCTTATGGCCGCCAAATAAATTATTTTTATAAATATTATTTTAAAATGAAAATATTCGAATAAATAAAATGATTTTTATTTTTATTTTTACAAATAATTTTTTATTTTACGAATAATTTAAAAAAATCCTTAAAAATAAATAAATATCATTTTATTTTTAAAAATAAATAAATATCATTTTATTTTTTAAATAAAAAATAAAAATAAATAAATATCATTTTATTTTTAAAAATAAATAAATATCATTTTAAAAATAAAAATTATTATAAAAATATCATTTTTTCATTTTTATTTTTAATAAATAAATAAATAAAATAAATGTAATCGAAATAAATTTATTTATTAAAAATAAATTTAATTAAATATCATTTTATTAAAAATAAAAATAAATAAAAATAAAAATATTCATTTTATTCATTTAAAAATAAAAATAAATTTATTAAAAATAAATTAAAAGTAAATTTATTAAAAATAAATTAAAAGTAAATAAAAATAAATAAATTATTTTTATTTATCATTTTATTTTGAGTTTATTAAAATAAATTTATTAAAAATAATTTATGTATGATAAATAAAAATAAATTATTTTTATTAAAAATAAATGTAATAAATTTATTTTTATTTGTCTTGAGTGTTTTGCCAAATAAATTTATTTTTATTTTTATTTTTTATTCATTTTAAAATAAATTTATTCCTAAAATAAAATAATATAGAATAAATAAAATAAATTTATTTTTAAGGATATTTTTATTTTAAAATAAAATGATATTTTTATTTTATTATTTTATTATTTATTTTATTTATTTTTCTTTATTTTTTTGTTAATAAATCATTTTTTTTTTTTTATATTAAAGGTCGCCTGGTCGTCGTCGCGCCACCGTCCGAAAGGAAGAAATTTTGTGTCGTTATCAAACGAATTTCTATTTTTAGAGTAGAAATTTTTTGTGTCATTATCAAACGGTTATTTTCGCTTAAACTCTTCAGAAATAGAAATGAAAAATCATTTCCTGTTTAAACTATTTCTGTAACGAGAATGGTTGTCATGCGCCCCCTAAGTATTTGATCAGCAAGTTACCAGTTGTACGAATTTACAAACTGAATTTGGATTTTACTAGTAGTGCAAATATTTACTATGTAAACAGTGTTCCCTTTTTTCCAAACGGAATTTCAGAAACTCCGTTTGTAGGTGATTTCTTCTTCCTTATTTATTGCCACGTTTTGGCCTAAACAAAATGGAAGTTAAACTAAAATACAGTGTCAAGTGGATAATTATATGAGCCTATTGCGCAAACTACTATAGTTCTTTTTTTTTAGGATAGACGTTAATATAAATGTGATAAAATTGCGTTTATAAAAGCTATAGCTTTGTTCATTCACAAAAGTCTGACTCTTACACCAACTGGAGCAAACCAGCTGAAGGGTAAAAATGGATAGAAAGGCATAGATAACAGAGAATCAATTGGATGATTCTGATCATTGGTCTAGAATGAGAGAGAACCTACATAATACGATACCCATTGTTGCAGTCTTGCAGATGTCCTCTTCTTCCTGAGCTGATAATGTAGCATAGAACACACATAATCCTTATTTAACCCAGAAAAGATCAACTTTAAAAGGTACGGCATGTCTCAAGTACCGAGAATGAAACTATGATCTCCTGAAGTGTTGTTAGATGAGACTCTTGAGTAGGGAAAGGTTCTACTTGGGGTGCTCAGTTACGAGGAAGCAGCAGTGGGACATGGAGGAATCGCTATATCAGTTATCCCTTCCAACATCATCACCACACATTTCATTGAAGGACGAAGCGCCGGCTCGTCCTGAATGCACCACAACCCGACCTTGATCAGGTTCTCCAGGGACTTCTTCTCTATTTCTTCCCCCCAAACCAGCTTCTCAAGCTCTCTCGCTTCGAAATGCTTGTATACCCAAGACGAAAGAACAATCTCCTCGGGCCTCTGAACGTTCACCTCCATGCTCCGCCGACAGCACACGATCTCCAGGAGCATGATTCCGTAACTGTAGACATCCGTCTTCAATGAAATTGGAGTGTTCTTTTGCCATTCGGGAGCCATGTATCCTCTTGTCCCTCGGACACCCGTGAAAGTCCGGGTTTGGTCGGGCATCAGGAGCTTTGCTAGCCCGAAATCGGAGATTTTCGCTGTCCAAAAGTCGTCCATCAGGATGTTTTGGGGCTTAATGTCACAGTGGATGATCGGGGTGTCACACTCCTCATGTAAGTAAAGAATTCCCTTTGCGATCTCCAAGGCAATTCTCACTCTCTCATTCCAATCTGGACGCCTTTGGGATCGGAACAGAAGGTCTGCGAGGGAGCCGTTGCTCATAAACTCATAGACGAGAAGCCTCTTGGTTCCTTCAGCACAGTAACCAAGCAACCGGACTAAATTCTTGTGATGAGTCCTTCCAATCACCCGCATTTCAGCACAGAACTCCCTCTCGCCTTCATTGATCACCTTCTCCAGTCTCTTGACAGCGATGATTCTTTTGCCTCTTGACAAACTTCCCTTGTAGACTGCTCCGAACGATCCCTTTCCCAACTCTGCCTTGAAACCATTAGTTGCCCTCTTGAGCTCTTTGTAGGAAAATGACCTCAGGGCGAGCTCCTCTGACAAACCGATATCTCCCCTATCTAATAACCTTCTGTACTCAAGAAACCGCAACTTGAATGCAAAAAGACCAGAAATTGCAAGGGCTATGAATGACCACATCACAAGGCCTAGGGTCACTACGAGGAGGAGAACCGTTGCGTCCTTGGTCCTTATTATGACCGTGGGCGGCTCCTGCAAAGTGTTATCACCTGTTTGTTTTTTACCCTCAAGCCCCACCTTGAAGAATGCTTTTGATGATGCTTGTGGATCTCTCCTAGCATACTTCAGAGGAAGCTTTTGTTTCATGCAGTGTCCTGAATCCAGGAGTGCTACATCGCAGTCGCAATCCTCCAAGCAGGACTTGCTGCAATCATCCTCTTGCATTTCTGCCTGGAAATATGGAGGGTCATCCCAAGCCATGTTCTCCATAAGCACAATGTTGGGAGAGGAGGTGCTTCTTCCAGCATCTTTACACCACTCTTCAGTGAAATTCCTCACGCACCCGTGAGATTTCTCGTCCATATCAATGAAATCAGTGCCAGGTAGGCAACGACAAACTGGTTGATCATCGTCTAAAGTACAATAGCTGTTGAACCCACAAAAGCTCTTCACGCTGCATTTATCGTCCAGTGCTGACCACTCGAGGGAGGTTTTGTACCAGTAAAAGCGCTTGAAACTATGAGAGTATAGTTGAAGAATTCCGTTTGAGTCCAACACTGCACGGTACATAATTGAATTGTTGAATGCCAAAACGCGATCGTTCAATGTGTCATACACCGTCGAATCTGTATTGTTGATGAGAAACAATGCACCTGACGAATTTAGATGCAAATCCAGATTCTGATGACCCCATGTATTGGAACTCCAGTAAGCGTCCACTGATATGTTTGGAGTATGAACAGGGTAAAGCACAAGATTTCCATCGTACTGCATTTCAAGGCGAAATCGTCCTGTCGAGCGATTACTCTTGGACACACTTGAAAGCAACGCATGTCCGCGAGACAGAGATTGGCCTCCCATTAATGTATCAGTAGGGAAACTAAAACTATCCCAAATGACACGATGATCTTTATTGTAGAGTATAAAGTTCCCGGAATCATTCATGGCAGCGTAGGAAGCTGATTCATGCACAGACGCAATTGACTTATTGTTCCTGGAGTCAGTCGTCAGGAGGAGCTTACCATCCAATGTTAATTCGAGTATGGCTGTGGACGGCACTGGTCGATCATCTCGGTTTGCAGTCCACGTGGTTGTGTTTTCTGCCTCACCCATCATCCAAATTCCTACCGAGAATCCATTCCCGTTCTGGTAGAAACCGAAAGCGAAGCGGCCAGAAGGTGAAAGCCATGAGGAGTGATTTGTGGGGGAGAGAGAATAGCCTAATCTGATGATGTTGGGATGTTCTTGGTCGCATGTTGCCGATCGATAGTGCACTAACAGGAGGAGAAATAAAGCATATTTGGAAGCCATGAGAGAAATCTGTGAGAGGTGGAGTTCAGTTTCTTTGGCTAACTAGGAGTTGCTTTTGAATGTCGAATGCTCACCAAGACTTTTGAGGGGTTCGGAGAAGTTGCTCACAACTTGCGTGGATGACTTTGTGAGGTCGTCTTGACTTGCCAAGTCTTTGCCTTTTTTTTTTGACAAGAGAAGTTGGAGTCGCTTGGAGTGAAAGATGGGGTACGTTTCCAGGACCATTTACCCCCGCAAGACATAATGGATATGTTCGTAGACAAAATGGCTAATTAGGAGAAATCTTTTGCTGCATCATACCGAGAACCCTTTCAACCAACGTGCTTGCGAAACGTGAATCATTTTCAAGAGCAAGAACAGATTAATTAGGCACCGGCGATTCACGGAGAATGTGCATCCTGGGATGTAATACTTCACAATGGAAAATCTCCCATCATAAAGCTTCATTTAAACATCTGGAAGGGCTGGTAATTTTTGGTTTTATTCAAATTTTTATCTGCTAGGAACCTCAATAATTATCACCAACTTTGCTCGAATTCGAGTCCTAGAGGTTTGCTAAGCTTCACATCTCTTCACAAAAGTATAAGATTACAACTGATAACTTCTGTCCTCTGCAGATCGAGTCTGGCAGAAGGAATTCTGGCATTACATGGCGAAGCCTTGGCATTGCTCTGTTCTCTGTCCATTTACTGGCATTTTTCTCAATGCTGATGTTTCTTCATAGAATGCTAAAGACTCAAAACCGTATGGAGATAGTTTACTCGACCTTGATTCAGAAAACAACAGTAATCTCATGAAAAAAGGGAAATGAAACTCTCATACCTAATGAGAGGCATCAAGGCTTTGGCTACAAAGATGCCTACTAAGTTACATTTACGAAATGTAGCAGCAGACTTATGACCTGTTTATTCTTGACAGCAGAAAAGACGCAAGGAGTACATGGCTGGAGATGGTTTACTAAGTTTAATGAATGTGACCTGTCACAGTGAATATTTGTGGATGCCCTACAAGTTACTAAGAAGCACCAAACAAAGTTGAAAATCGGCCTTTGAGTGAGGTGCAATGACGTTATCATATGATGAATCATGCAAGTTAAGATGAACAGGACAACGGGGTTGGGCATGGCAGGCGTGGCACATCCATAATACCTTCCAGCATCAATATCACATCCTTGATCGAAGGGCGAATCTCCGAATCATCTTGCACGCAAAGGAGCCCAATTCGCACCATTCTTTCGACGCTTTTCATGTCTACTTGTTCATCTTTTACGAGCTTGGGAAGCTCCCCAGCGATGTAGCAGTTGTAGACCCACGAGCAAAGCAGCACCTCGTCTGCTGACGAGACGTCGACCACCATGTTGCTCCTGCAGCACACTATTTCCAGCAACACAACTCCGTAGCTGTAAATATCGACCTCTGTGGATACCATAGCACTTCTCTGCAGTTCCGGGGCCACATAGCCTCTTGTACCTCTGACTTCAGTTTTAGTACCAGTTTGATTTGGCATTAAGAGCTTCGCTAGGCCAAAATCCGAGATTTTTGCGGTCCGAGATTCATCCATGAGGATATTTTGTGTCGTGATGTTGCAGTGAATTATTTGGAGTTCACACTCTTCGTGCAAATATAGGATTCCTCTTGCTACTTCCAACGCAATTCTCACTCTTTCACTCCAAGGAGGCCGCCTTTCAACATCAAACAGGAGATCTGCGAGTGATCCATTCTCCATATATTCGAATACAAGAAGCTTCTTCGAGCTCTCCATGCAAAAGCCGAGCAATTGGACTATATTTTTGTGGTGAGTATGACCGATTGCAGCCATTTCAGCCTGGAACTCTTTCTCTCCTCGTTCGATGGCTCTCTCTAATCTCTTTACCGCTACACGCTTGCTGCCATCAGACATTGTCCCTTTGTACACTGCCCCAAGAGAGCCCTTACGGATCACTTCCGTGAACCCACTGGTAGCTTCTTCAAGCTCTTTAAATGAGAAGGATTGCAGCGTGAACTCTCGTGCTGGACCCAAAGTAGAATCTGTTGACAGCCTCGCGTACTTATGAACTCGGTATCGATACAACAAGAAACTAAACGCAGCTATCAAGGAGCAGAAAATTGCAATAGTACCCAAGCTGACCCCGACAATCAAAACAAGTGTATTCTTCTCTGTCACAATTTGCTGCCTGGTTGGGACCGGTGGCTTTTGATAAGCAAGGGGGACCGGCAAGAGTATCTTTACTAACACCGTGGAGGAATCATTCCCAATTGCTTTCCCATAGACGATAGGTAGCTTCATCTTGCTGCACAATCCGTCTTGATGCAGAGCGACTTCACAATTGCAGTCTTCCAGGCATGAGCTCTTGCACTCGCGGATGGGAAGTGGTAGTATCCAATAAGGATGACTCCCGACTTCTAGCCTCTGCAGTGGGGTGATTCTCGAAGTAATATTAGCGTCTTCCACACCACAGTGCTGTTCGTAGTTGGAGCTCCTCCGGCAACCTAAAAATCTCTTGCTTTCATCGATGAAAGCGAAACCAGGAAAGCAATCACACCACGCCCCATCGCTGCTGCCCCTGCAGTAACTGTTATATCCACAGAAGCCTTTAACATCACATGGGTGCTCTGGTGCGGACCACCGAATGGACACTTCTGGGCTTGAGAAGTCGCCTTTTAAGAACCGGTGTAAATAGAGCCTGAATATCCCATCGTCATCGAGAGTTGCGCGATGAACGGTACTGCCTTCTTTGCTAGAAAACGAGCTACGATTGGCAAGAATTTTCTCGTAAATGCCACTATTGTTCCGCAAAGCAAGAGTTCCTTGAGAATCAAGATGTAGCCATTGCCCGAGAGTATCACTCGACCAGTATGCGTCCAGGGCGCTATTCGAGTAGTTGAGAGAATACGCGATAAGACGCCCGTCACTTTGCATGGAGATTCTAAACTGGCTTGAGCGGTCAAGCGATGATTTGCTCGAAATCAGTTCCTTTCCCCAGGAGAGGTTCTGACCGCCCAGTATGGTGTCGGTCGGAAAATCGAAGCTCTCCCAGATCACACGAGAATTGTTGCCGTAGAGCACAAAATTACCGGAATCACGCATGGAAGCCAAGGTAGCAGGCTCCGACAATTCAGAGCCGACAAGGGATGCCTCCTGATGTCCCAGACCGGTTCGGACGATGAGTTTACCGCCCATAGTGAACTCAATTGTTGCGTTTGAGGAGACCAACGGGTCATCCCGGTTTGCAGTCCACACGACAGTGTTATTAGGATTACCAACAAGCCATATTCCGATGCCGTACTTATCCCCTTGAGGATAGAACCCAAAGGCGAAGAGACCCGACTGCGAAAGCCACAACGTGCGGTTGGTTCTCGGAGAGAGCGATGAACCAGGGGCTATCATGCCAGAGGTTGTTTGTTGAGTGTATAAGAACAAGAAAAGCAGGAAGAGAAGCGGGTGAGCGACTTGCACAATCGCCATCGGAGAAAGCCGCGTGGAGAGAGGGATAGACAGAGACCAAGACACAAGTGTCTATAACTTAGTGGGAATCTCACTAACCTTAGGCAAGTTGTTTTGTGAAAATTCCCGAGGAAA
The DNA here is from genome assembly GCA_016097605.1 of Eucalyptus guilfoylei. NCBI lineage: Eukaryota > Viridiplantae > Streptophyta > Magnoliopsida > Myrtales > Myrtaceae > Eucalyptus > Eucalyptus guilfoylei. Next base: position 57,022,965 of record CM027867.1, on the reverse strand, counting down.
TCCAGTTGTCCAATGAACCAGCAAGACGAGTAGAAGAGAACCTACGGACTTGGCGGGAGGCCTGGACAAAGAAGCAAAACCGACACGAGAAGAAAAGCTGTCCTCCGCTTTTGTTTCCGCAACGACTTACAGGAGTCAAGAACACAGGAAGATCTCAGTTTATCTTCTGTCTACTTCAACGAAATATGTGGCAAAAAATGATTGCTTGCCAACTATAAACGTTAAACACACGCAAAGACGAGAGACTTTGCTAGTCACCCTTCAGACCTTTTGCTATAATTGTCCATCTTACGAATTTTCCAAGCACTTTCGGCAAGAAGTGGCTTAGCATCCAGATTCATTTTACGGACTTGGCGCAAATGTGATTAACATGTCGGCCCGAGCAGACCTCCATTGACTTGGTAATCTCTCTCCTGTCTCCCAGACCAACCAGATGTTTTCAAAAGTCTCCCCAGGACTAGGAGCACGTGGGAAGAAAATGCTTGCCAGGAAAACTGATCAGGAATAAAATGTATGTCAACTTGTCTCTTATGTTCTTGTCCTTCACTCAACCAAGGAAGAATCAGACAACACATTATGCTATTTCTCCTGATGCCAAAAACACAAAAATTTAAGCTATTTCCCCAACCAGGCAATTGATATATAATTTGGTTCAAGTCAATCATGTCTTGTGCACAACGATGGCATCCATTTGAAGTTTTATGCCAGAAAACAGGACAGGTCGCTTCTTTTAAGGCCCCGATTGACAGGCAAAGAATTTCAATATTGGCACTGCCGATACCAAACTTGCCCACACATTCTAAATTGGGATCATCAGGTGTCCTGGCCCCATGAATCCCCATTCCTGCAAAGATGGCTCCATAGACCACCCCATAATACAAGCAATGCACAGAAAAGAATAAAACAATAGAGCTCATACAGACCTGGCACAAGCAATTTAGCTTTAAGAGCAGCATAGGCTCAAGGAAATTTTCGTATATTGCCCACTAAAGTTATGACGATTAGTTTTTGTTTACATCTCAGAATATATACCAGCACGCACTCTATATAACTGTCGACAGATATAACAATCTGCCGATAATCACACCAGCAGCAGATTGAAACCATAAGTAAGAAAAACAAAGCAATAAGGTAAGGTCTCTGTACAAAGTAGGGTATACTTCCTCCATGGTGATTCGTCATGTTGCAAAGCGAAAGCACCGGTTAGTATTTCCAAGAGCAGGTAATAAGTATGTACGGATTAAATATGAACAGTAGGACTCAGCTGCTAACTCAATCTCATGATGCTTGTCTGTACATGTGTAAAAAGATTTGAGGTCGGTCAGCAGTGAATTCCACAGGTACCTCTGCTAAAATTTGACGGTACCTTCACCAGCAGATTCTACAGCAGCAGCATGATTGGTCACGCTCTGTGACCTACCGGTACCCCCTTGAGAAAGCAATAAATTCTTCATCTCCTTATAACCCTTAAGTTCTTCCAAAGCATCAGCTGTCGTCTTGGACGTGAGAAAAGCAGAGGATGCAACACTTGAAGTGCCATCCTGAGCTGATATGGATCTAGGGGTCTGGCAATACTCGTGGAAGGAGTTGCTCCAGGTCTCAGATCCGGAGGCTTGTGAAGCTGTTGCCAAATTTGAGACGTCTTGGTGAAGAGGAGGAGCTTTCTTCAACATATCCACAAGTGCTCCAACAGCAGCACCCTGAGATTTTCTGATAGGCAAAAATGAACCAGACTGGAGTGGATCATGTGCATGTCTTCTTTTATCGAATAAATCAGCTCTGCAAACAACGCACTAATCAGATCACTCAAACACAAGAAGTATGGAGTTACTAGATTGATTCAGAGGAGAAAGGACATTTATAACAATGCAGTAGAACAATAGAAAGTAAAAGCAAAAGCAGCATGAGGGAACTTGGATATACTCTTGCACTTCCTCAGCAAAGTTTCTGGCAGAAACAATGCAGACATCAGTAACTTATGATCTTGGTAAATCGGTCAAGCTTAGAAGCAGTTTGCAGAAAGCAGCTTCAGCAGAATATTCATCCAATCTAACAACAGCTTATCAATCTACAAAAGTAAAATCATAACAGAGAGAGAAAGTTTGCTAATCTAAGAGAAAATCGATAAAAAAGCTTTCAGAAACGGTTGGAAGGAATTTCCTCCACTCAGGGATGGAGGAAATTATAGCCCTTAAAGAAAGAAAAATAGTGTAGAAGTTACTGATTAAATAATGTGTTCGTTGAATAGTCAAGATGAAGAGACAAATGAGCGTGACAAAGTAACTTCAATAAGAATAATAATAATTAGATGTTAATAAATGCATAGCCTATTCACCACATTGCAAGAAACTAATATATAGATCAACAAAAAAATCAAGACTAAAGAGGGCATCTCATCGCACAAGGCCGCCGCACAGCGTGCTCTAAGGAGGGGTTTATGTACACAGCCTTACCCTTGATTTTCCAGAAAGATTGTTTCCACGACTCAAACCTATGACCTTAGGCCACAATGGAGTAAAAGAAGAATCAACACAATAGTTCATGAGCTATGAATTGATTGTGATGGCAGCTCCGGCAAAGCTCACAATCTCTTAACATTTTTCCAATCATACCTTTAAATTCCAGAAAGTATGCATTATGAGAATTAAAAACACTGCATTATGAGAATTAAAAACACATACAGATGTAGCCAACAGTATTTCGCTGTAGGCATTTAAAGCAGATCACCTATATGCCAAAGTAATGCAAGCAAATTGTTTGAAAACTTGAAGGGGCAGAGAACACATTTACCTGCTACCTGGATCAGTCACATCATCTTCATCCACATCGAACGCACAAGTGTACTCGGACTCATCAAAATCATCAGGGAAAGACCTGCAGGAGCTTCTGGAATAGGAGATATTTGCTGAACTTTCAGATGGTATTTTTAACCCAGAAGGTCTTCCTATGTCATCCCTTCCAACAAAAGACATCTACAAAAGGAAAGAGGGAATTTTCAATAGAGCTGCCGGAAAAGAAAAGTTCACCAGATGACTCTGCAGATGTATTAATATTATACCTTGTCCACCGTTGCACCATCACGGCTGGGATACATACTTTTATCAGCCATTGAAGGGCCATATCTTGTACCTTTGAGAGGAGGTGAAGGAGGGAGATTTTGGTTCTTGAACAAAGTAGGGGAATTAAGAAACTTTGTTGCATGTATATTAACTGGAGCACTCTCAGATCGTAAAAGAGCCCCCGAAAGACGACTCCCAGGCACATAAATGGGTGGGGAGGGTGAGGGAGAAGGAGAAAAGGTAGGGGACGGATAGTATTCATCAAAGCTCGCATTATATTTATGAGCATGAGATACTTCAGGTGGGTGAGGTGGCAAACCTGGAGGGGGAAACCGAGAAGAACTGGGGTTAGAAGCTGAAGCATAAGGTTCGGAATGGGTTGGTGAAGGCGAGAAAGTCACAGAAGGCGGAGAGGCACGGTATTGATCAAAACTCCAACTGTGTCTCCTTGAGAATGGCAATGATGAGGGGGAGCCACGAGATACAGGAAGCGATGGGAATCTCTTAAGCGGGTCAGCTAATGGGCTGCCCACATAATCTGGTATAAGCTGGGGGGACATTGGCGTAGATGCCTCAGAACTCACATCAGATAATGATGATCGATACAACACTGAAAGGCAAAGCCTACCAGATGAAGTATCCACAGGGGCAAACCCAAATCGCTGCATTTCGGCCTCTTCTCTACGGGTGAAGGGCTCAACAAAAGAAGAAACCCGATGAGCCAGAGAGAGAGAGCGAATTTGACCAGTTAAATTCAGGTCCCGAAATATTTTATATGCTGGCAAGAGCCGGACAGTTAGGTATAAGGATCTTAAGAGCAATATCGACTTCTTATAAATTGATGACAAGACATTACTGCTCGATCTTTTGCTCCCCTTGCCAGTATCCTTGGCCTTCCTCGCCTCATACTGCACTATCCATCTTTCTATTATCTTTTCACTCCTTCCATTTCCTAGCTCCTCCTGGTCAGAGTTCCAGCAATTTGAATGCACTTCTTTCGACGACAAATTCCTGAACAGTTCCGCCTTGGGATAAAAATTGGCTGAATCCCAGTTAATCACTCTCTTCACCAAAACAACATCAACAACCATAGGTTCAAGATTGCTTTGGCGCCAAAAATCGAGATTCTCCAATGCTTCAGGGCATTCTCTAAGAGCTAAATTGAACCATTTATCTCTGGGCCTCACGCTCGATGAGGAAGAAGAGGACGAAGATGGGGAGGACACGATATGTTCACCGCTGAAATTCCGCGAGGAAATGCAAGGGCTCCTCGACTCGAGTATTATGTGGAGACTCTTGGCAAAGAATTCAGTGATAATCTGCTCCATCTTCGCAGAATCAGAGTGGGATGACGCCATGTTCGAAGACACAACCTTTTATAGCCGCTGGAAACCGTCCCAGAGAGAACAGAACATCCTAGACACTCCAGCTAGAAGCACTCCACCTGCCCCAGAATCCAAAAAAACACATCACGAACACATCTCAACAAGAGAACCAGCAATCGAGCGAGAGCAAATTCGGCCGCGAGCACGCATTCCACCGAGACGTACAACAACTCATCACTAAAGCTAAAAAGCTGGCCAGCTCAGTGGAAGATAACTGCTCCAAGCATGAAAGCCGCACTGCCCAGTGACTGATCAAGCAGGCAGAGAGGAAATAAAGAGAGGAAAAGAGAAAAAAACCAGGAACGAACAAAACGGGAACAAGGGCCTAAGCAAAAAGCATGAAGCGGCACATAGACGGTAGGGTTTATAGGATTCGCTCGGCAGAATTCCTCCTCCCCATGTCGCCTACTTATCGCCTACTTAAAACCCTAAAGAACATGCGCACACACCATCGAGCAAAACCATCCCACATCAAACAATACCCAACGCTAGATAGAGAGAGACGAGAGAGAGAGAGAGAGTATACAGAGAACGCGACGAGCACTGCGACGAGCGCGGAGCGAGGGACTGCGAGGAGGGCTCGAGACCGAATCGCCACCATCTCTCTCTCTCTCTTCTTTCTCTCTCTTCGACGGTCCGACCGCCTTCTTATCCAGTGGAACGACAACCCACGACGACGACGACGACGAGGAAGACGAAGACGAGGACGACGACGATGAGGACTGATGAATTAAGGAGAGGAGGAGGAGCAGGGGAGAGAGAGAGAGAGAGAGGGGAGGGACTGTGTGTGCGCGCGCCTACGGGATCCCCCGAGGACATGGCCCGTCCAGATCTCGCCACGTCAGCTCGGCCGTTGACGGGCTACTGCCCCCAAGGGTCAATCCGAGTGACACGCTGGCGGTCGCCTTCCTTATCCTCCCGTTCAAACACGGCGGGTTACTTTGATACTGCGGGGATCGACCGCGGGGTAGCGTGGTTTATACGTTCAATCTTATTATACAAGCGTATATAATAACTATTCTATTTATGATCAGAATTATCTTTCTATTTTTGTGATTAGGTTTGAAATAGAAATTCATTTAGTAAAGTAATTTTATTTTTTTATTTCTAAAAAAAATTAGTCTAGATATAGATTTGGAATAAAAATGGAAAGCAAAATTTCTATACTTCTCTATTTATACAATAAAAATGAGAAATTAAAATTTTATTGTTATCAAATGAATTTTCATTTCGAAAATACATATTTTGTATTGTTATTTAATGAGTATTTTTACTTTGTTTAGGAAATAGAAAATTAGAAAAAAAATCTATTTCTCTATATTTGATGGAGATAGAGATAGTTGGGCTGGCGTGGCTTTGCTTGAAGAACCAATGGCTTGGCATGAGACATGTCATCCCTTGACTCAATAAGATTGAGGCTCAAAACGATAGGGGGATTACTCCAGTTAAATCCTTGGATGGGCCTGACAAAGAGCATCACGGCCATCGTCATCCCGAGCTGCATAGCGATGAACCCGAGCCGGCCCGTGCTGAAGGAAATAACCCATAGGTCGGGATTTGTGAGCACGACTTCTGTGGCGTTACTTGTGATGTGCCGCTTCAGCTTGAACTCGAGGGGCTCGTCCCACATTTTAGGGATGCTGCCAAGGCCCATTCGGCTCACGAGGATGTGGCTGCCCTTGGGGATGTGGTAGCCGGCCACGACGGCGTCCGATAGATCGACATGCAAGACATTGTAGGGCATCATCAGGTGGAGCCTGAAGGCCTTCCGAGCGCATGCCTTGATGTAGTTGAGCTAGGGGATATCAAACTCCTAGACTAACCGCTCCTTGCTCACGACTCTATCTAATTCTTCTTTAGCTTTCTTAAGGAGTTTAGGCTGATTTATCATCTCGGTCATTGTCCATTTCACTATGTTTGATGAATCGTCTGCTACCGCCATCAATATTTCCTACACATATCAAATAAATATATATATCATTATTTAAAATAAGATCCACTTCAAAGTCTTATTTAGGAAAATTAGGGTATTTTAGGTTCTTATTTAGAATTTTTCCTAGAATTCTTTTGGTTAATGGTAAGAAATAGATAGATGCAAGAAGGAACAGTGAATTTCTCACCGTAGCCTGTGCTTTGACTTCATGCCTCGCTAGCAACGGCTTCCCCTGCGAATCCTTCAACGTAATAAGAACATCCAACAAGTCCTGAGGCTCTTTTCCATTGATTGTTTGATTCTCTCATTTATGATGGACTCGCACAACCTCCCAAACGTCCTCGAGGTCGACCACCACCAGGAATGGGAAATAATCGGAAATGCAGAATGCGTACAGATAGTTTAGTGCGTTGAACAGTGCGTCCACATCATGTTCCTCATAAATGGTTGGTCCTCCATCTTGCATTTGCCAAAGTACCTCTTGTCGAGCACCAACCTACTTATCACATTCCCACAATAGTGCCTCGAGTTCACTTGCATTGGTTGAAGGCATGCTTCACTAAGTTATTGTCTTCCTCAGCCCTCTAGTCGTAGAGCCAACTATGTCGTGTCGGGCATATGATCTCCATCATTAAGACCTGCCTCCTCTACTTCCACTGCTCCTCGAAGGGCGAGACGACGGTGGTCATGTAGCCGCCGTTGAACACCCAAGCCGCCGTCGAGACGGGCCTCGACATGAACGTGGCGTCTTGATTCTTGAAAAACTCCTGGGCGATCTTTGGGTTGGTGATTGGAATGACGTGCGTGCTCCCTATGTGAAAGCATGCGACGTCGGCGTCCATCTCCTCCATCAAGCGAAGGATCCACTGGCCCGTGGGCTTGTTCAGCGCATGTCCAGGGCGCAGCCGACCACCGGCCATGGGGAAGGCCCCGGAAGGAGTGGGAGCAAGTCGGATTTCCCTCTGAGGCTTTTGCACCTAAATTGTTTGATGATAACTTGATAAGGTATAAAATGACTAGTGCCAGGAAAAGTAGGGCATTAGTGGCGTCCGAGGCGGTGAAACTCGCCATTACGGCGGCAATCGGACTTTCGTCAACACGCTGGCTAACCTTGGGCCATGAAGGTTTACTAAGATTCGTGTTTTGGGATAAGGAGGAACATTGAAGGGTTGGGCACTAACATGCACACATATATAGAGAGAGATATGCTATAAACGGAAGCTGAAATTGACCGATCCATTTAATTGCGAGCTAGCTATTCTCCAAAAGGATCTGATTCTATTTATATGTGATTAAATGTATCAGATTTGCAAGGAATCAACATCTGTGAATTAGAGTAAGTGTAATCTGTGTTTATGTTATGTCTATGTACATTCTATGTCACACTCCGATTTTCGAGCGCGTACCCATCCCTCTCTGGTAAATAAATTTTGCGACTTCCCAAGACGAGTCACCGACCCTTTTTATTTTATTGCACAAGCGGAAGCGAAAATAAATCCTCTGACAGTAACCATCTCGGGATAGAAAAGTAGGACAACAGATTCACAGACAAATATGCTTTTATATTCACATAGAGTCATGTACAAGGTTTATGACCAAAAGACTACAAAGACCGGCTTTCCAAAAAGAAGTGGTCCTAACTGACTTACATTTCAGATCACCTTCTCTCAGCTCCAGGTCCTCCACTCGATGACCCTGAAAATTTAACCCACGACAAGGTGAGATATAAATCTCAGCGAGTTCACGCTCTAAACCCCGATTAGGAGGGAAATACGCCTAGAGGCGTCCTAACCACTCAATCACACAATCATGGGGACTTACCTCACCTCAGATCCACCTTGCAAGTCAGTACAATTTATATCACAGACAGCCAAATAGATATGAGCAACAATTAAGCTCTAACAATTGGAACTCACACTCAATTCTCAAACCAGCACAGGGGTCTTGATTATAGAGCAAAATCGTTATGATACGTCACATACCATGCCACACAATTTTGTCTCATAATCCGACGCATTCAACTCAATTAATCATGCATTCCTAGTTTTGCTCTCGGCATATAGTACGGCCTACTTTTTGTTCGGCAGTCATTTGGCATTGTCAGGCATCGTCTCACACCATTGAGCACGTCAACGTCACTACGTCGACATCATTTCACAAAGGAGCATCTATCTAGAATCTACTGCGACCGACATCCATTGGTAGAGCATCCCATATAGGGGTAACGTCCAGCTTAACAGCCTGGGACAAGTTCTCTTAACCAACACACGATCACTCAAACATGGCCTAGGGCACCGTGCATTTATCTTCATTAAAATGGTGAACATGGCCTATTTTCTTCATTTAATAAATACATGGTAAAATAGTCGTGTGTGGGTACATGGTTAACTCGACTCAAAAAAAGCGATATCTTCCAATTTAAAATCTCACTGTTTTATATAGTATATAAAATTATTTTCGGTGTTAAAATCCGACGCCCGGGATTTTTTGAACAAATATTGGAATTTCACAAATTCCGAAATAAATTACTAAAAATCCAATTAGCACTCAATTTGCAGAAATTGACCACACCATTGCAATCAGCACGAAATTTCGGTCACCGGTTATCCCGCTCTAATTTCTGGAAAAATAATCAATAATTAATTAATTTCTAAAATCAATTAAATAAATCAATGGAAATTTTAAAAATACCAACCTAGGCTAAAATCACTAAATTAATACCGAAACGGACCCGGAAAATTACCGAACCAATCTATTTATCTAAGCCTCACTTAATCTAATCTAACCACCTAACATGCATAATTGAATAATTAAATCATTAATTTAATCTAACTAACCACCTAATTCCTAATTAAATTAAACTAAACACCCCTTAAATGTCATTAGCCTACTAAAAAGAGTTTAGTGCATAAACTCACCGGTTTATTACGGAAATCGATTCACCGCAACGATAATGCGACAGCGGCCGAAATCCAAATTTTCGGTGGCGTCAACAGATACTTGAACCGGGCCAAAAAGCCTTGCAAGCCCACAGCAAGTGCTGGGCTTGATCTTGGGTTTGGGCCACAGCTGGGTTGGGCTTGCTTCGTAGGCCTAAAATGGGCTGAACTGCTGAATTCTTGGACTGAATTGTGGGCTTCAAATGGATTGAGAATCGGTTGTTTTCGTTGGGCTACTAAACTGGGCTTGTATGGCAGGGCTTGGGCCGAACGGTGCAGGCTTCTGGGCTAGAATTGCGGGGCCGAGACGCACGGACAAGCTGGGCCGAAGACGCTGGAATCCACAGGCTGGCTTTGCTCGATTTCACATGGCAAGATGGAGGCAGCGAGCTGGGCAAAGGTGGGCAAACCGTGGACGTGTGGCAGTTGCTTTAGTGCTAGACAACGCACGAAACCAGAAGAAGAATGAAAGGCAACTGGCAGGTCAACACGGGGACTCCAACGCAAGAAGATTGACTCGATTTGGGGGGGGGGGGCTTCGCTGGCGTCCGAATGATGGAGAGAAGATGGATGTGGCAGCGTGAAGAGGAATCACGAGCTTCGGGCTTCGCTGGCAGCTGGAGGAGTCAACGTCCGCGGCTTCTTGCTGGGGCTTGACTCATGCTGCGTGGATGGAGTTCGGTGGATGCTGGGCTGAAATCGTGAGGGGTTGCAGGTGGCAAAGTCAGAAGCTGTTTCGGTGGAGTCTTCGATGGGTGGTGAATGGGCAAACGGTGGACAGAGAGATGCGAAGATGCAGAGGAAAGAAAATTGAAAATGAAAGCAGAAGCAGGAACCGATGAAGATGAAGGAGAGCTGAGGCGTGCGGAGGAAGCCGTGGAGGGGGAGGAAAGTCAAGCATTATCTCTAATTTAATCATGATTATACTCTTGTCCCAATTACTTTCTTGCTCTAATTTCCCACAAAAATATCCAAATTAAGGCAAAAAATTCCAGCCCCTTGCCAAAACCGAATTTCACAACTTTAGGTTTAATTTCTCCACTCAATTCCCCAAATTGAGGTCCAATTTCGATGAAGAAAAATCCCGTACAATTTTCTGCAAATCCCCAACACTCAAAAGCTCGGTTTAAAAGTCCAAATTTCCTTTAATTTGGCCAGTCCAAATTTCCGTTAATTTTCCAAATCGTCCGAATCGATTTTCCGCAAATATCTTGGAATCTCCAAAAACTCTTCGGAGGATGAGTCAGCGTTCCTAAAATAGATTGTGATGCGACAGAACTTTCAATTTCTGAAATCGGATTCAAATTCACGGTTAATTTCAATCCGATGTGATTTTAGTGTGACCTATTCTACCAGGTAGCTTTTAGGAGTTTTTAGTGCAATTGACCCGTGATTGATTTATCTCGAGTCACAATTTACATATTCGACACATTGGCGACCCTCGGTTGTCATGAAAATCTTGAGGTTTCAATTACGGGTACTAGGTACCAAAACGATAGAAAAATCGGTTTAGTGCCTATTGACGAGTATTTTGCAATCAGATGGAATCACCCACACTTTAATCACATATCTCAGTCAAGTTGGCCTATCTCCGGTCTCTGATCGATTTCGACAGTGCCGTAACGACCCTTGCAGATTAACACAGTCGAGCAGTCGATTCGTGGTCGAATTCTCAAGTCTATTGCGTTAAAATCCCTTAACGGCTTCCCCATATAATCTAGTTATCTCGTGAGTGATCAGTTCAGAGAATAGCACTGTCGGCGCGTCGACGAAATGCCGATTTGATTAATCGAAAACAAATTCTCAAAATTCAGGCTGTCACATTCTATCTCGAATTAATGGCATGTGACATGAACTTAAATGCAATCTATATGTGAACTAATCCTAATGATGAGCAAGAGAATCATGAACTAAGTTAATATGGCATGCAATTTGACTTATATGAGCCTAAGCATTTATTGATTAGAGGACATGGATATTAACTAACTAATTATGTATAAGATATACATGTTATATTTTTGTGAATTTCTTTTAAAGCTAAAATATGAAATTACTTAAAGTGTACGATGACCTAACTTAAACTAGGAAGTAATTTATATAAAATCCAAATCTAAATTAGGGAATTTACTAAATTAATAGATGGTTCCTATGATATGCAATTTTGATTTAATATATGCAATCTAACCTAAATACAATATGATTTTTTTTTTTTTATTTTTGATATTTTCATAATAGTAATGTCTTGTGAGTAACAAGATCACCCGAAGAGGATGAATAGGTAATTAAAAAAATTGACAAATTTTTGTAGAAATATAAGCACCCAATTGGGTATAAGTGTAAAAACTCGATGTGTGTGGTAAATTGATACATAGAAGAATAGGTGATGATTGTTAGTCTTCTATTAGACAATTATGAAAATAAGTAGAGAAATAGAAAAAAAGTGCATGCAAAGCTATATAGTGATTCGACTTAGTGCAAGCACGCGTCCACTCTCCTAGACTAGCAATTTACTGACTAGATTCGACTAATAATCTTATGGAATGTTATTGCAATATGTGTTGCTTATACGAAAACACTTCTTCCCAAAGTTGATACCACTTATACCCAAGCAGATAGATCTCATTATCATACACCTAAGCAAAAACTATAATGACTTCTCAACCAGATTACACTTTCAATACACTCAGAAAATAGTATAAAGATGTAAGGCTTTCTCTATTGATTGGATTGCTCGTCACTCTTGATCTTCTTTCAGACTCCTCAATATTCAATCATCCCTTTGGACAATCATCTTGAGGATCAATCTCCAAGCCATCCGTTGGACAATTATTGAGCAAATTTATTTAGCCATTGAAGCAAATCAATTTGAGATTATGGAGATTTAGTCACCCACACAATCAAATCTGAAAGTTTCTATAAACAAAGTAGCTCAAACTTTGGAAATAATACCACCTTTGGGATGATTTTCAGTCAATCAACATTTTACACCCAATTAAGATCTTCTGCATAATCAATCTTTCCATGAAATCGATAATCGATCAATGTCTTCGCTTGGGAATCCAAACCAAATAACTAGCTATTGTAATTGTTAAGATATTAAAACATCATATGATATTTTTATCCAAAGCACATGGTTGATATTGGCTAAATCACCAAGTGGGAGTGAATAGATGATTTCAAAATACTTGACAAATTTTGCGGAATTAAATTAGTCAAATTTGATATAAGCTTAACGAGGTGAAACATAGTATTAATATAAGCACAAACTAGTTATCTCAAGCAATGTAGCGCAGTGCTTTTATCAGGCAGAGAATGAATATAAGTAGAGAGACAAACAATGCACACAAGGCTTATAGTGGTTTGGCTTGATATAAACATATGCCCGCTCTCTCATACTAACGATCTACTGGTTTGTTTTCAATAGAGACTTTAGATTAGATCATGCTACTTATACTCAAGTACTTATCCTCGAAGCTGGCGTTGCTTATACCAAAGCTAATAGATCTTATTATCTGACACCTGAGCACGAACTATAACATTGTCAACACTTTCCGAAGATTACAATTTGAATCTCTGAGAAGACAAATTTAAGAATGTAAAGCTTTCTCTAAAATTGGATTTTTAAATTCTTGATTAGTCCACTATATTTAGCATCTTTATCTCATTTATACTCTAAGCATCAAATCTCTAAGCTAGCCATTGGATGACTGTTAAAAAGAGCGGGGTAATTGTAAGAGTCAATCAATCAGAATTCCCATAAACTTGGTCGCCCATACAATCAAATCTTGGTTTCCAGAAATAGAGTGACTCCAGCCATGAAAAGTATATTGCCTTCAGGATAATTGTCAACCGATCAAAATATCTCGTGCGATTAAGTACTTTGTATGGATAATTTTTAAGATTGATGGTCAATCAATATATTCTAAATTAGAAATTCATACTTCAGAAAATGAGATAAAATGTTTATAAATAATAATCTTAAATTTCTTGAAAAGATTTATGTTGCAGGTAATGTTGGTATTCCGCTTATATAAGGAGTTTCTAGTTATATGAAGCTTCCTAGTTATCTAATGATATTAGACTTTCGACAAGCTTCTGCCTATACCATACATTTGTAGGCTTTCTCCTTATATTAGACTTCGCAAGCTTCTACTAATATCAAGCTCGGTTATATCAGACTTCTTGGTAATATTTAACTGTTCTTCATTGATCTTCCTTAGTATCTCAATGATTCAAGACTATATCAACTATTTACCTTGTCTAGAACTTCCAAGTCTCCACAAACTTCCCGTTGTTCATGATTTGGGGTGCATTTGGTTCAGTATTCCTAAGTCTCCACAAATCTGGCCTACTGATGACCGTAGGCCTTCCCCGGTCTAGCAAGGGTTTGGTCATTTTTCAAAAAAATAAAATAAAATAAAATAATATTAATATAATATAATATAATATAATATATCCAAAAGCCCATTGCAAAAGTTTTTTTGTCAAACACACATTCAACTCAAAATTCTTTTGCAAAAAGATTTTAACCAAACACAATTTGCATTTCCCCAAATAGCTTTTACTTTTAGCATTTGTATTACACCCAAAACTCATTTACAAAACTAAACCGAACGCACCCTTATTCATCTCAATAAAGGTTCGACCTCATTTTTGTCGATCTTTCACTTCATACTTTTGATACCTCCGATATCAGCAAGGTATATCAACTTTCCTCTAGCTTTTATGTTTTGATCGTTCCAAGCATATTGACAATCATGGCTCTATCTTGTTGTTCACCTATCTACAATACCTCCGAGCTTTACCAAACTCCTTGTTCAAGGCTTATTTACCTTCTACTCAAGTACATTTACCTTGTAGATACCTCTACACCCAATGCCTTACCATTGATAGAGAATTCATAACTTCAAACATCCTGTTTAGACATCATCTACATAATGGATTGTCATCTTTCATCCGATTTACTCAACCATTAACACATTGGTAGCCCTCGATTATTTGTCATCTTCAAAACATCATAAGTAATTGTCTCAATAGTGATGAGCCGTCAACAGTGATTGTGCACTGATAATACAAGCACTTCACTTTTATCAGCAGTTCCCAATTTTAAAAGATTTCCCGATGATATTATGCTGCTTCTCTTTTGGCAACTTCGAGTATGATAGCAATATAGGTTTTATGGTCCAGTTCACCGTAGTACCTTCAAGTCTGTACTTCTCATTACTTTAGACTAGTTCACCCATACATCCTTCTAGTCCTTACAAATCTTTTCAATTTGTATGTCTAAGCTCCTTAGCTAGAGATCTAAGTATTTCCTAGAATATAAACAACATTATCAAGCTTGTAAGATATTTATGGATTGTTTTGTCTACTTAAAAATAACATAGAAGGTTTTCTTGACAGAAAGTTTCATAAATTAATGAGAAGTTATACCTAAGCCCAACATAATCAAATATTCACCAAGACCCAAAATAGGAAACAAATTAATCGTGGATCTAATCTTTAGTCTCAAAGGTTAAAACCTCAATTATCACAGATACGCACAACTAGAAAGTTTTTTTTTTTTTTTGGCAAGGGGGGACAACTAGAAAGTTGAAATTTCCTATTTGGAAAAAGCCTAAAATCACACACCAAATCAAGTTAGAATTGAATAAACTCAGTTTTAGGCAATTATGTATTCAATTTGGACTTACTTTAGTCAATTACCTAATGCAGACTTTGATCCAACAATGACTGGTAGCGTGATTCATGGCGACCAGCGAGGCAAGGATGGGATCACCGACAATGAGCTAACGGTACGGCGAGACGGGAAGCTGTCGGAAATCATCAAAGGAACTAGGACACCCCAAGGCAATCGCTAGTGGTTGTTGTTCTGGTGTCAGCGCCATGGGTGTACTACGGAGTTCAATGAATGCCGCAGGGAAAACAGCAGTTTGACTTGGCAATGCTGCACCGGCATTGGGATAACCTGCAGAAGAGAAACTAGGCACAACGAGGATGACAGGACAGCTAGCAGTGGCGTGCGGGACCGGGCAGATGTGGACGAAGTACCGCCTTGGGCCGGAGCTAGCTTGGGATCGCTGGTTTTTCGTCAAAAGTGCAGCTGCACATCGGGGTGTTGGGTGACGGTCACAAGACGTATCAATGTGACGCAGAACACGGAGTCAGGTTTGTTATTGTGGGAGGTGTCGATCGCCAGGAACACCGGAGCTAGGCTGCAATCGAGGCGCGTCGAGATAGCGGTAGAGGTGCGGCAACAGCTGGGCGTGGCAGGATGCGTAGTCGAGAGCCTCGTTTTTGTGCTGAGTTTAGGGCATCCTTGCAAGAAGCTACCTTCTTATCTCGAAATCAAGGTATGTATGATCTATGAAGCACGGACACATTGCCGAGGCTTCTGTGTCGTGTCCGACACGTGTCGACGTGTCCGACACGCTCGGACACGCTCGGACACGTTCGGACACGTGGTCAACGCGTGTCGAGAAATCCGACACGTGGTCAACTTTTCTCGACACGCGTGTCCGAGAGAGAGATTGTTGAAGAAGACGATGGTGGGTAGAGGTGAGGCCAAGGAAGAGGCCGAGGAAGCGGAGGTGAGGCCGCGACGGCGAGAGGAAGAGCATAAACTGAGGCGACGCCGTGATGGAGGGATGGCGGCGAGGCTGCAGCTGCTGTGAAGGAGGAAGGGCCGGAGGCGACAACGATGAGGCAACCGAAAGAGTTGAGAAGATCGTGAGGAAGAAACTGAGGGGGCGCGGGAGCTGGTTGTGGCGTGAGGGGAAGGGGAGGGAGAGAGAGATAGTAGGGAAGAAACTAAGGGGGTGATTGATGGGGGCGGGGAGCAGGTGGTTGCGTGGGGGAGGAGGGGGGGGGGGAGAGAGAGCAGGGGAAGAACAGGGATGGAGGGAATTGATGGGGGCGCAGCCTCGTAGGGGGCAAGTGGTGGCGTGGGGGAAAGGGAGGGGGAGAGAAGAGAGGAGAGAAGGGGAAGAAACCGAGGGGGATGGGGGCACAGGGAGCAGGTGGTGGGGTAGGGGGAAAGGGAGGGGGGAGAGAGAGAGAGAGAGAGAGAGAGAGAGAGGAAGGAGAGAGAGGGGGAAGAAACCGAGGGGGCTGGGGTGATTAATGGGGGGCGCACAGGGGGAAGGGGAGGGGGAGAGAGAGAGTGGGGGCAGATCCACAGAAATCGAAGGGGGGATTTTGGGGTGGTGGCGTGGGAGAAGAGGGGGAGAGAGAAATGAGGAGAGAGGGTTTGAGGGGAATAATTTTTGTTAAAATAAAAAATATATTTTTAAATATGCAAACGTATTAATTATGAATATGTTTTTTTCAATCAAAAAAATTATGAATATGTTTTTGAAATTTTTTATGAATAGATTTATTAATATTATTAGTATAAATTTATTGTAAGTTCTTATTTATTTATTTATTTATTCGTGAATTTGAATCAAATTAATTAAAAATAAAAATATTTATTTAATATATAACGTGTTTAACGTGTAATTCTCTACTTTTAAAGAAATGACGTATCGCGTGTCATGTCGTGTCGTGTCGCGTGTCGCATGTCGGTGCTACATAGTGTATGATATACTCAACAATAGAAAACCTCTTTTATTCACAAGAATTAAATTTTGAGGATATAAAAATTATTAGCACTGCTTGTTTGCCTTAATAAATCAAATTTCCCAATTTGAAGGACCCCTTTTTTATTAGTTTCGGCCACTACATGATTAATGGGCTTTCGCCAAATTTTTAATTCACATGGGCTTAGTCCAACAAATTCAAGTAAGTCCAGTCCCCCCGCCGGAGTCCATTGATTTTGGTCCAATTAAAATGCAGTTTACGTAGTTTTAATACTATGAAAATGCTCCTAATATGCAGAGGCAAATTGTTTAGGGGTCGAGACCAACTCCTAATTTATCTATGCAATGGCTAATTAAAAAGGTTGCCAAAATCTAAATGTCGACAATCATGTTTTCATCTAATTGTTTAAGTTTTTTTAAAATAATTGATAGTGATCATATAGAATCTCACAGAATAAATGGCTACTTTTATAAATGAAGCATTACCATTAATAATGCCAATTGTCGTTAATGATAATGTTGACAATTTGGCAACACTCGAGCCCTAAATTGGCTTCTCCATTGAGGAAGAAAAGAAATATCTCATTGGTACACAATTTCAACTCTGCCAACTCTGCCAGCACGTTCCAACACTCGACGAGTCCGAGGGCTCGAGTCGAGGCATGCCCCCAAGCTGAAGCCAAGGTTGTAGCAATTGGCAGGAGCTTTTATTTCATGAGTCATGGCTCCATCAGCTGCTACATTGGCTAGGGGTAGAAAAAAGAAGCAAGTAATATTTCAAGGCTAGAGTCGAAAATCGAATTTGTAATAACAAAATATGAAAAAAAAAAAAACCACGAAGAGTTGGTCGGTTAGGTATGATGCATTGGTGAGGGAACGATGGATTTTGCATTGCATGCCTATATACTTCTAATTTAATGTTATATATAATCATTATTTCACTAAAAAAATGAAACTTTTAAATTAGGGACGAAATTGGTAGATTTTGAGAATGGACAGAAAGTAAATGGTTGAAAAACCTATTAAAAAAATTTTGAAATGCAAATGCTGGAAATTAAGGGTGTGAATGACAACTATTTTGTTCCAGAAATCAATTTTTAGCCTCTTTGGACAACTTTCCGAGCAAATTAACAACACAAAATTTCTTTCTTCTAGGTGACTGGCGACTAGTGGCGGTGGGTGGGCAGTCGACTAGTAGTAAGGGCGAGCAATGAGAAAAGTTCTTATTTCTCATTTTGTTCCAGAAATAAAAAATTAGAAAAATTTTAATGATCATTTTTGTTACAAACCTATTTTCTTACTAAAAATTTGTTCTAAAAATAGAAAAATGAAATCGCGTTATCAAATGGATTTCTATTTCAAATATGTTCCCGAAAACAAAAAACAAAAAGAAAAATAAAGAAACATAATGATTATTGTGCGCATCCTAGAGGTTGCAAGAAATGTAAATGGGACGATAAATTCAAATTGTTGGAAAGAGAAATTTGCAAGGAATTTACGAATAAATTTGCTGGAAGAAACCATGAAGAGTTGGTGGATATCTCAATACATTTATGTATATGTATACAAAGGAACGATGCATATGCAAGGGAACGAAACGACTTTGCATTGCGTGCCTAGATAGTTCCAATTTGATGTTATATATTATTAGGAAAAAATATCCAATTGATCCTAAATGTAGTATATGAATGCCAATTCAATTATAAATCTTTTATTTTTGTAAATTTAATACTGAATTTTCTTGTGAAATGTCAATATACTCATTCTACAAAATTTTCATCAGAAGCCAATGATAAGGCGATCCAATCATCGTTGGTTGTCCTACGTAGCATATAGTCACGTTAGTGATTTTCAACGAAAATTGGCCAGAAGGACTACATTGAAATTTTAGATAAATGTTTAGGATTAAATTGATAAAATCGAAAAGATTATGATTGAATTACCATTTGTACAATAAGTTTAGGATTGATTGGATAATATCCACTTATTGTTATTCAATTTCGATGCAAATGAGAGGTTTTTCAAACTAGTATATATGCATGTTATTATTACTACTACTAATTATTTCTTTTTATTTATGCATCTTATTAATATAATTATATCTTTGAAATAGGGGTGTGTAAAACAGACTGCCAAACTGGGAACCGCTCAAACCAAACCAGACTAGCCTATTGGTCCGGTTCCCAGGAGTGTTGGTCCATTTCTTGATTCCTAAAAGTGAAATCGGTGTCCGGGTAGTTCAATTCCTAATTCAAAGGGAGAACTAGACCAAAGTGAATTGGACTAATTAAATATATATTTTTATTTTTTATTCCTTCAAAAAATTAGTAAAATGTGAATTAAACACTATCTCAATTCGATTTCAAGTAGTGGGAAAAAAATAATGAGAAAAAAAATAAGAGATCGGTTTCATTGGACTGGACCGATGGTGTGGTCCGGCTCCTAGTCCTTGGACCAATTGGAAATCATCGGAGAGTTGTGTTGTGTTTCCCCAGCGAGTTCTATCCTAGACGGCGCGCGGACAAATGCAAAGAACCAATGTAAGAGCGGAAACCGCTGAATTTGCGATAGGAGTCAAACTCACCGAAGTGAATGCAACTCCATGGGAGAGAGCTCAGGCTCGAGCTCGAGTGTGGAGAGGTCACAGAAGCCAAACTAGAGATCTGCCAACTCAAGGGGTTGTCGGTTCGGCATTAATCGTCTAGCTCTTCTCGAGCCTAGCGAGAGAGAGAGAGAGAGAGAGAGAGAGAGAGAGAGAGAGAGAGGGATGCCAAGGCAAAGTGACATTGGCGGTGGTGGTTACGACGGTGGAGGAGGTGGGGGGTGGTGGGTGAAATAGAATGAAATAGGTGGCGCTGCCACTTAAAAAGGCAAGAATTTGGATCTGTCGTCGAAGGGTTTGCTTCTGCATGGATCCGCAGATATGCTAGCAATTCCTCGAGGTGGTGCATTTTTATCTTCATGTCCAAACACGCTGTATACCTTAATTCCCAGGATATCAATTTTTCGTCCTCTTTGAAATTGTTGGGAACGGACTGGCAACGTGATTACTATTATTGACATTATTATAAGTGTCTCATACCCATTTCAAAATAAGGTAAGAATTTTCTTAATGTGAACAACATCAATTGATATTAAAATTTATCGCTTTACGGGGTTAGTCTACGATAAGATAGAATGTTTATTAATTAGTCTAATGCTGAGCTAATTAGTGTGGGCCAAGTTGAATCTAGCCCGTAATGAGAGGGTCTGACTGAAAACTCTATAAATAATGTTCAAATATCTCCTCTAACCCCAATTCTCACAATTATCCTCACAAATGAGCGTTTATCTAATGCTATAGGGTGAGGGGGGCATCTCATTGAACCGGTAATAACTTGCGCTTGGATAATTACTTTTCTGCTTCCACATCAAGAATGATGGATTCCAAAATAGCCGCGTTAATTTTTCTACTCAATTATATGTGTTCTTGTTCTAGTTATGGAGATCGTGGGATTGCGCATTTTAATGTCTAACATGTGGTATCAGAGCTATCATAGATTAGAACACTGACGTATAGCTTTTTTTGCCTTTTTTTTTATGATTTTTTGTGCAACAAAATTCTATTTTTATTATATAAATAGAAAAAACTCGTCGAAATGAGCAAATTCATAGGTGGCATGCTGTCGACGGAGGTTGCACGAGCCCCCACGCGTAGCCACACACTGCCAGGGGTGTCGAGCAAGCACCACGCACCCTCATGCACTTTCATGCACGCTCAAGTGTGGGCACTGCTGACGCATGCACCACACGCGCTAGGGCTAACATTAGCAATGTAACCCGCAAGACCCAACCCGATTTGATGACCCAACTCGTTGACCCTATACCCAACCCGAGATCTAACCTGTTGACTTGCCTGAATTGGGTTACTGTTGACTAAACTGATTAACTGGTTCCACTGTGCGGTCGAACCAGGAACCAGTTGAACCGTCATTAGCTGGATTGGAAAGTAGGTTGAGTGAGGCCGCTTGCACATGTGCTCCGTGCGCCACGCACTCAGGTGGAGCATGCTGGCACGTGGAGGCTCCAATGGGCGCATGGTCAACGGCTATGTGCTCGTACGTTGATACTCTACTTTGTGGTGTATTTATTTTGCATATTTGATGATTTTATAAATGTGAAAATACATACGGAACCTTAAATACGTGTATTTTTAGTGTATTTTCTCGTATTTTTGTTTTATTTTTCTATGATTTTGGAAAAATAAGTACTGTTTTACAGGTTTGTCATCACATTGATATTGTGTAGAGTATGATTCATTAATAATATATATATAAATTTTAATTTATATCAATGAATAAAGTAATGTAATTGACATGATATGTGATTTTAATGATTAATTGCACGTATCACTAAAGTTAAAATCACATGAATATGGTATATGTGAGTAATAAAGTTCATTTCACCAGTATGAGAGAGTTTCAAGGATTCAATTGAGTTGTGACCACTAAAGTAGCACACTTGATTGGGTTTAAGAAATATCAGTCTTGTATAATGATGGGATATCTCATGTTCTAATGCATGGTCATACTCTCAAAAGATGTGATTGTGTATATTAGTCCATGAAGGGATACATGATGGAGAAGTGACTGATTCTAGTGATTTATACATTCAAAGGTGATGAATTTACGAATGTTAGAATTTATTCTCATAGCCACCGTCATGTGGAGAGTATACGACTACAAGTCATGTATTCTGCCCAAAAGTGATTATATGATTTTGTATATAATTCTCTAGATGTGTAATTGTACATCAAGTTACAAAGAACTCACATGATGCTAATTATATATATTAGTTGTTTTTTCAATCACTTTTTCCGTAAATAGTAACTTTGTTACTATTGAGGTTCTTGCTGGTTCAAATTTTAAAAGATGAAGGGAAGATTTTTTGTTTAGTATGGAGATGACAGATGTTCATATGACTCTTACTGCCAATAAACTAATAGATCTTACTGCTAAAAGTACAAAAATTCATAAAGCATATTTTGCTGCTTGGGAAAAGAGTAATCGAATTTGCTTGCTATTGATGAAACGTTCCATTCAAAAATATTTGAAAAGTGGTTTGTTTGTAGACTGCACTACTAGATAGATAATGGAAACCTTAGTGGCTAAAAACCGTGTCTCATCTAATGATGAGATAGGGACACACCTGCAACCATTTAATATGAAGTATGATGATTCTCGTGGATTTAGGGATTATATTTTTAGAATGGTAGATTTGTAGACAAAATTTTAGACTCTTCATATTGCTATTCCTACTGCTAGCATTGTGCATCAAGCTCTAAATATTATTTCTCTTAATTTTTGGATTATAAAAACCAATTATAGTTTCCAAGACGAGACCTGGTCAATTAAGGACCTGATTGCAAGGGTGGTGGCAGAGGACGAAAAATTAAAGAAACATAAAGGGCATGTTGCCATTTATGCTTTTAGTTTTGGTAGTAACAATGGTAAGAAGTTCAAAAATTATACTCATAAGGGCAATTCTGAAGTTGCTGGTCCTTCTAATAATAAATGAAATTCTGAAATTACTTGTCCTTCTATTAGTTTGGGTTCTAATAAAGCATCCGTCAAGAATGATGGTATTATTTACTACTTTTATAAGGAGAGATGACATGTAAAGAAACACTGCAATAAATATAAAGCTTGGTTATCCAAGAGAACCAAGAGTGAGCCTAAAGATAATGATTCTTTGGCATATGTTTATAAATCCAACCTATCTGAAGCTCCGTCCAAATCCCGATCGCTAAATAACAAAGTACAACTAATCATGTTGCATTTATATTATATATATATATATATATATATATATATATATATATATATATATATATATCTTCTTGTTTAGGAATATTCTAGAATATGATGCATTAGATTTTTAGGGTTCGTGTGGCTGCTAGAAAACCTATATTAAGGATTTGTCGAATATCTTTGCCAGACAAATATATTTTATTTTTGAGGAAAAGAATTGAGAGGTTCTCTTTTACTGTTCTTTTGAGGACTTGACCTTATCAAGATTCTCTTGTGGCGGTTAATTCGACTTATCAAGCGAGATAGCGAATTCTTTCGCTTGTGGCGTCTATAACGTTGGTTGGTTGACACACGTTCGTCAACAGGTCACGTTCATACCGAGGTTGCCAATCACAGGTTCGATTGGAGGTCGAGGTTCGCAATTCGCACCATCCGGGCCTTTGTAGAACGATTTATCCGCAACGATTCACATCATTTGGTATCAGAGCTTGCTTCCACAAGGTTTATTTATCTTTAATTTTCTGTTGATATTCATCAATTTGAGATTTATTGAGCTAGGGTTTCGGTTCTAGCCAATTTAGGGATCCGATTGCTTTTGCGCTTCCATATGTAGTTGTTTACTGTTAGTTTTAATTATTTTTTTTCTAGCATCTTAAATTGTATCTGAGTTCGTCAGAAAAAAAAGAATAAAAAAAAGAGAAAGTTCATAAAAAAAAAAAGAGAGAAAGAAAACGCACAAAAATAAAAGTGCACAAGAGAAAAAAAAACAGATTCGGCAAAAAAAAAAAGTCAAGAAGGTGACTCGTTTGTTAGTGGACCGAATTGAAATAAAATCAGTAGTAATTTGTGTTTCAATTGGAATTTCGAAAGTTGTACTTGTTGGTTTGAAATTGTTACTTGCTGAAACAAAATTAGTAGTGATATAATCTTGTTTGATTAGTTTGATTGATTGTCATGAAGGGGTTGAGAGATAGGTTTTGAGTCCAATAAAGAGCTTGTGAAAAGAGAATACGAGAGGGAAAAGGCAAGAGTGTGTAAGCTTAATTGAGGGTGGAA
Organism: Eucalyptus guilfoylei; assembly: GCA_016097605.1. NCBI lineage: Eukaryota > Viridiplantae > Streptophyta > Magnoliopsida > Myrtales > Myrtaceae > Eucalyptus > Eucalyptus guilfoylei. Next base: position 56,999,224 of record CM027867.1, on the reverse strand, counting down.
AAAGCCTAGACTTGAGTTAAACACGAGCGGAGTGACAAACACCTTGAGAGAAACACGTGAGGGAGCGATTGGTGAGGATTTTTGTGACAAACGTTTACTTATAGGTCTAAAATATGTCGCGCAAAGAAAGCATGAATCAAAGGGAGGTTGACTCCATAAGAAGGGATGAAGCACTCGTGGAAAGCATCCAACAATTGAGAGCCGTAGTGGAGGAGCTTAGTGGCCGAATGATAGGGAATGGCACGAGGGTTGATGGTGACCGAGAGCTACCTCGGGGAAGGCCGCAACATTAGCGAGACACCTTTAGAACATAACATAGAAGGCAACGACATCATGATGATGATGAGGCCAACATGGAGGATGATCGAGATGCTCGATTTGACAGGTGGAATGGAGCCCGAGGGTTTAGACACCAAGAAGATAATGAACTTGGCAATATCAAGATAAAGATTCCTTCTTTCCAAGGGAAGAATGATCCCGATGCGTATCTAGAATGGGAGAAACGCATGGAGATGGTATTTGATTGCCAACGATACTCCGAGCTCAAAAAGGTAAAAATTGCAGCTGTTGAATTTACTAATTATGCTATAATTTGGTGGGATCAACTTGTGACTAGTAGGAGACGCAATGGTGAAAGACCGATAGAGACATGGGATGAGATGAAAGCGGTGATGAGGAGGCGTTTTGTACCAAGTCATTACTGCCGAGATTTGTTTCAAAAGTTACAAAATCTCACACAAGGCAATAAAAGCGTGGAAGAGTATCACAAGGAGATGGAGATTGCCATGATCCATGCTAATGTGGTGGAAGGATCATGAGGTCACAATGTCAAGATTTTTTAGTGGTTTGAGCCGAGACATAGCAAGGGTGGTGGAGCTACAACACTATGTTGAATTGGAGGAATTGGCGGACAAAGCCATCAAAGTTAAGCGGCAATTGAAGTTGGACCGAAATCACAAGAGTGGAGGAGGTTCAAATCAGAATTGGAGATCCAATTGGAAGAGAGATGAGAAGCCAAATTGGAGAGGAAACAACACCAAAACCGAAACCTCAAAGGAGAAGGAGAGGGACGGTAATGTTGGAACGAATCCGACTTCAGGTAAAACCGAAAACCCTAACACTAGAAATCGTGAGAAGGAAATTTCTTCAGAAGGAAATTTCTTCAAAATCGCAACACATATCAGTCTACAAAAATAGCGAATCGCGCACGTCCGGAAAACAGTTTCAAGAAACAGCCCGTCTTTGGTCGAATCATCCTCTACGGTTCTTATCTTGTCCTTTAAACCACAACTAAGCTTTTCTATGGCTAATCTAACATTTCTAACTAACACCCAACCATATGTAATATCATCTACACCTTTCTTACTTGGATGAATTCCTAAATAGAGGTACACAACCCCTATTCCAGTTTTAGGAAAATAACTCACCTATTCTAAAACCAAGCACTTCCGGTGACGGCGACGAGTTCACAACTCCAGAAGATGCCGGGACACCTCAGTATGGCCCTACACAGGCTGGCAAGGCTCTCGGCCTACTGTTGAGAAGTCAGTTCCTCAGCCAAGTCGGACCGGTTGCCGCACCAGATTTGGCAGAACCGAAACAGAGGACTGCTCTGTTTTCTTGGCTGCTGTTTTGGAGTTGGTCGGCCAAGGGGAAGCCGAAACAGAGGGCTGCAGTTCAATAAGGAAGAAGACAAGGACTTTTCGGCTAAGGAAAGAGAAAGAAAAGGAAAAGAAAAGGAAAGGAAGGAGAGAGGGAAGTGTTGCACGGCTGAAAGGGGGGAGGATCGCACGGATGAGGGGAGAGAGGAGAAGAAAAGCAAGTCAAGGAGGGTCCCTCCCTCTCAAATTTCCAAGTCTGGTAGTACTTTTTCCATGGAAAATAGCCCTCTTATCACCCTCAAGTGGCCCACACACTTATGCATCCTTATCACGTCCAAGAGAGGTGTAAATGGTGGAGAAAACCCACGTAAAGTGCAGGCATCCGAATTCTACAGCCCTTTCTTCTACTTTTCCCTTTTTCATTTTATGTATTTATAACTTTAGCTAATGAGGATTAAGCCCACTTAAACCCTCATTATACATATCTCAATTTATTCCAGACCAAGGGCAAAAATTCACTTTGAGATATGGCTTTCCTCACATTTCTTTAATTCGCTGGATTTTGCATTATCCCCCACAATTCTTGTTTGTCCATAATTCTTGAAAAGATACAATGACATTCTTAGAATTAGTCATGACAAATGAAATTTCTCAATTTCTGAAATCAGAATAAATTTCGCAGTTAAATTCAATCCAACGCTGTTTCAGCGTGGCCTAAACTATTGGGTAGTTTTTGGGAATTTTCGGTACAATGGGCTCGTGGTCGATTATTATCGAACCACGACGTACATCTTTGACTCATTGGCGACTCTCGGTTATCGTAAAAATCTCTAGATTTCAATTACGAGCATAGGTTACCAAAACAACACAAAAATCAGTTTAGTACCGATCGATGAGAATTTTGTAATTAGATGGAATCACCCATGCCTAATTATATATCTCTATCGAATCGACCTATTTCCGGTCTCTGATAGATTTTTGACTGTGTCGCAATGACCCTTGCAGACTAACACGGTCGAGCAGTCGATTCCTGGTCGAATTTTCAAGCCTATTGCACTAAAATCTCTTACCGACTCCTCCAATTAGTCTAGTTATCTCATGAGTGATCAGCTCAGAGAATAGCATAATAGACACGTCGATGAAAAACCCGATTTATTCAATTGAAAATAGAATAGGAAAATCAGACTATCACAGTGTACATACAGTCACCGCCATGATCCAATGTTTAAGACTTTATGAATATGATTGACTATTAAGAATTATATCTAAACCAAGATGCGTATATACAGTACAATTTTAATTAATATAGTCTAACTAGGGAATGTAAGAGTTTTCCTAATATGGGTTATATTAATTGATATTGTAATTTACCATTTTACGAAGTTGGTCTAAAGTGAGATAGAATGTTTCTTAATTAGTCTAATATGTGGCTGGTTAGTGTGAGTCGAAACCTTACCCGTAATCAAAGGGTTTGGTTGAAAACTCTATAAATAGTGTTCATGTATCTCCTATAACCCTAATTTTTACAATTATCCTCACAAATGAGCGTCTACCTAGTGCTAAAAGTTGAGAGGGCTATCTCATTGAGTCAATGATAAATATGGCAATAGAAGAGAATGACTTATGCTTGGATCATCACTTTTCGGTTATCACATCAAGAACAATAGACTCCAAAATAAGTACATTAATTTTTTTACTCGATTATATGTGTTCTTATTCTAGCCATGGAGATTGTGAGATTGTGCGTTTTAGTGTCTAACAAATATTTCATCATGAGTGCTTAGAAGTTAGAACCACCGATAATTTAAAAGTACAAGAGATTTGTCGAATCATCATAAGAGCTACGCTATGGGAGTTTTGGGGGTCTAGAATCTACACGCACGAAGTCGGATGCATTTCCTACTACCGCACAAGGTTTTAACCTTGTGGCCTTACGTTTTGAATCGCTAGCTCTCATACCACTATGTCACCATAGGCAGTGCATGAGCAATTGACCCAGGGGTCGGCGGCATAGTTACGCCTCATATCTTTTCATTTTATTTGAATCATACGATGAATGAAATGTTCAAAATTAGATTGCTTTCTATCTATTAAAAAGTCTGGAATATATTTCTGTTGGTAGGGTGATATTCTAAGATGTCACATGGAAAAAAGTACTAAAGTCACATACTTCTCTATATGGGATAGAGATGATTCGGCAAGCATGGCTCAGCTTGAAGAATTAATGGCTCGGCAAGGGCCAAGTCATCCATTGACTCAATAAGATTGATGCTCGAAACACTAGGGGGTTTACTCCAGTTAAACCCTTGGATTAGCCTGGCAAGGAGCATCACGGTCATCGTCGTCCCAAGTTGCATAGCAATGCACCCGCGCCGGCCCGTGCTAAAGGAAATTAATCGCAGGTCGGGATCTGTAAGCACGACTTCCACGGCGTCACTCATGATGTGCCGCTCCGGTTTGAACTTGAGGGGCTCATCCCACACTTTAGGGTTTCTGCCAAGACCCATCCGGCTCACGAGGATGTGGCTACCCTTGGGGATGCGGTAACCGGCCACGACGGCATCGGACAGGGCGACATGCGGGACATTGAAGGGCGCGATTGGATGGAGCCTGAAGGCCTCCCGAGCGCATGCTTTAATGTAGTTGAGCTGGGGGATATCGGACTCTTGGACTAACCTCTCCTTTCCCACAACTATATCTATTTCTTCTTTGGCTTTCTTAAGGAGTTCGGGACGATGTATCATCTCCGCCATTGCCCATTCCACTGCATTTGATGGATTGTCTACTGCGGCCATCATAATTTCCTACACATATCAAGATGTGAAAAAAAAAAAAAACTTACGCATCTTAAGTCAACTTGGAAACCTAATCTACAACCACAATATGCAAATAAGTTCATAGGAAATTCTTTCTTAAGAGTCTTGGTCGCTCTTTGGTTTGACATCGACATTAACACGCTCTAAATATTGACTACATTTTTTGTAGGTAATTTTTTATGAAGAATCTTTCTTTAGGATTTTTAGGGTTAGTTGTAAGAATAATGCTCTATTCGGACAATTTACTAACAAAGTCCTCTTTTGATCGAATATATAACTTCCTATTGTCTGCTTTCTAACCTTTCACGATCATAAATAATTAAACACAAGAAGGAAGAATAAGTTTCTCACCGTAGCCTGTGCTTTGACTTCATGTGGCGTTAGCAACGGCTTCCCATCCGAATCCTTCAACATAATAAGAACGTCCAACAAGTCTTGAGGCTCTTTTCCATTGCTGTCCGAACTCGAATCGTCCCTCCATTGTTTGATTCTCTCGTTTATGATGGGCTCATGCAACCTCCGAAACGTCCTCGTGCACTCTCTCACTACCTTCTCATGCCCATCGAGGTCAAACCCCACCAGGAATGGGAAATAATCGGAAATACAGAATGCGTACAGATGGTTTAGTGCATTGAACATTGCGTCCACATGTTCTTCTTCATCAATGGTTGGTCCCCCATCTTCCCTTCCTTCGCCAAAGTACCTCTTGTTGAACACCAACCTTCTAATCACATTCCCACAATAGTGCCTTGTTGTGTGCCTCAAGTTCACTTGCCCTAGGCTTTTGCATTGGTTGAACACATGCTTCACTAGGTTATTAGCTTCATCGGCCCTTTTGTCGTAAAGCCATTTGTGTCGTGCCGGGCATATGATCTCCGATGTCAGGACATGCCTCATCTTCTTCCACTGCTCCCCATAGGGCGAGATGACAGCGGTCATGTAGCTGCCGCTGAATGCCTGGGCCGCCATCGAGACAGGTCTTGACGCGAATCTGGCATCTTGCTTCTTGAGGAACTCCCGGGCAATCTTCGGGTCAGTTACGGGAATGACGTGCGTGTTTCCTATGCAGAAGCACGCAATGCCGGTGTCCATCACCTCCATCCAACGAAGGATCCACCGGGCTGGAGGCTTGTTTCGAACCATGTCCAGGGCACAGCCAACCACTGGCCACGGGGCAGGCCCTGGCGGGAGCGGGAGCGGGAGCGGCTTCGGTTTATCTTTGGCGCTTTTGTACCAGAAATGTTTGATGATATTGTGTAAGATGACCAGTCCCACGAAAAGTAGGGCATAGGCCATGGTGGCGAAACTCATCATCGTGGCAGCAATCAGAATACCGTCGACTCGCTAGCTAGTCTTGTCCTCTGGAGTCTTACGAGAACTAGGATTTTGGGGAAATGAAGAAGATATGAGAGTTTGTGAATGAACATACACCGATATAGATGTTGTTATATAGGGAAGCTGAAATTGACCAATCAATTACTTGACTTCAGCCAAGAAATTAAAATATGGCGATGTGTTTTTTAAGGGATTTTCTTTTTTCACACCTAGTTTAAGTACATCGTTTATAATAGTTTTGATGGTCCAAAGCTAGCGGGATCTTGAAGAAATGCTACTCTGTAATTGTCCTCACCTCGTACCTTTGTCAGCCTTTGGGTTGAGATCTCATGCTTATCACATGCAAGCTTCTTTCTCTTTGATGAGTTAAATTTGTACACTAATGCCCTACGCAAGGAGAAAGGGAAAGAAAAACGCTTTTTTTAGCAGAAAAACATGTCGAATTGAACGAGTTATTAGGGAAAAGTACCAAAAAAGTTCTAAACCTATTGCATTTGTACCAATTAAGTCCTAAACTTTTCAGTTAGACCAATTCAGTCCTAAACCTTTTTACATCAGTACCAATTTAGTCCATCTGGCCAATTTTGGCTTACCAGCGCTGACGTGGCAATTTTTAAATACTTTTTTGAATGTTTTTGAATGTTTTTGAATTTTTTTGAATTTTTTTCCTTTTCTTTTTTTCCTTCTTCCTCCTTGGACTGTTCCGGCGGTGGCTGGCGAGGGCCTCGAAGCCCTTGCCTGCGACTGGCGAGGGTCGCAGCCCTCACCCGGCCTCTCCCAGGGCCGCCGACGAGGCTGCTTTGCCCGGATCTGGGCGAGGCCAGCCTCGCCTTGGCCTCGCCCAGATCCGAGCGAAGCTGCCTTGCTCGCGGCCCTAGGCGAGGCCGAGCAAGGCGAGGCCGAGCGAGGGCCGCGACCCTTGCCGGCGACTAGCGAGGGCTTCACGGCCCTCGCTCGGCCTCGCCCAGGGCCACGAGCGAGGCGGCTTCGCTCGGATCTAGGCGAGGCCAACCTCGCCGTGGCCTTGCCGCGGGCGAAGGTGACCTCACCCGTGGCCGGCAAGGCCAACGTGGCCCTCACCAGGCCTTGCAAGGGTGAAGGTAGCCATCACCTGCGGCAAGGCCAGGGCAAGGCCGAGCGAGGGCCGCGAAGCCCTCGCCAGCCACTGACGAGGGTTGTGACCCTTGCCCAGTGGCCAATGAGCCTCACCAGAGGCTCGCCGGCCACTGCCGGAACAATCCAAGGAGGAAGAAGGAAGAAAAGAAAACGAAAACGAAAAAATAAAAAGGAAAAGGAAAGAATTAATAAAGATTCAAAAAAATATTTAAAAAATTCAAAAAAATTCAAAAAAATACTAAGAAATATTTTTAAAAATTGCCACGTCAGTGTCCGGTCACCGGCCGATGTCCACGTCAGCGCCGGCAGGCCAAAATTGGCTGGATTGATTGAATTGGTACTGATGTAAAAAGGTTTAAGACTGAATTTGTCAAATTGAAAAGTTTAGGACTGAATTAGTACCAATGCAATAAGTTTAGAACTTTTTTAGTACTTTTCCCTAATAATTTGTTCAATTCAATATGTTTTTATGCTAAAAAACGTGTTTTTCTTTCCCTTTCTCCTTGCGTAGAGCATTAGTGTACAAATTTGACTCATCAAAGAGAAAGAAGCTTGCATGTGATGAGCGTGAGATCTCAACCCAAAGTTCCAAAAAAAGTCCTAAACATATAATTGTACTCACCTCGTACCTTTGTCAGCCTTTGGGTTGAGATCTCACGCTCATCACATGCAAGCTTCTTTCTCTTCGATGAGTCAAATTTGTACACTAATGCTCTACGCAAGGAGAAAGGGAAAGAAAAACACGTTTTTTTTATCAGAAAAGCATGTCGAATTGGACGAGTTATTATTAGGATGCTTGTCATGAGCGCTAAAAGTAAGACGACCATAAATTTTATTTTTTCTTCGGTCGGTTGACGACCATAAATTGAGTTGTTGTCAATTTGCATTTTCCTAAGGCATCCCCTTATTTTTCGGTCTTCTCCTTCTTCTTTATTGTGCACGAAACATGCGTAGGATAATGGAAAGAGCAAAGGACTATTAGAAGTCTACTAAATCTGGCAGTTTAATGTCTGCTTTATAGCTAATTTTGTCCGTTGACAGCTATCTCAACCCCCTTCCATTTCATCAGACATGCTCAAATATGAGAGTTTACTGTCTGTTCTTGTCCTTGTTTAGCCTTGCAAGTTAGGCGTTTAGATGATGGTTATTGCGTATGTGATCTATATGCCATGGTAACTCGCTTGATCGGTGACACAGCGCATGTATGTCACGTTTTTCATTATTGGTAGATCCACTCTCTTTATGTGTAATTAAAAAGGTATAAGAAATCTACAACGTTTATGATGTCACTTTGTGATTACAATCATTATTTCGCTTGTTTGTTCTATCAAAAGTTCTATCTTGACTCATTTTTTGGGGGATAAAAACATATATAAATTACGTCCAGCTTTTACCTTAAACCGAACCCCAACCCCAACCCAAAAAAAAGAAAAATCTCTCTGAAATTTCAAGATGATCTTTTAAAATGTTACATTTCCATTCTTTTCAAAGGAGAAACGAGTTAATGCTATCATGAGCACGATAAGATTGAAGCTTTAAAATAACATTCTATCCTCTCTGTAAAACTCTGGCCAGTGGTCGTGAGTGATGACATTTTATCCTCAAAATCTTAATCTTTCCATCTATTACAACAATTATCGGCTTGTATTATCAGGACACTACTTTCTCCATTAGAATTTTCATCAGAGCGCAGCAATAGATTGACAAGAAGACTAAATTGTATTTCAATAGTTTCCAGATAGAATTGAGAGCCAACCTCACATACAATCCTTAAAAATAGTTGCGACATTCAAGTTTATCCAAAATGAATTCCTTATTTTGCCACGCTTGATCTTATAAGCAGCGAACCTTTTAGGGTTTACTGATTTTTGGCCATTTTGGCTAGAGGCAACGCGCAAGCTCTTCCAATCTCATAGTGTGAACGTAACAATAGAATTTCATTCTATTTTACTCGTGAAGACTGAAAACCATGGATCGAAATAATTTAAAAAAATGAAACGACGCGCATTGGATGATTCATATGATGACGAATCATATGATGACGAAGCTCTTGCAACGTGAGATGCATTGCATACATTTATTGCAAGCAATTTCCTTGCAAGAACGGTTTACGTAACCCTTTGACTTCTTTCGGGTTCAGTTGATCTGAAGAAAACCCTCCACGTGTTTTGATCATATTGACCCAATGGCTGCATCTAACATGTAATGAACAAACCGCCGCTTTGAGAATTAAGAGCGCAACAACGTGTAAAAATTGGTAATGCCAGTAGTCGTGACTGATGACATAGATGGCCCAGCTGATCTCGTTGGTACACAATTTTTGCTCCCCTAGTGCGTTTCAACACTCGACCAGTCCTCCACCGGCTGGTGCGGCCTCGAGCCGTGCCGCCAACCAAGCTAAAGCCGAGCTTGTAGCAATTGACGGGAGCTTTTATTTCACGAGTTGCGGCTCCATTAGCTAACATATTGGCTGGGGCTAGCAAGGGAAGCAAGCAATATTTCAAGGCCATAGTTGAAAATCGGATTTGTGATAACAAAATATTGAAAAAAACAAATAGAGAGATGAAGCAATCATGAAGAGTTGGTGGATATATGTATGTGGAGTGCCAAATGTTGTATACAGTGCTCACTAGCACTTTAGTGTCAAAAGTTTTCATTGGCTCACTCAAGTACTAAATCGGAGGAAAAACGATTGCTTTGATACCAACGGCGAAAAATTTCGACCAAATTAATTACGTGTAATTTATAATTAAAATTGTCATATGACTTGACCAAATTTTTAAAAAATCCAATCAACGTGGCATTTCCACGTGACAAGCTTGGCACTAAAGTGATCATTTTTAACGACGATTAGCACTGAAATGATCACTTTAAATAAAATTTGACACTCAAATGATCACTTTTAATAAAATTTGGCATTTAATTGATCACTATTTATAACTTTTGGATGACGTCATTTAGGGTTATATGCTGACTAAGCACGCCGGCAAGCCACGTAAGATTGAGAAATTAATAAAATATAATCTTATTGGATTTCTGACAATCTGGGTCAGAGTTTATAAAAATAGCACTTAAGTGATTCGAAAAAAACTTTTGGCATCAAAGTGAGCGTCGTACACAATTTTTGACACTTCTAGTGTACTCACACTATGTATGTCTATGTATATGTATTTGTATGATGCGCATAAATAGGTATGATGGATAGGTAGGGTAAAGGAAGAACTTTGCAATGAATAGTTCTAATTTAATGCTATATATAATTACTGTTTCATGAAAGAGTGAGAATCTTATCGTAGGGATGAAATTGGTGGATTCTTTAGGAAAAAGGAAGGGGGGTACGTATACTTATATATGTTGATTTTGAATTGGAATATAAATGCCCGTAAAAGTAAAGAAATTCAAATGTAGGTACTGGAAATCAAAGGTTGCAAGAATGGTAAAGGGTACGGGAAATTTAAAGCGTCGGAAAGACAAATTTGCAGGAAACTTAAAAATAAAATTGCTGGAAGAAACCATCAAGAGTTGGTGCATGTACCTCAACATAAACATATATGTAGTCTAATATTAAATTAAAATACATTCATTCGTTCCTCATCTCATATATGTATATGTTAAGATGTGTGTATGATGAAAGGTTGGATGACGAAAGGACTCTGCATTGAATGCCTGAAAAGTTCTAATTTAATGTTCTATATATATATAAATATTATCATGCATTTGTTTCACATAAAACTTAAAATTTTAAAAATTAGTTTTTAAAAAATAATGGGTTATATCGCTTAAAAATTATACTGAATGAGGTATAACTCCCTTAGACAGTAAATAAATTATAGAAGTCACTATGAGCCTGACACTTGAAGAAACTAGACTTGAAAGAGCTTACTCAGGAAAACCTAGGCCTAGGGTCAAAATCCTCGATTAGACGATCATCGAGGTCGTCCTTCTTCTCCTCAGAACGTGAATCAGACTCAGTCATCGGTGTTGCTGAGGGTTCTCCCCCTTTCTCCTTATCTTCCAAGGAGTTTCAGCCTTACTTGGCTCGGGTTGTACTGATTTCACAGTGATAGTCTGTTCGTCCTCATTATCATCCTCCGAAACCTTGCTAATATCCTCCATCGGTAATTTTCACTGTCCTCCATTGCTTCTCTCCTCTTCACATCTTCCGGGCAAGTTTTTGATTGCCTTAGCATTTTCGAGTTGAAACATGCTTGTGAGGAGGTTCATCCGTGAGAATAGCTCGTTGGACGATGTGGGATTCCCACTCGATGTTGTTGCTTGTCTTGCTCGCCTGATAAGAAGAATCATCTCGCTTTCAGTTTCACTGTCGTCTGTCATCTCAGTTAGATCATTGTTGCTTGGCCCTGTCTGTGCCCTAGAGAGAATCGCGGCAATTTTATGCAATCGTCAACTTGCGGCATAGGTTTTCTTAATGAACTTTGCAGATTTTGGTGCCATGAGATTTTGGGAACTCAATTTGAAGGAAAATTTTGATTGATAAAACTGTAATCGGCAGTTCTTAGAAATTGTTTTTGCCAATAAATCGATATAAGATTTGCACAGACAATCAAGTATATTGCACAAAATCAATCAACGATATTCTACATATATTTAAAATGAAAACTGATTAAGTGACAATCTTTAATCGACTATAAGAATAACAGTTTATTCTCTGGACTATAAAAAATCAAATAAAAAATAATTACAAATTATTATGGGACCCACTCCTTCAAGAATTTGTAACTTACAACAAATTGTAATTCTCACATTAGCTCAAAAATTATTATACTGGCAAAATCCATTTAAAATAAGCTAGAATGTGTACTTGAATTCTTGCCTTATTTAATTTTTCTCACCATGAGTGATGTGATTATATCAAGCATTCCGGTTATATTCCGCTTTGGACATGATCACTTCTCTGCTTATATTCAACTTAAGTAAAAGGATTAGTGATATCCAATTTTATTTTATTTTTTTGGGGTCTAAATTAGTGATACCTAGTTCACTTTGAATATAATCAAAGGAGTTTTTTGATAAAGGCTTAGTGAATATGTGAGCTAATGATGCTTTGAATGAACAAACTGAATACTAACATGCCATTATACACATGATCACGAATAAAATTAAGCTTGATTTCCATATGCTTTGCCCTAGTATGCAAAATGAGATTCTTTGTCAAATTAATAGCACCAGCATTGTCACACTCAATAGGAACATTTGCAACTCCAAAATCACTTACCTGCTCCTTCATCCATAAGATTTATGTACAACAACTTTCAAGAACCACGAACTCTAGTTCAGCTGTTGAAAGTGCAACTATCTTTTACTTTTTAGCAAATCCAAGTACCAACATGCAATCCACCAGTTGACGCGTTCCTGAATTGCTTTGTCTATCGATTCAACATCCAACAATAACATCAAAATTTTGCAAAAATTGTTCAAGAAGTCCTAAACCAATTGCACTTTGCCAATTTGGTCATAAATCTTTTAATGTTGTTAATTTAATCCTAAACATTTTCACTTATTATCAATTGAGTCCATTCAGCCAATTTTGATCGAAAATCGCCGAAGTGGACATTGGCAGTGTCACATAGGATTGCTAGTACTAACATGGATAATTTTTAATAATATTTGAAGATTTTTTTGAATTTTTATTATTTTTTCTGATATTTTTTTCTTTTTTTCTTCTTTGCTTTCTTCTTTTCCTTTTACCAGTAGCCGGCCATCGGCCATGGCCAACTAGTTGGCCTTGCTCACCACAAGCTAGGCTTAACTGAGCAAGGGCGAGCCCCAATGAGGGGAGCTCTCATCCAACTGAGGCCTAGTGAGGGTTGGCTTGCCCAAGTCAGATCTGGCAAGGTTGGCCCTCACCATGCTTAGGGTGTCATGCCCCGATCCTCAGGTACGCACCCATCCCTATCTGTGACACAATGATTTTCAAGTTCTAATTTCGTTCAGATAAGTTAGGCCTTTCGTCAATGCGACTATAGTGTTTTTCTCTAAGATAGCCACTCATGAGATAACTGACTTATTAAGTGACGCCATTAAGGGATTTTAATGTAATAGACTTGAGAATTCGACTAAGAATCGACTCCTCAGCCGTGCTAGTTTGCAAGAGTCATTACGGTACAATTTGAAATCGATCAGAGATCGGAGATAGGTCGACTCGACTGATGTGTGTAGTTAAACGTGAGTGATTCCAATAAACTGCAAAATTCTCGTCGATCGGCACTAAACCGATTTTCTGTCATTTTGGGTACCCTGTGTCTGTATTTGAAATCTCGAGATTTTCACGACCACCAAGAGTCGCCAGGTCACACTAAAAGTGCGTCTCATTGAAATTAACTGCGAATTTGAATTCGATTTCAGAAATTGGAAGTCCTGTCGTGTCATGAGTCATTCTAGGAACGTCGACTCACCTTTTGAGGAAATTCCGGCGAGTTCGAGATTTTTACGGAAAATCGTTGCGGACAATTCGGAAAATAAACGGAAATTCAAATTGGCCATTTTGAAGAGATTTTTGGCATCAGGTGTATGTGAATTGGTGACAAGAATTTTCGTGGGCTTTTTCCGCATCAAATCGGACCCCAATCGGAGAAATTTGTTCGAAAAATCGGATTCCGAGAAAAATGAAATAGAACTCGGATTTGAGAGAAATTCGTGAGATAAAGAGGCCATCTTATCTTGGTCTTCGTTTAGACTTCAAATTGCGCAATCGGTGAGGAAATTGGCCCTAGGATGACCATTTGGCAAGGTGTTTTGAAGTTAATCGAGTTTATAATTTTGTTTTAATCTTTTTCTACCTTCTTCCCTTGGTCTCTTGCCCCTTCACGTAGACCCTCCCTTGGCCGCATATTATTTCTTCCTTTTTACTTCTCTCTCCATGTTTTTCTTTTTTTCCCACGCACGCACACCTCCCCTCCCTCTCGGTCGCACGTTTCTCTCTTCCTTTTTCCCTCTCTCTCTCTCTCGATTTGTTGACCCCACCAACAGTCCCTCTGCAGAATTCAACCTAACCTTTTCTGGTTGACCAAGACTTCACTTATCCAATAATTAAATACCTCTCTCTCTCTCTTTTGGCTGCGTAGACAAGCTCTCTCTGCCGTTTTCTACTTTGCTTCCTCCTGCTCATCTCTCATTTTATTCATTTTTGCCGCGCGTGGGTTGCTCCCAAACGAGAATGACCGTCCCTCATCCTCCTTCACTTATTGTATTTATTTAATAATTTCCGTAATTATTTAATTAATTAGTTATTTTTCGAAAATTAGGCTTGGATAGCCGACGACGAATTTTATGCTGATTAAGGTGGTGCAGTCTGTTTATTTAATTGAACTTTAAATTGTGCTGAAATGATTTAATTGTATATTTAGTATTTTATTCCTAAGTTAATTATTTCAGTAATTGATTGGAAAATTACCAAGCGTTGGTTTACAACGCCAAAAATATGTAATGGGCTGTTGAAACTGGTGGGATATTTGTAAAGATGAAATTATTATATTTTGGCTAAGGCCGACCGTGTACCCACACACGGCTATTTTTATCGGGTATGATAAAAATGATGAATTGACTATATGGTTGGAGTGGTATACTATATCAGCAAGGTCACACTAAAAATGCATTTCATTGAAATTAATCGCGAATTTGAATTCGATTTCAGAAATTCGAAGTCATGTTGTGTCATGAGTCATTCTAGAAACATCGACTCACTTTTTGAGGAAATTCCAACGAGTTCGGGACTTTTATGGAAAATCGTTGCGGACGATTCGGAAAACAAATGAAAATTCATATTGGCCAATTTGAAGAGATTTTTGGCATCAGGTGTATGTGAATTGGTGACAAGAATTTTCGTGGGCTTTTTCCGCATCAAATCGAACCCCAATCGGAGAAGTTTGTTCGAAAAATCGGATTCCGATAAAAATGAAATAGAACTCAGATTTGATAGAAATTTGTAAGATAAAGAGGCCGTCTTATCTTGGTCTTCGTTTAGACTTCAAATTGCGCAATTGGCGAGGAAATTGGCCCTAGGATGACCATTTGGCAAGGTGTTTTGAAGTTAATCGAGTTTATAATTTTGTTTTAATCTTTTTCTACCTTCTTCCCTTGGTCTCTTGCCCCTTCACGTAGACCCTCCCTTGGCCGCATATTATTTCTTCCTTTTTACTTCTCTCTCCATGTTTTTTTTTTTTCCCACGCACGCACACCTCCCCTCCCTCTCGGTCGCACGTTTCTCTCTTCCTTTTTCCCTCTCTCTCTCTCGATTTGTTGACCCCACCAACAGTCCCTCTGCAGAATTCAACCTAACCTTTTCTGGTTGACCAAGACTTCACTTATCCAATAATTAAATACCTCTCTCTCTCTCTTTTGGCTGCGTAGACAAGCTCTCTCTGCCGTTTTCTACTTTGCTTCCTCCTGCTCATCTCTCATTTTATTCATTTTTGCCGCGCGTGGGTTGCTCCCAAACGAGAATGACCGTCCCTCATCCTCCTTCACTTATTGTATTTATTTAATAATTTCCGTAATTATTTAATTAATTAATTATTTTTCGAAAATTAGGCTTGGATAACCGACGACCGGAATTTTATGCTGATTAAGGTGGTGCAGTCTGTTTATTTAATTGAACTTTAAATTGTGCTGAAATGATTTAATTGTATATTTAGTATTTTATTCCTAAGTTAATTATTTCAGTAATTGATTGGAAAATTACCGAGCGTTGGTTTACAACGCCAAAAATATGTAATGGGCTGTTGAAACTGGTGGGATATTTGTAAAGATGAAATTATTATATTTTGGCTAAGGCCGACCGAGTAGGCACTATTAATACCCGGCTATTTTTATCGGGTATGATAAAAATGATGAATCGACTATATATGGTTGGAGTGGTATACTATATCGCCAGGTCACACTAAAAATGCATTTCATTGAAATTAATCGCGAATTTGAATTCGATTTAAATTCAAGTCATGTCGTGTCATGAGTCATTCTAAACATCGACTCACTTTTTGCGAAATTCCAACGAGTTCGGACTTTTATGGAAAATCATTGCGGACGATTCGGAAAACAAATGAAAATTCATATTGGCCAATTTGAAGAGATTTTTGGCATCAGGTGTATGTGAATTGGTGACAAGAATTTTCGTGGGCTTTTTCCACATCAAATCGAACCCCAATCGGAGAAGTTTGTTCGAAAAATCGGATTCGATAAAAATGAAATAGAACTCAGATTTGATAGAAATTTGTAAGATAAAGAGGCCGTCTTATCTTGGTCTTCGTTTAGACTTCAAATTGCGCAATTGGCGAGGAAATTGGCCCTAGGATGACCATTTGGCAAGGTGTTTTGAAGTTAATCGAGTTTATAATTTTGTTTTAATCTTTTTCTACCTTCTTCCCTTGGTCTCTTGCCCCTTCACGTAGACCCTCCCTTGGCCGCATATTATTTCTTCCTTTTTACTTCTCTCTCCATGTTTTTCTTTTTTTCCCACGCACGCACACCTCCCCTCCCTCTCGGTCGCACGTTTCTCTCTTCCTTTTTCCCTCTCTCTCTCTCTCGATTTGTTGACCCCACCAACAGTCCCTCTGCAGAATTCAACCTAACCTTTTCTGGTTGACCAAGACTTCACTTATCCAATAATTAAATACCTCTCTCTCTCTTTTGGCTGCGTAGACAAGCTCTCTCTGCCGTTTTCTACTTTGCTTCCTCCTGCTCATCTCTCATTTTATTCATTTTTGCCGCGCGTGGGTTGCTCCCAAACGAGAATGACCGTCCCTCATCCTCCTTCACTTATTGTATTTATTTAATAATTTCCGTAATTATTTAATTAATTAGTTATTTTTCGAAAATTAGGCTTGGATAGCCGACGACCGGAATTTTATGCTGATTAAGGTGGTGCAGTCTGTTTATTTAATTGAACTTTAAATTGTGCTGAAATGATTTAATTGTATATTTAGTATTTTATTCCTAAGTTAATTATTTCAGTAATTGATTGGAAAATTACCAAGCGTTGGTTTACAACGCCAAAAATATGTAATGGGCTGTTGAAACTGGTGGGATATTTGTAAAGATGAAATTATTATATTTTGGTTTAAGCCCAATGTCAGCACATACATGCATTTATTTTTATCGGGTATGATAAAAATGATGAATCGACTATATGGTTGGAGTGGTATACTATATCAGCAAGGTCACACTAAAAATGCATTTCATTGAAATTAATCGCGAATTTGAATTCGATTTCAGAAATTCGAAGTCATGTCGTGTCATGAGTCATTCTAGAAACATCGACTCACTTTTTGAGGAAATTCCAACGAGTTCGGGACTTTTATGGAAAATCGTTGCGGACGATTCGGAAAACAAATGAAAATTCATATTTGCCAATTTGAGGAGATTTTTGGCATCAGGTGTATGTGAATTGGTGACAAGAATTTTCGTGGGCTTTTTCCGCATCAAATCGAACCCCAATCGGAGAAGTTTGTTCAAAAAATCGGATTCCGATAAAAATGAAATAGAACTCAGATTTGATAGAAATTTGTAAGATAAAGAGGCCGTCTTATCTTGGTCTTCGTTTAGACTTCAAATTGCGCAATTGGCGAGGAAATTGGCCCTAGGATGACCATTTGGCAAGGTGTTTTGAGATTAATTGAGTTTATAATTTTGTTTTAATCTTTTTCTTCCTTCTTCCCTTGGTCTCTTGCCCCTTCACGTAGACCCTCCCTTGGCCGCATATTATTTCTTCCTTTTTACTTCTCTCTCCATGTTTTTCTTTTTTTCCCACGCACGCACACCTCCCCTCCCTCTCGGCCACACGTTTCTCTCTTCCTTTTTCCCTCTCTCTCTCTCGATTTGTTGACCCCACCGACAGTCCCTCTGCAGAATTCAACCTCACCTTTTCTGGTTGACCAAGACTTTTTTTTTTTTTGGTCGAAGACCAAGACTTCACTTATCCAATAATTAAATACCTCTCTCTCTCTCTTAGCTGCGTAGACGAGCTCCCTCTGCCGTTATCTACTTTGCTTCCTCCTGCTCATCTCTCATTTTATTCATTTTTGCCGTGCGTGGGTTGCTCCCAAACGAGAACCACCATCCCTCATCCTCCTTCACTTATTGTATTTATTTAATAATTTCCGTAATTATTTATTTATTTATTTATTTTCCGGATATTAGGCTTGGATAGCCGACGACCGAAATTTTATGCTGATTAATGTGGTGCAATCCATTTATTTAATTGAGCTTTAAATTGTGCTTAAATGATTTAATTGTATTTTTAGGATTTTATTCCTAAGTTAATTATTTCAGTAATTGATTGGAAAATTACCGAGCGTCGGTTTACAACGCCAAAAATATGTAATGGGCTGTTGAAACTGGTGAGATATTTGTAAAGATGAAATTATTATATTTTGGCTAAGGCCAACCGTGTACCCACACACAGCTATTTTTATCGGGTATGATAAAAATGATGAATTGACTATATGGTTAGAGTGGTATATTATATCAGCCTACGGGTGATATGTCAGCTTTGGGCGAGCAATATACTGGTGTCATATATCAGCCTACAGGCGATATGTCAGTTTTGGGTGAGTAGTATTCCTTATTATCAGCTTTAGGCGATCCTATATAGTATACTCTGATGGCCTGGGGGCCCTAATCAGTCAGCTTTAGGTGAGCAGTCCTAGACTAAGGTCGGATTTTATAGATAGCATTGAATTTTTCGACTAGGGGAAGGTCGTGATGACATGTAATCAATTTAGTCGATTGATCGATAGTTCGATCTGATTGGGTGAATTGATGTGGTTTGTGTATATTCGATATATATTGACTTGCAAGATGGAACTCAGGCCAAGGTAAGTCCTCTGACCCGTGTTGTGCTTAGACAGCCCTTAGGGCATATTGGCTTTCTAATCAGGTCTTAGGGGGTAGAATTCGCTGAGACATTGTCTCACTGGTCATTGTATAACCATTTTCAGGTCCTTAGATGGCGTTAATGAAGGACCAGAGGCCTGAAGAGTAGAAGGTAAAGCCTGAAGAATTGACAGTCCTGTCTGACTAGTTAGTCATAGGACAATTCTCTTTGATGGGAGTTGATTCCTTTTTGCAGACTTTGTTTTATGAACTGGTGGTTTAAAACCTGACTTAACAATTCTCCTTGTATATATTTGCACTATGATTTGCAATATATATAAGTGTGGTTGCTTTTAAAGTGTGAAAATTTGGAGTCCTACTTTCCTATCTCATTGTTTTATTGTCTGAGGATTATTTATATGCTTTCGCGTGCGTATTAAAAAGAAAGGGTCGGCGATGCGTCCTGGGACGTCGCTATTAATCAACCAAGGTGAGGGATGGGTGCATGCCCGAGGATTGGGGCGTGACATCCCCGTTTAAGGGGTATCAAAGCGGTCTGTGTTTGGAGTGATAAGGTGTGATGACTCATAGGATAGTTAGTAGATATGGCTTTTAATTCATGCTGGTGCATGTCTGTGATAGCTTATTGGTAACTTGTTTGTGGGTTACTCAAATTCTAATATGACATTGGAATTGGAAAACGGGTTTCTATAAAGATCCCGTAGTATGAGTGATCAGGAGCTGAGGACTCCTAGTAAAAGGACGGTAGCCTCTGTGACTCGAGAAAGAACGCCGACGAGGATCGGTGCCCGAGGTGATTGTGACAGAGCGTTGGCTTAGACTAGCGCAAGTGTAAGAGTACCGCTGTAGGCTGGTACTAGTGTAGCAGCACCGAGCGATCCTAGGTTCGATGGGATCGTTCAGGCGCTAGTGTTTCTTCAGAATTTGTCGAGCCAGCGAGGCCGCCGTGGTTGCCGCTGTCACTGCCGCCACCAGTGCCATAATCGTTAATGCCACACCTACTAAGGTCCATCATGGAGATGTGACTTGGGAGCAAGCCGTTGCATCTGAGTCGAGGTTCAGATTTAGTAGAAATGGAAATCGGTCAGGGAGAAGACCGACGTCGAGAGAAAAGTATTATATTTTGCTCAATAAGAAGGGTGAGATAGTCAGGTCAACACCGAGTCAGAAGAGAACATGTTGTTCCCACGGAAGATGATATGGATCAGTCTCGTGCCTTCCGAGGGCAAGAAATTGTGGTAGGTGTCACCAGCACGGACATTGGTTTATGGATTATTCGCGCAGGCAGATGAATATCCACATCGATTACTGCTGTCATCGTCGATGGGATAGATCAGAAGAAGTGCGTCGTAGAATGCACGGTGAGGTTTTGGAACAAGCCTCCAGTACTAGAAAGAGTGCAAGCTGTCATTTGACAAGAGATAAGAGACTCACCAAATGGGTGTCAAAATTTTAGAAGAAGCATGGGTAAATCCAGTATCCCGGTGTGGCTAAAACGTGTTGTGATAGTGACCAGCACAGCCATCGGGTGAAGGACAGTTAGTGAAAGTCCAGGGGAGCATAGATGCCGTTACTACAGTTAGGATGCCACTTGAATGGTGAAAGGGACAGGAATGGAACCAACCCAATACCAAACGGAGGAAGAAGGTTCTCGAGGAGATTTTATCAGAGTAGCGCAGCAGGGCTTTGGACTAAGTTTGTCAAATTTTGGCTTGTTGAAATGAAGTGGAAGAAAGGGGAATCACTAGCTATTGTTGTACTTGACCAGTTGCTGAGGTGTAACTCTAACGCCCCATGAATAGAGTGGGCTCATGGAGCATCTTGTGGTAATGAATTATGGTCATGGAGTAATCCAGCTTAGTCCATTAACGTGTGGAAGTACCGAGTTCATTGGGAGTCGAAAAGGATCCCCAATTGCTTTAATCTCATCGCTTGAGACAACCTGTTTGTTAGACGGGAGTTGCCAAGGTGACTTGGCGATTGTCTTAGATAAGACAGATTGGAGAACTGAAGATTGAGGATACCTCAATAGTCTAAGAATTCCTAGATGTGTTGTCACAAGAATGGTCAGGCCGTCGTCAGAGAAAGAGATAGAAATTGTGATCAAGCTAGCACCCGAGACAGAGACACTCATTAAGGCTTCTTACCGGTTCTCGTTGTCTGAGTTAAAGGAACTAATGGTACGAGGCGAGAATTACTGGATGAGAAATTTATACATACCAATGCATCACCTTGGGAAACACTGGTTTTGTTTGTGAGTAAAAGAAAGATGGTTCGTTGCGAGTATGCATCGACTACAGTCGACTCAATCAGGTAGCAATCAAGAACAAGTGTTCATTGCTAAAGATCATTGAATTGTGTTTCCAGTTACAAAGAGTATCGATACTTTCAAAGATCGACTTGATGATAGGGCATTATCAGTTGAGGGTCAGAAAGGAGGTTCTACAGAAGACATCGTTTCGTACTCGATATGGCCTTTATGAGAGTATGGTAATGCCATTTGGTCTGACGAATGCTCCAGCTGCCATCATGGATTTGATGAACTAAGTATTTAAGGAATACCTAGATCAGTTCATGATCATGTTCATCAATGATATTCTGGTGTATTTGAGAAGTGACGAAGAGCATGAGAGTTCATCAGTTGTACGCCACGTCCAGCAAGTGCTAGTTTTGATTGACTCGTGTTGCTTTTCTAGGTCACGTGATTTCAGGCGAAGGAATCTCCGCAGACCCGAGCAAGATTGAAACAGTTATCAATGGACCAAGACCAACAACAGTGTCAAGGATTAGAATTATTTGGGTTTTGACAGATTGCTACAGAAGGTTCGTGGAAGGATTTTCAGCATTGGCGTCGCCATTGGCTCGACTCCTGAAGGAGAAAGAAAAGTTTGTATGGACAGACAAGTGCGAGCATAATTTCCAAGAGCTCAAGTAGAGGTTGACTACCGCACCTATGCTGATCATTCCATCTGATCCTGGAGGACACGAGATCTAAAGTGATGCATTATTTAGGGGACTGGATTACGTGTTGATGCAACATGGTAGGATTGTTGCACACGCGTCCCATCGGTTGAGACCTCACGAGCTGAATTTCCCGACGCATGACATAGAACTTGCAGCAATAATTTTCTCTTTGAAAATTTGAAGATATTATTTGTGTAGAGAAAGACTCCAAATCTTCGTTAAAAGCTAAAGTCTCAAAGTATTTATTCTCTCATAAGGAGTTAAATATGAGACAGTGTTATGAGTTAGAACTTTGGAAGAACTGTGATTGTGATGTCTTGTGTCACCTTGGAAGGACGAGTTAAGCCGCAGGTGCACTGAGTCGGAAGTCTTCAGTTGCACAGATGGTGATCAAGGAGTGGAATTTACTCGAGAGAGGTCGAGATTCGGTTCTCAAGTTTGAGGTAGGCCACCTTTTGAATTTTATGACCGCCCTCAAAATTGAACCAAATATTCAAGTTGGAATTAGACGCTTCAGTTGACAGACCGGGATGTTTAAAAGATCCTACAAGAGGATACTAATAAGAAAGAGACTGACTTTCATATGTCTAAGGATGGAACACTCAAGTTCCGAGAGTGATTGGGTGTACTTGATGAGGTAGCTATCAGGTAAGAGACCTTATGAGAAATTCACGATAGTAGTTGCAGTATTCGACCAGACAATTCAAAGTAGGTCTGAATCGGCATCAGCTCGATTGGTAGATTGCTAAGAAGATAAATATCGCCGGACAGGTTGTAAGTATCTGATGTGTCAGTAAGTGGAAATTCAGTAATGCAAACCGGTAGGACTTTTACAATCGCTCAAGAGTCTTGAGTGGGAATGGAAGTATAGCATGAGGGAATGTTATGACAGGCTTACCAAGGAGTCGGAAGAGTAATGATTCCTTTTGGGGATTGTGATCGACAGGTTGACGAAGTCGGCTCACTTCTTGGTAGTACGAAAGGATCTGAGCTTAGACAGACATGCAAAGTTGTATGTGCGTCAGATAGTTCGTCTACATGGATTGCCAGTAATGAATCTCTATCAAATCATGACTCCAGGAGTCTCAGTTTCAGCAGAACAGTCAAGTGATTCCTCTTGAGGCAGGACAAAGCGGAGTGTACAAAACGTTAGTTTGTTGAGTTGAGGTCATAGAATGAAAGATCACATGCCCAGAGTCAGTTCAACAGTCACTGTTTGCAGTTGTCGGGATCAGTGTCAGAGTAAAGACCGCACGGAACTGCCAGAAAAGTTGAATCATTGAGCGTTGAAGGCCTTTAGAGTTCCAAATTGGTGAGTGCATCTTTCTAAAGGTGTCACCAATGAGGGATGCCTTGCACTTCAGCAAGGAGAGAAAACTGAAACCGAGATACTTAGGTTCCTTTGAGATTCTAGAGAAAGAATTAGGACCCTAACGTATCGTCTTGCATTGCCGTCGAAGAGAGCGTGAGTGCATGACGTCTTTCACATGTTGATTTTGAGGACATATGAGCCTGACCCGACGCACGTGCTGAATCATGAAGAATCAGACGTGAACGACAGAGTGTCGTACGTGGAGAGCCCGATTCAGTTGGTGGTTCAAAAAGAACATATTCTGCGTACCAAGAAGGTTCCATTGGTTAAAGTGATCTGACAACACCACGAGACCAAAGAAACGATGTGAGAAAGTAAGACTCGATGAGACGACAACGCCCCCACCTTTTTCATCGAGGATTGGTAAAGGTTTAAATTTCGAGAATGAAATTTTTATAAGAGGGGAAGAGTTGTGACACCCTGATTTTCAGCAATTGATTTCAATCGGATAAGTTGGGCCTTTCGTCAACACGACTATAGTGTTTTTCTCTAAGATGGCCACACATAAGATAACCGACCTATCAGGTGAAGCCGTTAAGCGATTTTAATACAATGTACTTGAGAATTCAACTAGGAATCGACTTCTCGGTCGTGCTAGTCTGCAAGGGTCATTACGGCACAATTTGAAATTGATCAAAGATCGGAGACAGGTCGACTCAACTGAGGTGTGTAATTAAACGTGGGTGATTCCAATAAACTGCAAAATTCTCATCGATCGGCACTAGACCAATTTTCTGTCATTTTGGGTACCCTGTGTTCGTATTTTAAACCTCGAGATTTTCACAAACACCGAGAGTGGCCAATGTGTCGAAGAGGTACGTGTGGCTCGAAGAAAATCGACCACGGGTCAATTGCACCAAAAATTCCTAAAAGCTACCCGGTAGGCAAGGTCACACTAAAAGCACGTCTCATTAAAATTAACCGCGAATTTGAATTCGATTTCAGAAATTGGAAGTTTTGTCGTGTCATGAGTCATTCTAGAAACGTCGACTCACCTTTTGAGGAAAATCGTTGCGGACGATTCGAAAAATCGTTGCGGACGATTCGGAAAACAAATGGAAATTCGGATTGGCCAATTTGAAGAGATTTTTGGCATCAGGTGTATGTGAAATGGTGACAGGAATTTTCATGGGCTTTTTCCGCATCAAATCGGACCCCAATCGGAGAAGTTTGTTCGAAAAATCGGATTCCGAGAAAAATGAAATAGAACTCGGATTTGAGAGAAATTCGTGAGATAAAGAGGCCGTCTTATCTTGGTCTTCATTTAGACTTTAAATTGCGCAATTGGCGAGGAAATCGGCCCTAGGATGACCATTTGGCAAGGTGTTTTGAAGTTAATCGAGTTTATAATTTTGTTTTAATCTTTTTCTTCCTTCTTCCCTTGGTCTCTTGCCCCTTCAAGTAGACCCTCCCTTGGCCGCATATTATTTCTTCCGTTTTACTTCTCTCTCCACGTTTTTCTTTTTTTCCCACGCACGCACGCCTCCCCTCCCTCTCGGCCACACGTTTCTCTCTTCCTTTTTCCCTCTCTCTCTCTCGATTTGTTGCCCCCACCGATGGTCCCTCTGCAAAATTCAACCTCACCTTTTCTAGTTGACCAAGACTTCACTTATCCAATAATTAAATACCTCTCTCTCTCTCTCTCTCTCTCTCTCTCTCTTGGCTGCGTAGACGAGCTCCCTCTGCCGTTTTCTACTTTGCTTCCTCTTGCTCATCTCTCATTTTATTCATTTTTGCCGCACATGGGTTGCTCCCAAGCGAGAACCACCGTCCCTCATCCTCCTTCACTTATTGTATTTATTTAATAATTTTCGTAATTATTTAATTAATTAATTATTTTCCGAAAATTAAGTGCGGGATAGCCGACGACCGGAATTTTATGCTTATTAAGGTGGTGCAGTCCATTTATTTAATTGAGCTTTAAATTATGCTTAAATGATTTAATTGTATTTTTAGGATTTTATTCCTAAGTTAATTATTTCAGTAATTGATTGGAAAATTACCGAGCGTCGGTTTACAGCGCCAAAAATATTTAATGGGCCGTTGAAACTGGTGGGATATCTGTAAAGATAAAATTATTATATTTTGGCTAAGGCCGACCGTGTAACCACACACAGCTATTTTTATCGGGTATGATAAAAATGATGAAATGACTATATGGTTGGTGTGATATATTATATCAGCCTACAAGCGATATGTCAGCTTTGGGCGAGCAATATACTAGTATCATATATCAGCCTACAAGCGATATGTCAGTTTTGGGTGAGCAGTATTCCTTATTATTAGCTTTGGGTGATCATATATAGTATACTCTGATGGACTGGGGGCCCTAATCAGTCAGCTTTGGGTGAGCATATATACAATATACTATACTATCAACTTTGGGCGAGCTATACTATCTATTTTTAGCTTTGGGTGAGTAGTCCTAGACTAAGGTCAGACTTTATAGATAGTATTGAATGTACCGACCAGGGGAAGGTCGTGATAACATGTAATCAATTTAGTCAATTGATCGATAGTTCGATCTGATTGGGTGAATTGATGTGGTTTGTGTATATTCGATATATACTGACTTGCAAGATGGAACTCAGGCCAAGGTAAATCCTCTGACCCGTGTTGTGCTTGGGCAACCCTTATGGCGTATTGGCTTCCTAATCGAGTCTTAGGGGGTAGAACTCGTTGAGACATTGTCTCACTGGTTATTGTGTAACCATTTTCAGGTCCTTAGATGGCGTTAGTGAAGGACTAGAGGCCCGAAGAGTAGAAGGTGAAGCCTGAAGAATTGATAGTCCTGTCTAACTAGTTAGTCATAGGAAAATTCTCTTTGATGGGAGTTGATTCATTTCTGCAGACTTTGTTTTATGAACTGGTGGTTGAAAACCTGACTTAATAATTTGCCTTGTATATATTCGCACTATGATTTGCAATGTATATAAGTGTGGTTGCTTTTAAAGTGTGAAAGTTTGGAGTCCTACTTTCCTATCTAATTGTTTTATTATCTGGGGATTGTTTATATGATTCCGCATGCGTATTAAAAAGAAAGGGTCGACGATGCGTCCTGGGACGTCGCTATTAATTGACCAAGGTAAGGGTTGGGTGCGTGCCCGAGGATCGGGGCGTGACACTCACCTTGGTCGATTAATAGCGACGTCCCAAGACGCATCGTCGACCCTTTCATTTTAATACGCATGCGGAAGCATATAATAATAATCCCCAGACAATAAAGCAATGGTATAAACAAGTAGAACTAAAAACTCAAACCTGAAAACCAACACACTTATACACATATATAACAACTCAGTCATATATATACATATACAAGCCATACCAGAATGTTGATTTCTACTCAAACATGTTCAACAGCAAAGAGTCATTAAACAGGAGTGGAGTCTCAATCCTCATCAGGATCATACTGCAGATCTTCTGCTGTCTCGCGTTCCTCGAGAAGTATTGCTCATTGAACGCTCTGAGGAATGCATCCCACAGCTGAACCACTCTTTCAAGAAATACTGTCTCTCTAGCGGCTCTCCACTAGGTGTTGGCATTGCCCTGTAATTGGTTTACTGCCAGGGTTACCTTTTCTGCCTCAGTGCAAAGGCTTTCTCCAGATCTTGTATTCACAGTGAGATGGCCTCGAGGTCTCCAGTACTCGAAAATCTTGGCGGACTCAACTTTAAAAACTGCTCTACCAACTTATGGATCAATCTTTCTGCACCTTTATGTTCTCAGCTGGAACATCAGCAAGTGCAGCAGCAGGTGCAGCGGCAGGTGCGGCAACGGCTGCGGCCTCAGCGGCGGTGGCAACAGCAGCAGTAGCGGTGTCTTGAGCGGCAACTGCAACAACAGCAGTAAATGCGACAACTTGATCCCAGGCCTGTTGCCCTATCAACTCTCTCATGGCATCCAAGGCTTGGTCAATCATAATGGTTCCCTGATCACCTGGGGCTGCTACCCTAACATCAACTGGTAGTGGTGCTACACCACTGGCACTGGCCTGTGCTGGCGCTTTACTGCAGCCTCCTCGGGTACCGACCCTGGTCGGCGATCTAACCCGAGCCGTAGGCCTAATAGTACGCTTACTCGGAGTTCTCTACTCTAGCTCGCTCATGGTTCAGTCTTTTTTTTACTGAAACCTGTCTTCCAAATCCACATTAGATTAGAAGATGAGCGATACACACAACAAGCAATTTTATCACACAACTACCATCGACATGCACCAGACATGTATTTAAATGTCTTTCCTACAACTATCCCATGGTCCATCGCACCTTATCACTCCAATCCCCAACCATTGCTCTGATACCACTTAAACAGGGATGTCATGCCCAGATCAATTAATAGCGACATCCTAGGACGCACCGCCGACCCTTTCATTTTAATACGCATGCAGAAACATATAATAATAATCCCCAAACAATAAAGCAATAGGATAGAGAAGTAGGACTAAAAACTAAAATCTGAAAATCAACACACTTATACACATATATAACAACTCAATCATATATATACATATACAAGCCACACTAGAAAGTCAGTTTCTACTCAAACAGGTTCAACAGCAAAGAGTCATTAAACAAGAGTGGAGTCTCAATCCTCATTCGGATCATCTTCGGGGTCCTCCTCCAACTCCTCTTCAGGTTCTTTCTCAGGATCCTCTTCAGGCTCTTCCTCTAGGTTCTCCTCCGGGTATTCCTCCTCCTCAACAACCTCTCCTTTCTCCATGCTCCAGCTGGAGTCTACTGCTGACTGCTTTGGAGAGTTGGGATCATCACCCAACTTAGGAACATTCGCATCAAGCACCGATCCATGCTTATAGCCTGCTGTACCCTCACCAAAAACCGCTTCCAGAACGAACTAAGGTACAACAGACTCTGGCACAGGACCCTCTCTTCGCCCATCATGGTAGTGACCTATGTAGCACCGACACGCGACACGACACGAGTGTCCGACACGACACGACACGTCGATACATCAGTTTTAAAAAATAGAGAATTCCGACACGTTGCGACACGTTGTATATTAAATGAATATTTTTATTTTTAATTAATTTGATTCAAATTCATAAATAAATAATTAATTAAAAAAAGAGCCTATAATAAATTTACACTAATAATATTAACAAATCAATTCATTTGAAATTCGAAAGATATATTCATGATTAATGCGAAATATTTTTTTAATTTTAACAAAAGTTATCGATGAAACTAATAATTAATAAGAAATTAGAATCAATTTATTTAAATAAATCCATGATTTTGTACGATAACCAAAATTTATCATTATTCAAAATTTAATATTTTTATTTTTCAAAATCATTTTTTAATTTCATTTATTTAATTTTCCGATTAAAAAAAAATCCCAAAATCTACGCCTTCTTTCGTTCGTCCTTTTCCCTCCACCCAGTTTATTTTGCTTTTTTTCCCTCCCCCACTTGACAGTGGGTGAGCTGTCACTTCCCTCCCCTCCTCCTCTCTCACGCCATCAGACGATTCAGACCTCCTTTCTTATTTTTTGGGATTTCTTTATGAAAACCCTAGCAAGCCGTCGAGCCCTCCTTTTCCTATCCTCCTTGCTGCTCGCTGCACGACCCCCTTCCCTCCTCTCCTCTTCCTCTCGTCGCCGATCCATCGCAATAGTGACGGCCCTCACCGCTCTCTCTGGCCGTCTCTCGCCGTCGCGGTGGTCCGTTCGTGGCTTCGTCTCGCCGGCGGGAGTTTGCCTTCTCTCTTCTTTCTCTGTTCGGCTCTTTCTCTAGCTGTCTCTCGCCGTCGCGGTGGTCCGTTCGTGGCTTCGTCTCGCCGGCGCTCGCGGCCTCTGCTCCGTCTCGCCAGCGCTCGCGGCCTCTGCTCCCTCGCCCTCCCTCGCCTCCACCCTCCATTAGTCTTCCGGACACGCGTCGACACGCGTGTCGATAAAAGTTGACCGCGTGTCCGACCGTGTCCGAGCGTGTCGACGTGTCCGACACGCTCCGACACGTGTCGGACACGACACGGAAGCATGGACAACGTGTCCGTGCTTCATAGGTAGTGACGATACCATGACCGGTACCGATGAGGCACCCTATCAGGCCCATTCACGTCAACCTAGACGGTTGACTTCACCAGCACATATTCTAATCCTTCAGGGTGGGGGTGTATCGAGAAGTGGTATCCTATCTCGGTGATCTCTTCGGGTATACCAAAATGCATGGGAGAACGAGGAGATAGGAGTGTTGCCATCTAGGGACCTGAAATGTTGTCCCACAACGGGTGAGACAACGTCTCAGTAAGTTCTACCCCTTAAGACTCGATTAGGAAGCCAATACATCTTAGGACTGCCTAAGCACAACACGAGTCAAAGGATTTACCTTAGTCTCAGTTCCTTCCTGTAGGTCAGTATATATCAGATGTACAGGAAACACATCAATTCACAACATCAGATCAAATCATTGATCAATCGACTCAGTCGATTACATGTCATCACGACCTTCCCCTAGTCGGTACATTCAATACTATCTATAAAGTCCGACCTTAGTCTAGGACTGCTCACCCAAAGTTGATAATAGATAGTATAGCTCGCCCAAAACTGATAATATAGTATATTGTATATATGATCGCCCAAAGCTAAATGATTAGGGCCCCCAAGCTATCATAGTATACTATATATGCTCGCCATAAACTGATAATACATGCTCACCCAAAGTTGATACTATGGTATACTATTTATATGCTCACCCAAAGTTGAGAATAATTTGCTCGCTCAAAGCTAATAGATTAGGGCCCCCAAGCCAAGACAGTATACCATTTTCATCATATAACAATTCATCATTTTTATCCTACCCGATAAAAATGGCCGTGTGTGGGTACACGGTCGGCCTTAACCAATATATCATAATTTCATCTTTACAAATATCCCACCAGTTTCCACAGCCCATTACATATTTTTTGCGCTGTAAACCGACGCCCGGTAATTTTTCAATTAATTACCAAAATTAAATAATTTAGGAATAAAATCCTAAAATCAGAATTAAATCAATTCAGCACGATTTAGCACTCAAATAAATAAACAAACTGCACCACAATAATCAGCATAAAATTCCAGTCGTCGACTATCCCAGCCTAATTTCCGAAAAATAATTAATTAATTAATTAATTACGGAAAATATTAAATAAATGCAATAAATCCAATTTAGGCCTATAATACCTAATTGGAAGCAGAAACGGACTTGGAAAATTTTCGAGATTCGTTCAATAAATACAATGACCTATTTCCTTAATAACTACACTAACCATTTGCCTAACATGCATTGATAAGTCTCTAATTTAATTACTATAATCTAATATATCCACCTAATTGCACTTAATTAAATCTAATCAACTCCTAAGCATCATTAGCATACTAAGCAAGGTTTAGTGAGCAAAACTCACTTGTTTAATGAGCTGGTCGGATCAAACCGACGAGAATGTCGCGGGGGACAATTCTTCTCAAAGCGAGCCTAGGTTTCGAGGCCTAGAAACACCTCAAAATAGGCCACAAAGGTGGCTGGAAACCCACTTATTCCCTCTCTGTTTTGAGCTGCAAAAATAGAGAAACAAAGCTGGTTTGGCGAGGGAATGGTGACGGTGGACCGGTGGATGGCTTGGCGAGGTAATCGGCGGCCGTAGGAGCTCTGGTGGGTTTTGGCGGTTGCTTAGACGACCACAGCAGCTTGCTGGAGGTAAGGACGATGGCGGAACGGGCTGGAACACGCGCGGCTAAGTAGTGGCGCGCGCAAGGGCGAGGATGGCGCATGGTGATGCGAACGACGGCGTTGGCTTCGTGCGATAGCTCCAGGCGGTTACTGCTCCTTCCGCTGGCTTCTTTGCTGGCTTGAGGGTTCAAACAAAGCAAGGAGAGAGAGAAGTGGGGTGGACGACAGCTAGGGAGAGAGAAAGGGAAGGGATAAGGGGGTGGGCCACCATGGCCATTTTCTTCTCTTCTCTTGTCTCCCTTGACTAACCATAGCCACCAACCCTTCCTTGGCCTCCATTAGGCCACCAATGCCTCTCTTTGCAACCTTGAATTGGTCCATTTTGGTTAGGCCAAGGGGGAGCTACGAATTTGCAACATTGCTCCCTCAATTAGACTTAGTTTCTTGCCCAATTCAATCCTATTCGGCCTCAATAAATCCCATGGTCGAGTCAATACTCAATTTAGTATTTTTCCTCACCCCTTGAACCATCTTGCATCCCAAATTTGTGATCAAAAACGATCCTCGGCTTTTTCTAAACAAAAACAGTCCTATGCCAACTTTTTCCCAAAAAGTCTCGGGTTTTAGAAAAATCTTTTGAGACTGAGTTTACGTTCCTAGAATTTATTATGACATGACAGAATCTTCAATTTCTAAAATCGGACTCAAATTCGTGGTAAATTTCACCTAGGCACATTTTTAGCATGACATAAGCTACCGGGTAGTTTTTAGAGATTTTTAGTGCAAATAACCCGTGGTTGATTTTCTTCAAGCCACAATGAACCCACTCGACACCTGCCGTGAAAATCTCGATGATTCAAATACGGACACAAGGTACAAAAATAATAGAGAAATCAGTTTGGTGCCGGTCAACGAGAATTTTCCAATTTAGTGGTATCACCCACGATTAGCCACACATCTCAGTCGAATCGACTTATCTCTGATCTCAAATCAATTTTATACTATGTCGTAATGGCCTCTAAAGATGAGCACGGTCGAGAAGTCGATTCCTGGTCGAATTCTCAAGTCTATTGCCTTAAAATTCCTTAATGGCTTCCCTGAATAGTCTAGCTATCTCGAAAGTGATCAGCTCTGAGAACAGCCCTATAGGCGCATCGATGAAATGTCTAATTTATTCAATAGAAAACAGAAGTGAAAACCTAGGATGTCACATAGGACAGCCATGCCGACCAAGGGTTGGCCTTGCCAAGTCTAGCCTAAGTGAGGCCGACACTCACCTGTGTGAGGGCAAGCCCCAGCAAGGTCGGCCTGTGTCTAGGCTAGGGTTGTGACATCCTAGATTTTCAATCTTGTTTTCTATTATATTAATCGGGCCTTTCATTGACGCGCCTATAGGGCTGTTCTTAGAGCTAATCACTCTCGAGATAACTAGACTATCCAGGGAAGTCATTAAGGAATTTTAGTGCGATAGACCTGAGAATTCGACTAGGAATCGATTATTCAACCGTGCTCATCTTTAGAGTACGGCACAGTTAAAAATCGATTTGAGATCAGAGATAGATCAATTCGACTGAGATGTGTGGCTAAACATGGGTGACTCCACTAAATTGGAAAATTCTCGTCGACCGGCACTAGACCGATTTTTCTATCGTTTTGGTACCCTATGTCAATAATTGAATCCTCAAGATTTCCACGACAATCGAGAGTCGACAATGTGTCGAGTGAGTTCATTGTGGCTCGAAGAAAATCGACTACAAGTCATTTGCACTAAAAATTTCTAAAACCTACCCAGTAACCTAGGTCACGCTAAAAACGCGCCCAAGTGAAATTAACTGCGAATTTGAGTCCGATTTTAGAAATTGAAAGTTCTGTCATGTCACAATTAATTCTAGGAGCGTCAACTCATTCTTAGAAGATTTTTCTACAAACTGACGACTTTTTGGAAAAAAGTCGTCCTAGGGCCCTTTTTGTCCCAAAAAAGCCGGGGATTATATTTTATCGCAAATTTGAAAATCAAGTGAGTTGTATGGGTGAAGAAAAATGCCAATATGATTGATGGTGGGTTGATTGATTTTATAGAGGCCGGTTTGTGTTGAATTGAGTAAGAACAAGTGTCCAATTGGTGAGGAAACCGAGCCAAATTCGTGTGCGCCCACCACCCACGACTTTTGGAAACCAAGCCTTGGTGGCTAAATGGAGGCCAAGGACTAGCTGGTGGATGAGGACCGGTCAAGGGGAAACAAATGAGGAGAAAATAAGACTTGTGGTCCCCACCTTTGCTCCCTCCTTTCTCTCTCTCCCGTCGACTGCTGCTCCTCCATTTCCTTCAACATGCGAAGCCTTCGGAAAACCCAAAAGAAGCCGTCAAGCAGAAGCTAGCAATCGTCGCAGCCACCGCCGAATCAAGGACCATCGTTCGTCGCCCCGCCTCGCTCATGCGCCGTCGTGCCTTGCCCGCGTGATCCTGACGTCCTCACCACTTCGTCCCTCCCAGTTCGCCGTTCCAGGAGGTTGTCCAACACCGTGAGCCGCTGCCAGAGCTTCCTTCAACCGCCGTGAGTCCCTGCTTGAACTCAATTTGGTCTCTTTAGCCTTTCCCGGTCCGTTGTTGCTTTAACTGAGCTGTCGGCTTGTCTTTTCCAGCCAAGAACACAACATAAAAGAGTGGGTATTGTTGCTGTTGTCGAGCCTGTTTTGAGGTCTATCCCGACCCCGAAAGTTAGGCCCGCCTTGGAGAGAGTCAAACCCGTTGCGTCCCAGACGATTTGAGCTGCTCGAATCGTCAAACAAGTAAGTTTAACTCATTAATCCTCGTTTAGTAGGTTAATCACGCTTAGGGATTGATTAGTTTAGGCTAAGATGGATTAGGTGGTTAGATTAGATTAGATTAGTGAATTTAATTAATTGCCAACGCATCTTAGGTGGTTAGTTAGTGCAATTAGCAAGTAAACACATTCTAGTATTTATTTAACGAACCTTGGAATTTTTCTGGGTTCGTTTCGATGTCTAATTAGGCATTACGGGCCTAAGTTGGATTTATTGGCATTTATTTAATATTTTCCATAATTATTTATTTATTTATTTATTTTTCAAAAATTAGACCGGGATAGTCAGCGACCAGAATTTTATGCTAATTATTGTAGTGCAATCTAATTATTTATTTGAGCTCTAATTTGTACTGAATTGATTTAATTGTGATTTTAGGATTTTATTCCTAAATTAATTAATTTCAGTAATTGATTAAAAAATAATCGATCGTCGGTTTACAACGCCAAAAATATTTTGGTGGACTATATAAAATGGTGGGAGTTGTGAAAGTGAAATTATGGTATTTTGGCTAAGGCCGACCGTATACTCACTCACAGCTATTTTTATCGGGTGTGATAAAAATGAGAAATTGGTTATATGATTGGAGTGGTATACTATTTTGGCCTGGGGGCCCTAATTTATCAGTTTTGGGCGAACATATAAATAGTATACCATATTATTAGTTTTGGGTGAGCACATATTATCAGCTTTGGGCGAGCATATATATATAGTATACTAAATTGACCTGCAGGCCCTAATCTATCAGCTTTGGGTGAGTAGTCTTGATTTGATAGGACTTTATAGATAGTATTGAATATACCGACTAGGGGAAGGTCGTGGTGACATGTAATCGACTAAGTCGATTGATTGACGGTTCGATCTGATTTGATTGGATGGTGTTATTTCTCAGTATTTATTGATTTAACGGACTTGCAAGAAGAGACTAAGGCCAAGGTAAGTCCTCTGACCTATGTTGTGCGTAGGCAACCCTTAAGGCATATTTACTTCCTAATCGAGTCTTAGGAAGGTAGAACTCGCTGAGACGTAGTCTCACCCTGTTGTGAGACAACATTTCAAGTCCCTAGATAGCAGCATCTCCCCCTCCTCCTGAGCATTTTGGTATACCAGAGTAAATCACTGAGACAGGTTATCACATTCCGATACACCATCACCCTGAAAACTTGGAGTATGTACTAGTGAAATCCACTGTCTGGGTTAATGTGGGTGAACCCCAAAAGGTGCCCCACAAATACCGGTAGTGGTATCGCCATTACGGTGATGGACGAAGGGTGGGCCTTGTACCGAAATCTAATATACCTTTGTACGTTTTAGAAGTAGCATTCGGGAAGGGGACAGCAGATCCTAAAGGTGGATCGGTGGTGGATGCAAAGGATCCCAAGCTTGGTGATGATCCTGATTCTCCAGAGTGTTCAGCAGTGGACTCCAGCTGGAGCATGGAAGAAGGAGAGATCGTCGAGGAGGATCCCGAGGAGGACCTAGAGGAGGATCCAAGAGAGGATTGAAACCCCACCCCTATCTGTAGACTTTGTTTTCTGAGCTTGTTTGATTAGGACCTGACTTAGTAGTTCGCCTGGTATATATATGTATTATGGCTTGTGTTGTATATAAGTGTGGTGGTTTTTTAGGTTCGAGATTTTTAGTCCTACTTTCCAATCACATTGTTTTATTATTTAGGGATTTTATTATGCTTCCGTATGCGTATCAAAATGAAAAGGGTCATCAATGCGTCCTGAGACGTCGCTATTTAATCAACCAGTGAGGAATGGGCGCGCTATCAGGGCGTGACAAGGGTGGCCTCACCCGACATTGCTTGGGCAAAAGCAATAGCTAGCAAAGCTACCTTGGCCTAGGCGTGGGTCAATCTCGCCTAGCATGGGCGAGGTCAACCCTTGCCATGGCTCGCCCTTGCCTAGCCTAGGCGAGGCCGGCCCTCGCCCAGTTAGGCCTCACCTATGGCGAGCAGGGCTAGCTAGCTAGCCATGGCTAGTGGCCACTAGCAAAAGGAAAAGAAGAAAGCAAAAAAGAAAAGAAAGAAAAAATTAGAAAAAGTAATGAAAATTCAAAAAAAAAAAAGTTAAAATATTATTTAAAATTGTCTATGTCAGTACCCTTGGTCCTTCATGGCACTATCGTCATCTACATTAGTAATTTTGGCCACATTTGGTCGGATGGATTCAATTTGTAAGAAGTGAAAATGTTTATAATTGAACTAACAAAATTAAAAACTTTAGAATTGAATTGGCAAAAATGGAAAAGATTTAGGATTTTTTGGACAATTCTCCCTCAAGATTTCCAATAAACATAAAATCGGAATATTTGGGATACCACAATCGTAACTTAGGATATGTTAGGACCTTCGATCTTACACCTGAGCACAAATTATCACATTGACAACACTTTTCAAGACATTACAATTTCAATATGGTCAAAAAGACAATTGACAAATGTAGAGCTTTATCTGTATTTATATTTTTGCACTATAGATCTCTCTTTCTCTGGCATCTTGTTGATCTTATTTTATACTCCCCAACATCCAATCTACCCATTAGACGATCTTCACGAGGATCATTCTTCAAGTTGACCGTTGGACGATTGTTGAGCAAATCAATTTAGCCACTGAGGTCAATCAATGGAAGTCTCGTATATCTTGTCGCTCATACAAGCAAATCTTTGGCTTCCAAAAATAGAGTTGCTCGATTATGAAAAGTAACTTGCCTTTATGGTGATTGTCAATCAACCAAAATATCACGTGTAATTGATATCTTCCGCATGGATAATCTTTGAGATCGATGATCAATCAATTTCTTCCCAAATATGAATACATACCTTATCACAAGCTATCAAAAGGTGAGATAACTTATCTCGAATTTTTATCCTCAAAGCACGTAACAAGGTTGTTGTCCTTATATCAGTAATTCCTAGTTATATCTGGCTTTTCGGTGATATCAAACTTCCCCTTATGTGAGGCTTCAAGTGATATCAAACTTCGATTATATTAAGTTTCCCGATTGTATCCAATTGCGTCTCATTAGGTACTTTGAGTACGATGGTGGTGTAGATCTTGTAAAATATTCACCTAGGTATCTCTAAATCTTTATGAATGCCCATTCTTCTAGACTTGTTCACTTAGGTTGTTCCAACTATTTCGAATCTTTTTATTTTGCACATTTAAGTTCCTTTTACATAAATATTGTGACATCCCAAAATTTGGCCCCGTTTCGAATACATGAAAGGGTTGTTTCGTCGACACGCTTATAGGTATTTTACTTGAAGCTAGCCACTCACGAGTTAACTAATCCATTAGGTGAGGCTGTTAAGGGATATAAACGCAACAAACTAAGAGAATTCAATCAGAAATCGACCGCTCGACCATAATAATCGACAAAGGTCAATATGACACCGTTATAAATCGATTAGCGAACGGATATAAGTCGATTCGATGGAATTGTGTAGTCGAATTGCGGGTGGTTCCGCACGATTGCGATATTCGCGTCGAACTGCAATAACCCGATTTTCGAGAAAAGTACACTACATATGCCATAACTTTGCACAAAGGGACACTTAAGTGCCACATTTGAAGAAAAGTGGGACACCCGAGTGCCACCTCCGACGAAGCCAGCCGGAAATCATACGTGGCATTTAAATATTAATATTTCTCGCCGAGGTAGCTCGCCGAAGAGCTGAGTCAGCTCTAATTCACCCAAAACGATGTCGTTTCAGGGCCAAAATGAAACAACGTCGTTTTGGCATAATTTGAATTTTAATATAATATAAAAATTAATTAAATTAAATTTAAAACAAAATAATAATATAATTTATATTTATTAAAAAAAAATGGGAAATGGAATAGGAGGCAGCCGATGGCTGAGGGTTGAGCCCTTGCTGCCGCCGCCTCCCCGCCATCGCCGGTAGGTGGGGGAGGGTCGGCCGAGGGCCGGCGACCCCAGCCCTCACCGTCGATTGCCTCCTTCCTCCTCCTTCCCCCCCTTTTCTTCCTCCTCCTCAGCCGCCGGTTGCTTCTTCTCCTCCTCCTTCCCCGCCCCCCGCGGCCGGATCCGGGCGAGGGTCGACAGCCCTCACCCGGCTGGGCCAAGGGCCGCTGCCCGCTAGGGGTCGCCTCAACGGGCGGTGGCCCTTAGCCCGACTGGGCGAGGGCCGCCGACCCTCGCCGAATCTGGGCAAGGGCTCGCGAGCCCTTACCGCCGGTCAACCGGGGTCGCCGGCCCCTGGCCAGGGCCCACCAACCCTCCCCCCTCCATCGCTAGCCCTTCCGGTGACGGTGGGGAGGCGCGGTGGTGGCCTCATTTGCCTCCCCCATTTTTTTTTTTTTCTTTTTTTTTTTTTTTTAATTTTTTTAATTTTAAAATTATTATTTTTAAATATTTTATATAAATTTAATTTAATTAATTTTTATATTATTTTTTACCACGTCAGCCCAAAACGACGTCGTTTTTGCATTTTTTGGCCACGTCAGCGTGCAAAACGGCATCTTTTTGCACTCGCTTCGCTGGAAAAATGCCACGTATGCAATTTGGTCGGATTAGCACTCAAATGAACCATTTTGTTCCGATTTTGGTACTTAAATATACATTTCGTAAGTTATGGCACTTAACTGTCCCTTTGTGCAAAGCTATGGCACTCTAGGGGTCCGCATCTCCTCGATTTTCTATCGATATTATACTCAAGACATGTAATTGAACCCTCGCAATTTTATGACAACCAAGAGTCGTCTATAATTCAAAGATGCACAAACGTGGATCGAAAATTATTAACCACGGGTCAAATGCGCTAAAATCACTAAAAGATACTCGATAGGTTAGGTCATACTAAAATTGCGTTCGGTCGATTTTAACCACAAAATTAAATCGGGTTTTGGGAATCGGACGTTCGAGCGTGTCACAATTCATTTATTGGACGTCATCTCATCTTTCGACAAATTTTAGTCGAGTCGAAAATTTTGTGGAAAAACGATTTTTGGATAAAAAGGAAAATAAAAGGAAATTCGGATTAAGAGGAAAAAGGGGAAATTGCTGCCCAAAAATGGCTTATTTGTGAGAAATTAAAAGAAATTTGGGATTGGATGACCATTTGACTTAGGAGCATGAAGACTTTGGTGACATTTTAATGATGGTTTAGATATTTGGCTAGGCTTCCCATTGGTGGTCCATTTGACTTTCTTTTCCCTCTCTTTCTCTCTCCCCCTCCCTCTCACGCACACAACCCCTCTTAGCCGACTCCCCTTTCTTCTGTCCATTTCTTCACTCCAGCTTCTTCTTCTTCTTCATTCTGACATTCCCTCCATTCCTCCTTTACACCCCTCAGCTCCTTTCTCTTTTAGCCGGTAGCACCCTCACGCCCACACCACCAACACTTCCACCACCGCACCACCCAACGCCCTCACCAACACCTCATCGTCCAACCTCACCGCTGCCACTCGCAACGCCACCCCAGTAGCCCCGTCACCACCCAACCACAGCACCAGCTCCGTCCAACGCCAACTAGCACCCGCACCGTCCAGCCGCGCCCGTTCAACCACCGCCAAGCTGCTGCTGCTGTTGCCACCTCCACTTCCCAACCTCACCGTCTGCACCAACAGCCCTCGCGACCAGCAGCTCCATCGAACCGAGCTCACCTTGGCTGAGAGCTGGTAGGGCAGCCACAGCCGCCGTTGAGCCTCTATGCAAGCCACAGTTGTCTCATGCCTTCGTCGCCGTCGCGTTGCCGTCGCTATGAGCCCGCCACCATCGAATTCTGTGAGTTAACTCCCTAATCTTTGATTAGGCCGTTAATTACGCTTAGGGTGGTTAGATTAGTGCTAAGATAGATTAGTGTTAATCAACCTTGGTTAGGTTAGTTTACCTTGGTTAGGTTAGTTCACCATGGTTAGGTTAATTAATCATGGTTGGATTAATTAAGTTGGATTAGCTTAATTAATCACAATTTAATTAATTAATTGTAATTAGCGTAATTAGTGACGGATTAGCCGTTTCGTAGAATTTTACACTCATTTTCTTAGATGGATTTATGTGTAATTTTGATGGCATATACATGCTATGTTATGCAATTGAGTGCTTGATGGTAGTTATTGATTTTTAGTACAAAACTTGGTTTTATGGGCATTTAAATAGAAAAATCCGAGGTGTCGGGTTTTGACGCCAACTTTTATATACTATATAAAACCGTGAAGTTTTAAAATGGGAGTGTACTACGTTTGACGATTCAATTTCGAATACATGACCACGCACGATTATTTTACCAGGATTTTTAATAAGAAGAAAAATTGGTCAAGTTCATTATTTGAAAACAACGCATTTGAAATCAAAGCATGATGTTCTTAGCTAAGTATGTGCTCGTGTGGTCACTTATTGGAAATCGTCCTAATGCGTTTACACAGGACGATGCTCTTTTGTGGAATGCCATCTAGGCAGAGGATGTTAGACGTTACCGTTCGCAGATGGATTTCAAAATGAAGCTCCTTTGTGGAATGCCATCTAAGTGGAGGATGCTAGACATTGCCG
This sequence comes from Eucalyptus guilfoylei, assembly GCA_016097605.1. Lineage (NCBI taxonomy): Eukaryota > Viridiplantae > Streptophyta > Magnoliopsida > Myrtales > Myrtaceae > Eucalyptus > Eucalyptus guilfoylei. The sequence continues at coordinate 56,959,154 of CM027867.1, read as the reverse complement.
TACCCGACGGGGCGGGACGATGCCTGGTTAGGTCGGATGACCGCCAATTATTAAGTTGACCGTGGCCGATGGGTCGTAATAATCGGAACACGCCTGAATGATTGTGCTCTTGCACCTGATTATGGGGCAAAAATTGTTTAGCATGGTATGGAAAGTGTCAAAATGGTTTTACCTTATAATCGGAACCCATGTGAATGTCTAGAAGATAAGAATCATGTGTTCTGGTTATTAATTATGCTGGTTGTATTTATAATGGCATATGTGATGTACTAATATGCAGGGACGTGCCGAGGCGAGGTGAGTTTTGTATGGTGCGTGTTTAGGACTGCCTTCGAAGCGAATTTGCGTCATAATCGGAGTTTAGGCTGTTGACTCGCTGAGATTTATCTCACCCCATCGTGGTTAACCTTTTTCAGGTCTTTAGTATGGAGGTCTGTCCAGTCCGATTCGGAGTTCCGTGGGATATGGAGGTAAATAATACCTTCTACCCTATCCCCGGGACCAACCGATTCCGTGAGTTGGTTGTGACCACGGTTTGGGTCGACAAGGGTTTGGGCTACGACGTACCCCACCGTTTCCAGGCTTGGTATATTACGAATTCGAACGGTGATCGGGAGGGCCCCATGCACGGTTTTGATGGGCCGCGCGTAGGAAGTGGGGTTGAGCAGGACACCGACCCCATGGATATAGACATCCCGAAAGGTGTCGTGGTAGATCCAGGTACCAAACCGGAAGGGCCCGGGGAGCCGTGTTCACCTGGTGACTTGCCCGACATCTTGCTTGGAGCTAGGTTGGATATTAGGGTGAAGGTTGTAGGAGTTTGTGGTAGTTGTATAGTTGGACGACCTCAACCCTTTTTGTTAGCAGATCGTATAGGAGTTCACTTTTAGCATACTTGTAAATATGAACTCATAGGGTTGAGTTGGTATATATATAAAGCATAGTTTGTGAAAAATGTTGTGTTTTTATTATCCCTATATGTTTGTTTGTTGACTGGGGTTTATTTAATTCGCTTCCGCATGTGCTTGATTGAAAGATAAAAAGAGTGGGTCGACGACGTGTCCTGGGACGTCGCACTTTTAATCAACCGCCGAGGGATGTACGCGTGCCCGGGGTTCGAGGTGTGACAAATATTACTCAAGGCATAAGCAACACTTGCATATATCAAGCTTGTAAGGAATCACGGATTGTTTTGTCAACTTCAACAAATAATAGGAGATTTTCTCAATAGAAACTACCCTTGGATCCTTTACATAAACACAATAGGCTTCTTTTATTTGAATTGTTTTCACATGGAAAGATCAAGGTTCCCCATACACGTGTCCTGCACATACTATTGTCACATACTTCTCTATTTTGGATAGAGATGGTTTGCCAAGCACGGCTTGGCTCGAGCAACCAGTGGCTCGGCGAGGGACAAGTCATTCTTTGACTCACTAAGATTGATGCTCGAATCATTAGCGAGTGGACTCCAGTTAAACCCCTGGATTAGCCTAGCAAGAAGCATCACTGTCATCGTCGTTCCAAGCTGCGTGGCAATGCACCCGCGCCGGCCCATGCTGAAGGAAATGAATCGCAGGTCGGGCTCTGCGAGCACGACTTCCTCGATGTCACTTTTGATATGTCGCTCAGGCTTGAACTTGAGGGGTTCGTCCCACACTTTATGGTTTCTGCCAAGACCCATCCGGCTAACGAGGATGTGGCTGTACTTGGGGATACGGTAGCCGGCCATGACGGCATCCGAGAGGGCGACGTGCGGGACATTGAAGGGCGCAATTGGATGGAGCCTAAAGGTCTCCCTAGCACATGCCTTGATGTAGTTGAGCTGGGGGATATCAGACTCTTGGACTAACCTCTCCTTTCCCACAACTCTATCTATTTCATACTTGGCTTTCTTAAGGAGTTCGGGCCGATTTATCATCTCCGCCATTGCCCATTCGACTGTCTGCCACCATCATAATTTCCTACACATGTCAAGATGCACAAAAACGTCTGCATCTTAAGTTAACTTGAAATCTAATTTATAACCACAACATGCAAATAAAAGTAAAGTTAAATATGTACGGACTATTGGAAAATCTTCCTAAGGATCTTTTGGGAAAGTTAAACGACATTGACTTTGGGAAGCCAAGATATTGACTTCATACATAACAGGTAATTTTTTTATAAGGAGGGAAGTCTTTCTTTATGATTTTTTGGGGTAGTTGTAAGACTCTTTTGGTGCAATTTTACTAACAAAGTCGTCTTGACCATATATATAACCTCCTATAGTTTGCTTTTCAACCTTAAAAGAAAGCATAAATCTCACCGTCGCCTGTGCTTTGACGTCATGCGGCGTTAGCAATGGCTTCCCTTGTGAATCTTTAAGCATAATAAGAACATCCAACAAGTCTTGAGGCTCTGTTCTATTACCCTGCGAACTCGAACCGTCCCTCTATTGTTTGATCCTCTCGTTTATTATGGGCCCATGCAAACTCTGAAAAGTCCTCGTGCAATCTTTCACTACTTCTCATGCACATCAAGGTCAAGCCCCACTAGGAATGGGAAGTAATCCGAAACACAGAATGCGTAGAGATAGTTTAGTGCATTAAATAGTGCGTCCACATGTTGCTCTTCATCAACGGTTGGTCCTCCATCTTTCCTTCCTTTGCCAAAGTACCTCTTGTCAAACACCAACCTTCTTATCACATTCCCATAGTAGTGCCTTGTTGTATGCCTCAAGTTCACCTGCCCTAGGCTTTTGCATTGGTTGAAGACATGCTTCACTAGGTTGTCGGCTTCCTCGGCCCTCTTGTCATGGAGCCACTTGTGTCGCGCTGGGCATATTATCTCTGATGTTAAGACCCGCCTCATCTTCTTCCACTGTGACATCCAGATATTCGGATTCTGATTTCGATTAGATAAATTGGACATTTCATCGATGCGGTTATAGTGTTTTTCTCTGAGTTGGCCACTCACGAGATAATTAGACTAGCTGGGTAAGCTATTAAGGATTTTAAGGCAAATAGACTTAAAAATTCGACCATGAATCGACTTCTCGACCGTGCTCATCTTTAGAGATCATTACGACACAGTTAAAAATTGAATTAAGATCAGAGATAGGTCGGTTCGACTGAGATGAATGACCGATCGTGGGTGACTCCACTAAATTGGAAAATTCTTATCGGCCGACACTAATTTGATTTTACTATCGTTTTGGTACCCTGTGTCCGTATTTGAATCCTCGAGATTTTCACGACAACCGAGAGTCGCCAATGAGTCGAGTGGGTTCACAGTGGCTCGAAGAAAATTGACCACGGGTCATTTGCACTAAAAATGCCTAAAAGTTACCCGGTAACCTAGGTCACACTAGAAACGCGCCAAGTGAAATTAACTGTGAATTCAAGCCCGATTTCAGAAATTGAAGATTTTGTCGTGTCACAATAAATTCTAAGAGCGTCGAATCAGTCTCAGAAGATTTTTCAGAGATTCCGAGATTTTTACGGAAAATCGAATCGGATGCCGCGGAAAATTAGCGGAAATTCGGATGGGTCAAATTAAAGGAAATTTGGACTTTCAAGCCGAGCTATATGGTATTGGGGACTTATAGAAAATTATTCGAGATTTTTCTACTGCGAAATCGGACTTCGATTTGGGTAATCAGAGAGGAAATTGAAGTTATGTGATGAAATTCGGAGCTTTTGTTGGGGTGCATTATTTGCATTAAAATTTGGTTTATTTGTGAAGATAATGCAAGAAAATATCAAGAGACATGGAGATAAGTTTGTGGACTTTTGGGGGAAAAGCATTTATGGAATTTGGAATCACCCACTTGATTTTTCATCCTTTATCCCTGCCGGTCTCCCTTGTGCATCAACAACACCAGCTCATTCGCACGCCCCAAAAGAAAATCCCACGGCTGCTTGTTCTTGCTTCAACCTCAATCTCTCTCTCTCTCCGTGCGTTTGCTCGGATGTCCACAGCTGCCACCGAGCGAAATTTCCACCGCCAGCAGCTGCAACTCCTTTCACCCGCGCCATCTGTCCACAATCCGGCCTCACTCGGTCAATCTCAAGCTCACAGACGCTCTTCCGTTGACTCCGCAGCTTCCTCTTGCCAGCTGCCTTCGTCCGCATGATCTTCAGCAGCACCCGTGTCTTCATCTTGTTCGGTCGACTGCAGCAGCCCTCCGTTGACACCAGCACACCCACACGCCCGTGTCTCTCTCTCCCAGCTCGTCCACAATCCACCGATCTCCTCTCTCTCTTCCTGCTCGGTTGTTCTTCGCTGCGAAGACCCCAAGTGAAGATTTCACCGAAGCATTGTTGACCGTCATCTCCACCGAGGCTCTTGGAAACGGCCATGACCACGTTTTTCTTCAATTTGGTTGACTCCTTGCCGCGCGTCCTTCCTCTTCGTCCCCTGCAGCACACCGAAGACCAGCTGCTTCGGTCTTCCCCATCCCACGCTCGAGCGACGCCAACAGCTACTGGGTGCTTTGTTGTTCGGCCAGCGAAGCCCGTGTCTTCAGCCCACAAGTCAGCAATTCGGTCCTTCTTGAAGCCCAACGAATCCGAGCCCAGCAAGTTCTAATTTCGGCCCATCCTCAAGTAAAATCAGCCACGTGAAATGCAGCCCATTCTCAGTCTATTGAAGCTTGTATTTGAAGCCCACGAAAAATCTCAGCCCATTCGAATTTTGGTCTAGCTCTTTGAAGCCCATCAATTGAGTTCTAGAAGCCCGCGATTTGGAGGCCCAAGCCCAGCCGCAGCAAGCCCAGTTCAGTTTTCAGCTTTGGGTCCAGTCCATTCCAAGCCCATGAAGTCAGCCAGATCAAGTTCAGCCCATAGTCCCATGAGGTCCAGCAAGTTCCTTTGAAGCCCAAGCTAGCAAGGCAAGATCTTTGGGCCCGGCCCGAGGGTCCATCGACGCCGTCGAAATTTTGGGATTCGACCGCCGTCGTGTTGCCGTCACAGCGTTTCGATCTTCACTTTGCCAAGTGAGTTTTACTCACTAATGCTTTCTCAGTTTACTAATTATGCTTAGGGGTTTTGGTTAGATTTAATTAAAAGCACTTAGGTGGTTAGATTAGTTTAGAACAATTAAATTAGTGACTTAATGATGCATGTTAGGTTGTTAGACTTAGTCATTAGTAAGTAGAGAGCTTCTAATAATTATTGAATGCATCTCGGGATTTTTCCCGGTCCGTCTTGGCTTCCAATCGGCATTACGGGCATAAATTGGATTTTTAATATTTATTTATTTAATTTTCGAAATTAATTATTTAATTAATTATTTTCCATAAATTCAACCGGGATGGCCGATGATCGGAATTTTATGCTGATGATTGTGGTGCGGTCCATTTATTTAATTGAGCTTTATTTTGTGCTAAATTGATTTATGAGTGATTTTAGGATTTATTCCTAAATTGAATAATCTTTGGTTATTAATTGAAAAATAACCGGGCATCGGTTGATAATGCCAAAAATATTTGAGTGGACTATAGAAAATGTGGGAGTTATGGAAAGGAAAATATTATATTTTGGCTAAGGCCGACCGTGTCCCCACACACGGCTATTTTATCGAGAATGATAAAAGATGGAATGGATTGAATGGTCAGATAGTATACTATATCATCTTACAGGCTCTGATATGTCAACTTAGCGAGAGCAGTATACTGGTGTACTATATCAGCCTACGGACGATATGTCAGCTTAGCGCGAGTAGTACACTTTATCAGTTTAGAGTGAGCATCAGAGGTATACTATATCAGCCTGCGGGCGATATGTCAACTTAGCGAGAGCAGTATACCGGTATACTATATCAGCCTACGGGCGATATGTCAGCTTAGCGAAAGCAATATACCTTAACCCTATCAGCTTAGTGCGAGCTATATTATCTATATATCAGCTTAGAATGAGCAGTCCTGTATTGAATGTACCGACCAAGCATGGGTCGTGACGACATGTAATCGGCTAGGTCGATTGATCATTGCTTTGATATGATATTGTGAATTGATTGATTGAATTAAAATGACCAATGAATGGTCCAATTGACAAGTAATTGACTAAGTTGATTGATCGAGATATCGATCCATGAAATAATGATTGGGTGCCTATTTGAACTATGATAATATGCATGGTGGAATCTGAGGCTAAGGTAAGCCCTCTGACTCGTGTTGTGCATAGGCAGCCCTAAGGTGTATTGGTTTACTAATCGGGTCTTAGGGGGTAGAACTTGCTGAGACGTTGTCTCAGTGGTTATTGAATAACCATTTCAGGACCCGGATGAGGAGCCTAAGGAGGAGGAATCTAACGAGGAGAACCCTGATGAGGAACTCGAGGAGAAAGAACTCGAAGAGGAGTACGTGGAGGAGGACCCCGAGGATGACCCCGAGTACGACCCGGATGAGGACTGAGATCCTATCCTGTCTTGTCAAACCTTGTCTGCATGTGAATAAATGTTAGATAAGACTTACGTATATATAGTATTGTAAAATACTATGAGATGCTTGTAAAAATGTGTGGTTGTGAATTTTCAGTATGAAAAATATGACCCTGCTTTTCTATCCCATCGTTTTATTGTCTGGGGATTTATAACTGCTTCCGCATGTGCTACTAAAAATGAAAGGGTCGGCGATACTTAGTCCTGGGATATCACATTCAAAAATCGACCAAGTAGAAGGATGTGTGCATGCCCGAGGATCGGGGCGTGACATCCACTGCTCCCCATAGGGAGAGATGACGGTCGTCACGTAGCCACCACTGAACGCTTGTGCCGCCACCGAGACAGGCCTCGACGCGAACGCGGCATCTTGCTTCTTGAGGAACTCCTGGGCGATCTTGGGGTCGGTTACGGTAATGACGTGCGTATTCCCTATGCGGAAGCATGCGATGCCGGTGTCCGTCTCCTCCATCCAACGAAGGATCCACCGGGCAGTGGGCTTGTTCCAGACCATGTGTGGGGCGCAGCCGACCACTGGCCACGGGGCGGGTCCTGGAGGGAGTAGGAGCAGCTCGGATTTTCCTTTGCCGCTTTTGCACCAAAATTGTTTGATAATATTGCATAAGATGACTAGTGCCATGAGAAGTAAGGCATAGATCAAGGTGGTAAAACTCGTCATCATGGCGGCAGTCAGAGTACCGTCGACACGCTGGCTAGTCTTGGCCTATAGGGGTTTATAAGACTAGGATTTTGGGAAAACGAAGAAGATATGATAGGTGTACACGAACTCACACATATATATAGATGTGGCTATATGGGGAGGCTGAAATCGACCACTCAATTGCTGGCAAGCTAGTTAGAATCCAAAAGAATTGTATTTTAATGTGATCAATTGGAATAGATTTGCATAGAATTAACAACTCTATTCGATTAGAGTGAGTGTATTCTGTCTTTCTGGGTCGAATATGCCAATGTTTGCATGGAATTAACAACTTTATATGGCAGTTTGATCTCCAAAGCCAGCGAGTTCTTGGAGGAAACGCTACTCGGCTCATCGTGCTCATCTCGTCCTACTTCTTTCTCTTTGATGAGTCAAGTTTGTGTTTTGTGAGTTTGACTTTCTGTTTTCAGCATGCTACTTGCACAAATATGCTGATCTTGTCCTTCTTTAGCTTTGGAACTTTGGCGATCCATATGAGTCCACTCACTAGAAGTGGATAACGTAGTGCTAACTTCACATCAACATGAGCATGTGGTGTCACCAATTTAACAAGCCATCTCAACTTGATTGGTTAGTGACACCGCACATGTACGTCACGAATTCTTTTTTCCATGCTAATTCAACTTTCTTTAGATGTACTTTAGAAAAGTAGAAGAAATCGACGAATGGTTTAAACACCAATGAAAGAACGAGAATAAATGTGGAGTTGTAATTAAGCGCGACCAGTTCTAGTGTTGCACCCTAATTACAGTCATTTCTTCACTCGATCACTCCATCAAATAGAACAAGTTGAAATTAAGAGAACTTGTTATTTGTGGTAAAAACAAGAGAAAGGGTTGACGAGGAGGAAAGAAAAGAAAAATGACTAACAGCACACGCCATGAGCTCACGCCAGCTTCCATTGATTTAACGTCGTATAAATCTGGTAGTTAAGTGTCTGCGCTATAGCTAATTATATTAGATCGATAATTATCTCAGCCCCCTTCTATTACATTACACGCTCAAAGGTGAGAGTTTACTTCTTGTTTCAAAACGTTACTTGCACGAACAAGCTTCTCTATCTTTCCATTAATGCTTTCACTACACGCTCACTGATTTCATTATATTTTACTGATGTAATGGGAAAAATAAGAAGGAAAAGGATTCGCACGACGGTGGCGACAATGCTTCATAGCTAATTATATTAGGTCGATAGTTATCCAGACCCCCTTCTATTTCATTACACGCTCAAAGGTGAGAGTTTACTTCTTGTCTTAAAACGTTACTTGCACGAACATGCTTCTCTATCTTTCCATTAATGTTTTCATTACACGCTTAATGATTTCATAATATTTTACTGATGTAATGGAAAGAATAAGAAGGAAAAAGAAAAGGAATCGCACGAGCGTGGCGACAAAACTAGAGTCGTTGGAGTCCAACTTGCACTACCTAAGACACATCGTATGATTCCATATGATGACGAAATTCTTGCAACGTAAGACATCGCATAAAGCTAATGCCCGCAAGTTTCGTGGAAGGACGGTTTACCTAAACGAAGCATCCAATGAGCATAATGCTTGGATAACCCCATTGACATCTTCCTCCCTCAGCATCGACCCGCTGCTGTAAATCGGTAGAAACCCCTACATATGATTTGATATGAGTGACCCATCATGAAAGATATGGCTACTATAACAGGGATAAATAAAGTGCTAACATAAATAAAAACAGTAGGCGTGAGTGATGACATCAATGGCTCGGCAAAACTCAGGCCCTAAATTCGTCTCTCCATTGAGGAAGAAGACAACGATCTCGTCGGTGCATGATTTCAGCTCCACCAGTGTGTTCCGATGCTTGACCAGTCCCCCGGTGGCTTGGACGGCCTTAGGCCGTGTCACCAAGCTGAGGCCCGGCTTGCAGCAATTGACGGGAGCTTTCATTTCACGAGCGGTGGCTCCATTATCTGCTACATTGACTAGGGGCTAGGAAGTGAAGCAAGCAATATTTCAAGGCTATAGTTGCAAATCGGATTGTAATAACAAAAGAAGAAAAGACATTCCAGGGATAATGCATTGGTGAGAGAACGAAAGGACTATCGTATTCATGCCTGAATAGTTCTAATTTGATGTCAGGTATAGTTATTAGGAATTCGGGTGATATGACAGGATTTCGTGACTAGTTGTTGCACATGTATATGCATGTTATTAGTTGTTAGAATATCTAAATATTAAGTCACGCCCTCTTCTAATAATTTAAACTTTTAAAAAATAAATTGTGGTCCTACAAAATTTCACATGATATCAAAGCAATATGTCATAAGCTTGAATTTTTTCGGACCACTTACTCCTCATTATATATATCCATGCTTAGGTACTAGACCAAAGTTGAATTTAAGCATCGGTCATCCCTAAAAAATCGCATTAGTATTACTAACAATTCCTTTTATGTACACTTCTTGATAATATTATTCAAGTACGCATTTTTATTGTTGGACATGGTAAAGAAAGAACCAGTTATATCCAAGCAAAGGTGTCACAGTCCGACAAACCCCCGATCCATGAAGACATGGTAGTGAACTTCGCAATGCCAGAAGAAGCATGAGGGATGCGAGATGGACGGGATAATCGAATCACCGCAATAGCGTCAGAGAATTTGGGTTAGGAACACATTGATAAGAGGAACGATACATGGAAGATGTTCGAAGATGAGTCAGAAGCAAATGTTGCTGTCTTCGTGGTAGTCACGGCAAGTCGAAACCAGTTCTTCTGTTGAATCGGGACTCATACTTTGATTGGGAACGAGATATATTTAAAGGGAGACGTAGTGAGGTCTGGCACTCAATAATGCATTCCACCATATAAGCCATGCGAACAATACTTTGAAGGGCGGACTGGCCCAATGAATGGACTTGCCTGGTGCTGCCCGGTCTCATGGCTGGGGTCAATCGGCCAGGAACCTGACAAAGGGCCATTGAGAGCCTTCTTGATGCTCAACAACCATAGGATACAAAAGGTCAAGATTGCCTAGACAATGTTTAATCTATTCACCTGTGAAACTTAAAATAATTATTTCGGCGGGAAAACGTCATGGACTGCCATAGGGGATTATTGAGCAGTACGTATTTGATATAATAAAGAGAGAACCATACCTTTGTCTGATTAATTTTCTTCTCTTGTTACCAGTAAACAATTTTTTTCCTCCTGTGTTCTTCTCTTCATACAAGAATATAACCACACATATATACACCGACATAAGCCACCCTAGAATCTCCTACAAATCAGGAGACATATATACAAAGACCTTAAATAAAAAAACTCTCCTATTGAGGCCCTAATTGACCGCTCATGTTAACATTTCTCATGTACGATTATTGTATATCGTCAACAACCACAGGTTCAAGATTGCTTTGGCCCCCAAGATCGAGATTCTCTAGCTCTTCTGGACAGCATCTAAGAGCTATACGAAACCATTTATCTCTTGGTTTCCTTGACTCGAGTATTATGTGGAGACTCTACGCAAAGAATTAAGTGATTATCTGCTATCCGTGCGGAATCTAAGTGACACGATGCCATATTTGAAATCGCATGGTTAAAATTGCCGAAAAAATCCTCCCCAAAAAGAAGAGAACATCCCACAATCCAGCAAAAACCCCGAATTTAAAAGACATCATGTATTTCTCTGACAAGAGAACCAGCAGGTGAATGATTCCCATTATGGAAAACACAAAAGATTTCCACGAGTGTGGCAACAAAACTAAATTCGCCGGGGTCCAACTATGACAGCCTACGTCACATCGAATGATTCCATATGACGGCGAAGCTCTTGCATCGTAAGACATCACATAAAGCTATGCCGGTAAGTTTCGTGGAAAAAGGGTTTACCTAAACGAAATATTTAACAACAGCAATGCTTGGATAAGCCTTTGACCTTTTCCTTGTTCCGTATCGATCCGTTTCTATAAATCTAGAGAAAACCCTCCACTTAGTTTTGATCTGATTGACCCATTATGGATATATGATTTTTCTTTCCAAAGATAAAGATAAGAATAATGCAGAAAATAAAATTGTAAAATTTTTGTATATTTTGATATTTCATATTGAAGAGTACATAAGCCTATTTATAGGCTTTATTTATAACTTTAAAGTAAGTGAATATTGCAATATCATTTAAAATCAATTAGGATCAATTAAAAAAGATAATACACAATCACGAGAGATATATGAAATCAAGGGAATATCTCTAAAATCCCTCAAACTTACGGTGACGAAGAAGAAGTCAATTGTAATTTACAGAGAATATCTTTAAAACACCTAAGTGGATGTGTATTACCGAAGAAATCAGCAGTTTGGTCAACTAATAAAGAGGAAACGAGTTGTACATGTTGGAGACCATCTCAAACAATTTTGAGGATCCCAAAACTTTTCTTAATATAATGTTAACTATTATATTTGCAAATGTTCAAGATAATATATAAAAGAAAGAAGTGATATCCGGAATGGAAAAAGATCACAAAAATGTTCTAATTGTAAACAATACCGATGGACTTAAAGATCAACTGAAAATAATATTTGTGTTAACGTTGGAGATATCATGTCATTGGTAATGTTGGAGTAACGACCATTTAGATGATTGTTGCAAAGGTCCAATATAGCTGTTGTTGTATGGATATGCACACCAGAAGAACCGGAAGAAGTCAGAGTACCAGAAACAGGCTTTTTAACAGACATGTTAGAACAATTAGTGAAGGGACAATAAGTCAGAGTACTAGAAACAGGCTTTTTAACAGACATGTTAGAACCATTAGTGAAGGGACAATAGCAAAAGCTATTTTCGGCCAGCTTGCAAATGTTCAGGAAAAAGGATTATATGGGCAGTTCTATATTTGGACAACAGTACTAGTGGATCTTCGACAATTCTTTCCTTCTCTGAGACATCTCTAATGGGAAGATTAAAGATGGTTCTATAAAAGAGAAGATCTCGAAAACCAGATGTTAGACATGCAATACATAGAAATCGAAGTTGAAAGCTATGTTCTTAGCGGAAAGTGTTTTTTTCTTATGATCTTCACTGTAGTTTTCCTGCTAGCTTGTAACTATATGAGAGATCAAGTATACAGAGCGATAGCAACACTTGATTCATCATAATGTGATTTATCGTGTAATAGGATTGGTGTTTGCTTATTGTAACTTGTCTAGCACATTATTCATACAATCCAGATGGACTTGTGGTTGTTAGGGTTGACAATGGACGTAGGCATAGGGGTAAATCCAAAAACTATATATTATTGTGTGATCTCGTTTCTCTCACTCTTATTTGCACCAATGCTCAACCTAATCACAATATTTGGAATTTCTACTTCACTTGATCTTTGCATAGTAGCTGCTAATTTCCACAAAACTATCAAAGTATTTCAAAACAATCTATTCACCCCACTCTAAATTGCATTGTTAGTCCCAACAGTATGGTGCCATAATGCATATGGTACCAAATCAAATGACTATTTGATTTTCATTGTATTTGGTCAAAATGTCATCATGTGCTATTTAAATAGCACTCTAGCTGTCGCGGTAAATAATGGTTCCTCCACAATGACAATGTTTAATCTATTCACGTGCAACACAAAATGTCGTGGAATGCCATAGGGCATTTTTTTTAGCATTACGTATTTGCCATAATAAATAGAAAACCATACCATTGTCTGATTATTTTTTCTTGTCTCATGCACGATTATGGTACGACATCACCAACCACGGGTTCAGGATTGCTTTGGCCCCCAAGATCAAGATTCTCGAACGCTTCTAGGCATTCTCTAAGGCTACGTTTGGTTATCCAGATTTCTAATCAGGATAAGACTGGATAGAATATGATATAAAATCCTAGGATTTTTTTATATCATGTCTATTATTTGGTGAATCGCAATGTTAAAATCGGATATATTCACATTATACCATATACATTTTTTTAATATAAACGGCATATCATTATAAATGTATAAATGAACCTAAATGTTCATAAACGGAGATGGTGAAAATCTCTCATAACACTATTCCCTAATTTATTTTTATTTTATTTTATTTTTCCTCTTTTTTATTATTTTTATTATTATTTATTTTTTCCTCTTTCATCATTCTTTAATAAAAATTTATCAAATAGTAAATTGTACTAACATACCTAAAATACAAAAATACCTAAAATATATAATAAATATAAATATTTAATTTATAGATTGAATGCTTATTATAAGATAGAATTAAAATTGAATATATAAATTAAAATAAGATTAATTAAAAGTAATTTTTTATTTTTTATTTCTTAAATTAGAATTCAAATATTATTTATATTGAAATATAATTTCAATTTTGATAATTTAATAAGTTTGTTATTCGAGAAAAATAACTTTCCTATTATGAATATTAGAAATCCTATCTACCTTATCACACCTCCCCTATGGGATAATTTTATCCTATCTATATCCCTCTTATATTCGACTTTATCCTATCCTGAGTAAGCACCAAACGTAGGATATGATCCCGAATTTTATTCCGACTACCAAACGCAGACTAAGAGTGATATTGAACCATTTATTTCTTGGTTTCCTTGATTCAAGTATTCTGTGGAAAGTCTTTGCGGAGAATTCAGTGATTACCTGCTCTATCATTGCGGATTCTGAGTGAGATGATGCCATATTTGAAATCGCACGGTCAAAATTGCCGAAAAAATTCTCCCAACAAGGAACAAAACATCCTACACTTCAGCAACGACCCCGAATTTAAAAGACATCATGTACGTCTCAGACTAGAGAACCAGCAATCGGATGATTCATATGATGGAAAAAAACAAAGGATTTCCACGAGTGTAGCGACAAAACTAAATTTCGTCGGGGTCTATCACAACCCTTCTCATATCGTATGACTCCACATAATGACGAAGCTCTTGCAACGTAAGACATCACATAAAGCTATGCCCGCAAGTTTCGTGGAATAGGGGTTTACCTAAACGAAACATTTAACAGCATAATGCTTGGATAAGCCTTTGACCTTTTCCTAGTTCCGTATCGATCCGTTTCTGTAAATCTATAGAAAACCCTCCACTTAGATTTGATCTGATTGACCCATTATGGATATATGATTTTTGTTTAGAAAGGTATAGATTAGAATAATGCGGAAATAAAATTGTAAAATTTTTGTATATTTCGATATTTCATATTGAAGAGTACACGAGCCTCTTCATATGCTTTACTGGAATAATTGAATATTGCAATATCATTTCAAATTAGTTAGGATCAATTAAGGAAGATAATACACAATCATGAAAGATATATGAAATCAAGGGAATATCTCTAACATTCCTCAAACTTAAGGTGAAGTAGAAGGAGTCAACTATAACTTGGAGTATGGATCTTAAAAGCACCTTACTAAAGAAATCGGCAGTTTGGTCAAGAGGAAATGAGTCGTACATGTTGGAGAAACATCTCAAAGAATTTTGAGGATCCTAAAACTTTCCTTAATATAATGTTAACTATGATATTTGCAAATGTTCATGATAATTACAAAAGACAAAATTGATATCTGAAAACGAAAAAGATCACAAATATGTTCTATTTGTAAACAATACATAGGGAAAAGCGTCAAAAATATCTTAAATCTATTGCATTGATATCAATATAGTCCAAAAAATTTTAATTGTGTCAATTTAGTTCTAAATCTTTTATTTTGGTGTCAATTCAGTCTTAAATATTTTAATTGTATCAATTTAATCATAAACATTTTGAGATAATGCTAATATAGTTCTAAACATTTTGATTTTGTACAAATTCAGTCATTTTCGGCTAATTTGTGGACTCCGGCCAGCTTACATGACATCATCGATGCTGATGTGGATAATTTTTAATAATATTTAAATAATTTTTCGATTTTTATTATTTTTCTGATTTTCTTTCTTTTTTCTTTTCTTTTCCCTTTCTTTTTTTCTCTCCTTCCTTTCTTCTTCCTTTATGTGATGGCCAGCCACCGATCACAGATCACAGGCAATGGCCGGTCACTGACCATGGTTAGCCTCGCCTAGGCCAAGACAGCCCCGACAATGGCTCCCCTCGCCAAATCTAACAAGGCCGACTCTTGCCCAAGTCAGGACAGCCTCACAAGGCATCATCTTGGCTTAGGCGATGGAAGCCTTCATTGGGGCTCAGCCTTGCCATGGCTAGGCAAGGCCAGCCCACCTAGCCATCATTTGTGGCTGGTGGCTGACCACTGCCTAAAGGAAGAAGAAAGGAATGAGAGAAAAAAAAAAAAGAAAGGAAAAAAATCATAAAACTAATAAAAAATTGAAAAATTATTATAAATTATCTACGTCAGCGCTGACGGTATCATGTAAGCCGTGTTAGCAATATCTAGTTAAATTAGCCAAAAGTACTGAATTAACACTAAGTCAAAATGTTTAGGACTAAATTGGCACGATTAAATGATTTAGAATTGAATTGACTCCAAGTCAAAAGATTTAGTACTAAATTGGCACCAATGAAATTGGTGTGGGACTTTTCTAACACTTTTCTCATGATGCGTATATAGGTACAATGGATAGGTGAGGGAACGGAAGAACTTTGCACTAAATAGTTTAATGTTATATTAATTATTGTTTCATCAAGTGAAAATCTTGAAGTAGGGATGAAATTGATGGATTTTGAGAAAAAAAAAAAAAGGGGTTGTTTGTTGATTTTGAATAGAAATATAAATGCCTGTAAAAGTAAAGAAATTCAAATGTAGGTACTGGAAATCAAAGGTTGCAAGAATGGTAAAGGGTATGGGAATTTTAAAGCTTTGGAAAGATAAATTTGCAGGAACTTCAAAAAGAACTTACTGGAGGCAACCATAAAGAGTTGGTGCATGTATCTTTATATATACATATACGTAATTTAATATCAAGTTAGATTACAGTCGTTCCTTCCTCACCTCATATATGTATATATTAAGATATTTGTATGATGAATAGGTCAGGGAATGAAAGGACTTAGCATCGACTGCCTGAAAAGTTCTAATTTAATGTTCTATATAAATATTAGGATAGGTTTGTTTCATAGAAAAGTCAAGATTTAAAATATAATTTTCAAAAAAATGATTGGTTATATAGCTTAGAAAATACTCTATGAAGTATAACTCCCCTAGACAGTAAAGAATTACAAAAATCACCATGAGTCTGGGACTTGAAGAACCTAGACTTGAAAGAGCTTATTTTGGGAAATCTAGGCCTAGAGTCAAAATCCTCGAAGAAACGATCGTCGTCGTCGTCCTTCTTCTCTTCAGAACGTGATTCAGACTCAGCCACAGGTGTTGCTAAGGGCTCTCCCTCTTTCTCCTCACCCTTACAAGAAGTTTCAGCCTTACTTGGCTCGGATTGTACTGATTTCTCAGGGATGATCTCTTCGTCCTCAGTCTCATCCTTTGAAACCTCGCTGATATCCTCCATCAGTAATTTCGACCGTCCTCCATTGGCGAACCCCTGAATTGCTTTTTCTATAGATTCAACATCCAAAAAAGTCAACATCAGAATTTCGGGAAAATTATCCAAAATGTCATAAACCAATTACACATTTGTCAATTCAGTTCTAAACATTTTAATTTTGCAAATTCAGTGCTAAGCATTTTCACTTCTTACCAATTAAATCCATCCCGTCAATTTTGACTGAAAATCTCTATCATGGATACCAGCGGTGCCATATACTGACATTAACAATTTTTATTAATATTTTAATGTTTTTTGAATTTTTATTATTTTTTTGATTTTTTTTCTTTTACTTCTTTTTCCTTTTGCCAGTGGCTAGCCACTGGCCATGGCTAGCTAGCCAGCCTCACCCGCCACAGGCAAAACCCGACCGAGCAAGGGCAAGCCTTTGCAAGAGGAGCCATCACCCAGGTGAGGCCCTATGAGAGTCGATTTTACCCAAGTCAAATCTAGCGAGGCCGGCTCTCACCCAACCTAGGGCGGCCAGGGCGGGAGTCAACTGGATGACGGCCACGTCAGGCAAGGCCACCCTAGCCTAGGCGAGGGCCGGCCTCGCCAAATCAGGCCTAGCCTGGGCCTAGCCTCACCTAGGCCAGGGCAACGTCGCTTGGGCGAAAGCTCTCATGCCCTAAACCCCGGGCCCATGCATATCTCTCGGCAATCAACTAAATTGCGATGTTCCCAAGACGCGTTGCTGACCCTTTTCTTTTTATGTACATGCGGAACGAAATTTAAACATATACCCGAACAACAACAAACATGGGATAGAGGAAAGATAAGCCAATTATCACAAACCACTTTATACACATGCCACATCGGTCCTACCAGTCTATAGACATAAGTCTGTCTCGAAAGAAACTACCAGGCCACTAAACTCCGGACCCTTCCACCTCGGACTCTGGATCCTCCCCTCTAGAGACCTGAAAAATTGTAAACCACGACGGTGTGAGAATAAATCTCAATAAGTCAACGCTCTAAACCCTTATTAGGATGAGAATTCACTCAGAAGCGTCCTAAACATGCACCACTCAAAACTTACCTCGCCTCGCACATTTCTGCACATTAGTGCATCACACAAAATATAAGTATACAGTAAATGTCTTTAATAGTTGGAACACATCACATCACTCATCAAATATTCACAGAGGTCCCGATTATGAGGACAAATCGTTATAACACGTCACATTTCGTGCCACACAATTTCGTCTTATAATCAGGTGCCGATATCTCATATCGGTGGTTCAATCCACACCCGATATTCACTCTCAATACCCAAACTCCACATTCCAACTCAATATTCCAACTTCACGTTCCAACTCAATATTCAAACTCAAGGTTCTAGAGGTGACCCCCACAAAGCTCCGTTATTGTGTAGCGCTTAGTCTCTAACCACAATCAGCAACAGTACAAGGTTCTAAAGGTGGCTCCCACGACATCACGCTATCGTGTAACACTTAGTCCCTGACCACAATAAGCAATAGCTCAAGGTTCTAGAGGTGACTCACACGAAGTTTCTTTGTTGTGTAGCACTTAGTCATTTTCCACATACAGCAAAGGTATAAGGTTCTAGAGGTGGCTCCCATGAAGTCACGCTATCGTATAGCACTTAGCCCTCGACTATACAAGACAATAGTGCAAAGCTCTAGAGGTGGCTCCCATGTGACTCAGTTCACCATGTAGCACTTAGCCCTTGACTACAATAAACAACGGTACAAGGTGCTAGAGGTGGCTCACACGAGATTTCGTTATCTTGTAGCACTTAGTCCTTTACCTACTCACAACCCAATCGATTTCCTCAACACAACACATATTACGCATCCACGACGATCAGTGTAAAATTCTGATAACCGGCTATCACAGCCCAATTTATGCTAATTAAAATTTATTAAATAAATCTCGATTAAATAAATAAATTACGATTAATTAAATAAATCAAGAGTAATTAAATTGAACTACTTAACTAACCCGACCATGCAGGCACATCATCAATCAAGTCAACTTTTACCTTCCATCATATAGCCAAAACACCAAAATCCCCTTTTAAACATAAACTTAGTAATCTTTTTTTTTTTTTATTCAAACTTTCCGAAATAAATTCGTACGGGATCACGTATTTGAAATTAACCCACCAAACTTTCCACGCATCTAGTATAAAACCTTCTCATTTTACTGAGTACATAAAACTTGGCGTCCAAACCCAACACCTCATTTATTTTCTATTTTCTTTTCCAACCCCTCTCCTTTTAGAACTAAACTTTAGTAACCCCTTTTTTTTATTCAAAACTTTTAGAAATAAATTCATAGGTGCTCACATACTCAAAATTAATCCGTCAAACTTTGCACGCACCTAGTTTAAAATCTCATTGTTTTATTGGGCAAATAATTTTTGGTGTCCGGAGCCGACACCTCATTTATTTTATATTTAATAGTCCAAGAGGTCACCTTTTGCAATAACAATAAACAATCAACATAGAGCAATTCATCTCATCTCATCACGCACCAGTTCTAAGCATGCCAAAAGTCTGCCAAGTCACTAAACATACGCTATTCAACAAGCACGACACCAAGAACAACAACAAAACCACAACTGGTCCTAACCGGTAGAAACCGGGCCACTTGTGCGTCTCCAAGTTTAAATCCAGAAACCTAACCAAAAAAAATTGGAAAATTCTCAAATTTGAATATGTTTTAAATGACACATAAAAGAGCATTTTTTATCAAGACACCTTAACCCATATTCCTCTAGATTAAGCCCAGTAAATCACTCAATCTAGTACAAAAACTGTGTCCGTTTCCATAAAGTCTGTTTTCCGAACTCAGTTTGGTTCGAATTCCAAAAATTGTCCATTTGATCTTAAATTTGAGTATGTTAAACTACAATATGTGACAAACAACTTTTGTGAAGAAACAATATTGAAATTCGAACCTTAAGAGTTAATAAAAATCCCTTGAATCCCAAAAGATCACAGATTCCAGCACAGCCTCAGATTCTGTTTGCAAATGACGAAGCTGAAATCTCGTTCTTTTAAATCTCTAAAAATATTGAGTAAAATATATGTCATATCTAAAGACATCTAAAACATTTATCAAGAAGGAATCAACCTCAAATTTCTAACCCATTTTGATCTACAAAAATGGCAAATGGCGAGAGTCTAATAAACTGATCCAGGAAAAATTCACCAAATTGGGCTAATCCCTCCTCATTAGTGCTAATATCACTAATTAGATCAACACTAATCCATCTTAAGGCTAATATAACCATTCTAGATTATCACTAATCCATCTTAAGGCTAATCCCACTTAGTACTAAATTAACTAAGCTAATTAACACTAATCTAACCTCCTCAATGCAATTAACAAACTAATTAAGGATTAGGGAGTTAACTCACCGGATTAGTGAGCCAATGGGTTCACGGCGACGGCGGTGCGACGGCTGTGAGATCCCGTGCCTACAGCGTCACCAACCGAGGCCCGGATGAGGCTGAAATCAGCCCTCAAGGCTCACGGTTTGGACTGGAAAACCAGTTCTGCTCGGTCCTGATTCGAGGGGCTGAGGTGGCTGTTCGATGGCCGTTGGCTGTGGAGCATCAGCGTTGGTGGTTGCTGATGGTGGCGCAGGGCTGCGGTGGTTTCGTGGCTGTGGCGTGGGCTTGTGGGACACGGTGATGGGGGAGCTAACTGGTGGGTGTTGTTGGCATCGATGAAATAGGTGGCTGGTGTGAAATGATGAAAGGCTGAAGATGGGATGATGATTAAGCTTCTGTGGGTGGAGTTAGTGCGGTGGAAGAAGGTGGGGACTGATGTGTGTGTTGGCGTGGATGGAGATGAGGCGTGATGGTGGGCTGCAGCTGGGGAAAGGGAAATGGAGAAGGGCTGTCACAGGCGTGGGGGGTTTTGTTTGTTGGTGTGAAGAGGGGAGGGGAAATAAAGGAAGAAAAAGGAAGAAGTTGGGCGGCAGAGAGAGGAGGGGTTGCGGGCGTGCGTGAATCGGGGTGAGAAGTGTTGGAGAAATCGTCCTTGAGTATTTTGAAGCTGACAAAACGTTTCCATCAGTCTAGTCTGAAGACTTGTAGACTCTTCCATCAAAGTCTGAAGACCTCCGGATCGCCAGACTCAAGACTCAGAGTCTATCGCCAGACTCAAGACTCAAAATCTATCTCATTGACAGTCTCTAGACCGTCGATGAAGGCTTATCCAGAACTGGATGTTTCATTAAGGATTTGACCTTATCGACTGGAGAAAATCTCTTGGCTGGATATAGCATGTCGGAATCCTTTATTCAAATCAAGATTGATTCAGGGATGATTGGATCCGATGATTGACGAAGTATACTTGGAAGGTTCTACTTATGGAAACCAAGATCCTGATTGTATGGGCGAGCAGGATTGATGGGCTATCGTCATGTTCCTTAAATAGCTCGAAGATCTTTCTAATTGATTCTGTCCAACGGGTAGATTGGAAGAATTCCTTTGGTAAGTGCCAACGGGTATGATGGCATAAAGGAGTATATAAGGAAGACGTTCTAGTTGTTCAAGTGAGTGCGCGATAGAAGAATTCCAAAGTCTGAAGCTCCTTGTTCCTAGTCAATTAAACTGTTGAGCAATATCTTATACACAAAAGAGAGTCTATATCTTTGAGAGACCTTGAGGAAGTGTAGTAGAGTCTTTACTCTGTGGAATCAAGGAAGAGTATTTTTGTAACAACTCTTTTGTTCATAGTGAAATCCAGCCGGTGGGCTGTCAGTGCGGAAGAGTGGACGTAGGCTTGGAATAAGCCGAACCACTATAATCTCTATGTTCATATTCTCTTCCCTACTCTCTTTTACTTTGATCGAATCTTGTTAAGAGAAAAACTCTCATCTCTTTATCTATTATTGAATGTTGCACACTTATCTCGAAAATATTGTTTTTACACCTATTCACCCCCCTCTAGGTACTTATACTAGCTCTATCAATTGGTATCAGAGCCTGTGTACTCATTTAAATTGAAGTGTTTTACTTGAGTTAAAGATCCATGGCTAGTATGTTGGCTCCAGGATTGGTTGAAGGGCAAAGCAATACCAGACCACCTTATTTTGATGGGAAGGATTACAACATATGGAAAAACAAGATGAAGGCTTTCTTAAGATCAAAGGATCCTCTGGAATGGGATGTAGTAGACAAAGGAATCATTCCTAAAGCTGCACCCGTCTTAGAAAGAGGAAAAGAAGCTGTTGAGTCTAGCGAAATGACTCAAGAAGAGATGACCAAAAGACAAGCTCTTGATGCAAAAGCTATATATTCTTTATATTGTGCATTATCACATACTGAATATAACAGAATATCTTCTTGTGTTATAGCTAAAGAAGTCTGGGATAGATTACACATCACTTATGAAGGAACTGATCGAGTGAAAGAAACCAAAATCAACATTCTGCTCGGTCAATACGAAGCATTCAAAATGAAATCAGGAGAATCTATCACTGACATGTTTAGTCGTTTTACAGATATCGTGAATGGTCTTGAAAATCAAGGTCAACCAATTTCAAATGCCATGAAAGTAAACAAGCTACTGCGTGGACTCTCCAAGGATTGGAATCACATAAAAACCTCAATAAGAGAGACACAAAGAATTATGCCACTTTCTGTCGATGAATTGGTTGGGACTCTTCAGTCTTATGAAGTGGAGCGAATCAATGAAGATGAAGATCCTAAAGGTAAGAAATCCATTGCATTAAAGTCTAATGATGATTCGATGTCACAGATTCTGAAAACGACATGGATGATGAAGAGCTTACTCTCATGATAAGAAGATTCGAAAGCTAAACGAAAAGGAAGAAGATTCAATCCAAAGAAACAGAAGCTTCCAAAAGCAACAGAGTAAGTCTGTTGAGGATGAAGAATCCAATAGAGATGTAGTCTGTTTTGAATGTAAGAAAAAGGGACATATCGAGACCCTAACCTGTCCCCTTCGAGGAAGAAGAAAGGAAAAGCCG
Organism: Eucalyptus guilfoylei; assembly: GCA_016097605.1. Lineage (NCBI taxonomy): Eukaryota > Viridiplantae > Streptophyta > Magnoliopsida > Myrtales > Myrtaceae > Eucalyptus > Eucalyptus guilfoylei. Next base: position 56,936,559 of record CM027867.1, on the reverse strand, counting down.
AGAAATCTCGAAAGGCATTCAAAGCGAAACTTGGAGTGATACGAATGTGAAGAAAGTGATGATGATTATGCCAACATTTGTCTCATGGCACAATCGGACTCGATTCGACGGTGAAATCAAGGTCACTATCAAGAAAAAGATTAAATGGTACTGGATAGTGGATGCTCGAGGCATATGACGGGAGATTCAAGTCGCTTCTTAAAGCTTGTTCAAGTTAATGGTGGAAAAGTTTCATTTGGAGGAAACAAAGCAAAGGAAGAATTGTAGGATACGAAACCGTAAAGATTGGAAGCCTCATGATTAGTAATGTTTCCTTAGTAGAAGGACTCAACTATAATTTGCTAAGTATCGATCACTGTGCGACATCGGTTTCAAAATCAATTTTCAAGAAGGAATTCGTTCAGAACCGCAAAGACTTCTCTCGTCTTTCTTGGGTCGAAGACATGGAAATATCTATCTTCCGGATGTCAAACCAGATGAAACCCAATGTCTAATCTCTATTCAAGAAGAAGCAAATTTGTGGCACGTAAAGCTTGGGCACATTAACATGAAGCAAATAGCCAAAATTTCAACAAAGAAGCTTGTCCGTGGTCTACCCAATCTGTCATATAAAAAGTCTCGATCTATGCACACCATGTGTGTTGGGAAAACAGGTAAGAAACTCATTCAAACCAATAAATCAAGTTTCCACTAATCGTGTTCTGCAGCTTTTGCATATGGATCTCTTTGGACCTACCGAACACGAGCATTGGAGGTAAGAAGTATTGTTTAGTAATTGTGGATGATTATTCACGATTCACTTGGGTTTATTTCCGGCAAGTAAGTCTGAAACCTTTTCTCATTTCGAAAAGTTTGCCAAAAAGGTTCAAAATGAAAAAGGATATGTTATTTCAAGTATTCGGACAGATCATGGAGGTGAATTTGAAAATCAAGACTTTACAAAATTCCGTGATGAATCTGGTTTTCAGCATGTATTTTCCTCTCCATACACTCCAGAGCAAAATGGAGTCGTGGAAAGAAAGAATAGGTCGCTTCAGAAATGGCTAGAATTCTTTTAATTGAAAGTAACATATCTTCACGCTTTTGGGCTGAATCTGTTTCTACAGCATGTTATATTATTAATAGAGTTTTTCTAAGACCTATTCTAGAGAAAACTCCCTATGAGTTATTCAAAGAAAAAAAGCCCATTGTTTCATATTTTCATGTGTTTGGATGTAAATGTTTTATATTGAAAAATGCAAATGATCGAGTTGGTAAGTTTGAAGAAAAATCATATGAAGGTGTTTTCCTTGGATATTCTATCACAAACAAAGCTTACAGAGTATACAACAAAAAGACTCAATCTGTAGAGGAATCAATGAATGTCAAATTTCAAGACTCTATGCAAATTGATTCAATTCAGACTCAACTTGAAGATTCTAAACCTACTCCAGACTCTACTAAGTCTAAATCTCCAGAAGCAACTCAGACTTCAAAAGACCAGCAACAAATGATTGTCGAAGATTCAAATGAGGAAAAAGATCAACAGTCTGACAAATCAAACAGCAACTGGAAGCATAAATCTAGTCATCCCAAAGATCTCATTATTGGCGATATTAATGAAGGAATTCGCACAAGATCCAAAAGGCGCGAAGAGTCTAGTCTTGTGGCTCTTATTTCGAAATAGAACCCAAGAGCATAGAAGAAGCTTTAACCGATGAAAGCTGGATTGAAGCTATGCAAGAAGAACTCAGGCAATTCAACATTAATGATGTCTGGGAATTGACTCCTAAACCAAAAGGTAAATCTATCATTGGGGCTAAATGGGTTTTCAGGAACAAGATGAACGAAGAAGGAAAGGTCATAAGAAACAAAGCAAGACTCGTAGCCAAGGGATATACGCAAGAAGAAGGGATAGATTATGATGAGACTTACGCTCCAGTAGCAAGGTTAGAAGCAATTAGATTATTACTTGCTTATGCTTGTTATAAGAATTTCAGGTTATTCCAAATGGACGTCAAAAGTGCTTTCCGAAATGGATTTATCCAAGAGGAAGTCTATGTGGAACAACAACCCGGTTTTGAGAACCCAAGAAAACCGACTCGTATTCGATGAAAAAGGCTTTATATGGATTAAAGCAAGCTCCTCGAGCTTGGTATGACAGACTAAGTAAGTTTTTAATTCAAAATGGCTTTGTCAAAGGTAAAGTAGATACTACTTTGTTTATCAAAAGAGAAAGCAAAAGCTTTCTACTTGTTCAAATTTATGTTGATGATATTATTTTTGGATCTTCTAATGAAAGTCTGTGCAAGAAATTCTCTAAGTCTATGTAAGATGAGTTTGAAATGAGCATGATGGGTGAACTAACCTTCTTTCTCGGGCTTCAAGTGAAACAACTGAAGAAAGGAACTTTTATTCATCAAGAAAAATATGCCAAAGAACTTGTCAAAAAGTTTGGGCAGGAGAATTGCAAAAAGACTGACATACCAATGTCAAGTTCCTTGAAGATAGACAAAGATGAAGAAGGGAAGAAAGTTGATCAGAAGCTATACAGGAGTATCATTGGCTCACTTCTTTATCTTGCGTTTCTAGACCCGACATTTTGTTTAGCGTTTGCATTTGTGCCAGATTTCAATCAGACCCTAAAGAATCTCATCTAAGTGCTGCAAAGCGTATTATCAAATACATTGCCTCAACTTCAAAAATAGGTCTCTGGTATCCTAAAGAATGAGACTTTACTCTTCTTGGATACTCTGACGCAGACCTAGGCGGATGCAGAATTGATAGAAAGAGTACCTCGGGCACCTGTCAACTACTTGGAAGCAGGACAGTGTCTTGTTTTTCAAGGAAGCAAAGTATAGTAGCTCTTTCTACAGCAGAAGCAGAGTATGTAGCTCTTAGAAGTTGTTGCTCACAAATTTTGTGGATAAAACAACAGCTAAGAGACTTTGGAATTGAAGATTCTTGTACTGAAATCAAATGTGACAACACCAGCGCAATCAATCTCACCAAGAATCCGATTCTTCACTCAAGAGCAAAACATATAGAGATTCGACATCACTTCATAAGAGATCATGTTCAAAATGGAGAAGTTACTATTCAATTTATCGATTCAAAGAATCAACTGGCAGATATTTTTACAAAGCCTTTGGAGAAAAATCAATTTGAAGTTATTCATTCCAGACTCAATAGCTTAAAGTCTGAAGAGGTTCAGACTCAGGTCTAAAAGTCTAAAAGACTCTCAAACTCAGGTCTAAAAGTCTGAAAGACTCTCAGACTCAGATGATCAAGATTCATGACTGTAAGTTTTGTTATTATCTCTCAAATCAAATCTTGAAAAGGTACAATCATCTAACCGAACTTGATTGTTTCTAATTCTGTGATTATTTGAATCTTTCCTTTCGAAAAAAAAGAAGTTTGTTTTAATAAAAAAGACAGTTGTCTAATATTTTGAAAATGCAGTTATTTTTTAAAAAGGCATCTTTATATTTTCTTATTACGGCGATTCGTATGCCTCGTTTTGACTGCTTTATATACTGGTGGTTCCTCTTCATTTTTTTTTCACAAAAACCCTAAGATAGCATCGTTCTTCCACTTCTATCTTCGTTTCTTGTTTATTCCTCGAAAAGTTGTCATCTTTCTTGGAAAACAAGCTTGGAATCTCTCAAAGACTGTGAGATATGTCGTCCCAAAGAAAGTCCTCAAGGATCGCGAACAGGGGACCACAGCAAATGCAAGAGGGGCCTACACACTTTGATCTCACCGAGGAAGAAGATTCTCCTAGACAAAAAGCCAGAGCCCACAACATTCTCGCAGCGTCCATCTCCTCCATCTAGTCCTCAGAATGCTGTACATCAAGAAGAGGAAGAAATCATCGAAGACGCAGATCCCGTAAGAACTCTTAAGCCCGCTTTTACCTACAAGCTTTATCGTGCTTTAAAGAAGAGTGGTACTCCGTTGAACTACATTGATGAATTTCTGAAGGATAAAGGGTTTAGAAATGAAACATTCTTTTTACGCACAATGGAACGATTGGGAATTGCCCCTGCTGGTTCAACGGATGAGGCATTGGCAAACATCCCAATTGATCCACGTGTTGGAGGGCTGAATCAACCAAATGGAAATGACGATGACAGGATGTACAGTGAGTTTAAACCAAGAATGGGCATTGCAGCAAAAATCCGAGCTAAAAGGACAGATTTATTTTGAACGGATGACCACAAGCAACTGTACTCTAAGTTGCTGAAGCGTGGGGTGATAAACCCTAGAAGTGTGGACTTTGATTTTCTTGACTCTGTGAATATCAATCTGCGGGAAAAATTCAATCTTCTTCAACTCGAACAGTTTTGTTCTGACACTACAGAAGGTCATGCTGAACTTACTGCTTATTTCTATTCGAATCTCAGTTTTTTGAATGCGAATAAATTCTCTTTTAGCGTTCGAGATCGGGACTATGTGGTTGACATGAATACACTGGCTGATGTGATTGGAGTGGAAAGAGGAAGATATCAACCCATCAAAGTGTCTATTGCTCGTGCAACGTTGGAGCTTGTTAAGGATAGAAAGACGGAAGAAAAATTTCTTATTCGAGATTGAATGCGTCCAACATTTTGCTTCGTAAGATTGTGATTAACTGTCTTAGACCAAAGTCAACTTCAAAGACAGATGTTTCAAACTCGGAGGCAAAATTGATGTATGCCATCAATGCTGGCAAAAAGTTCTCTCTTCCACACACTATCATGTTCCACATGTACAGAGCAGTGGTGAAAGACAAGGGTCAACTTCCGTATGCAGCTCTTGTGACCAAATTATTCAGACATTTGAACGTTCAGCCTCCCCGGATTTTCTGTGTTCGAACGTGCGATCACATGGTGGTGGGACTGAGAATGGTCACTAAAATGCGTCTGAAGGAACTCAACAAGGCATTGGAGAAATTCAAGGAGAAAACTCCTATCAAGACTCATCTTTTATCTTTGGTTGCAAAGAGGAAAGGGAAGGAGCCCATGGTTGCTCCTTCAAGGAAAAGAAGAGCTCTCATCATTGAGGATGAAGAGGATGAGGATGATATCACTATTTCTGCATTGGCTTTGAAGAATTTGAGTCGTCTTGTTCCAAGTTTAACTGAGCAACAAGAAAAAGACACTATTGAGACAGAGCAGAGATCTGAAGAAAGAGAAGAATTGGAAGCAGAGGAGAAAGAAGCAGAGGAGAGAGATGCAGAGGAGGAGAGAATTCAGGAAGAAGAAGAAAGAGAGAGAGAGGAAACAGAGCAGGATGAATACTTTTCTCCAACTGAAGGCATGGAAACAGGGGGAGATCCTGAGAAAAGAGGAACGTCCTCATTCCCTGTCACCAGTGAAGGAATAAGTCGTTCTCCAGCCAATCCAGAGGACATCTATGCTTCTCAATTTCTTGAGGAGGAACATGACAATTTCATCGCCCAATCTGCGTGACCATGCTGATCTGCCTTCATCTGCACATACTCCATCTGATCGTGCAGAAGCCAGTACTCAGACTGATAATTCGGCAGACTTTCGCAGAATTCTTGATGTTCTCCTGGAGATGCGAGGTCAAATATATGCTCTGGGATGCGAAGTACAGAACTTGCAAAAAGCAAGACAAACCTCTTCATTTTCTTTGCATGATCAAATTCAAGCCCTTGCTCGTCAAGTTCAATTAAATGCTAAGGGTGAAGATGTGGTGCAACTGAAGGAGGATTTGAAAAAGCTGGAAGGGATTGTCCAGTCAATGGGAGATTTCCAGCTTGTTCGTGTTCCCAAGCAATCTTAATTTTTTATTCTCTTTTCATCTCTACCTTTTTTAATGATGACAAAAAGGGGGAGAGATGTGGTGCAGATTTGTTGTTCGACTTGTCTTTTGTGTTTGGTTGTTTGGTTTTGGACTGGTTTTGGATTTGACTGCTTGAACATTTGTTTGTCTTAAATAATATTGTTATCTCATGGCTTTGTTCATTTACAAGACTAACCTATCTTCTGTGGATGCAGATTTTAGTGTTATTACTAAGCCTCTTATTTTTGTGAGATATCCATATTTGTCTAAGTAATGTTTTGCAGGTCAAAGATATCCAAATCTGCATGAAAGTTTTGTCACCATCAAAAAGGGGGAGATTGTTGGAGAAATCGTCCTTGAGTATTTTGAAGCTGACAAAACATTTCCATCAGTCTAGTCTGAAGACTTGTAGACTCTTCCATCAAAGTCTGAAGACCTCCGGATTGCCAAACTCAAGACTCAGAGTCTATCGCCAGACTCAAGACTCAGAGTCTATCGCCAGACTCAAGACTCAAAGTCTATCTCATTGACCGTCTCTAGACCGTCAATGAAGGCTTATCCAGAACTGGATGTTTCATTAAGGATTTGACCTTATCGACTGGAGAAAATCTCTTGGCTGGATATAGCATGTCGGAATCCTTTATTCAAATCAAGATTGATTCAGGGATGATTGGATCCGATGATTGACGAAGTATACTTGGAAGGTTCTACTTATGGAAACCAAGATTTTGATTGTATGGGCAAGCAGGATTGATGGGCTATCGTCATGTTCCTTAAATAGCTCGAAGATCTTTCTAATTGATTATGTCCAACGGGTAGATTAGAATAATTCCTTTGGTAAGTGCCAACGGGTATGATGGCATAAAGGAGTATATAAGGAAGACGTTCTAGTTGTTCAAGTGAGTGCGCGATAGAAGAATTCCAAAGTCTGAAGCTCCTTGTTCCTAGTCAATTAAACTGTTGAGCAAAATCTTATACACAAAAGAGAGTCTATATCTTTGAGAGACCTTGAGGAAGTGTAGTAGAGTCTTTACTCTGTGGAATCAAGGAAGAGTATTTTTGTAACAACTCTTTTGTTCATAGTGAAATCCAGCCGGTGGGCTGTCAGTGCGGAAGAGTGGACGTAGGCTTGGAATAAGCCGAACCACTATAATCTCTGTGTTCGTATTCTCTTCCCTACTCTCTTTTACTTTGATCGAATCTTGTTAAGAGAAAAACTATCATCTCTTTATCTATTATTCAATGTTGCACACTTATCTCGAAAATATTGTTTTTATACCTATTCACCCCCCTCTAGGTGCTTATACTAGCTCTATCAAGAAGGAGAGGGAAAGAGAGAAGCATAGGCCAAGAAGTCAAGGGAAAAATATCTAAATCATTATTGCTTAGCCCTAAAGTCTTCATGTTTATCCTCTTTGTCCCCAATTGCTTTCTTGAATATAATTTCCCCCAATTAACTATTTTTGGGTAGCAAAATAGGCCATCACTTCTCCCATCCGAATTTCACTTATTTTTCCGAATTGTCCGAAATCGATTTTTTCGCAAAATCCCGGACTCGACGGAATTTCTCCGAAAGATGAGACGACGTCCTATAAATGAACTGTGACACGCTCGAACATTCGATTCTTGAAACCGAGTTCAATTCGTGGTTAAAATCAATCGGATGCGATTTTAGTCCAATCTAACCCACCGGGTAGCTTTTAGGGATTTTACTGCGATTATATCCCTTAATGGCTTCATCTAATAGGTTAGCTAACTCGTGAGTGATCATCTCAGAGAAAAAGGACCATAGACGCATTGGTGAAAAGCCCATTTCATTTTATCGAGACGGGGTCGAAATTCAGGATGTCATAAAGGCGATAACCGACAAAGCCGCCTTGGCTTGGGCGAGGGTCGACTTGGGCAAGGCTGGCCCTCGCCGAGGCTCACCTTCGCTCAGCCAAGCCTCGCCTATGGCGGGCGAGGCTAGCTTGCTGACCATGGCCAGTGACCAGCCACTGGCCACTAGTAAAAGGAAAAGAAGAAAGAAAAAAAGAAAAAATAATAAAAATTCAATCAATATTAAAATATTATTTAAAATTTTCCATGTTGGCGTTGGCGGTCATACGTAGAGGTGTGCAAAAGAACCAAGAATCGCTCGAACTGCTCGGAACCAAACCATACTAAACCGAAATCGATGGTTCCCAAGAGAACCGATCTGGTTCTCGGTTCTAATTTTTGGAACCAATGGGTATTGGTTCGGTTCCCGATTATAAGTGTGGAACCGCCCACCACCCATATGGACCGAACCAGTAATATATAAATATATAAATTTAATTTTTAAGAAAAATTTCCTACCAAAAAATTTAAGAAAAATGAAAACACCGAAATCCTTAATTTAAGGCTCAACTCCCATTAAATGAGTGCTCATCTCATCTCACTCTCACTTCTCATGGCCTCAGTTTTGAAGCTCAATGCCCATTGACTCATGTTATTGACTCTCAACTTTTAATATGAGTCCAATCTTTTTACTAATCTTGTAATTAAGAATAGGGAAGTTCTTTATTTTTTGCTTTACTTTGGCTTGTTGAAAAATGTTGCACTAAGTGCATGAAGCTTGGTGGGATTGGTTCCATGGACCCACCTGGGAACTGGACGGTCTGGTTCTCGGGTGGGTCCATGGAACCAACAAGTGGTTCTTGGTTCCAATTTTTTGGAACAGGTGCTTAATAGGCGGTTCCTGGTTCTAAGATGAGAACTATCTACCTAGGCCATGCTCATTCCTAGTCTTACATAGCATCGTCGGCGTCCATGTCAGCGATTTCTTGCCAAAATTGGCTAGTGGACTCAATTGGCAAGAAGTGAAAAGACTCAAGATTAAATTGACAAAATTAAAAAGTTTAGGACTAAATTAGCAAAAGTGCAAAAGGTTTAGGACTTTTTAGACATTTTTCCCTTAGAATTTCCAGTAAGTGTAAAATTGAAATCTTTGGGACACCATAGTCGTAACTTAGGATATGTTTGGACTCTCGATCTTACACCTAAGCACAAATTATCACATCAACAACACTTCTCAAGATATTACAATTTCAGTATGGGCAATAAGACAATTGACAAATGTAAAGCTTTCTCTATAGTTGGATTTTTGCACTATGGATCTCTCTTTCTCCAGCCTCTTGTTGATCTCATTTTATACTCCTCAGCATCCAATCTACCCGTTGGACAATCTTCACGAGGGTTATTCTTCAAGTTGACCATTGGACGATTTTCGAGCAATTCAATTTAGCCATTGAAGTCAATCAATTGGAGTCCCGTATATTTTGTCGCTCATACAATAAAATCTTTGATTTCCAAAAATAGAGTTGCTCAATTATGAAAAGTAACATGTCTTTATGATGATTATCAATCAACCAAAATATTACATATAATTGATTTCTTCTGCGTAGATAATTTTTGAGATTGATGATCAATCACTTTCTTCCAAAATATGAATCCATACCTAATCATAAGCTGTCAAAAGGTGAGATAACTTGTCTCAGAATGTTATCCTCAAAGCACGTAACGAGGCTATTATCCTTATATTAGCAATTCTTGGTTATATCTGGCTTTTCGGTTATATCAAACTTCCACTTATATGAGGCTTCTAGTGGTAACAAACTTCGATTATATTGCATCTCGTTAGGTACTTTGAGTATGATGGTGGTGTAGATCTTGTAAAATATTCACCCCGGTACCTCTAAATCTTTTTGAACTGCCTATTCTTCTAGACTTGTTCACATAAGTTGTTCGAACTATTTCGAATCTTTTCACTTTGCACATCTAAGTTCCTTTTACATCAACATTACTCAAGGCATAAACAACAGGTGCATATATTAAGCTCGTAAGGAATCACGGATTGTTTTGTCAACTTCAAAAAATAATAGGAGGTTTTCTCGATAGAAACTACCCTTTGATCCTTTTACATAAACACAATAGACCTCTTTTATTAAATTCATATGATTATGAAATATTTAACATTAGATTGTTTTCACAACAAATAGCCTATAATAATTCTATATTGAGAAGGTTATGTTCTGAGATGTCACATGGAAAGATCAAGGTTCCAATACACATGTTCCTGCACATACTAAAGTCACATACTTCCCAATTTTGGATAGAGATGTTTTGCCAAGCACGGCTTGGCTTGAGCAATTAGTGGCTCGGCGAGGGACAAGTCATCCTTTGACTCCTTAAGATTGATGCTCGAATCATTAGCGAGTGGACTCCAGTTAAAACCCTGGATTAGCCTAGCAAGAAGCATCACTGTCATCGTTGTCCCAAGCTGCGTGGCAATGCACCCGCGTCGGCCCATGCTGAAGGAAATGAATCGCAGGTCGGGCTCTGCGAGCACGACTTGCTCGGTGTCACTTGTGATATGCCGCTCAGGCTTGAACTTGAGGGGTTCGTCCCACACTTTAGGGTTTCTGCCAAGACCCATCCGGCTAATGAGGATGTGGCTTCCCTTGGGGATACGGTAGCCGGCCATGACAGCGTCTGACAGGGCGACGTGCGGGACATTGAAGGGTGCGATTGGGTGGAGCCTAAAGGCCTCCCTAGCACATGCTTTGATGTAGTTGAGCTGGGGGATATCGGACTCTTGGACTAATCTCTCCTTTCCCACAATCCTATCTACTTCTTCTTTGGCTTTCTTAAGGAGTTCAGGCCGATTTATCATCTCCGCCATTGCCCATTCCACTGCATTTGATGGATTGTCCACCGCGGCCATCATAATTTCCTACACATGTCAAGATGCACAAAAACATCTGCATCTTAAGTTAACTTGAAATCTAATTTATAACCACAATATGCAAATAAAACTAAAGTTAAATATGTAGGGATTATAGGAAAATCTTCCTAAGGATCTTTTGGGACAGTTTTAACGACACTGACTTTAGGACGCCAAGATATTGAATTCATACCTTATAGGTAATTTTATATATAGAGAGGTAAGTCTTTCTTTAGGATTTTTTGGGGGTTGACTTCACACATTATAGGTAATTTTGTATATAGGGAGGGAAGTCTTTCTTTAGGATTTTTTGGGGGCAGTTGTAAGGCTCTATTCGTACAATTTTAGTGACAAAGTCGTCTTAACCAAATATATAACCTCCTATAGTTTGCTAAGAAAGAATAATTTTCTCACCGTAGCCTGTGCTTTGACTTCATGAGGCGTTAGCAATGGCTTCCCTTGTGAGTCTTTAAGCATAACAAGAACATCCAACAAGTCTTGAGGCTCTGTTCTATTGCTCTGCGAACTCGAATCGCCCCTCCGTCGTTTGATTCTCTCGTTTATTATGGGCTCATGCAACCTCTGAAAAGTCCTCATGCAATCTTTCACTACCTTCTCATGCCCATCAAGGTCAAGCCCCACCAAGAATGGGAAGTAATCCGAAACACAAAATGCATAGAGATAATTTAGCGCATTGAATAGTGCGTCCACATGTTGTTCTTCATCAATGGTTGGTCCTCCATCTTTCCTTCCTTTGCCAAAATACCTCTTGTTGAACACCAACCTTCTTATCATATTCCCACAGTAGTGCCTTGTTGTATGCCTCAAGTTCACCTGCCCTAGGCTTTTGCATTGGTTGAAGACATGCTTCATTAGGTTGTCGGCCTCCTCGGCCCTCTTGTCATGGAGCCACTTGTGTCGCGCCGGGCATATTATCTCTGACGTCAAGACCCGCCTCATCTTCTTCCACTGCTCCCCATAGGGAGAGATGACGGCTGTCACGTAGCCACCACTGAACGCTCGTGCCGCCATCGAGACAGGCCTCGACGCGAACGTGGCATCTTGCTTCTTGAGGAACTCCTGGGCGATCTTAGGGTCGGTTACGGGAATGACGTGCGTATTCCCTATGCGGAAGCATGCGATGCCGGTGTCCATCTCCTCCATCCAACGAAGGATCCACCGGGCTGTGGGCTTGTTCCAGACCATGTCTGGGGCGCAGCCAACCACTGGCCACGGGGCGGACCCTGGAGGGAGTGGGAGCGGGTCGGATTTTTCTTCGCCGCTTTTGCAGCAAAATTGTTTGATCATATTGCATAAGATGACTAATGCCATGAGAAGTAGGGCATAGGTCAAGGTGGCAAAACTTGTCATCATGGCGGCAGTCAGAGTACCGTCAACACGCTGGCTAGTCTTGGCCTATGGGGGTTTATAAGAGTAGGATTTCGGGAAAACGAAGAAGATATGATAGGTGTGCACGAACATTCACATTTATATAGATGTGGCTTTATGGGGAGGCTAAAATCGACCACTCAATTGCTGGCAATTTGGGAGTTTGACTTTCTGTTTTCAGCATGCTACTTGCACAAATATGCTCATCTTGTCCTTCTTTAGCTTTGGAACTTTGGTGATCTATATGAATCCGTTCCCTAGAAGTGGATAACGTAGTGCTAACTTCACATCAACATGGCCATGTGGTGTCACCAATTTAATAAGCCATCTCAACTTGATTGGTTGGTGACACTGCACATGTATGTCGCAAATTCTTTTTTCCATACTAATTCAACTCTCTTTACATGTACTTTAGAAAAGTAGAAGAAATCTACGAACGGTCTAAACACCAATGAAAGAACGAGTATGAATGTGGAGTTGTAATTAAGTGCGACCGGTTTTAATGTAGCGCCCTAATTAAAGTCATTTCTTTGCTCGATCACTCCATCAAATAGAACGAGTTGATATTATGAGAACTTGTTATTTGTCGTAAAAACAAGAGAAAGGGTTGACGGGGAGGAAAGAAAAGAAAACTGATTAACAGCGCACGCCATGAGCTCACGCCAGCTTCCATTGATTTAACGTCATATAAATCTGGTAGTTAAGTGTCTGCGCTATAGCTAATTATATTAGGTCGACAGTTATCTCAACCCCCTTCTATTTCATTACACGCTCAAAGGTGAGAGTTTACTTCTTAATTTAAAACGTTACTTGCACGAACATGCTTCTTTATCTTTCCATTAGCGTTTTCATTCCATGCTCAATGATTTCATACTATTTAATGATGTAATAGGAAAAATAAGAATAAAAAAATAAACGAATTCGCACGACGGTGGCGACAATGCTTCACAGCTAATTATATTAGGTCGATAGTTATCCAGACCCCCTTCTATTTCATTACACGCTCAAAGGTGAGAGTTTACTTCCTGTTTTAAAACGTTAATTGCACGAACATGCTTCTCTATCTTTCCATTAATGTTTTCATACACGCTCAATGATTTCATAATATTTTACTGATGTAATGGAAAGTATAATAAGGAAAAAGAAAAGGATTCGCACAGCGTGGCGACAAAACTAGAGTCGTCAGGGTCTAACTCACACAAGCTAACACACATTGTATGATTCCATATGATGACGAAGTTCTTGCGACGTAAGACATCGCATAAAGCTAATGCCTGTAAGTTTAGTGGAAGGACGGTTTACCTAACGAAGCATCCAATGAGAATAATGCTTGGATAACCCCATTGACATCTTCCTGCTTCAGCATCGACCCGCTTCTCTAAACCGGCAGAAACCCCTTCATTTGATTTTATATGAGTGACCCGTCCTGAAAGATATGGCTACGTCTAACATGTATGGACAAAGGGCTGCTTTGTCGATCAAGGGTATAAATAAAGTGCTAACATAAACAAAAACAGTAGGCGTGAGTGATGACATCAATGGCTCGGCAAAACTCAGGCCCTAGATTCGTCTCTCCATTGAGGAAGAAGACAACGATCTCATCAGTGCATGATTTCAGCTCCACCAGTGTGTTCCGATGCTCGACCACTCCGCCGTTGGCTTGGACGGCCTTGAGCCATGTCACCAAACTAAGGCCCGGCTTGCAGCAATTGACGGGAGCTTTCATTTCACTAGCGGTGGCTCCATTAGCTGCTACATTGACTAGGGGCTAGGAAGTGAAGCAAGCAATATTTCAAGGCTATAATTACAAATCGGATTTGTTATAACAAAAGATGAAAACACGTTGCAGGGATAATGCATTGGTGAGAGAACGAAAGGACTATTGTATTCATGCCTGAATAGTTCTAATTTGAAGTCACATATAGTTATTAGGAATTTGGGTGATATGAGAGGTTTTCGTGACTAGTTACATGTGCATGCTAGGAGTTGTTAGAATATCTAAATATTAATCAAGCCCTCATCTAACAATTTAAACTTTTATAAAGTAAATTGTGGTCCTACAAAATTTTAAATGATATCAGAGCAATAAGTCCTAAGCTCGAATTTTTTCAAACCGCTTACTCGTCATTATATCTTTCCAAGCTTTGTCCTAGACCAAAGTTCAGTTTAAGTATCGGTCATCCCTAAAAAATCACATTAGTATTGCTAGCAATTCCTTTTATGTACACTTCTTGATAATATTATTCAAATACGCATTTTTATTGTTGGACATGGTAAAGCAAGGACCAGTTATATCCAAGCAAAAGCAAAAGTGTCACGATCCGAAAAACCGATCCATGAAGACATGGCAATGCTAGAAAAAGCACGAGGGATGCGAGATGGACGGGATAATCGAATCACCACAATAGTGTCAGAGAATTTGGGTGAGGAACATATTGATAAGAGGAATGATACATGGAAGATGTTCGAAGATATGAGTTTGGTCATCTGTGTACAAACTAGTCAAAAGTTAATATTGCCCTCTCCATGAGAGTCACGGGTTGAATCGAGACTCATTCTTTGATTGGGAACGAGATGCTTTATTTAAAAGGAGACGTAGTGCGGTCCGGCACTCAATAAAGTATTCCACCACATGATCCATGTGAACAATACCTTGAAGGGAGGACTGGCCCAATGAATGGACTTGCCTGGTTCTGGACGGTCACATGGCTGAGGTCAATCGGCCAGGAACGCGACAAAGGGCCATTGAGAGCCTTCTCGATGCTCAACAACCATAGGATACAAAAAGTCAAGATTGCCTAGCCAATGTTTAATCTATTCACATGTGAAACTTAAAATAATTATTTCGGCGGGAAAACGTCATGGACTGCCATAGGGGATTATTGAGCAGTGCGTATTAGCTATAATAAAGAGAAAACCAGACCTTTGTCTGATTAATTTTCTTCTCTCGTGTACGATTAAGGTTCGAGATTGCTTTGGCCCCCAAGATCAAGATTCTCCAGCGCTTCTGGGCATTCTCTAAGAGGTATATTGAACCATTTATCTCTTGGTTTCCTTTATTCGAGTATTCTGCTGGAGACTCTTTGCAAAGAATTCAGTGATTGTCTGCTCTATCCGTGCGGATTCTGAGTGAGATGATGCCATATTTGAAATCGCACGGTTAAAATTGCCGAATAAATCCTCCTAAAAAAGAACAGAACATCCTACGCTCCAGCAAAGACCCTGAATTTAAAAGACATCATGTACGCATCAGACTAGAGAACCAGCAATTGGATGATTCATACGATGGAAAAAACAAAGGATTTCCAAAAGTGTGGCGACAAAACTAAATTCGTCAGGGTCCAACCATCACAACCCTCCTCACATCGTATGATTCCATATGATGACGAAGCTCTTGCAATGTAAGACATCACATAAAGTATGCCCGTATGTTTCGTGGAAAAAGGGTTTACCTAAACGAAACACTTGACAGCAGTATTTCTTGGATAAGCCTTTGACCTTTTCCTGGTTCCGTATCGATCCGTTTCTGTAAATCTAGAGAAAACCCTCCACTTAGATTTGATCTGATTGACCCATTATGGATATATGATTTTTGTTTCTAAAGGTATAGATAAGAATAATGCGAAAAATAAAATTGTAAAATTTGTGTATATTTAGATATTTTATATTGAAGAGTACATGAGCCTATTTATAGATTTTATTGTATAACTTTAAAATAATTGAATATTACAATATCATTTAAAATCAGTTAGAAACAATTAAGGAAGATAATACACAGTCATGAGAGATATATGAAATCAAGGGAATATTTCCCTCAAACTTAAGGTGAAATAGAAGAAGTCAACTGTGATTTGGAGAAAGGATCTTAAAAATACCCAGGTGGTTGTGTATTACTACAAAAATCAGCAATTTGGTCAACAGATAATGAGGAAATGAGTCGTACATGTTGGAGAAACATCTCAAAGAATTTTGAGGATCCCAAAACTTTCCTTAATATAATGTTAACTATAATATTTGCATATGTTCATGATAATTATAAAAGATAGAAGTGATATTCAGAAAGGAAAAAGATCACAAATATGTTCTAATTGTAAACCATACCAGCGGACTTAAAGATTAGCTAAAAATAATATTCGTGTTAATGTTGGAGATATCATGTCATCGGTGATATTGGAGTAACGGCCATTTAGATGATTGTTGCAAAAGTCCAATATAGTCGTTGCCGTATGGATATGCACACCAGAGGAACCAAAAAAGTCAGAGTACCAAAAACAGGCTTTTTGACAGACATGTCAGAGCCATGAGAGAAGGGACAATAGCAAAAGCTATTTTCTGCTAGCTTGGAAATGTTCAGGAATAAAGACTGTACAGGCAGTTTTATATTTAGACATCAGCACTAATAAATCTTAAACGACTCTTTCCTTCTTTAAGACATCTCTAACAGGAAGATTAAAGCTCAAAAACCAAATGTTAGACAAGCAATACATAGAATCCAAAGCTGAAAGCTGTGTTCTTAGTGAAAAGTGTTTGTTTGTCTTACGATCTTCACTGTAGTGTTCTTGCTAGCTTGTGACTATGAGAAAGATCAAGTATACAGAGTGATAGCAATACCTGATTCCTCATAGTGTGATCTATCATGTGATAAGATTGGTGTTTACTTATTGTAATTTGTCTAACATATTATTAGTACAGTCCAACTCAATTTGTAGCTGTTAGAGTGGACAATGGACGTAGGCATAAGAGTAAATCCGAACCACTATATATTGTTGTGTGCTCTTATTTCTCTCACTCTTATTTGCACAATATTTAAAATATCTGCTTGACTTGATCTTTGCATAGTAGCTGCCAATTTCCACAAAACTATCAAAGTATTTCAAAACAATTTATTCACCCCCTCTAGATTGCATCGTTAATGCCAACAATATAGTGCCATGACGCATATGGTACCAAATCGAATGACTTTGTTTTTCAATGTATATGGTCAAAATGTCATTATGTGCTATTTAAATGGCACTCCTATTGTCACAATAAATAATGGTTCCTCCACTATGACAATGGTTAATCTATTCACGTGCGACACTGAAAATACTTACTTTGGTGGAAAAATGTCGTCGAACGCCAAAGAGGATTTTTGAGCATTACGTATTTGCTATATTAAATAGAAAACCATACCTTTGTCTGATTGATTTTCTTGTTTCGTGCGCGATTATGGTACAACATTAACAACCACAGGTTCAAGATTGCTTTGGCCCCCAAGATTGAGATTCTCTAACGCTTCTGGGCATTCTCTAAGAGCTATATTGAACCATTTCTCTTGGTTTCCTTGATTCGAGTATTCTGTGGAGACTCTTTGCAAAGAATTCGGTGATTATCTAGAGGGTGCATGACAACCATTCTACTCTAGAAATAATTTCTTGAACATAAATAGATTTTTCTATTTCTATTTCTAGAAGAGTTTCTAAGCAAAAATAACCGTTTAATAACGATACAAAATTTCTACTCTAAAAATATAAATTCGTTTGATAATGACACAAAATTTCTTCCTTTTTGGGTCGCCGGCCGGCGGCAACCGGCGACTAGTGGCGGCGATGATCGAGGACCGCGCGGGCGGCCGGCGACCGGCGGTGACCGACGACCACGCAGGCGGCCGACTGCAACAGGCAGCCGGCGGCGGCGGCGGCGACGAGCGGCGACAACGGTAACGGGCGGGCGGCGCGCGCGGCAACGGCGGCGATAACGGCGCGGCGGCCAGCGGCGCGGCGGTGGGGGGCGGCGGCGGCGGCGGCTAACGGCGACGGCGATGCGGCGGCGAGAAGCGCGACGGGCGGGCGACGGGCGGCGATGGCGACGGGCGGCGGCCAGCGGCGACAGGCGGCAGCCGATGGCAAGTGGCGGCGGGCGGCAACTAGCGGAGGAGGAGGAGGAGGCAAGACGTCGTAGAGGAGATGAGAGTTACTGAAATTAGGGTTTGTGGGAGAAATTATTTCTGATTTCTCTTTCAGAAATAGAGAAGTGGATTTTTTTTACTCTTGATTTCTCTTCCAAACCTATTTCTGGAATAGATTTCTATTCCAGAAATAGAAAAATGGATTAGATTTATCAAACGGATTTCTCTTCTAGAAACAGGTTTGGAACAAAAAAACTATTTCTGAAACAGAAATTTTGGGTTATCATGCACCCCTACTCTATCCGCGTGGATTCTGAGTGAGATGATGCCATATTTGAAATCGCATGGTTAAAATTGCCGAAAAATCCTCCCCAAAAAGAACAGAACATCCTACACTCCAGCAAAGACCCCGAATTTAAAAGACATCATGTACGTCTCAGACTAGAGAACTAGCAATTGGATGATGCATATGATGGAAAAAACAAAGGATTTCTACGAGTGTGGCGACAAAACTAAATTCGTCGGGGTCCAACCATCACAACCCAACTCACATCGTATGATTCCATACGATGACGAAGCTCTTAAGACATCACATAAAGCTATGCCCGCAAGTTTCGTGGAAAAAGGGTTTACCTAAACGAAACATTTAACAACAGTAATGCTTGGATAAGACTTTGATCTTTTCCTGGTTCCGTATCGATCTGCTTCTGTAAACCTAGAGAAAGCCCTCCATATGATTTGATCTGATTGACCCAAATCATGAATTTGTTCCGAAAGATATAAATAAGTATATAATACAGAAAATAAATTTATAAAATTTCTTCATATTTTGATACTTCATATTGAAAAGTACATGAGCCTATTTATAAGCTTTACTGGATGACTATCTAAAGTAACATAACAATATTAATTACAATCAATTAAGATCAACTAAGGAAGTAATACACAATACTAAGAGATATACGAAACAAGGCATTATCTCTACCTTCTCCTTGAAACTCAAGGTGACTTAGAAAAAGTCAACTGTTGTTCAAAGAAAAGATCTTGAAAAAACCCAGGTGGATGTGTTTTAGTGAAAATACCAATAGTCTAGTCAATAGATGAAGCGGGGACGAATCGTAGAATGCACTAACACACATGGTACCAAATGAAATGACAATTGATTTTAATGTGGTTAGAGCGTTTATGGAAAACATCATTGTGTGTTATTTGGATAGCACTTGAGTTGTCGAAGTAAAAGACGGTTCCTCCATTATGAATGACTTACAAGTCTTTTAATAACCATTGCAACCATAATAATTTTGATGTCGTATCAGTCATGAGCATGATATTTTGCTTTCGAACTAGAGCGAGCAGTTGTGTCATCTTTCTTTACCATGCCTTGAAATAAGAGAGTTACCTAGGAAAAAGCAATAGCCCGTAGTGGAGCACTAATCTTGGGAGTCACCAGCCAATCAACATCAAAATAAGTTGTCATCTTTAAGGTAGAATGAGTGAAAAAGTGAAAACCATGAAATAAATTACCGCTGTTATGATAAAGAATCCGAAGGACTATGGAAAAATGGGTTAGTCATGGCTTTGTCATGAACTAATTGAGAACATGAACAACATACAGAATGTAAAAAGATGAGTAATAGTGAGACATATAAGAGTATCCATCCACCAACTGTTGATAGGTTGTAAGGTTCAAAAGAGGAGTCCTATCTTTGGCATTGATCTCATAAGAGCGAGAGCAATGTTATTGTCAATGAGCCATACTCAAGAAATAAGATTAGTGGCGCATTTCATTAAAAAAAATAATAATAACTAGAGGAATTTGAAGTAATCTCCAAGCTAAAAAAAGTAGTTGAATCACCCAAGATCTTTCATTTTAAATTGTTAACT
Source organism: Eucalyptus guilfoylei (assembly GCA_016097605.1). Taxonomy (NCBI): domain Eukaryota; kingdom Viridiplantae; phylum Streptophyta; class Magnoliopsida; order Myrtales; family Myrtaceae; genus Eucalyptus; species Eucalyptus guilfoylei. The sequence goes on along the minus strand of CM027867.1, from coordinate 56,916,886 downwards.
AGGAAATTGTGAGAGTTTTGAAATGTCAGTATGATCATCTCTAGTAATAATCATGCCATCCACATACAAGAGCAACATAATAAATCCACAAGATGTGTGTCGATGGTCATAAGGACTAGAGTAGAGATTCCATGCTTAAGCTAAACTTGGAATACCATGCACGAGAAGCCTGTTTCAGGCTATATAATGCTCGACGTAATTGACATGCTTGGCCGAGAGGATGAGTGTATTCAAGGGAAGGCACCACACAAACTTCCTCAATGAGTTAGGAATGCATATTTTACATCAGTCTACAGTAGAGACCAACACTTAACCATGACAACGGCAAGAAGACTGCAAACAAAAGTATGGTGTGCAACAAGAGTAATAGTCTCTTCATAGTCAATTTTGTATTCTTGAGTAAAGCCTCTCGCTATTGGCTGAGCTTAGCTTGTAGCTATCCACAGTGCCATATGCCTTCATTTTAATCTTATACACCAATTTACAACCTATAACAAATTTATCATGAGGCAAATCAACTAAATCCCAATCATGAGATTTATCCCAAGCATGTATCTCATCTGTCGTTGCTTGTTGCCAAGAATTAGTACTAATTCCTCTATATGTGCAAGGTTCGTGAAAAGAAGCAATAGTATACTAAAAATGGATATTACGAAGTTGTACAGAAGAATGACTTATGCTGGTGGAACGATGAATAGGAGAAGAGGGAATGACCAGTGGTGGAGAATCCACATGTGATGCAAACATTTTAGGAGCTATCGAAGCAGTATCATCGGAGGTAATTGCATCAAGTTTAAAAGAAGACAACTCCAAAGATGGAGATTCAAAAGTAGAGTTAACTATATCATTTTCAGGGAATAAATACAATAAAGGATCGGTGAAGATGCAAATCGTAGGAGAAGATTCGAAAGGATGAAAATATGATAATGTCTTGTGTTCCCAAATGGTGACATGACGAGACACCTAGAAACAATTAGGGTCAAGATCCCAACTTCTATACCCTTTGTACTTAATGCCATACATAAGGAAGCAACATAGACGAGCACGAGATTCAAACATTGTGCATTCGGTTGGATGAAGAGGCAGAAAAGCAGCACTACCCAAGACTCAAAGAAGATTGTAATTATGAAGGGAAAATGTCACAAATGGTCCCTATACTATTACTTAATGTGCAATTTGGTCCATGAACTTTCGATCGACTCAATTTAGTCCCTAAACTATTGATAAATGTCCGATTTGGTCCCTGAACTTTCGATCGGCTCAATTTGGTCTCTAAATTATTGATAAAAGGCTCAATTTGGTCCCTGAACTTTCGATCGGTTCAATTTGGTCCCTGAACTATTGATAAATGTCCGATTTAGTCCATCGTTACTGTTTTTCTTTTTTCTTTTTTTGCTTCTTCTCTCTTCCCTCCGTCGAGAAGCTAGTGTTCGGCGAGGCGAGCCGGCGAAGGGAAGAGAGAAGAAGCAAAAAAGAAAAAAAAATAGTAACGAATGACTAAATCGGACATTTATCAATAGTTCAGGGACTAAATTGAGCCGATCGAAAATTCATGGACCAAATTGAGCATTTTATCAATAGTTTAGGGACCAAATTGAGCCGATCGAAAGTTTAGGGACCAAATCGGACATTTATTAATAGTTTAGGGACCAAATTGAGCCAATCGAAAGTTCAGGGACCAAATTGCACATTAAGTAATAGTATAAGGACCATTTGTGACATTTTCCCATTTATGAACACTACCATACAAGTCATAAGGAATACCAATTAACCAGTATTTGGAGTGCTAATTGTTGGGAGCGCATAGCAAAAGTCTAATATCTTCACCCGAAAAGATCACTAAGAGAAAGCCCAAGTCCAAGCTCATTAATATATCTAGTTAGACACATATTCACTCAAAAGTTTAAATTAATGAATAATGGGCCAATTAAAAAATACTAACTACTCCATACCGCATCAATTATTCGATATGGGATTTCTCTAGTATAACTCACTTACACGTGCATTCTAACAATCTTCTCCTTACGTGTGAGCTCATTGTCAGGTTCGCTCACTTTTAATTCAGGCACCCTTCTACATCAACTTTCTACGGGCCCACGATGTTACACCTAAACGCCCACCTACCCAAAAACTACAATATGGGCTCTAACACCACTTATTGGGAGCGCTCAAGTCTGAACCCGTTGACAAATCTAATTAGACTCATATTCACTCAAAAGCTTAAGTCAATGAGTTATGGATTAACTATGATATATTAATTGCTTTACACCATATTAAATCTCTTATGTGGGATTTCTTTAACATAACTCTCTTACATGTGTATCCTAACACTAATACGGAGAAAGTAACACTAAAAAGAAATTCAGGGCGTCGAAATGCCTTAAGAAATGACCAATCAACTTTTGGTCAACAATAAACAACGACTAACAATCAATACTAGTCATGGTCCATAGTCAACAATGACGTTGCAAGATGATGTCGGCAATCGCGCCTGGAGCGTCGATCATGTGTTTTGCACATGGGTGCGTAGATATCACACGTAGAAATTTCTCACGACACATGAGAGCACATGCGGCGGAGTTTCAAAAAGGCGTTTGGGTGGTTCGACTCATCAGAGGACAGTGAATCTGGTGGTGATATTGGATTTGCAAAATAACCAATGAGACGTGTTGGTGCATGGCAGCGCGTGTGGAGGCATCTGTTCAGGATGAAATTTTCGAATCTAACTCAAGTAAGGGTGGCGAGTCTGATGGCGGTGTCCATTTTCCAAAATAAATAATGGAAAAATCTTGGAACAAAAACTAAAGCTAACATGAGCGACCTGGTTGATGCGGTTAACATCATAAAGACCTCTGTGAAATGGACTCTATATGCGCTTCCTCAAATAATAATGACTTTGATATCCAGATGAGAATAATGCGGAAAATAAAATTATGAAATTTATGCATATTTCGATACTTCGTATTGAAGAGTACACAAATTTGTTTATAAGCTATTGTAGATGATTATCTAAAGTAGAAATATACTAAAATATCAATTACAATTAATCAGAATTAATCAAGGAAGAGAAAATGACAATCTTAAAAGATATACGAAATCAAGGGTATAAATAGAAGTGCCTAACATCAAGGCAGTAGTCGGGAGTAATGACAACGATGGCTCGGCAAAACTCAGACCCCTAAATTGGTCTCTCCATTGGGGAGGGAGAGAAGAGAACGATCCCGTTGGTACATTGTTTGAGCTCTACCGGCGGGGTCCAACACTCAGACCAGTCCACCCGCGGCTCGATGGCCTTGAGCCGAGGCCTAGCTTGTAGCAATTGACGGAAGCTTTTATTTCATGGGCCGCGGCTCGGTTTGCTTCTACATTTAGCTAGGGCTAGAAACAGAAGCTAGCCATATTTCAAGGCTATAATTGGAAAACCGAATTTGTAATAGCAAATAATGAAGAATATATGTATATATCATGCTTAGGTGAGGGAACGAAAGAGCTTTGCATTGCATGCCTTGAGTAGTTCTAATCTGATGTTATATATAATTATTATTCAACTTATATGCCAATGATAGACCGAGGAATTCAGAAGATACGAGAAGGCTTTTGTAACTAATTGTTATACGTGTGTATAAGTGTTATTATTACTCCTAATAATTCTTCCTCTTTATTCCTGCTTCTTCATAACATGCTACTATAATAGATAATGTGCGATCCAACCTAATTTTGATCCGTGAAGGCATGGGAGCAAGCTTTGCAACACCAGGAGAAGCATGGTGGATACAAGATGGAAGAGATGATTGAATTGGGGGTATGGTATTAGATAATTTGTGTTAGAAACCCTAATCATAAGGGGAATTTTATATGAAAGATGTTCGAAGGCGAGATCGGCCATCAGTTGCATGAATTAGTTGAGAGATGTCTTGCTCTCTTTATGATAGTCATAACAAGTCAAAATTGATTGTTGTTTTGAATTGAGACTTACTTTTTGCTCGAGACATGAGATACCTTAATTAGAGGTAAACATAGTATGTTCATTGTTCGGTTACGAAACTGGCCTAATGTATGGCACACAACGTTTATCTATTCAAATAAGAAACTTTCAAATAATTAAATTTTGGTGGGAAAATATTATTGAAAGCTATAGGGTATTGCCAAGCCATATATACACGTGATAATAAATAATACTATGATTAATATTTCCTTGGTCATGTGAAATTATTAGACTTTACTTAGACTAGTTAAGATGGGTCTTAAACTTATATATGACCTGTTTAAAACATAAATTAGTCACTCAATTTTGAAGTGCCTACCTTAAAAAGGTTTAAAATTTTAAAAGCTAAAATAAATGATTCTTAAATGGGTTAAGTTTATAACCAATTTTCAACCCACTAAGGTCACCCATACTATCTCTCCCTCTTCATCCTTACAAAATAATTTTAAAAAAATCAAAATTATTTTTAAATTTTTTATTTTTCCCATTTTTTCTTTCTTTTTTTTCTTTCCATCTTCCTTGGCCAGTGGCCAACCATAGCAATGGTGATGGCTAACCAAGCGAGGGACGAGCTTATAGGAGGCCGACGAAGCTCGAGCCCAATAGTCTAACGAGCCTTGAGCTCACTGGCCTTGGGCAAGCTTGAGCTCACCGATCTAGCTCGTTGGAATTGGACGAGCTCGAGCTCATTGGCTGTCACCATGGTCGGCGACCAATCGATAGACAAGGAAAAATAAAAAATAAAAGAAAAAATAATTAAAAATTAAAATTTTAAAAATAAAAATAATTAAAAGATTGATATTTTAAAATTAAAATAATGAAAAATATTAAAAGGAATGCACAAAGAAAAATCAAATTAGATTTTTCATACCAAATAATGAAAGTGTTTTAACTATAGAAGTCAGGTTGAATATGGCTAAAAAATTTACATGCATAAATGGGTTATAAATAGATGAATGGGTCAATTTGGATTAAATAATTTATGACCCAAATAATTTATGACCCAACCAAAACCGGACCTGGCCTGACCCACCAAAATCCTCAATAAAAAGGGATTTAGTTTTGTTGGATCTAGTTAAGATATAATTAATGCGAAAGTAAATTTTAAGTCGAGAAAAATTTTGATTTTGGTAATTACAACTGTCATTGTTATGCCAAATGCATAGGTTAATCACTAGCGAAGTCATCATTAATCGATAAGCACATAAAGAATAAAGCAATTAAACATAACGGGCTAGCCAACACAAAAAAAAACAAAAAAACAAAACAAAACAAAGGAAGAACAGATCAGGGCCGTGCCAGCGTGGCAATCCGCGTGCTTCGCCTGACCCGAAACACGCTCCGTCCATTTGGTCCCCAATCAACGGCTGCCATTTAATTCCCAAACCCTGCCCGCCAAATCCCCCGAAATTTTCATCGGACCCCCCAAAAATTTCAAACCTCTGTTCCTGTCCTATAAAATCCTCCACGAAACCCTCCAAAATCAGTTCAATCTCTTCAATCTCAGCTCTCCAATCACTCATCGAATTCCACTTCTCTCTCTATAGCAGCAGAAGCTCCGGAGAAATGGCGAGAACCAAGCAGACGGCGCGGAAGTCCACCGGTGGCAAGGCCCCGAGGAAGCAGCTCGCCACCAAGGCGGCGCGGAAGTCGGCCCCGGCCACCGGCGGTGTCAAGAAGCCGCACCGCTTCAGGCCCGGGACGGTGGCGCTGCGGGAGATACGCAAGTACCAGAAGAGCACGGAGCTGCTGATCCGGAAGCTGCCGTTCCAGCGGCTGGTGCGGGAGATCGCGCAGGACTTCAAGACGGACCTCCGGTTCCAGAGCAGCGCCGTCTCGGCTCTGCAGGAGGCGGCGGAGGCCTACCTGGTGGGGCTTTTCGAGGACACCAACCTGTGCGCCATCCACGCGAAGCGGGTCACCATCATGCCCAAGGACATCCAGCTCGCGAGGCGGATCCGGGGCGAGAGGGCTTGAAGGACGGCTGCTGCTCCTTAGGCCCTTTTTGTTACTATGGAGAGTACAGTAGGGAGAAAAAGAACGAAGCTCTAGGCGTTTTCTAGCTTTCCTTTCCTTTCCTTTGGGCTTTTCTTCTGATGTGATGTATTTTCATGGCGGTTAAGGAGATTGATAGGAATATGTTTCTGGGTTTCTTCTTCAAGCTTTCGAAGTTTGGTAGTAAAGATTGCTGTTTTTCTTCTTCTTGAATTTACAAGATTAAAAGGGACAGGGTGATTTGCAAGGCATGCAACCAATCCGTGCACTTCAAGAGCATGTCTCTTGCATTTTCTTCACCAGTTCATATAACCCGGCCCCCTTTCACCAACCTCCTCAAATTCGATCTATCGTTCGCCACCCATCGCAGCAATGAGGTCCAAAAAGACATGCCTTGCCGTCCTTATCACTGTTATCACCGATCCCGGTTTTGCTCTCTTCCCTAAGAGATCTTTCCCTTGATGCAGAGCTCTTTACCTGTCTGTCGAGTGGTCTTTCGCCCCTTTCTGTGTGGCACCTCGGTCGCCATCACCACCGGCACCACCACAAGCACCCTGATGATAACCAGAGGACGGTCTCCATCTGCGACAATTTCCCACCCGACATTCCCCCTCCGGAGACTAACACGACGGTGACCCTCTGTGTGGACCGGAACGGGTGCTGCAACTTCACCACGGTCCAAGCGGCTGTGGATGCGGTCGGCAACTTCAGTCAGAAAAGGACCGTGATCTGGATCAACAGCGGCTTTTACTAGCAAGAATAATTTGGTTAGCCGTTTAGCTTCCCTTTAGACAATGGTGATCGTAATCTGGTGAATTCATGTTTGTTCCGGCAGCGAGAAGGTGAATATCCTGAGGACGAGGCAATAAACTTGTGTATTGATGTCTTGGTAGCTGATCGGCAACCATGAAATTGGCAACTTGTCCATTGATGCGACAACTTTTCCACATGATCGATATCTTCCACTTGAATCAATCGGTGAAGCGCAATGCTCCCGCATCAATCCTGCTTTTGTCATGATTGACCGGTCCTCTTTGGGATGATCAAGTAATTGTAGAATGATTTTCATTCGGGCGCCTGAATTTTGAGTTTGAATTACTTTGCAGGGTATTGGCCAGGGGGTTACTATTCATGCTCCTCTTAATATTTAATTAGGCTTAATATTGAGAAGGGGATGTAAGTGAGAGACATGGATGATTCCTACGTCGCATCTTCTGTCACTTGAATAAATCACATGCAAAGTTTGTTAGGGGATTTGCAGCTGTAAACTCTCTTTTGGTATGCTCATCTTCATAATAAAACGACAAATAGTAAAGGTATTAAACTATTACTAGAAATACTTGTAATGTATGATCGGACCGCTTGGTATTTCTGTTATCAGCATATAAGAAAAATTATCAAGAAAATTTTTAAAGTTATTGCACTTTTATCAATTCTATTATAAACTTTTTTAAATTTTGCCAATCAAATCATAAACATTTTCAATTGAGTCAATTTGGCCAATTTTGACTAGAAACCATTGATGTGACAATCCATTTAATGCTAGCTGTGCCATGTAAGATGACTAGCACTTATGTGGACAAATTTTAATTACTTTTTAATTTTTTAATTTTTATTGATTTTTCATTTTCTTTCTTTTCTTTTTGGTTCAATGGGCATGAGAGTACTTTAAACAATGAATCTAGACATTGCTAGTGTGACAAATACAGAAGCAATTGACGATGCAATTGCGATTAGAATCTCTATCTGAAAACCGTTACTTTTGATCCGATGTCACTTACCTTCAATGTAAGGTGGGTTCGAGTTGTCGAGATCCGTCTTGCCGTATCTAAGAGGGAGCCTCTGCTTCATGCAGTTTCCATCTTTGCATACTTCACAATGCCAATCCCACACACATGCTTCTTGAGGTTCCTCCTTGGTTGTGAACATTAGTATGTCATAGGTGATGTCTTCCCATAAAGTGCGTGAATGATAACCATTCTATTTCAGAAATCAATTTTTTGATTAAAAATAAAATTTTCTATTTATGTTTCCTGAACGAGTTTTTAAGCAAAAAAAAAAAAAAACTGATAATGACACAAAATTTATGTTCATTATTAGATAGAAATTTATTTGATAATGAAATAAAATTTCTCCCTCTCAAGCAAGTAGACGGCCTGTTAATAACGAGAGCGAGCGATGAGAAAAGTTTTATTTCTCCTTTTTGTTCTAGAAATAGAAAAGTAAAAAATTTTTACATCTCATTTCTGTTCAAAAGCTATTTTTGGGTTGAAACTTTGTTCTAGAAATAGAAAAATGAAATTGCGTTATCAAATTGATTTTTGTTTCAAATTTGTTACAAGTAACAAAAAAAATGGAAAAATCGAGAAATCTAATGATTATTATGTGTGTTAGTGACCGGTCAAATGTTGTATCCTAGGTTATGATAATCAGGAAAGAACAGGGTTGATTGGCTCTGATCGATACCATCTAAAAGTGCTTGCTTCATCCATTCGTGACATTACCGGGTATTCTTACTAAGTTTCGCCTCTAGTGACTCTTTGAATCATGCGCATGGCTCCATGTCGGCATTTTCATTTGTTTGGGAGGCCTAACGAGTGCTACGAGTGAATGCGTAGCTTTGTCTTCTATTATTTCATTTCGAGTGACAGGTTAGAGGGAAAGAGAACTCCCAAAAGCAGCCATTCTATTCTCTTAAGAAGAGCTATTTTCCCTTGTTATTTCAAAAATGTGTATCACCATACTGAATCTAGCGCAAAGCAAGGAATGATTATCGGAAGTTGGCTACTTACTTAGGTAAATAAGTTTCTTCTCTAAGACCTAACTGCGCTGTCGAGGGAGATCTTTCAAGAGCACATCTCGGATAGGGTTCCCTCGCAGGTTTGGGCGGTGAGCTTCCTTTTGTACGCGGATGTCCAGTTGCACTTGTCCACATGCGCAAATCCTGGGAGACATTCGCAATCGGCGTTCTGATTGCTCATCGCGCGGTACATTCTGAGCCCGCATATGTCACCGGGGCTGCATTTGTCACCAGACTCCCATTCCATGAACAAGTTTTTCTTGCTCACGTTGCATGGGTACAGTCGCAAAATCCCATCCATATCGAGTCTCATAAGATAGATGATTCCTTTTCTAGGAGGACCCGGGCTAAGTAAATTATGAACTTGTTGTTAAAGCAAGATATTAGTATATGTATAGTGTATCCGATTCTATTATGAAAGTGGCAAGTTTAAAGCATAGCTATTTGAAATTTTTCACAGAATTTTGATATACTTGCATTAAGTAAAGGTTTAACTCGAAAGAAGCTTTTATGTATGTTTATTAATCAATAAATTTTGACTATATTTTTCTTACAATTTTATTTTACTTTAGAAATTTTGTTTTACAAATAAAGTAGGAGATTGTTCGTAAACAAATAAAATAGTGTTTTTATTTGTCCCACATAAGAATTTTAGAAGTGTGGGCCACTATATAAGTATGGATGTCTTCTAATTTGTTTAAATGAAGACAAGTGGTTGTGAGCTAGATGCTACAATACCCGAGCCCAGGTGCATGATTATTAGGCGCATCACATATGATAGTTAACACTTATCCTCGTTTATTAATTTTATTTTTTTTCCGTGTGGCTACTTTGCTAATTTTTTTTTTCAATGCATCTTTTGAGAACATATATGTTTACTTTGCAGCATTTTCCAAAGGGTTGCTTTTATTCAAAAGGACTGAGATAAGTACGTCAATTTTTTTGTATCAATAATTATGAAATCTTGTCGAATTTTTTTTCCAAAAATTCAGTACTTTTTCCAATTGTTTCCCTTTGAGAGTTCCTAGAAATATACTAAAATTGCTATCTGGTATTCTTATTCGAGACTATGGTATACTGGAGGATTTTTGCCAATATCCATTAGCAACATTGAGGGGCAAATTATTATTTAAAAAGAGTACTATCATGCATCAAAGTCTGATTTCATTTCTTCTTAATCCGAAACATTTTTCCCAACATGGACTAGCTGGTGATATTCTTTAAATATTCACCTCTTATGAGAACCTAACATTTTTGAGATATAGAGTGGTATTTTTGCTGATTCCATAGGTTCCGGGTGACCAGTAAAGTTTGCGCCTGCCGGAATATCTTCCAAAGCTTGCATGAGGTTTCCATCTATTTGCATGTTAGGGCGAAAGATACCAGTCATCGCTGTCTGAAGCATTGGAAAAGAACTGCTGACCCAATGATAAATGTTGCCTTGCCAAGAGGGTATCGGTTGGCGAATCAATATTCTATCATATTTTGTCCCCCCCTAGAGCTATGCGGAACAAAATTGCGTATCAATATGGAAGCCGAGACTGCCGTCTCGCTTGCATTGGCAATGAGCGCCTCTTGCGCTTCCAAAGACTGCAGGGTGGAATTACTCACGATCAGAAGGTTGTTTCAGTTGGCTGTCCAGACCACAGTTCTTAATATAGTTCTCGGCAAGAAGAGTACGTCCGAGTACCGCTATCTCTCTGATAGAATCTGAATGCAAGAAGGCTTATGCTCGTCTGTCTCCGTGAAGTTGCAATTGGGAAGATGAATGCAAACGAGGGAAGAAAGGGAAGTGGAGCTATAATAAATGGGCCATAAATCCAGCCCATTATTTTATTAGTTAAGTTTAAAGCCTGGCCCATTTCTCCTATAAACCAAACCCAAGCCCATCTTCTTTCTTCTCTTCTCTAGATAATTCACGTGAGAGCAAGCAGTGGACGGAACGAGGAAACGAAAATGAAAATTTGTGGCGGGGGGGGGGGGGGGAGGAGAGAGAGAGAATTTTCGCTCGTGCGGACGTCCCAACAAGCCAAATCAAATCAAATTGCAACGCCTTGTATGTATTCAAGCTTGTTATTTATTTAATCGAAGAAATTTTCAGAGTTAGGTTCTAACTTTAGAGTTATGGAAAGTTAAACGGCGAGATTCAATTGAGGAGTTATAGAGTTTCAGATTTATATGGAAATGATAGATAAGGGTATTGTGGAGCTATGGGGTTCGACGAAAATCCATTCAAAAGTGTAGTTTGATCAAGGTTCGATGAAAATCAATTGCGTAGTATGGTTTGATCGAAACAAAATTCTGAAATTCTGCGTTTGAGTCACGTTCAAGTTACGTGAAAGGATAAAGATGAGTGTTTGCTATAAACTAGTTGCTTTGTTAGCACACAGGTGTCATTTTATCAACGAATAAATATAGTTTAGATGAGTTGTTTGTTAGAGTAGCGTATTACTTGGTTTTTTATATTATTTTCAATTGAGTAATTGAAATACGAGTGTGTTAGCTTAAGTAACCATCATAAATTGGTTTTAAACTTTTCCAAGTGAATGGCAATATCTCTTCTTTGAATTTGTAAACTCATATTTCGAAAGTGATACTGATGAGATATACTATGAATACCAAAATGGCGTGTTTATTACATATGATATGGATCAAGATTTTACCATCATTTTGTTCATTTTAAATGGAAAATTACTTGTTGATTATGGTTTGAGTTAATTGGCTGTAAATTGTTTGTGAAATCTTTTATGAAAAGATCACGAAAAAGTTCATGATTTATGATTGTGATTTATGAAAGGTATTTCAATATATATTGAATTGTGAAAAATGATATGATTTAGTTTGTGAACCAAAGTATTAATATGGTTTTTGATTTTGGTTTGTGAACCAAAGTGTCTCTGTCAATCCATTAAGGGGCTTGTGGGTATACATACTAGTTTTAGGATATCTTTATAGGCCAATCATCAACAATATATGTGGAGACCTAATCAAGGGGGAATCTTGGTTGATTTTGTCACGTGGTGTTATGTGTGATCATGATTATATTCTCAAGAACAAGATTGGATAATTGAATTAACAATTAACGTATGATTGATGAGATTGATTAGTGGACTAGACCATTGATTATTTGTTTTGGTTTTAGTGATGAAAATGGTTTCTACTATGAGTATAGTTATGTTCAAGTAATATATAGCTCATTTTGATCTTGAAGGTTTGTTAAAATCGGGGCTTTTGTGTAAATGACTTATGTTTTTGTGTCTTAAATGTGTATAGTGAATGCCCGATCTCTTTCGTCTTTAATATTCTTTATATTCCTTGGCTAGCGGCCTCTAGTATAAGAGCGCTATCGATGGAGACTTTTGGGGTGAATTTTTTGGGTATGAAATTAGTTAGTTGTGTATGGTTGCTAGATTTAGTTGTTAGCTGGAGTTATATATATGTCTCACAATAGTTGTTGGGTTGGCTGACTTAAGCTGTAAATATTTTTTTTTTCATAGATTATAAAAGGCTATGATATTGTAACAATATGACTTTTTATTCAATATATATGAATGTATATATTTTGATATCACATTGAGTTATGGCTACATTTGAGATTATGTCTTTTGGATGAAAGGACCATCGCGTCATTGTCCCTGTTTCTGCTGAGTTGGCAGTGTGGCAGGAGTAAACATAGAAGTGAAGTGCCTATACGAATGTACATATTTCGATATCAACTCCTTGTTTGTGCTTTATATAGCTTTAAATTTATAGAAAGAATACGATTAATGACGGCAAAGGTCATCTCATGAGTTCTAGTGGGTCAACCACGACAACGCAAAAATTTAGTGCTTGAAGACTTGGACTTCACCAAGAGTTTGCGGTGGAAAAGGAACCACATTTATTTATCAAGACAGAGCTTCAGCTGTGTCAAAATGATGTGGTTGGACTGGGCATCCAATAATCAGTCGTGGATCCAGGATTCCAAATAAAAGCGAAGTTTTTTTTTTTTTTTTTTTGCTGTCAAAGACAAGAAAAGTTAGCAATTTAAAAAATCTAATAAATGTTGATAATTAACTCAAATAAGGCTGCGTTTGGCAGTTGTGATAAAATTCGGGATAGGATATGATATATCCTATCCTACGTTTGGTGCTCGCTCAGGACAGGATAAAGTCGGATATAAGGGGGATATAGACAGGATAAAATTATCCCATGAGAGAAGTGAGATAAATGTGGATAAGATTTCTAATGTCCATAATAGGAAAGTTATTTTTCTTGAATAACAAACTTATTAAATTAACAAAATTGAAATTGTATTTCAATATAAATAATACTTGAATTCTAATTTAAGAAATGAAAAATAAAAAATAAAAAATAATTTTTAATTAATCTTATTTTAATTTATATATTCAACTTTAATTTTATCTTATAATAAGCATTCAATCTATAATTTAAATATTTATATTTATTATATATTTTAGGTATTTTTGTATTTTAGGTATGTTAGTACAATTTACTATTTGATAAAATTTTATTAAAGAATGACGAAAGGGGAAAAATAAATAATAATGAAAATAATATAAAAATGAGGAAAAAAAATTAATTAATAGTGTTACGAGAGATTTTCACCATTTTCGTTTATGAACATTTAGGTTCATTTATAATGATATGTCGTTTATATAATATATATATGATATGAACATATCCGACTTTAATACTGCGATTCACCAAACAATGGACGAGATATAAAAAAATCCCAGGGATTTCATATTCTATTCGATCTAGTCCTATTCCGATTAGAAATCCGGACGACCAAACGTATAAGAGTTAATAATATAAAATTAATTAGTAACTTAATTTAAAAAGTTGATAATTACTCTAATGATAGTAAATTTAAAAGTTGCTGGAAAGGCAGAAAAAGGTGGCAACTCAATATAAAAACTTGGTTTAAAAAGGAAGAAAATAAACTTAAGTAAGCAACTTATATGAGAGTTTGTTATTGAAAAATAGTTAGTAACTTAATTGGAGAAAAGCAGATGATTCACACAAATAAATTATGGTAATTTCATAAAATAGCCAATACATTAGAATCAATCATAAGTAGAATAAAAAACTAAGTACTGTAAGAGAAGTATTTTTGTCAGACATAAGAGAAGCCGATAATTCAAAAAAAAAAACAAATTTATTAGTTAGCTTAAATAAGAGTCAAAAGCTTAAAAGCAATTGGTCATTAATTGGAATCTCAACAGGTGCTCGACACTTCTAACTTCAATTAGAGTACGCATTAGTAACGTGATCACTCTAATTGAATTTGATCATTTATAGAAAGAATTGGTGAATTCAAAAAGTTCACAAAAGGAAAATAAAAGTGGTAGCTCAATAATTTTTTTTTTTTTTGTAAATTCTAGTAAAAAAATTAATATTTTTTAAACAACTCAAATGAGAGTTAAAACAACATAATTGGTAAGTTCATTAGAAAAAATGGAAGAAACTCAAATAAAAGTTGATAATTTCATGTGATAGTTGGTAAATGGTTGATAAGAAAGGTACATAAAGAATTGCACACGAGAAAGCACAACGTTTTTGTCCTGTATAAGAGGAGTTGATAAAAAAAATCATATAATCATCACTTAATTATGCAAAATTAGTTGGTAACTTGATTGGAGAAAATTGTTAGTTAAGACAAGTTAAAGTTTAAAATTAAATAGAAATTTTGATAAAAATAGAAAATAAATCAAATATATGTTGATAAGCAACTCAAATAAAAGTAAATCCAAACTAGAGGCATCTCTAAGAAAGACAAATAAAATGTGGTAATAGTAACAAAAGTTTATAAATTTTTTTTTCAAAAAAATGAATGCCAGCACTCAAGTAAAAGTTGATAATCCAAAATTAATTAATAATTTAATCACAAAAAGTCGATAAATCACTCCAATAAAGATGGGCAAATTCATATGAGATTCGGTAAGTTTAAGGCATTGGCAAGAAAGACACAGAAAAATTAGTGAAGGAAAAAAAAAAAACATTAGTAATATGCTGACTTGATAATTTAATAAAAATGTCGAGAAATTATCACAAGTTACTGAAAATCAGTTGAGGGGTAATTTTTCCTTCACTCTCATTTTTCGACACTAGCTCCTTTCTAAATCTACTGGCACAAAAAAGTATTCCAATTTCTTTTAACAGGAAAGTAGAATCGTCGAATATTTTATGTGTAAGAAGTTTCACAGCAGAACGACACCGCTCACATTACGAAACATGTTTTCAAATTCAGTTGATAGGCAAACTTTCCTGTCCCCTCTCCCTCCACCCCATTCTTTGCACTTTCATCGTATCCGGCAGAATAGAACTATAAGGAAACAGAGAACTTATGATCATATCTGTCTCCATTGGAAAGCAATGAATTTGTCAAAATAGTTTCTGCATTATTTTAACTTCCCAGAAGAAAGAATAGCAGAGAAAGGACAATATTGGCAAACAAGTATCGCGCCTCGCATGAATAAACCTCTCAGGACAGTTTCTACACATGGTATTGACAATCAAATGCATTTCTGTCAATGACGATCGGCACAGTGTTGGCAAAAGTCTAGATAGCACTGAGGAAGGAAGAAGGACAAGGAGGTATGGGGATGTCCACCGTGCCTTCCAGCATCAGAAGCACCTTCCTCATCGAAGGACGGAGCGATGGCTCTTCAAGGATGCACCAAAGAGCCACTTTCACCATTCTCTCCAACTGTCTTCTGTCGGTCGATTCATCATTGACTAGTTTCTCTAGCTCGCGCTCCTGGAAACAGCTGTAGGCCCATTCTTCGAGCACGGCTTCATCATCGGGAAGGCTCCAATCCACACTTCTTCGGCAGCAGATGATCTCCAGCAACACGATGCCAAAGCTGTAAACATCTGCTTTCACCGTCACTGGCAAATTCTTGTGCCACTCCGGTGCAACGTAACCCCTCGTTCCTCTAATCCTTGTCATGGTGTTGGTTTGATCTGGCTTCATCAGCTTTGATAACCCAAAATCGGATATTTTCGCTCGCCTACATTCGTCGATTAGTATGTTCTGTGGCTTGATATCGCAGTGAATGATCTGGGTTTCACACTCTTCATGGAGATAGAGGAGGCCTCTGGCTATGTTTCGAGCAATTCCCATTTTTTCATCCCAGCAAGGTTGTTTCTCAGGCGTGAAGAGCAGATCCGCAAGCGACCCATTGCTCATGTACTTGTACACCAAAAGCCTGTTGTGTGCGTCAAGACAATAACCAAGCAAGTGGACGAGGCTCCGGTGATGAGTCCTCCCGATAATTTTCACCTCGTTTTGGAATTCGCTTTCAACATCCGATGAGACCTTCTCTAGTTTCTTAACTGCAACAACCTCGAGGCTATTTAACAGTGTGCCTTTATACACTGTTCCGAATGCTCCCCTGCCAATCTCTTCGGCGAAATCTTTGGTTACCCTCTTCAGCTCTTCATAAGTGAATGATCTCGGCGAAATATTCTCTATCATTGTAGCGCTTCCCTCCTTGGGAAGTATTTCATATAGCCGAACACGATACCTGTAAACAACGAATCCTGACACTGCCAGTGTCATTAATGCGAAAGCAGTAGATGATGCAATTGCAAATAGAATGTCTCTCCGAGAAGGCCTTTTCTTTCCCTCTGGCATGAAGCCATTCGCTCCATTCCCATTAGATCCAGTCTCCCCTACCTTGATGGAGAGTATGCTTGCATTATTGAGGTCTCTCCTGCCATATTTCAAAGGAAGCCTCATCTTTTTGCAGGATTGGGCATTGTATATCACGGCTTCGCAATTGCAATCCTGCAAGCATGCCTTTTGACATTCTTCGTTGGTAGAAAAAGTAAGAACAGCATACGCAGTATCCTCCCATACAGTGTTAGAGACCGGTAGAATAGTGTACCTAGGGGCTGCGTCTGTTCTCATGCAGCTATCTGCAGTGAAGTTCCTCTCGCACCCAGATGTCCAGTTCACCGGGTTCACATGTCCGAATCCTGGAAGACACTTGCACTCGGGATTTTGATCATTCATGGCGCAAAACCCGTTGAGCCCGCATAAGCCCTTGGGGCTACATTTGTCGTCAGAAGACCACCATAATTTGGACAAATCTGCATTCTGGGTCGCGTTGTACAAGTACAGTCGCATAATCCCATCTGGGTCGATTCTCAAAAGGTAGATTATGCCTTCTTTTGGAGGTCCTCTACTTTTGGTGATATTGTTCACATATGTACCTGTTGCGTTCAACAGGTAGAGATAACCGTCATTATCGAGATATAGTGTCACATTGTCACCGACTCCGTTGGTGCCAGACCTCCAATAAGCATACTCGGCCGTGTCTGGAGTATCTACAGGATACTGCACGAGGTTTCCATCATCTTGCATGTTGAGGCGAAACAAACCAGTGGATTGGTCGCTCTCGGAAGCGCTCGAGTACAACTGATGGCCTGGTGATAAATGCTGCCCCGCCAAGAGGGTATCAGTCGGCAAATCAAAAGTCTGCCATACGAGGTCCCGCCTCGAGTTATACAGAACGAAATTGCCGGTGTCGAGCATAGAAGCTGAGACCACAGTCTCACTCATAATGGCGACAAACGTCTCTTGCGCTTCTGCAAACTGCAGGACAAGTCTCCCGTCGTTGGTGAAACGCAGGGTGGAATTTCGTGGGACCGGAAGAAAATCTCGGTTAGCAGTCCAGACTATGGTTTTATGCTGAGTTTGTGGAAGGAAAACACCGACCCCATAACCATTGCCTCGCTGATAGAACCCGAACGCGAAGGCACCAGAAGGCGAGAGCCAGAAGGAGTTGGTGGTGGTGTTGGGTGTGAGAGAAGCACCGAGGCTTATGTTGGTCTGTCTTTGTGCAGTTGCAGGTGTGAAGAAGATGAATGCAAGTGCGAGAAGAAAGGGAAGCGTGGCAGCCATACGAATGAAGTGCTTGCAAGGAAGGGCAGAATTAGCCATTAAAGCAAACTGAGGTTTACTTCTAATGCTACAGAACTCGTTTTGTGGTGTGGAGAATCAGCTCTTTGGCCTATGCTTTATAGAGCTACATCAGCTTCTAAAGTGGAAATGATAACTAGAGGTCTTGACTCTAGAAAAGTCTTGTTCAAAGAAAGCGTAAGACTCCAAACACGGACGTTCAAATACCACGTTCCCAGAGATTTCTTCTTTTTTTGTTTTCATAAAGTCGCTAAAGCGGTACTATTACGATTGGAACCAATCATATCCACGCAATTCTGGCATCTTAAAGACGCAAGTAATTTGGTCCGCTAGTTAATGGATTCAGTACATTTTACATTAAGTCGCCCGAAGCAATACTGTCTTATGGTCCTGGTGATCACTCCAAAATCTCATTGGATGGCTTGAGTTTAGTCCATGGTCGAACCACACGTCTTCTAGAAGGGTTCCTACTTTGATAATATTTACGACAACCTGATCCATGGGGACTAAACTTCAAAAGGAGTATTCAAGTATGAGGTAAAAGAGTACTAAAAATGTAATCACACAAAGTGGGAAATTTATATAATAATTACTTCCATTTTCATGAGATCCACTGGGTGCTTTTGGGAAAAAAAATTTCAACATTCTTCACCGCTAAGGATGGGCATACACAGTATAACTTTTAACATCACATCCATATATTCTATGGGCAAAATATATATATTAAGGATATGTTATGATACAGAGGACTTTCTATCCATCATTTATTTTTGGCATGTATAGCCAGTATCAAGAAAATTTTCAACAAACCGCCCAATTCACTATTGATTTGTGGGTCTTAACTAGTTACGCTCTCAATAATCATCAAATTATGAGCAAATGAGGTCACAGTAATTTCTACTCTCTATTTTTTACTCAAGTGGGTAAACTAAGCTCATTGGTGGAAAAACGAACATTTGCTCAATTTCTTTTTTTTCCCTATATGATAGGTCTATACGTCTTGCATACGCATTCGTCAATAATATTTCATTTGCGTACCAAGTCAAACTTTTTTTCTCTTCTTGTTTTAGCTTTGACCAAGTCGTTCACTCCTGTCGATTTTGGCAGCCGGGCCCACTTTTTCCACAAGTCTCCCCAATGATTATTTTAGTAAGTAGATAGAGACAGCTTCTTCTGCGGTTGACCCGTTCAATGCGGATGGCGAAGCACTCGGAGTTTTTTAAGTCTTCCTTTGTTTTTTAAAGTTTGCAAGTCGTTGTCTCGTTGCGAGAACTTTTCTGGCGGAAATTGCACGCTCCACCGCCTATTTTATTCTCCAATTTGCCACAACTTTTACTATTCCACAGCTTTACTTATAAATGAAAATAATATGTATTGTAATTGTCATTATTGTTATCTTTTAACTATATTAAAGTGATGTGCATTATGTTCGACCAAAAAAACAAATGGCATGCCTTATTATCATTATTATGCTATCTTTATCTATACTAAAGTAATGGAAATAATTGCCTAAAAAGTCTTAATCCTATTATACAATCGTTAATTTAGCTCTAAACTTTTCGATTTAATTTTAGACCTTAAGATGATCTTTCCGGCCAATTTTGGCCAAAAATTGATAACGTGAACACTAGTCATTTTACTTGACACGGCTAGTTGACATAGACAATTTTTTTTCCTTCCTTCCTTTTTGTTGCTTTCTTTTCCTTTTTTCCCTTTGATTAGCCACAGGTGAGGGTCGCCCTCACTTGAGTGACCATCACCCCCACCAAATTGAGCGAGCGCATCATGGCCCTTCTAGACCACCCTTTGCCTAGGTTCACCATGGCCAATAAGGGTCACCACTGCCTACAACTGGCGACTGTGACCCTCACTTGTGGTACCAGCCACAGGGAAAAAGGAAAAGAAAGGAAAAAAAATTATATAAGTTTCGAAAATTTAAAATATTACAAAAATTATTCACATTAGCACCCGTTATATCTTGTAAGAAGGCCGTTGTTCACGTCAACAATATCTAGTTTGGCTAGAGGCAACGCACGTGCTCTTCCATTCCCATAGTGTGAACAAGACACTAGAGTTTCATACTATTTTACTTGTGAAGACTGAAAGTCATTGATCGAAATAATTTAAAGAAATGAAAAGAAGCACATTGGATGATTCATATGATGACGAAGCTCTTGCAACGTGAGGTACATTGCATAAATTTATTGCACGCAAGTTCCTTGCAATAACGGTTTACCTAACCCTTTGATCTCTTTCAGGTTCAGTTGATCTGGAGAAACCCCCCATTTGATTTGATCTGATTGACCCCATGGCTACATCTAATATGTAATGAACAAACGGCTCCTTTGAGAATAAAGAGCGCAACAAAGTATTAACATTAGTAATGCCAGTAGTCATGGACTCATGACTGATGACAGCGATGGCTTGGCAACACTCGATCCTTAAATCGGTCTCTCCATTGAGGAGGAAGAGAATGATCTCGTTGGTACACGATTTCCGCTACACTAGCACGTTTCAACACTTTACCAGTCACCCACCGGCTCAAGCCGTGCCGCCAAGCCGAAACTAAGCTTGTAGCAGTTGACGGGAGTTTTTATTTCACAAGTAGAGCTGTTAAACGGGTGGGTCGGGTCGGGTTTGGGTCAGGTCATTAATGGGTCGACCCAAATTGACCCATTAACCTATTTATGACCCATTTATGTCTAATGTAAATTTTTCGACCCATATTCGACCCATACCCGACCCATATTAATAAAATATTTTCATATTTAACCAAATTTAGGAAAACTTATTCTTACGTTTTTTTTAATATTATATTATTAAAAAACTTCCAAGCAATACAAATCCAATCAATAATTTTTCAATTTTTTATAATTTTTCAAAAAAATTATTTTGTATATATATATATTTAAAAACTAAAATAGTTTTATACATTGGACAATTTTTATAATTTTTAAAATAATTATTTTAAAAATCGAATTTTAATTATTTATATTTTTATTAAAAATCTAATTTTAATTATTTTTATTTTTTAAATATAATTTTTAATTTTCTTTTTCTTTTTTTCTTTTTTGTTCTTCTTCTTTGGCCGGCTGCACGCCACAACGACGTCCGGCGGCTGACCATAGGCAAGCCTCGAGCTCGCCCGACTCGCTAGATCCGGCAAGCTCGAGCTCGCCCGACGCCAACGAGCTTGAGTCTCGCCAGATTGGTGAGGCTCGTCGGCGTCGGGCGAGCTCGAGCTCGCCCCTCGCCGGATCTGGCGAGGCTCAAGCCTCGTCGGCGTCAGGCGAGCTTGAGCTCACCCCTCATCGGATCTGGTGAGGCTCAAGCCTCGCCCAACGCCGTCAAGTATGAGTCTCGCCGGATCCGACGAGCTCGAGCTCGCCCGATGCTGGCGAGCTCAAGGCTCGCCTGGCCGGTCGCCAGCCATCGTCATGCCGGCGACCGGAGGAAGAAGAAAGAGAAAAAAAAAGGAAAGGAAAAAGAAAAAAAATTAAAATTAAAATAAAAAATAATTATAATTTCGGTTTTTATAAATAAAAAAATAGTAAAGTTAAAGAGAGGAGAGAGAGATGGTGAGGTTTTGAGTGAAAATAAATTGTTCATTTTTAACGGGTTGATAAATGGGTCATAAACAGGTTAGAGAGCTGACTCATTTAAAACCCATATATCTTAGTCTTGACCCATTAAAACTCATTATGGGTGCTTTATGAAATAAAGCTTGACTCATTAATGACCCATTTAACCATAAATGGGTCCATAAATGGGTTGCACAACCCATTTAACACCTCTATTCACAAGTAGCAGCTCCGTTGGCCAATACATTGCCTAGGGCTAACAAGAAAAGCAAGCAACATTTCAAAGCTATAGTTGAGAATCAGATTTGTAATAACAAAATATGAAAAAAAGACAGGGAGAGAGAGAGAGAGACGAGGCAATCATGAAGAGTTGGTGGATATATGTACGTATATGTATGATGCATAGGGAAAAGTGTCAAAAATATTTTAAATCTATTGTATTGATATCAATATAGTCCAAAACTTTTTAATAGTGTCAATTTAGTCCTAAACCTTTTATCTTAGTATCAATTTAGTCTTAAACATTTTAATTGTACCAATTTAATCCTATTTGAGATAATGCCAATATAGTTATAAACATTTTGATTTTGTGTCAATTCAGCCCTTTCGGCTAATTTTAGTCGGATATTGTTGATGTGGACTCCAGCCGGCTTACATGACATCACCGACGCTAATGTGGATACTTTGTAATAATATTTTAATAATTTTTTGATTTTCATTCTTTTCTTTTCCTTTTTTTTTTCTCTCCTTCCTTTCTTCTTCCTTTATGCGGTGGCCGGCCATTGGTCACAGGCAATGGCTGGCCACCAACCATGGTTAGCCTCGCTTAGGCCAGGACAGCCCCAACAATGGCTCCCCTCGCCAAATCTAACAAGGCTGACCCTTGCCCAAGCCAGGACAACCTCACAGGGCATCATCTTGGCTTAGGTGACGGAAGCCTTCATCGGGGCTCAATCTAGCCATCATTTGTGGTTGGCGGCCGACCACTACCTAAAGGAAGAAGAAAGGAAGGAGAGAAAAAAAAGAAAAGAGAAAAAAAATTAGAAAACTAATAAAAATTTGAAAAATTATTATAAATTATCTACGCCAGCACTGACGATGTCATGTAAGCTGACCAGCGTCTATGTTAGCAATATCTAATTAAATTAGCCAAAAAGACTTAATTGACAGTAAGTCAAAAAGTTTATGACTAAATTGGCACGATTAAATGATTTAGAATTGAATTGACACCAAGTCAAAAGATTTAGTACTAAATTGGCACCAATGAAATAGGTGTAGGACTTCTCTAACATTTTTCTCATGATGCGTATGTAGGTACAATAGATAGGTGAGGGAACGGAAGAACTTTGCACTGAATAGTTTTAATCTAATGTTATATGTAATTATTGTTTCACCAAGTGAAAATCTTATAGTAGGGATGAAATTGATGGATTTTGAGAAAAAAAAAAGGGGTTGTTTGTTGATTTTGAATAGAAATATAAATGCCTGTAAAAGTAAACAAATTCAAATGTAGGTATTGGAAATCAAAGGTTGCAAGAATGGTAAAGGGTATGGGAAATTTAAAGCGTTGGAAAGATAAATTTGCAAGAACTTCAAAAAAGAATTTGCTAGAAGAAACCATAAAGAGTTGGTGCATGTATCTTTATATTTACATATAAGTAATTTATATTAAGTTAGATTACAGTCGTTCCTTCCTCACCTCATATATGTATATATTAAGATATATGTATCATGAATAGGTCAGGGAACGAAAGGACTTAGCATTGACTGCCTGAAAAGTTCTAATTTAATGTTCTATATAAATATTAGGATAGGTTTGTTTCATAGAAAAGTCAAGATTTAAAATATAATTTTCAAAAAATGATTGGTTATATAGCTTAGAAAATACTCTATGAGGTATAACTCCCCTAGACAGTAAAGAATTACATAAATCACCATGAGCCTGGGACTTGAAGAACCTAGACTTGAAAGAGCTTATTTTGGGAAATCTAGGCCTTGGGTCAAAATCCTCGAAACGATCGTCATCGTCGTCCTTCTTCTCTTTAGAACGTGATTTAGACTCGGCCACAGGTGTTGCTAAGGGCTCTCCCTCTTTCTCCTTACCCTCACAAAAAGTTTCAGCCTTACTCGGCTCGGATTGTACTGATTTCTCAGGGATGATCTCTTCGTCCTCGGTCTCATCCTTTGAAACCTCGCTGACATCCTCCAGTAATTTTGACCGTCCTCCATTGGCGAACCCCTGAATTGCTTTTTCTATGGATTCAACATCCAACAAAGTCAACAGCAGAATTTTGGGAAAATTATTCAAAAAGTCATAAACCAATTACACATTTGCCAATTCAATTCTAAACATTTTAATTTTATCAATTTTGACCGGAAATCACTATCATGGATACCATCGGTGCCATATAGAACTGCCGATACTGACATTAACAATTTTTAATAATATTTTAATATTTTTTGAATTTTTATTATTTATGTTATTTTTTTCTTGTACTTATTTTCCTTTTGCTAGTGGCTAGCCAATGGCCATGGCTAGCTAGTTGGCCTCACCCGCCGCAGGTGAGGCTCGGCTGAGCAAGGGTAAGCCCCAGCAAGAGGAGCCCTCGCCCAAGTGAGGCCTTATGAGGGTCGACCTTGCCCAAGTCAAATCTAGCGAGGCTGGCCCTCACCCAACCTAGGGTGGCTAGGGCAGGAGTCAACTGGACGACAGCCACGCCGGGCAAGGCCACCCTAGCTTAGGCAAGGGCTGGCCTCGCCAAATTGGGCCTAGCTTGAGGCTAGCCTCGCCTAGGCCAGGGTAGCATCACTCAGGCAAAGGCGACAACTGATAAAGCTGCCTTGGCTTGGGTGAGGGTCGGCTTGGGCAAGGGTTGGCCTCGCTTGGCTTGGGTGAGGCTGGCCCTCGTCGAGGCTCACCTTTCCTCAGCCAAGCCTCGCCTACATCAAGTGAGCCCAGCTGGCTGACCGTGGCCAGTGGCCAGTAGCTGGCCACTGGTAAAAGGAAAAGAAGAAAGCAAAAAAGAAAAAATAATAAAAATTCAACAAATATTAAAATATTATTTAAAATTGTCCATGTCAACATTGGCAGTCATACGTAGGGGTGTGCAAAATAACCAAGAACCGCTCGAACCGCTCGAAACCAAACCAAACTAGACCGGAATCGATGGTTCCCAAGAGAACCAATCTGGTTCTCGGTTCTAATTTTTTAGAACCGATGGGTATTGGTTCAGTTCCCGATTATAAGTGTGGAACTGCCAACCCCCTATATGGACCGAACTAGTAATATACAAATATATAAATTTAATTTTTAAGAAAAAATTCCAACCCAAAATATTAAGAGAAATGAAAACACTGAAATCCTTAATTTAAGGCTCAACCCCCATTAACTGAGTGCTCATCTCGTCTCACTCTCACTTCTCATGGCCTCAATTCTCAAGCTCAACGCCCATCAACTCACAGTCTCGACTCTCAATTTTTAGTATGAGTCCAATCTTTGTACTAATATTGTAATTAAGAATAGGGAAGTTCTTTATTTTTTGCTTCACTTTGGCTTGTTAGAAAATGTTGCACTGAGTGCGTGAAGCTTTGTGGGACTGGTTCCATGGACCCACTCAGGAACTGGATAGTCTGGTTCTCGGGTGGGTCCATGGAACCAGCAGGCAATTCTCAATTCCAATTTTTTGGAACAAGTCCTTAATAGGCGGTTCCTTGTTCTAAGGTGAGAATTGTCTACCCAGACCATGCTCACTCCTAGTCTTACATAGTATCGTTGGCATCCATGTCAGCGATTTCTTACCAAAATTGGTCGGTGAACTCAATTGGCAAGAAGTGAAAAGATTCAAGATTAAATAGACAAAATTAAAAAATTTAGGACTAAATTAGCAAAAATGTTAAATGTTTAGGACTTTTTGGACATTTTTCCCTTAGAATTTCCAATAAATGTAAATCGGAATCTTTGGGACACCATAGTCGTAACTTAGTATATGTTTGGACTCTCAATCTTACACCTAAGCACAAATTGTCACACCAATTGACAAATGTAAAGCTTATTCTGTATTTGGATTTTTGTACTATGGATCTGTCTTTCTCCAATGTCTTGTTGATCTCATTTTATACTCCTTAGCATCCAATCTACCCGTTGGACAATCTTCACCAGGATCATTCTTCAAGTTGACCATTGGACGATTGTCGAGCAATTCAATTTAGCCATTGAAGTCAATAAATTGGAGTCTCGTATATTTTATCACTCACACAATAAAATCTTTGGTTTCCAAAAATAGAGTTGCTTGATTATGAAAAGTAACTTGTCTTTATGATGATTGTCAATCAACCAAAATATTACGTGTAATTGATATCTTCTGCATAGATAATCTTTGAGATTGATGACCAATCACTTTCTTCCAAAATATGAATCCATACCTGATCATAAGCTGTCAAAAGGTGAGATAACTTATCTCGGAATGTTATCCCCAAAGCACATGGTGAGGCTATTATCCTTATATTAGCAATTCCTAGTTATATCTGGCTTTTCGGTTACATCAAACTTCCATTTATATGAGGCTTCTAGTGGTAACAAACTTTGATTATATTAAGTTTCCCGGTTATATCCAATTGCGTCTCGTTAGGTACTTTGAGTATGATGGTGGTGTAGTAGATCTTGTAAAATATTCACCTAGGTACCTCTAAATCTTTTTGAACTGCCTATTCTTCCAGACTTGTTCACATAAGTTGTTCCAACTATTTCGAATCTTTTCACTTTGCACATCTAAGTTCCTTTTACATTAATATTACTCAAGGCATAAACAACGCTTGCATCTATTAAGCTCGAAAGGAATCACGGATTGTTTTGTCAACTTCAAAAAGTAATAGGAGGTTTTCTCGATAGAAACTACCCGTGGATCCTTTTACATAAACACAATAGGCCTCTTTTATTTGAATTATATGATGCATGAAATTGTTAACATTAGATTGTTTTCACAACAAATAGCCTATAATAATTCTATATTGAGAAGGTTATGTTCTGAGATGTCACGTGGAAAGATCTAGGTTCCCAATACACATGTCCTGCACATACTAAAGTCACATACTTCTCTATTTTGGATAGAGATGTTTTGCCAAGCACGGCTTGGCTTGAGCAACCAATGGCTCGGCGAGGGACAAGTCATCCTTTGACTCCCTAAGATTGATGCTCGAATCATTAGCGAGTGGACTCCAGTTAAAACCCTGGATTAGCCTAGCAAGAAGCATCACTGTCATCGTTGTCCCAAGCTGCGTGGCAATGCACCCGCGCCGGCCCATGCTGAAGGAAATGAATCGCAGGTCGGGCTCTGCGAGCAAGACTTCCTCGGTGTCACTTGTGATATGCCGCTCAGGCTTGAATTTGAGGGGTTCGTCCCACACTTTAGGGTTTCTGCCAAGACCCATCCGGCTAATGAGGATGTGGCTTCCCTTGGGGATACGGTAGCCGGCCATGACCGCATCTGACAGGGCGACGTGCGGGACATTGAAGGGTGCGATTGGGTGGAGCCTAAAGGCCTCCCTAGCACATGCTTTGATGTAGTTGAGCTGGGGGATATCGGACTCTTGGACTAATCTCTCCTTTCCCACAACCCTATCTATTTCTTCTTTGGCTTTCTTAAGGAGTTCAGGCCGATTTACCATCTCCGCCATTGTCCATTCCACTGCGTTTGATGGATTGTCCACTGCGGCCATCATAATTTCCTACACATGTCAAGATGCACAAAAATGTCTGCATCTTAAGTTAACTTGAAATCTAATTTATAACCACAATATGCAAATAAAAGTAAAGTTAAATATGTACGTATTATAGGAAAATCTTCCTAAGGATCTTTTGGGACAGTTTAACGACACTGACTTTAGGACGCCAAGATATTGAATTCATACCTTATAGGTAATTGTATATATAGAGAGGTAAGTCTTTCTTTAGGATTTTTTGGGGGTTGACTTCACACATTATAGGTAATTTTCTATATAGGGAGGGAAGTCTTTCTTTAGGATTTTTTAAGGGTAGTTGTAAAGCTCTATTCGTACAATTTTAGTGACAAAGTCGTCTTTACCAAATATATAACCTCCTATAGTTTGCTAAGAAAGAATAAATTTCTCACCGTAGCCTGTGCTTTGACTTCATGCGGCGTTAGCAATGGCTTCCCTTGTGAGTCTTTAAGCATAATAAGAACATCCAACAAGTCTTGAGGCTCTGTTCTATTGCTCTGCGAACTCGAATCGTCCCTCCATTGTTTGATTCTCTCGTTTATTATGGGCTCATGCAACCTCCGAAAAGTCCTCGTGCAATCTTTCACTACCTTCTCGTGCCCATCAAGGTCAAGCCCCACCAGGAATGGGAAGTAATCCGAAACACAGAATGCGTAGAGATAGTTTAGTGCATTGAATAGTGCGTCCACATGTTGTTCTTCATCAATGGTTGGTCCTCCATCTTTCCTTGCTTTGCCAAAGTACCTCTTGTTGAACACCAACCTTCTTATCACATTCCCACAGTAGTGCCTTGTTGTATGCCTCAAGTTCACCTGCCCTAGGCTTTTGCATTGGTTGAAGACATGCTTCACTAGGTTGTCGGCTTCCTCGGTTCTCTTGTCATGGAGCCACTTGTGTCGCGCTGGGCATATTATCTCTGACGTCAAGACCCGCCTCATCTTCTTCCACTGCTCCCCGTAGGGAGAGATGACGGCGGTCACGTAGCCACCGCTGAATGCTCGTGCCGCCATCGAGACAGGCCTCGACGCGAACGTGGCATCTTGCTTCTTGAGGAACTCCTGGGCGATCTTAGGGTCGGTTACGGGAATGACATGTGTATTCCCTATGCGGAAGCACGCGATGCCGGTGTCCATCTCCTCCATCCAACGAAGGATCCACCGGGCCGCGGGCTTGTTCCGGAGCATGTCTGGGGCACAGCCGACCACTGGCCACGGAGCGGGCCCTGGAGGGAGTGGGAGCGGCTTGGATTTTCCTTTGACGCTTTTGCACCAAAATTGTTTGATGACATCGTGAAAGATGACTAGTGCCATGAGAAGTAGGGCATAGGCCAAGGCGGCGAAACTCATCATAGTGGCGGCAATCAGAGTACCACCGACACGATAGCTAGTCTTGGCCTCTGGAGGTTTAAAAGAACTAGGATTTTGGGAAAATGAAGAAGATATGAGAGTTGTGCATGAACATACACCGATATAGATGTGGCTATATAGGGAAGCAGAAATAGACCAATCAATTACTTTACTTCAGCCAAGGAATTAAAATATGGCGGTGTGATTTTTAGAGAGATTTTCTTGTTTGCACACCTAGTTTAAGTACAACGTTTATAATAGTTTCGATAGTACAAAGCTAGCTGGAACTTGAAGAAATGCCACTCTGTATTTGTGCTCATCTCATACCTTTGTTGGCATTTGGGCTGAGATCACGTGCTCATCACATGCAAGCTTCTTTCTCTTTGATGAGTGGAATTTGTACTTTGGTGGTTGACTGATTCCTCATTGTAAACTAATGCCCTACGTAAGGACAAAGGGAAAGAAAAACACATTTTTAGCAGAAAAATATGTCGAATGGAACGAGTTACCTTAAATTGATTGCAATTTCTTAAGGCATCCCCTTATATTTTGTTCTTCTTCATCTTTATTACGAGTGAAGCATGCGTAGAGTAACAAAAAGAGCAAAGGAATATTAGAAGTCTGTACTAAATCTGGCAGTTTAATGTCTGCTTTATAGCTAATTTAGGAGGTTGGTAGCTATCTCAACTCCCTTCTATTTCATCAGACATGCTCAAAGATGATAGTTTACTATCTGTGCTTGTCCTTGTTTAGCTTTGGAAGTTCGGCGTTTAAATGATGTTTATTGCATACATGATCTATAAGCCGTAATAACTCGCTTGGTCCGTGACACCGCGCATGTGTGTCACGGTTTCGTCATTGCTAATTCCATTTTCTTTACTTGTAATTAAAGATGTGATCACAATCAGGATTTTGCTTGTTTGCTCTGTGAAAAGTTCTATCACAACCCTTTTTTGAGAATATATATATATATAATATATCCAGCAGCTTTTACCTTAAACCCAGCCCCAACCCAAAAAAAAAAAAAACCTCTCTGAAATTTAAAATTATTTTTCAAACCGTTATTATTGGGACTAACAATACAACTTAGAGACGGGGTGAATAAATTGTTTTCGAATTTGATGATCTTTTGTGGAAATTAGCTAATCGCTAAATAAAGATGAGCTCAACCTAATATTTAGGTAAGTACTAACTAGTTGTATGCCAATGTATGTAAAAAGGATGTAAATAGTGAAACACAAAGTTATAGTGGTTCGGCTTTATCCATAAGCCTACGTCCACTCTTCAAACTAATAGCCTCAAGACGGGTTGGATTCTATTAACAATTTGCTTGGAAAGTTACAAATGGCTTGCATCGATCTTTTACAAGATAGATCCCACTATCTAGAGTCAACCGTTGCTCTTACACTTGTATACTTAATCCTTGACACAATTGCCAAACAGCATGAATATCAAAATAGTATGACAGAGAGCTTATAGCTAATAACAACAATACGTAAGCTACTTGATCTTATATATATGTTGCGCACTCTCTTGGTTCCTCATGATCTTCTCCTTTATACTCTTCCTCAATCTAACTATTGAATATGAATTAGAGAAGCATATGACTATTAGAGAGTTTCTGTTGAGCTATTGTCCAGGGAAAGTATTGTCAATGTAGTTTCTTTCCTTGAATTTCTGCAGGCTAACCAAAAATAACAACTACTGATGTCTTCTCACTATAGCCTCTGATTGACCTGTCAAACAACCTAGCTACTATGCTACATGCTTTATCTTGAATCTACTAATGTGCGAATCCAAGTCTTTCGATAGCTACTTAGCTAACCCAACATATATCATTCGATGTACTTGATTGTTACATCACCATCAACTTGATCTTTACAACTTCGACATAAATATTATCAGTAACTGATCTTTTAGGTTAACTGGTGCTGTTTGTCATAATAAGACATTTGTGAACTTCTTTCCAATGAATCATACCATGGATGTTGCACAATCCTTTGGTGCAAACATTTGCATACAATATAATAAGTAACATACTAAGGATAGTTTGGACATCATCAAAATCACTTAAAAATGGTTTCTCCAATAATTACATTTCCATTCTTTTCAAATGACAATCAAGTTAGTGCATATCATGGGCATGATGAAAGTGAAGCTCTTTTTATCCTCTCTATAAAACTCGGGCCAGTAGTCATGAGTGATGACACTGTATCCTCAAAATCTTGATCTAACTCCATTAGAATTTTCATCAGAACGCAGCAATAGATCAACAAGTAAAACTAAATTGTATTTCAATAGTTTCCTAATAGAATCGAGAGCCAAACTCTCATACAACACTTAAAAATAGTTTCGACATTTAAGTTTATCCAAAATGAATTCTTTCTTGTGACACTCGATCTTATAAGCAGCGAACCTTGTAGAGTTAAGTGATTTTTGGCCATTTTGGCTAGAGGCAACACGCATGCTCTTCCATGTAGTGTGAACAAGACACTAGAATTTCATACTATTTTACTCGTGAAGACTGAAAATCATTGATCGAAATAATTTAAAGAAATGAAAAGAAGCACATTGGATGATTCATATGATGACGAAGCTCTTGCAACGTGAGGCGCATTGCATAAATTTATTGCATGCAAGTTCCTTGCAAGAACGGTTTACCTAACCCTTTGACCTCTTTCGGGTTCAGTTGATATGGAGAAACCCCCCATCTGATTTGATCTGATTGACTCGATGGCTACATCCAATATGTAATGAACAAACGGCTCCTTTGAGAATAAAAAACGCAACAAAGTATTAACATTAGTAATGCCAAAGTATTAACAAGACCACTGTTTGTACAATTTCACTGTAGCAAGTTACTGTTCACTTTTACTGTAGCAGTAGGTTAGGGAAATCACTGTTCACTGTCACTGTTCATACCGTGCGAATAATTCCCTACCGAGATTTTCGGAAGCCTCTGTTTTGTTTCTAGACCCGTGAGCTTGGTCTTTGTTTGTGTGTGACCTCTTATTGCCTATAAAAGGCAAGGATGATGTAATGTGTTGGGCATAATCCCTTGAAGTAAAGTGAGTGTTTTGTGAAATTCTCTCTATGACTTTCTAAATTCCTCTTTCTTCTCCTGTAGGATCCTCTGAGAAATGCAGCTCAGATAGTTAGAAATGTTACCATTCTAGTTCTATTTGGGTATCTCTAGACTCTGAACTAAAGGGCATAGTGGTTTTCTGCTAAAAGGCTATCCCTGAAGGGCTTGAACTGAAGTTGTTCGTTCACTGTAGGAAGGCATACCTGCAGGAAACTGACTTGGTCCTCCCTGGTTTTAAGTCTATGTCCATTTGATGACATTAACATGGAGAAAATAACACTAAAAATAAATTCAGGGCGTCGAAATGCCTTAAGAAATGACCAATCAACTTTGGGTCAACGATAAACAACGGCTAACAATCAATACTAGTCATGGTCCATGGTCAACAATGACGTGGCAAGATGATGTCGGCAATCGCGCCTGGAGCGTCGATCATGTGTTTTGCACATGGGTGCGTAGATATCACACGTAGAAATTTATCGCGACACACGAGAGCACATGCGGCGGAGTTTCAAAAAAGCGTTTGGGTGGTTCGACTCATCAGAGGACAGTGAATCTGGTGGTGATATTGGAGTTGCAAAATAACCAATGAGACGTGTTGGTGCATGGCAGCACGTGTGGAGGCATCTGTTCAGGATGAAATTTTCGAATCTAACTCAAATAAGGGTGGTGAGTCTAGTGGCGATGTCCATTTTCCAAAATAAATAATGGAAAAATCTTGGAACAAAAACTGAAGCTAACATGAGCGACGTGGTTGATGCAGTTAACACCGTAAAGACCTCTGTGAAATGGACCCAGTATGCACTTCCTCAAATAATAATGACCTTGATACCAATATGAGAATTATGCGGAAAATAAAATTATGAAATTTATGCATATTTCGTTACTTCATATTGAAGAGTACACAAATCTATTTATAAGCTATTGTAGATGATTATCTAAAGTAGAAATATACTAAAATATCAATTACAATCAATCAGAATTAATCAAGGAAGAGAAAATGACAATCCTAAAAGATATACGAAATCAAGCGTATAAATAGAAGTGCCTAATTGGACCTGAGCAGGTCCCTAAAAGGCTCCTCCGCTCAATTAGGTCCCTCCTGGGTTAACGGAGGGTATCCTGCGCAAGCTTACCCGCCACAACCTCCCCTCGGGGAGGTAGGGAAGCCACCCTGGATTCCAACGACCTTCCCCGGTGAAACATCCAGGCGCAGAGCGCAGAACATGAAGGGGGGTGCCCCTAACATCAAGGCAGTACGTGGGAGTAATGACAACGATGGCTCGGTAAAACTCATGCCCCTAAATTGGTCTCTCCATTGGGGAGGGAGAGAACGATCCCGTTGGTACATTGTTTGAGCTCTACCGGCGGGGTCCAACGCTCAGACCAGTCCACCCGCGGCTCGATGGCCTTGAGCCGAGGCCTAGCTTGTAGCAATTGACGGGAGCTTTTATTTCATGGGCCGCGGTTCGGTTTGCTTCTAAATTTAGCTAGGGCTAGAAACAGAAGCAAGCCATATTTCAATGCTTTAGTTGGAAAACCGAATTTGTAATAGCAAATAATGAAGAATATATGTATATATCATGCTTAGGTGAGGGAACGAAAGAGCTTTGCATTGCATGCCTTGAATAGTTCTAATCTAATGTTACATATAATTATTATTCAACTTATATTGCCAATGATAGACCGAGGAATTCAGAAGATACGAGAAGGCTTTTGTAACTAATTATTATACGTGTGTATGAGTGTTATTATTACTCCTAATAATTCTTCCTTTTCATTTCTGCTTCTTCATAACATGCTACTATAATAGATAATGTGCGATCCAACTTAATTTTGATCCGTGAAGGCATGGGAGTAAGCTTTGCAACACCAGGAGAAGCATGGTGGATACAAGATGGAAGAGATGATTGAATTGGGGTTATGGTATTAGAGAATTTGTGCTAGAAACCCTAATCATAAGGGGAATTTTATATGGAAGATGTCCGAATGCCAGATCGGCCATCAGTTGCATGAAGTAGTTGAGAGATGTCTTGCTCTCTTTATGATAATCATAACGGGTCAAAATTGGTTGTTGTTTTGAATTGAGACTTACTATTTGCTCGAGACATGAGATACCTTAATTAGAGGTTAACATAGTATGTTCATTGTTCGGTCACGAAATTGGCCTCATGTATGGCACACAACGTTTATCTATTCAAATAACAAACTTTCAATTAATTAACTTTTGGTGGGAAAATATAATTGAAAGCTATAGGGTATTGCCAAGCCACATATACACGTGATAATAACTAATACTATGATTAATATTTCCTTGGTCATGTGAAATTGTTATACTTTAGGTCATGTGAAATTGTTATACTTTACTTAGACCAGTTAAGATGGGTCTTAAATTCATATATGACCCATTTAAAACATAAATTAGTCACTCAATTTTGAAGTGCCTACCTTAAAAAGGTTTAAAATTTTAAAAGCTAAAATAAATGATTCTTAAATGGGTTAAGTTTATAACCGATTTTCAACTCACTAAGCTCACCCATACTATCTCTCCCTCTTCATCCTTACAATGTAATTTTTAAAATTTTTATTTTTCCCCTTTTTTCTTTCTTTTTCCTCTT
The DNA here is from genome assembly GCA_016097605.1 of Eucalyptus guilfoylei. Classification (NCBI taxonomy): domain Eukaryota; kingdom Viridiplantae; phylum Streptophyta; class Magnoliopsida; order Myrtales; family Myrtaceae; genus Eucalyptus; species Eucalyptus guilfoylei. Next base: position 56,882,808 of record CM027867.1, on the reverse strand, counting down.
TCCATCCTCCTTGGCCAGTGGCCAACCATAGCAATGGTGATGGTTGACCAAGCGAGGGACGAACTTACAGGAGGCCGACGAAGCTCGAGCTCACCAATCTAACGAGCCTTGAGCTCACTGGCCTTGGGCAAGCTTGAGCTCGCCGATCTATCTTGTTGGAATTGGATGAGCTCGAGCTCGTTGGCTATCACCACGGTCAGCGACCAATCGTCGAACAAGGAAAAAGAAAAAAGAAAAGAAAAAATAATTAAAAATTCAATTTTTAAAAATAAAAATAACTAAAATAATGAAAAACATTAAAAGGAATGCACAAAGAAAAATCAAATTAGATTTTTCATACCAAAGAATGAAAAATATTTTTTAGTTTATTTTCAAATTTTAGATGAACACACAAAAAAAAAAAAAAAAGAAATTGTTATTTTCCTAGAAAATGATTCCCTAAAAAAATTTAAAAAAACAGAGCCTTGATTTTTTAAAAAAATTATGAAAATTGTCCACTAAATTTGTATTGAATGAAAGTGTTTTAACAGTACTTTTTTTTTTTATATCATAAGAAATAAACTTTCCTAGATTTGGAAGTATTTAAAAATATAATCTTTAAAAAAATCATAAGAGTAATTTTTCTTCAATTGAGTTAAATATGAAAGTGTTTTAACAATAGAAGTCGGGTTGAATATGGCTAAATAATTTATATACATAAATGGGTTATAAATGGATTGGTTAATTTGGGTTAAACAATTTATGACCCAACTCAAACCGGACCAAGCTCAACCCACCAAAATCCTCAATAAAAAGGGAATTAGTTTTGTTGGATCTAGTTAAGAGATAATTAATGCGAAAGTAAATTTTAAGTCGAGAAAAATTTTGATTCTGGTAATTACAACTGTCATTGTTGTGCCAAATGCATAGGTTAATCACTAGCGAAGTCATCATTAATCGATAAGCACATAAAGAATAAAGCAATTAAACATAACGGGCTAACCAAGACAAAAAAAAAGAAAAACAAAAGAAGAGCAGATCAGGGCCGTGCCAGCGTGGCAATCCGCGTGCTTCGCCTGACCCGAAACACGCTCCGTCCATTTGGTCCCTCAATCAATGGCCGCCATTTAATTCCCAAACGCCACCCGCCAAATCCCCCGAAATTTTCATCGGACCCCCCGAAAATTTCAAACCTCTGTTCCTGTCCTATAAAATCCTCCACGAAACCCTCCAAAATCAGCGCAATCTCTTCAAGCTCAGCTCTCCAATCACTCATAGAATTCCACTTCTCTCTCTTTAGCAGCAGAAGCTCCGGAGAAATGGCGAGGACCAAGCAGACGGCGCGGAAGTCCACCGGCGGCAAGGCCCCGAGGAAGCAGCTCGCCACCAAGGCGGCGCGGAAGTCGGCCCCGGCCACCGGCGGTGTCAAGAAGCCGCACCGCTTCAGGCCCGGGACGGTGGCGCTGCGGGAGATACGCAAGTACCAGAAGAGCACGGAGTTGCTGATCCGGAAGCTGCCGTTCCAGCGGCTGGTGCGGGAGATCGCGCAGGACTTCAAGACGGACCTCCGGTTCCAGAGCAGCGCCGTCTCGGCTCTGCAGGAGGCGGCGGAGGCCTACCTCGTGGGGCTTTTCGAGGACACCAACCTGTGCGCCATCCACGCGAAGCGGGTCACCATCATGCCCAAGGACATCCAGCTCGCGAGGCGGATCCGGGGCGAGAGGGCTTGAAGGACGGCTGCTGCTCCTTAGGCCCTTTTTGTTACTATGGAGAGTACAGTAGGGAGAAAAAGATTGAAGCTTTAGGCGTTTTCTAGCTTTCCTTTCCTTTGGGCTTTTCTTCTGATGTGATGTATTTTCATGGCGATTAAGGAGATTGATAGGAACATGTTTCTGGGTTTCTTCTTCAAGCTTTCGAAGTTTGGTAGTAAAGATTATTGTCTTTCTTGAATTTACAAGACTAGAAGGGACAGGGTGATTTGCAAGGCATGCAACCAATCCGTGCACTTCAAGAGCATGTCTCTTGCATTTTCTTCACCAGTTCATATAACCCGGCCCCCTTTCACCAACCTCCTTAAATCCGATCAATCGTTCGCCACCCATCGCAGCAATGAGGTCCAAAAAGACATGCCTCGCCGTCCTTATCACTGTTCTCGCCGTCCTTATCACTGTTATCGCCGTCTTCGCTTCCACCGATTTCACGGTCCCGGCCTTTCTCTCTTCCCTAAGAGATCTTTCCCTTGATGCAGTGTTCTTTACCTGTCTGTCGAGTGGTCTTTCGCCCCTTTTCGTGTGGCACCTCGGTCGCCATCACCACCGGCACCACCACAAGCACCCTGATGATAGCCAGAGGACGGTCTCCATCTGCGACAATTTCCCACCCGACATTCCCCCTCCGGAGACTAACACGACGGTGACCCTCTGCGTGGACCGGAACGGGTGCTGCAACTTCACCACGGTCCAAGCGGCTGTGGATGCGGCTGGCAACTTCAGTCAGAAAAGGACCGTGATCTGGATCAACAGCGGCATTTACTAGTAAGAATAATTTGATTACCCGTTTAGCTTCCCTTTAGACAATGGTGATCGTAATCTGGTGAATCGATCGTTTGTTCTGGCAGCGAGAAGGTGACCATCCTGAGGACGAGGCCGAACATTACGTTTCAAGGACAAGGATACTTATCGACTGCAATCGCCTGGAACGGCACGGCTAATTCTTCGGGCGGAACGTTCTATAGCGGCTCTGTGCAAGTCTTCTCGAACAATTTCATGGCGAGGAACATTAGCTTCATGGTGAGATACCAGATCGAATTTTAGGAAATCAATGTTCATGCTATGCTGCGACTGCGATTGTAATTGAGATGCATTACCGCTTTAGAATGTTGCTCCGATCCCGAACCCAGGAGATGTCGGAGCGCAAGCGGTGGCGATTAGAATCGCAGGCGACCAAGCCTCCTTTTGGGGTTGCGGGTTCTTCGGAGCCCAAGACACGCTCCACGACGATAGGGGCCGCCATTACTTCCGGGATTGCTATATCCAAGGTTCTATCGACTTCATCTTTGGCGACGCGAGGTCTCTGTACGAGGTACGGGGGTCCTTTGTTACATAAATTACGTGGCCAAAGCAATGTCAATGATTCTAGGATGACCTTTCCATTGAATCACAGAACTGCCAACTGATTTCCATTGCGGCCCCAGTGACTCCGGGGCAGAAGGTGATCAACGGGGCGGTCACGGCGCACGGCCGAGCCTCCAAGGACGAGAACACGGGCTTTGCATTCATGAACACCAGCATCGGGGGCACGGGGAGAATATGGCTTGGCCGGGCATGGAGGCCGTTCTCTCGGGTTGTCTTTGCGTTCACGACCATGACCGACATCATTGCGCCCGAGGGCTGGAGCGACTTCAATGATGCAGCTCGAGACCAGTACGTATCAGAACGATGATCGCAACCCTTAGCACAAATTATCTACACCACGATTCATCATTTTCCTCTAACAAGTTGAGTGGTTGATCGATTACCAACTTTTTCACCGGGCTTCTAATTAAAATGCAGGACGATATTCTATGGAGAATACAATTGCTCAGGAGCAGGAGCTAACATGAGCTTGAGAGCGCCATATGTCCAGAGACTAAACGATACTCAAGCTTTACCTTTTCTCAACATCTCCTTCATCGACGGGGATCAATGGCTGTGATGACCTCTCATTATAACATTGATGCTATTTTTCAATTTCCAACCAATGATTTATTTCGCAAGTCAGGAAAAATAATCAATAATTCCCACAAAAAAGTGTTCAAATACATTGATTCATGTACATTCTATTGACTGGTGAAGTTCTCTTCTTCAAGATTGCTTGTGCAGACAGTTTGTTAACTTTAATGTAATTTGTCTCGTCACATGCTCCAATCTGTCCAGGGGTGGTGGTTACCTACGAATTTTCCCAATTTGGCATAAATCAATTAAGACAGGAGGATGATCACTTGTCTTCTGATGCACAGAGAACGTACCTGTCTTGGCTTTTTCCTGTCGGGAAGAGCTTTTTTCTTTCACGGGATGGTGCGATTTAGCCACCAGATTAATCGTTCGACTAGTAGGGCTTCTTGGGTTTTCAATGATGATTGTTCGTTCGCTGGGATGCGTACGATCAAAGTAAACCAGCTCGCTGATCTTAAACCTCAAAATTAGCCACCTCCTTTGAGGCCTCCTTTACAATTCGTTCATAACATTGTGAGATAAACAGGGATTAAGGGTGCCTTTATCTTACTGAAAATTTTACGATAAAAAAATGTATTTTCTAATATTAATTTTCATCTATTTAGTGATTTAGAAAAAAGTTATTTTCTTCTTATAAAAAGGGAAGTCGTTTTCCCACCATCTGAGCTTGTTTTTAGTCCATGCATAATGATTCCATAGATTGATTATTTTCTATCATCCAAATATCGAAAAAGTCAGAAAAAAGAAATAGCCTTCCTTTTAACAAATAGACCTTAAATTCTAACTTGCTTGTGCCAATGTCATTTGGTAATGTATGAAGCCGAAAGATAACGCAATAAATGCACTGATTAGCTAGTTCACCATAGTCTTATGTTAGGATGTGTTTGTTTCGAGAAAAAACATCATAACGAAGGAAAGTGCATTCTAGGAAATCATTTTTCAAAAAAAGTGTTTTTCTCTTTTCAAATTAAGGAATTCATTTTTCTTACTTTAAGCATACAATTTTTTTTTTACCGTAAATGAATTTCGGTTGATGAATTTTTTTAAACGAACTAAACGGGTGAAAGTTCAGATTAATTTGCGAAAAGAAAATCACCAAACAAATGCACCTTTGAATTCCACTTCTCGTTGAAAATTGTTATATAAATTCAGTCTCATCTTCTCCAAAGCAAGTAAATGCCATGTCGCTTTCCTTCCACATATGCAAACGACATGTGATATGTGCATTAGGTGGGGGGGCCCTCCCTAATTAAGGCTTGGATAGTGACGGAAATGCGTGATTAATAAAATGATTTATACCGGATACATCGCCAGCGCAAAATATCTTTCAAATCGAAGAAAACCGATCCTAGCACCCTTTTTTCCGGAAGTCGCCAGATGCAAAAACCATGCTAAATATATGGCATTCTTTGACCAAAATCGAGATATGAATATCCATTTTTTGGCAATTTAAAGGTAACACCCAATGAGTTCTAGTTTATTTGGTAACCATTCCGTTTCCGAGAATAATTTTTGATCAAAAATTATTTTTCTGAATCTATTCGTAGACGAGTTTCTGAGTATTCGAACGCGTTTTGTAATTATACAAAATTTCCATTCTGGATAGAAAAATAAAATCGTTTGGTACGACCTCGATTATTTATTTATTTTTTTATGTACAATTTATTTTGATTTTTATATAAATTTATGAGATTTTCCTTCCTTTTTTTTATTTTTTATTTATAGCTTTTTTCCTTCTCTTCTTCTTTCACCTCTAGCCGGCAACTTCATCAGGCCTTGAGAGCCTTATCGACCCCTAGCGAGGTTGTGCCCTGCTAGATCTAGGTGAGATTGAGGCCCACCCAACCAAGGTGAGGTTGACCTCGCTCAGCCATGACGATGCTCGACCTCATCTAGCCATGGTGAGGTCGCCAGATCTCATCTTTGGCCAGTTGCCAATCATCGCTGAGATCGGTGATGGGCTAGAAGAGGAAGAAGAAGAAGAATAACATAAAAAGAAGAAAAGAAAAGAGAAAAACAAGAGAGAAGAAAATGGCTTGATTCTACAATTGTTTCCAAGAATAAAGTTATTTCTTTCTATTTCTTGATTTTATTTCAAACCTCTTCTTGTGAACATATCCATTCTTTAGAGTAGAAAATTAGCTAACATTACCAAATAGATTTATGTTCTTTTCTTTTTTTTTTCTTTTTTTGTTTCGCGGAATAAAAGAACATAAATAGTCAAGAATTGGTAGATTACCAAACATGCCCTAAATGTACTGTCCAATCATATGTCCACGTGAATTATCTTGGCATAAAAGTGAGCGTCATGAAATATAAGTGGTGTCATTGAAATTAATGCTTCTGGTTGGAGTAATATGACCTTTTCTTTAACCGCATAACCTATCGGTAAACACCAATGCTCAAACCGCGCAGATAGAATATGATAGGAAAAAGGTGATGCTAAAAAATGTATATATAGCTCTTGTTGAATGGTACACACGACGCATTTATTTGGACACCACACTTGCAAAGTATTTTTATATATTTTTCTATTATAATAAGATTGATCTTTGGCCGTCTTACATTATATTATTCCCATAATTTTAAAAAATAATCTTATTATATTTGTCCAGTCTAAAATATGTATCGCCTCAAGATTCTTCGTATATCAACTCTCCCCAAATGGAAATGAGTATGGCCACGTCCTTGATCGCCCGCCGGCATTCGCTAAGTGCTAGATGTTGGGCCGCACTTTCTGAGGCTTCAAATAAATTTTTATGTGAACGTATTGTTGATTTTTCTACTTTCCAATTTCTAAATGCTATTAGCGACGGTCTATATTGATTAAAAAGTTATCCTCCCAAAAGATTGGCTAGAAATTCACTTAACCTCTATTTGTTTCATGGAAAATGAATAATTTGAAAAATATTTTTTTGAAAATTAATTACTAATATTGCTTGAAATAACTAATTAATGAAAAATATTTTTATGATTGACACAGTTTGGTTAATATTAGAAATAATTTTCAATTTTTCATTTTTATAAGTAATATATCATTTTTCGAAAAATATTTTTAAAGTCGTTCATTTTTTTAAAAACCAAATACAATTTTAATTAAGGTGACATCTCATGCAAACTTAATTTGACATGCCATGTAGTGGACATGTTCTTATCAGTCAAGGTGTGACATATGATGATGTTGCAAACGTGAAGTGATGTATCTAGAAATGTACCTTATAATGCTCATTCAATCCGGCAACCAACTACATCCAGACAAAAATTAATGATCTGCAAATAAACAATGTCAATCCCTGAAAGGAATATATCACCCCATCCTATTCTTCTGTTTTTTTTGTATAACTGGACACACACACACACATACACAGGTGCGTTCTGCCTCCAAATGAAAATGCCTGCAAGTTCTATATGCAATCAACCCTCTTCATTAGATAATAAATCTAATGCCAAGATATGCTACGGTTTTTGTATTCTCCACATATAATTTTTGACTACTGACCATATAAAAACTCATATCTCTCTTTCCTCTTTTTCTTTTCAAGTCTAATATTAACATTTGCTATGTGTGCAAAACAATGTAAATCTATCTGCCGTGTTAAAAAAACCAACCCAAAATCGAACATGATGCGGCACGTGAAATTTGGGGTGGACGCGCATCGGCGAAATGGGTATTATTGGTTCCAATAACATGTTAAAATGTTCCATCTAAAAACTTAAACTATTAAGTGGAGATATGCCACGTGTATATAAGAAACACATAAGATCTGTTGTCGAGTGATGTTTCAACATTTGAGATGAAGTGACATATATATATTCTCTTAATTTAAGAAATTTTTCTATTCGGATTTACCCTTGAGCTTCGATGCCAAAAGAAGATAATTTGCTTACCCAGTTTTCCATGGACTCTCATGCACCACCAACTTCCTACATCGCATGAAGAATACAAAGGCAGAAGACAACGCGAAAAAGACAGAGGCCATAAGGTACCGCGAAATGACGGGTCATTTTCTATGGTCCCCTAGCTAACGAAATATTCCTTCATGTTGTGCCAAACATACCTAGAAAATAAAAACACCGAAAATACTTAAAAGATTAATCTATAAATTGATACTTCAAGTGATGTAATAAAACATTGCTAGATGTTAATATAATTCACTTGTCAATGCTGTCCGTCACATCAATTAACATGTCGATGTTGCTGATTAACATTAGTATTTTATATCTAGTACTGTTCACCTAGAACACGGCTATCATTTTTTGTGCTTGGATAAGTTATCGTGAAGTGCATAAAATAAAGTTTGATCTATATTCTAATTTAAACATCTGTGAAAAGCCAAATAAATTCCCTATTGTTAACAGGCTGTATTGTCAAGCCTCCATTATTAGGTCTTGTGTACATCCAGCACAAAAGAACTTGCAAAGCAGCTACCAACCATCAGATAGAACCCTCCCAGGTTTTTAAACTTCCTCTGTTTCTCTGTCTCCAAAATATATCATATATTCAAATCCTACTCTGAATCGGCCCACGGCCGGACTATAAAATCCTCCATAGCCCCTCTCCTCTGTTTCAAAGCTTCACAGAGAGAGAGGGAGAGAGAGAGAGAGAGGGGGAAGAGAGGGAAGAGAGAGAGAGAGAGAGAGAGAGAAAGAAAGAGATGGGAGCGTGCGCCACGAAGCCGAAGGTGTCGATGTCCGACAAGGCCGCCGTCGACGCTCCGGCTCCGGCACCGGAGGAGGTTGTGGCAGGAGCAGAGTCTGAGACCACGGTCGAGACAGGGAAAGTGGAAGAGGTGGTGGTCGCGGCTGAAGCAGAGCAGAGCGAGAGTGTAAAGGAGGTGGTCGATGTGGAAGGAGACAATAAACCCCGTTCTTTGAGCCTCTTGCTCGATGAGGTAAATGACCTAGTTTCAGTTCATGAGACTCTCCCTCTTTTCGTTTTTGTCGCCTTTTCGCTTTCGTTCGAATTTAGATTTTGATTCTTGCAAACACATCATTCCTAGTCTCGCTATACTCAGAAGAGTTTCGAGAAGCAAGATCCTGCTGTTCTTGTCTTGGTTGAGCGATTGGATTAGGTCCGAATCCTTCCATGTTCTTAGTCTAATCTCTTCTTTAAACGGGTCGATGACAAAAGAAGACTTGGGGATTAGGAAAGGAGAAGATATTTGTAATCTGACGCCTCCACGCACATCGGAGATCTTTTTGCTAAGGATCTCCGCCTAGCTTCGACCGATGCAAGGAATCCAAAGACATTCTCTGCACTGTTCCCATAGCTTTGGAGAGATGGAACGATTTCTCTGTCGACGGACCCACCGATTTAGCTCTCTCGTCGTCTCTTACTGGTCCGCACGTCGCGATTTCACTGTCATGTCTTGTTTCTTTCCCTCGGATGATGTCGTTATCGTGCGTTGGGAGACAAAAGTAGCAACGCGTTTCTCGGTCCTTGTCCTGTCTTTTGGAGCGTTGCTCGTCTTGCTGTCATCGCTCTTGGGGGAAATGATTTGTTTTAAACGAGAGAAGTCGAATCCTGATCCTGTTATTGTAAACGTCGACCCCATTATAACGAAGAGGTGACTAATACCTTTGACAAGGACGTGCTCTCATGATTTGTCAATGGATTGAGGAGATAAGCCCATCTGCTCATCCTTCGCAGGACGATCAAAAGGCCAAAGTAGGAAGCGAAGTGACGTCCTCCGAGACGACAAAGCCACTGGAGCCGTCGTCGGAACCCCAACTCAAAACAGAGGAATCGGAGACCAAGCCACCCGAACCGCAAGAACTGGCCCCTGCCGTTGCCGCTGTCGAGAAAGAGAAAGCAGCCGAATCTTCACCTGCTCTGGCGGAGGAACCCACCGAGAAGAAAACCGAACCGGCCGAAGTGATCACCAAGGAGGAAGCCAAAGAGTGATAATGCAGGGCTTACTGGTTGGCCGAAGGAGCCCCTAGTCTTGAGGTCGTGGGTCCATTGCTTGTTGTCAAATATTTTCTTTATTTCTGGGATTGATCATAGCGTTTTGTTTAAGATAATTTGCTAGGAATTTGTTTTAATTTTCTCATGAGGACAACAATGCAGAAGCATTTGGAGCCTTTGTTTTCAGGTGGGTCATGGGATATTGGTATTTTATTTATATTCCCTTTTAATTATCATTATTATAATTTTTATTTTTATTTTGGGATGAGCCAGAGAGAATAATTTCGTCGACGCTAATCAAGATTGTTGCATCTGCTAGACTGCTCCAAGCAAAATCATATGCAGCAACTGCATATGCCAAACAACATCCATTGTCAAACTCCGACCGAACATCAACAGCGGTTCTGTTGTCCATTTTCTTTACAATTGATATTGGGGGAGTGGGGTGCAATTTCCGTCTTCAATTTTGTTTGGAGCCGCATGTTTTTTTTTTTTTCATACGGTGACAAAAACACCCTTTTGGCACTTGTACTTACTAAGTAATAATTACCCTCACTATAAAAAAGGATTAATACTCTAAAAAATCCCGAAGTAATATACATATAACAAATTTATCCCAAGTTAAGTTTTTAACCATTAAAAATCCCTAATTAATATATCTGTGATAAATTTACTCTCTATTAACTTTCGTTAAATTTTACCATTAAATTTGCTGATCTAGATAACATATGGTGACATGCTATGTTGATGTAATCTATGGAATTAATGTTACGAAAAATCTCAAATTTATCACTAGTGCACATTATATATATTACAGGAGTACCGTTAAATTTGTTGCAGGGGTCACGCTTCGAACCCCGGGTTCGTGCACATCCCTCGGCGGTCGATTAAAAATGCGACGTCTCAGGACACGTCGCCGACCCATTCTTTTTTTTTTTCTTTCTTTCAATTAAGCACATGTGGAAGTGAACTAAATACAAGACCTAGTCAATCATCAGAATCAGGGATAGTAAAAACACGCAACCATTTTTCCAAAACTATGCTTTATAAACATACCAAGTTAACCCTAGGAGTTTATAAACAGGTCTGTCTCAAAAAGAACTCATAGTCAACCTAAACTTCACTAGCAACAGGGCTAGCCAAAAGGTGTCGCATCTCGCACCCACCACATCCGCACTCAATAGATCTCCACGCTACGGCCTTGAAAAAAGTTAACTACGACGGGGTGAGATAAAATCTCAGCGAGTCAACCACCTAAACCCTGATTAGGACACAAATTCACCTCGAAGGCGGTCCTAAACACACACCATACAAAACTTGCCTCGCCTCGGCGTATCCCTGCTCGTTAACTCATCACATATGCTAATTCAATGCAGCAAGCATAGTTTAATAACCGGAACATATCATTTCAATCACGTGAGTCCCAATTATAAGAACAAACTGTTGTGACACGTCTCATACCATGTCACACAATTTTGTTCTATAATCAGGCGCAGCTATCACAGCCACTTAGGCGTGTTCCAGTTATTATGACCCATTGGCCACGGTCAACTCAACAATCGGCGATCATCTGGCATAACCGAGCATCGTTTCGTTCCGTCGGGCACGGCATCATCCCGCGTATTCATATGCATCAGGACGGCATTCCACACAGGAGCATCGGCCCGGCCTCCACCACGATCGACATCCGTTGACGTGGGGTATCCGAACTTAATTAGTCATCGTCCTGCATAAACACATCAGGATGAGTTCACTACCTCGTGTAAACGCATCAGGGTATCTGGGTGATCACACGAGCACATATTTGGCCAAGAACACTGTGCTTTGCATTCAAATTCTCATTTTCAAATAATGAACTTGGCCTATTTTTCTTCATATTAGAAATCCCGGTAAGATAATCGTGCGTGGTCACGTATTCAAATTGAACCACCCAATTGAGTAGACTCCCATTTTAAAATTCCATGGTTTTACATAGTACATAAAAGATTGGCGTCAAAACCGACACTTGGCATTTTTCCATTTAAAAGCCCATAAAACCGAGTTTTGTAATAATAATCGATAACTACCATTCAGCAATCAATTGCACAACAACACACGTATAAGCCATCAAAACCACCCACAATTCCATCATATAGCCAAGACACCAAAATCTCTTTTCAAAAATCAACTTGGCAACCATTTTTTTTTTGTTCAAAGCTTTCGAAAATAAATTCGTACGGGATCACGTATTTGAAATCAACCCGCCAAACTTCGCACGCATCTAGTATAAAATCTCATTGTTTTACTAAGCAAATAAAATCTGGCGTTCAAACCCGACACATTTTTTATTTTCTATTTTCTTTTCCAACCACCCTTTTTTGGAACCAAATTTGGGTAAACCCTTTTTTTGTTCAAAACCTTTGGAAAGAAATTCGTAGGTGCTTACGTACTTAAAATTAATCCGCTAAACATTGCACGCACCTAATTTAAAACCTCATTATTTTATTGAGCAAATAAGTTCTGGTGTCTAACCCGACACCTCATTGTTTTTCTAATTAAAAGCCCATAAGGTCATCTTTTGCATTACCAATAAACACTCACCATAGCACAACCATTCACATATTATCACGCACAAGTCCTCAGCATGCCAAAAGTCAACCACATCACCAAATATACATTATCCAGCAAGCACAACATCAAGAATAACCACAAAATCACAACCGGCTCTAACCAGCAGAAACCGAGCCATTTGTGCGCCTCCAAGTTTAATTCCAGAAACATAATCAAACAAACTCAGAAAATTCTCAAATTTGAATATGTTATAAAGGACACTTAAAAGAACACTTTTCATCAATACACCTTGACCCAAATATTTCTAGAATAAGAGCAGTAAATCGCCCAAATCGTTACCAAAATTGTGTCCGTGTCCAGATATTACATTTTCTAAAATCAGTTTGGTTCGAGATCCAAAAATTGTCCGTTTGATCTGGAATTTGACTATGTTAAACTATAAGATGTGATGAACAACTTTTGTGAAGAAACTCTTTTGAAAATCAAACCCTAAGAGTTGAAAAAAATCATTTGAACACTAAAAGGTCACTGTTTCCAGAACAATCCGAGATTCTGTTTTGCAAATAACGGAACTGAAATCTTATTCTTTTAAATCCCTAAAATCTTGAGTAAAATGTATGTCATATGAAGATGTCTAGAACATTTCTCAAGAATGAAGTAACCTCAAAATGGTAGTACATTTTTCCTCACAAAAAGGGCAAATGGCGAGCATCCAGCAAACTAATCCGGGAGAAATCTATTAAACCAAGCTAAATCACCCTCATTAGTACTAATCTAACCAACTAGATTAACACTAATCCATATTAAGGCTAATCTAACCAAACTAGATTAACACTAATCCATCTTAAGGCTAATCTAACTTAACACTAATCTAACCAAGCTAATTAACACTAATCTAATTCCCTAAGTGCAATTAACAACCTAATCAAGGATTAGGAAGTTAACTCACCGGAATTTGACGGCGGCGGGCTCATGGCGACGGCAACACAACGGTGACGAGAACCCAAGACTACCGTTTCTCCAACGGAGCTCAACCGGCAAAGGAAACGGCCTAGCAAGCTCACGGCTAAGGGGCACCGTTCTGTGGAGGGCTGGTCAGTCATGGTTGCTGGCTGAGGAGGAGTTGGGCGGCTAGTCGTGGAGACTCGACTGTGGTGGTGTTGGATGCGAGCTGCTAGACACGGGGATGCTGGACGGTGGTGAAGTTGTGGCAGCAAAAATGAAAGGAATGGAGAGCTGAAGTTGCTGGTGTTGCGGACGTGTGGACATGAGGTTGCTGCTGTACGTGGATTGAAGAAGATGGTGCTATGGTGTATGCGGTAGCAAGATGAATGAGTGATGTGGTGGTGGTGTTGTGGTGACAGCAAGAAGGGAAGTGGAGCTGCTGGGGTTGCTGGATGTGGAGGTGGTGAGTTGGTGGTGGGAGCGTGAGGTGGTGGGGTGCTTCGGTGGATGGTGGGCTGTTGGTGGACGGGTGGTGTTGCGATGGAGTGGTGGGGTGGAACGTGCAGCAAGAATAAGGAGGGAGGAGCTGGAGGGAAATGGGCTGGCTGGCGTGAGTTGAGGTGAAGAAGAAGGAGAAGAAAAAGTGGGCAACTGATCTGCAGAGGGGAAGTGGACGCACAAGAGGGAGAGAGGGGTTTGGAGGGAGAGAGAGAGAGGGATTGAAAGTCTAAGCTACAACCACTAAGGAGCCTTGCAAAATATCCAAGTAATCATCAATTTGCCACAAAAGTCTTCAGCCCAAAAGTCTTGCATCCCTCCAATGGCAAATTAGACTCCATTTCTCACAAATTAATCCATTTTGGGGGCCAAATAAAGCCTTGAAGTAGTCCATCCAAATTTCACTTATTTCTTTTTGTCAAGAATCGATTTTTCCGCAAAATTCTGGGCTCGACGAAAATTCTCTGAAAGACAAGGCGACGTCCTAAAAATGAATCGTGACGCGCTCGAACGTTCGATTCCCGAAAACGGATTCAATTTCGTGGTTAAAATCGATCGAATGCGATTTTAGTACAACCTAAACTATTGGGTAGCTTTTAGGAATTTTAGCGCGTTTGACCCATGATCGATAATTTTCAATTCACATTTGTGCATCTCCGACTCGTAGATGACTCTCGGTTGTCGTAAAAATTGTAAGGTTTCAATTACGTATCCCGAATATAAAATCGATAAAAAATTGGGTTAGTGTCGTTCGATGCGAATTTTGCAATCACGTGGAATCACTCGCAATTCAATTACGTGATTTCGTCGAATTGACCTAGATCCGATCACAATTCAATTATAACGGTGTCGTATTGACCATTACCGATTATTATGGTTGAGCAGTTGATTTCCGATCGAATTCTCTAGTCTGTCGCGTTTATATCCCTTAATGGCTTCACCTAATAGGTTAGTTAACTCGTGAGAGATCAGCTTAGAGAAAAAGGACCATAGGCGCGTCGGTGGAATGTTCATTTCATATTATCGAGACGAGGTCGAATTTCAGGATGTCACAACAGATGTACCAATTTGAAATTTTTCGTGATATTTACCTTATGGATTTCTACGTGGACTTGCCACATCACCATACTATGTTACCATGTGTCATCTAGCTTAACAAATTTAAGCTTTAAATTTGACGGAAGCTAACGGAGGGTAATTTGTTACAAGTATATTGATTTGGGGTTTTTAGCCGTCAAAAAATTAATTTGGGATAAATTTATCACATGTGCATCAATTTGAGGTTTTTGATGATCAAAAAGTTAATTTCGAATAAATTGATCACAAGTGCATCCATTTGATTTTTTTTAAAGGTATTAAAAATTAACTAACTTTTCAGGGTGGTGGGTCCTTTGCTAGCATTACCCCAAGTTTACTCCGCTGCTATCGGCTTACGGGGTTCCTAGGTCATCAAAAAAAAGAAAAATTTAACTAACTTTCCATTCAAAATAGGGGCAGAGATTACAAAATATCTTTTTCTTTGATTTATCTGTTCACCTTTATGGGTCCTCAATAGAAAGAGTGTTTCCAAAAATAATTGTTTTTTTTTTTCAAGACAAAGAATCTGAATTCCTTTATTAACCATTCTTGTAGTTGACTTTTCCATTGAACTCGTAGATGGGAGAGTATGATTGCAGTTTTTATTTTTATGGTATTGAAAGGAGCGAAACCCAAATGTTACACTAGAACTCTTATAATGAAACTAGATTCATCCTGATCTTTTATCAATAAAGGAATCAAACCTATCAGTGGCCTATTTAAAATTAAGGTCGCATTGGCATCAAAAGAGTGAACGACTCAATTTGCTAATTGGTTAGCATATGAGTTTCTTTCCCCAAAATTGTGCAAAATTTTGACATGCTAGAAATATATTAAAAGATTCTGAAACTAAAAATTGAGTGTGTCAACAAAGTTGAGAGCATGAGTTGAATTATGGAGTAACATAGCAGCTTGCAAGTTCGCTTCCATAATAAGTTTTAGAGATAACCAAAGAAATAGCGATTTTAAGACCCAAAAGGATACCCCACAATTCTCCTTTGAGCGAAAAGCACACCCTCATAATCTAAGCAAATCTAGCAAGCCAGCTACATGATTCATTATGCAAAAGCCCACCTAAAGCGAGGCCCAAGTGGCCATTAAAGGCCCCATTAGTATTGAGCTTGACCCAACTAGTTGGAGGGGTAGTCCAACCCACAAGCTTATGTCTTTTTTCCCTTTGAGGAGACAATCTATGCTTTGTGAGTCGAGTTGATATAATTTTCTCAACATAATATAGAATCAAGCATAAGGGTTCTTTGGTAAGATAAAAATCCTTCTCAAATAATTGTTTATTCCTCCAATTTCAGAAATGCCAACAAGTAATAGCATAAATAAGCGACCAATTATCCTGAACCCCGTTAATAAATCAAATAAATCTGTCATCTAGATTTTGGGTAAAGAACTCATTTCGAAAAATTGTAGGTAGAATCTTTTGCCAAATTGCCTTTTCGTACTGGCAATCTTTGAATACATGCAAAATTGTCTTCGAAGAGTGTGGGCACACCGCATAGCATGAATGTGTTGTCAATTTACGTTGAAATCTTTCATCATTAGCGAGACACTAGTGAGAGACCAACCACAAGAAGCTTTTGATTCTTTGTGGCCCATCCCATTTCCACGCTAAACTCCACAGTCGGTTAGTCGACATTTATTGTGTCGGTGTGATTAATTCGTACGCTTCTGAAGGAACCATTGCTATTGCAGCCTGCCCCAATTACCAAATCCTCTTCAGCACAATCAGAGGGTGGAGACATTGAGTGGATTTGCATCAAAAGGTAAAATACCTATTAGGATTGCAAGGTTCCATTGGTTTTTGCAAATGAAATCATGAACATTACAATCAAGGTCTTGAGTTGTAGAAGATGGAAGAATCCAATGGGTCAGTGGACCAACCTCATCAACCCAATTATCCATCCATAATTTAACTGAATGCCCATTAATCACTATGCATTTTATATCCTCTAAGACATCTCGCCCAACTTTGGTGAGAGCTTTCCCAAGTAAAGGATGGGTAGTACGAGTTGGTAGAGTAAATGGTACAAGTTCACAACATTTGTACTTGTCTTGAATAAAAGATACTCACGTTGAAGTTGGTTTCAAAATTAACTTCCATGCCAATTTCATAAAAAAAAAAGTTTTACTACTATCTTTTTTATGAAGTCCCAACCTCCACAGTTATTCGGTTGGCAAAGTTTACCTTGAATATCTTCCAAAATAAAGTTTATAGCTTCATGCGTTATAGCAAGTAACCTCGCTACTTGCATAGCATACAATGGCAAAGTCATAATAATAGACTGAACTAGGGTGATTCTACCGGGTAGAGATATTTAGCTTTCCACCCTTTTAGGTTTTGTTTGTTAACGTTCCCAATTCTCTCTTTTTCTATTCTTTTGTTCCCCTAAATATAAAAAGAACATAAATTCATTTGATAATGTTAGTTAATTTTTATATTTCTCAAAAGAAAAAAATGGCCAGGGAATAGATTTGAAATAAAAAAAAAGAAGTAAAAAAAAGATACTTCTTCTTCCCAATAACAATTATAGAAATAAGTCATTTTATTTCTTTTCTTTCTTTTCTTTTCTTCTTCTTCTTCCTCTTCTAATTGGTCCGTCGGTTGCCACCAATTGCTGTTGGCCATCATTGGCAACCGGCTAGAGAAGGAGGAAGAAGAAGGAGGAAAAAAAAGAAAAGAAAAGAAATTCTTAAAAAATTATTAAGAAAATTAAAAGAAATTGTACATCAAAAATAAATTTTTGTAAATCGTACTAAAAATACATTCCTGTTCTTTTTCTATTATAAGAATATAAATTTTGTATAGTTCCCAAACGCGTTCTTTTACTCATAAACTATTTTAAGGAATAGAAAAAGGAAAAAAAAAACAACTATTTTTGAAAAGAAATTGTTCTTGGAATAGAAATGTTATTAAATATACAATTAACTTTTTATGGACTTTATCAACAATGGGGGAAAATTATTCAAAAAGTCTTAAACCTATTTCATTTTTGTCAATTCAGTTCTAAACCTTTTAATTTTGCCAATTGAGTTTTAAAGCTTTTCACTCTTACCAATTGAGTTAGTTCGGCCAATTTTAGCTCGAAATTGCTGACGTGGAAGCCAGTAATGCTATGCGGGACTGTTGGCGTTGAAGTTGACAAAATTTAATAATATTTTAATATTTTTTGAATTTTGTATTATTTTTCTAATAATTTTCTCTTTTTTCTTTTTTGCTTGTTTTTCTTCCTTTTGCCGGTGGCTAGCCACTGGCCATGCTAGGTCAAATGGCCTCGCTTGCCATAAGCAAGGCACGACTGGGCGAGCCTCGGTGAGGGAAGCCCTTGCCTAGGCAAGGCTCAACAAGGGTCGGCCTCGCCTAGGCTAAGGCGACCTCGCTAGATCTAGCGAGGGAACCCTTACCAGGACTTGCCCGTCTAGGCGAGGCCTAGCGAGGGTTGGCTTCACTCAAGCCAAATTGGGCGAGGCTAGCCCTCGCCTAGGTCAAGGCAACCTTGCTTGTCGAAGGCCAAAAATGCTTGGCAAGGTCGTCCTACATAAGGTGAGGGCCGACCTTGCCAGATCTGGCTCCGGCGAGGCCGACTGTCTTCGGGTCTCACTTGATCGTGCCTCCCCTATAGTAGGCGAGGCCAATTGGCCCAGCATGGTCGGTGGCTAGCCACCGGAAAAAGGAAGAAGAAGAAGCAAAAAGAAAAGAAATAAAAAAAAAAAGAGAAAAAGAGAAAAAAAATCTGAAAAATAATAAAATTTTTTAAAAATTTAAAGATTATTAAAATTTGTTTACGTCGGTGCTAACAGTACTATGTGGCATTACTAGCTTCCACTTCAATGATTTTCGATCAAAATTAGCTAGATGGACTCAATTGACAAAAAATGAAAAGATTTAGGACTCAATTGACAAAATTAAAAGATTTAGAACTGAATTGGCAAAAGTACAATGGGTTTACGGCTTTTTCGATAATTTTTCCAACAACAGGGTGGCAAGTTTTGTGAGTAGCTTTTTCATGAAGCAAAGGCACTCTTAAATATTTGCCACGATCAATAGTAAGAGGGTAGCTACCCATGGTGCTAATAAGTGTCATTCTTAATTGAGGGACGTTCTCAGAACAAAACGGTTTTTGTTCACCCTTATCAACCAGCAGATGAGAAAGACGTTCCATACAAAGGACAAATAAGAAAGGCGAGACTAGATCCTCTTATCTTAAGCTGCTTTTAAGCTTAAACATTTCAGTTAGTTCTTCATTCCAAAGCAGTTGCATGCCGGTGGTTGTAACACATCGCATGATAAGATCCACCGGTGATTCATGGATGCCAGTTAATTGAAGAGTCTCACGATTTCAACTTAGTCGATCATATGCCTTCTTCAACTCTATCTTAACTAGCATGTGTCCCTTCTTCCCCCTCATCGTGTCTATCGAGTGAATGATTTCCCGAGCGATGATGATATTATCTTGAACGTATCGGCCTGAAACAAAGCTCACTTGGTTGGGCAAGGTCAAATGAGGCATAATTGCATTCAGTCGGTTAACAATAATCTTGGTGATTATTTTCAAGGAAACGTTGCAAAGACTAATACGCCGTAAATGCTCCAATCTTTCAAGAGCATCAACTTTAGGGATCAAGGTTATAGGTGTTTGGTCCTACCAGGTTTTTCATCACCAGACCCTGGCTTCTCAATTTTAAGATTTACTAAGTTGCTCACTTGTGCCCATTGGTTTTTGTAAAATACTGCTTGAAAGCTATCTGGTCGTGGCACTCTAAATGGTCCCATTCCAAACAATGCAAGCTGAATTTCATCTCTACTAAGGTGTCTTGAAAGCCTCTTGTTGGAGAAAATATTCAGTGGTATGTGCGCGCCACGTCATCCGCTGATGTGGCGCGCACGTACCACTCAGCTTTCGACACCTGTCCTGGGGGACCCGCTGGAAAATTAAAGGATCCGCTTAGCTCGGCTCGGCTCGGCCCTGCTCGTTGGCAGAAACAATGCGTCAGGTCAATAAATGCTTAACGCTCCCGCCCAAAAAATTTCTCACTCCTCAATTCAATTTCCTGGCTTTTCTCTCTCTCCTCGCAGGAGAACAACCAGAGAACGACCGTCTGTTTCCTTCTCCGCGCATCCGGCTCCGGCTCCGCCTCTACCTCCCAAAAGCCTCGCCGGTCGTCGCCTCCTTCAAGAGCCTCGCCAGTCGCAGTCGGGTCCTCACCCCCTCCGCCTCCGACTGTTCCCAACGCGGAGATGGAGCACAAGGTTTGTGCTCGCATTTATCAGCAACTTCTGGACCTCCGACGAACGCGTCATCAGCTCCGACTCCGAGTAGCCCGAGGTCTTTGGACTCTATGTCCTCGAGGTCGATGGTCGGGACGTGAGGGCCTCGTGCTTCTTCTCCTCCTCCGCCTCCCAAAAGCATCGCCGGTCATCTGCCGCTGGCACATTGCCGCCTGAGAGCATAGTGATCGCAGCTGGGTCCCGAGCCCCCTCTGCCTCCGCCTCCGCCTTCGACTATTTTCAACGTGGAGATCGAGCACAGGAGGAGAAGAGAAGAGAAGGACAAAACCACCCCTTCCCTCCCCTCCCGTCCCCTAAACTCCTCTCGCGGTTCCGAACAGCTTCATCGATGCCTTCGATAGTTGTGTCCGATTCAGCTCAACCACCGGAGAACTCCAAAAGCAAGAGCAAAGAGAAGAAGATGAAGGCGAAGGTCCAGCTCGAGGCCGATGGCGGCTTCGCGTCTCCGGCGGCGTCGGAGAAGAAGCACAAGAACGAAAAGAAGAGCGGCAGCAAAGGCTCCGAATCCAAGCAGCTGAAGCTTCCGGAGCATCAGGGGATGCGAAGAAGGAGAAGAAGAGGAAGGCGCTGGAGCTGCGCGAGGATGACGAGGAAGACAGGAGCGAGACCAGCTCCGACCTGGTCGACCCCGAGAACTTGAAGGGGAAGAAGAAGGCGAGGTTGAGCGACGGCGATAATGAGGTGGCTCAGGAGGAGGAACCCCAACGCTGTGTTGAATTTCAGGATCTCGGACAGCTTGAGGTTGAAGTTGAAGGACAATGGTATTGAGGCGCTGTTTCCCATTCAGGCCATGACGTTTGATATTGTCCTCGATGGGACTGATTTGGTCGGCCGTGCCTGCACTGGTCAGGTATGGAGACTTTTTATTTGAATTTCGCAGGATTGACATGTTGATGGTCGCGTACTTGTTTGAAATCTGCTAATTAACTGACAATTTAGAGAAGTGAATGGTCTGGATGTTGGAGTAATGATAGTGTGTGATGCGGAAAAGGGTCACTAAGCTGACATATATGAAAAGAGAAGCAGGTGTTATCTGCTCTATGAGTAGTGAATGGTTGATGTATGAGCTTGGTGAATGTTGTTTTAATTAACAGCATAACAAAGCAATCGTGGTGTAGAGTGTAGCAAAGTGCACTTGGTTCGTGAAATGTCTTTCGTGCATTTCTGGTCCTAAATCCCTGTATTTCAGTCCCTGATTGTCATTGCAAAAGTCAAATTCCGACCAATCTTTTCAGGCATTCGAACCTACAGCTGGTAATTCGATTAAAAAACCTACAGCTAAATAAATCTTGTAGTTTGTGGCAGAGTCATCTGTACATTAGTTCATTGGTGTTATTTGACATATAAAAACCAAAAGTGGCGTGAAGACTGTTTGGCCACAGTTGCATTTCAAGTTTTTTAAAGATGATTGGCTGCTAGGAACATGAGTTTTCAAACTGCTTGCTCATTTCTGTAGTTGATGGGTTTTAATTTTTTAGCACTGATTGTTCACTGTGTGAATTGTACCAGGGCAAAGCTCTGGCTTTTGTCTTGCCCATTTTGGAATCTCTGACGAATGGGCCTGCAAAAACCTCAAGGAAGACAGGATGTGGTAGGCCACCAAGTGTTTTGGTGCTTTTACCTACTAGGGAATTGGCCAAGCAGGTATTGGAATCAAGCTTATAGAAATAATCTCATCTTTTTACAGAGATAGATGTCCAACATCGTTTACTCTATTATTTTAGGTGTTTTCTGATTTTGAAGTTAATGGTGGAGCAGTGGGCTTAACATCATGTTGTTTGTATGGTGGAGCTCCTTATCATAATCAGGAGAGCCAATCGAGGAGAGGGGTTGATATAGTGATTAGAACACCTGGCCGTGTGAAAGTAATTCATTGAATTGGAAGCTTATTTGGTAAGTATTCACGCAAATCATTGCGGGTCGTAGGAAGTGTTGGCGAGCCTATCAATCCAAGTGCATGGAGGTACTAAGCTTTATCCTAACTTTCTAATGTAGATAATGTTTCACTAGATCCATAAACCTGTGTACATTTCTTCAGGTGGTTTTTCAATGTAGTCGGGGATTCGAGTGCCCTATATCGACACTTGGTGGCAAATTGAAACTCGGCGGCTTCATGGTACATTTTGTTATTCGTTTGGGTTTATCATGTTAGAATTTTTTACAAAGAATGCCCACAATATCCACTTAATGGTCTCGGTCGACTCGGTGATGCTTACCTTCCCTGCAGATCACACCATTACCTGGTGCCTGGCCACAGAAACCTGGATCTGCTACTTTTCCTTTCTTTGGGGTTCAGGTCTCTAAACTCTTTCATTCCCTTTGACTTTTGAACAACTTAAGAGCCTTTCACAAGGTGTCTCTTCGACTAATTTCCACATTTGTTTTGTGCAGCCTGTCATAGTGGATGAAAAGGGGGTTGAAATTGAAGGCGCTTGTAGTGGATACCTGTGCATTAAAAGTTCCTGGCCTGGGGCATTTTGTACACTCTATGGTGATCATGAGCGATATGAAACAACATACTTCAAACCATTCCCAGGATACTATTTTACTGGCGATGGATGCAGCAGGTTAGTTGATACAACTGTTAAATTATTGCTTGAGGTACTTGCATTATGCACAGGTTCTTACTAGGGATGTTTATACAATTCCTTAACTTGAATGATAATCTTGCGCTTATATATCTTTGGAAGGTGTAGTTATGGTTATATTTTTTGCAGCATAAGCTGTACAATTTGATTTCCTTATTTTTTAATTCGCTCAACCCATTCGGGGACAAGGATGGTTACCTTTGGTGATTTGGTGGAGTTGTTGATGTCATCAATGTCAGGTACTACATGAATTTCTCAAGATCTTCTCTTTTGGTACCTTCATTCAAACATTTTTTATGTGCTCATACAATGTGGCTTTGTTTTTGTTGAGAAACTTCGAAAGACCAATTCTTTTCCTTCCTAAAGCACCTAGTGCCTTGAATTCGGACTAGTTATCGATGATGCTTCACTTGCCTCTGCGGTGGACCTTTGGATTGGAACAGCAGAAGTCGAATCTGCTTTTGTCTCGCATCCCAAATGTGCGGAAGCTGCAGTTGTTGGTGTTGAGCATGAGGTACTTTAGAGAGGACTAAATTGATGATAAAATTTTCATTGCACTTGCTTTAAATGCTAACAAATCAACAAATCATGTTTTTGTCTCTAGGTGAAAGGACAAGGCATTTATGCCTTTGTCACTCTCAGTGGAAGGTGAACCTGGCGAAGAGCGAGAAAAGGCGTCATACTCACCGTGAGGAAACAGGTTTGCATCCCATTAACGGTCATTTCTTTATTTGAAAACTAATTGCTCTTGCTTTCTTAAACTCCCCAAAGTGACTTAGACAACATGCAAGTTCTTGACAGAGTAACCTCTTAATGTGATGATAATTGTGATGGATCTCATTTTCTTTCCACATGCTAGTCCCACTCAAAACAAATATTGTTGAGCCTCTTGTTTGTTTACTCCTCTGAATCTGTCCTTGGGCTTTGCAAACAGTGCTTAATCCCTTCCGTAATTACCACGGGGCTCTATGCTTCAGATCTCACTCACACTTCTCATTTGATTATTAGATGCCTCTAATTTCTTATTGATTCCCTGGTGACATCTAATGATTTTGATCTTAGCTATCTGAAAGTTATTTGCATATTCTGATTAACAATGAACATATTCATCGCATGGAGCTCTATCTCCCTTTTTACTTACATGAGAGGTGTAACGAGAATGATCAAACAGTGGGACACATGCTAAATGGGCTCTTTTGGCTGATGGATCACGATGAACTCGCTGCATCTAACACTTCGCCGATATCTTTTCTTTTTGGTTTCTCCCTTTCTTCTGAGCCAAAGACAACTATATTATCAGTAGGATCTGTAATCCTCGCACAACATCAGTAGCAAATATAGGGCCAGGTTCCATTTCATGTTCCTGGGCCATTTTGGCCTTCCTGTGCTATTATTGGCTTCATCAGGCTTCAAAATAAATTCGTTTTTCGTCCATGAACTAATAAACAGGTGAAATCTATTTTATAGCCCATCTTGTTTAACTTGTGATAGGAAATTCATAAACATAACCTTCGACTAGGCAATCTAATTCATCTTCTGTACGACTTCTAGATAGGAGCATTTGCTCCGGGATCAACGGTTGAGGAAGGGGATACTCTGGGATTGGCAGCAATTTTGTGAGCTATACCTTTCTGTCAAGGAAAATTCTTTTGTACATATATGAAGTTGTGAGAAGCATCCACATCTTACTAGAAGCTGGTGCATGGAGGCCTTTTCAATCTCTCTCACCAAAATTCTTTTACTTAGCCGGTCGTGGTCCATCTCTTAAGGTTTTGCATAATGCGAGCTTGTACAAAATCCCTTGAGGATTCGTATTAATCTTTTGTGTCAATTAGATGTCTTGAGGATTCATATTCATCTCTCAGATGATCAGTTGCAGAACTTCTGAGTACACGTTGTTCTTGATTATTTCTGTTGTTTATACTAGGCAGATGGTCCTTAACCTGGCCAATCGCACTGCACTTGTTCAGTTGCTTCTCTGATTTGATTTGATTGTGTATATTTACATGGTTGCAGCGTGATGAAGAGGACATGAGTGAACTCGTCAGAAATTGCCCAGCAGAGTTTAAAGAATACTACATCCAAATGCAAGTTGCAAAGAGAAGCCAGGCACCTCTTCCTTCATAGGTAGATGGAGCTTGCTTTTTGTAAGGATTCTTCATTGTGATGATATTACAGGTCAAAGGTTAGATTTGTTGGAATTTTGTATAAATTGGTGCCAGTGCTATAGCTTGTTCAAACCTTGACTGGATTTCTTCCAGAAAGCAGATTGTTGGGTAGAACTGCACTTGGTGTCTTCTGATGTGACTTTCACGTTTAGTTCTTTTGCTTTATACTAATAATATCCTGGTTGATCCTCTTCATTTTTGCATTACAACCGTAATGAAGTTATGGAAACTGGTCAAAGGAAAAAGACTTGATGGTTGCTGCTTTAGTGGCTCTTATTGCTAAACACTTTTTTGCTTGAGATTTAATCGACTAGCATTATTACACTATTATTCTTGACCTAGCAATTATGATCAACATGCTTTACTGGAGTTACTTTCCTTGAAATATTCCAAGTGGTACCACATATGTTTCTGGTTTGCTCAAGGACTCATGGGTTCATCCTTTTAATTTCACATGCATGTTTGCTTCTGAAGGTGAATGATGATTGGATAATTCTTGACAAGACAGTTGCTGATCAAGTGTCTTTGTGGAAAAGCAGCAAAGGGTTCACTGATGCATTGGTTCTGGACCATGTTTGTTCAGGAGAAACGTGTTCTTATCATCAAATTGGCGATGTCTTCGTTTGTGAGAAGACTGGAAATGTTCATGGTAAAATACTTTAATTGCTAACAATGACAAGTCTCTTTACTATATCCAATTTATGTGTCGTGCAGGAATGTCTTTCCTAATGAGGTTTCCTTCATCATCGTCTTTTCTTTCAGTCTGTGATGAGACGTGCAGAGAAACTGTTATGGATCCTGCCAATGAGCTCTTGGTTTGCAAAATATATGAACACTGTTTAGATAGGTTCTTTGTTTTGCTGAAATGGAGACCGATGCCGTGAGTAGAACGTCTTCTTTCAACACTCCAATTTCTTAAAACAGAGTCGTTCTTTTATCTATCTAGCCAGGATCACAAAAGTAACAGCTAGCATTTGTCGTTCTCGTAGAGTAAAATCTTTGAGGTAACTGATTTTTTTGCTTTTTCACATGAAAAATTTCAGGAGTAGCAGCAAGGTGGTGTGACAGATGGAGCTGAACCATTCATGGGACCTGGTCGATTTGGTAACTAGTTAACCGTTTCCTTTCTCTTTTTTTGTTAGCTATGATTGACACGTGCCTCACACTTCATGCTTGTGTCTCGCAGCACGAGCTTATGTCTTGGGATATAATTGCGCCGACGAAAGAGAATTAGATGCTGTGTTGAGGTTTTGCTGAGTTTTGGGGATGGGATGTATATGCGTTGATCCTCCTCTCAAGGTAGTTCATAGCTATTTGAGGGGTCTTGCCTTGAGTTAGATGCGTTAATTGCTGTCATTTGTCTCATCGTACTTGATTGAGATAATTTAGTTGTCTCATTTTATGGTTTTCCATTTCCAGCAGATTCCACTAGGGAAATGGCAATGTCCTAAGTGCCACTCGAAAAGTGATTTAGTTGAGCCAATAAGTCATCTCGATTCCAGTTCGAAGCGAGCTGGGACGAAAATTTGTGGGTGAAGATCCAAGACATTGTCTAGCATGGAAAAAGTATCTCGAATGCTTGGTGGCTCCCATTTTCCAAGCAAGAGGTCTTTGAGTGGAGGGAATTCTGTTGTAACACCTGAAGTTCAGCCATTGGAAGGTAAGCCAGATCTGTCCCCAAGAGAGGACCCACGCACCATCAAGCCTGGTTGCCCATCCCTGGGTGGTTCTATGGATGGAACCTCTTCCTCTCAGAAAAACAATGATGAACAGAAGGTAGATGTACCTCCAGCAAAAGCACTTTCAACCAGAAGGTTAGCTTCTCCTTCTATGCCAGCTTCATCTCATTCTCAACTGGTGAGTTCAGAACAATATGATGAAGCATCGGAGAAAAATTCTCAATGTTCTGATGGATTCAATAGTCCAGATGGTCAAGCTGCTCGCGGAACTGGTGCTAGTAAAGAGAGAGCTAGGAAGAGAAAGCTTGTGCAGAAAAATGACATTAAGAAGAAACGCATGACTGACAATGGAAAGCAAATTATTGCTACTTCTAAGAGCAGGAATGATGATGGCAAGCAAATTATTGCTACTTTTAAGAGACATGGGTCGAAGAAGAAAGCTGCACGACCTGAAATAGGTAATTCACAATTAAGAAAGAGAACAATTGTAAACAAGGGTTCACGGTCTGCCATGGAAGAAATGGAGCAAAAGAATGTTCAAATGGTCCAACTAAACAAAAGGTAGATACTTTTACATTGGCCTTTTCATTACTGACATATTACGTATAGACATATATAAGATACTTCCTCGCATTCAGTTACATTTAGCAAATCTATGGGACTTACAATTTTTTTTTTCCTTTGCTTCCTAAGATACGAACCTCTACAATATATTGAGTGGATGCAGTTTGGTGTTTGGTCCTCTTGCATGGCGTGTTTGTTTTCTAAAGATATGTAGAAGCCCTGTATATATTTTGGTTGCTAGTTCTAAGTTGATGGTTTCCACGTGCAAAGGCACAGGGAAAGTCCTTTTTATTGAGGCTTGATGATATATTAAAAATTGATTTTGTGGTGTAGGAGGTTTCTGGAGAGTTGAAAAGCCCACCAGTTAAGCCAAAGAAAAGAGACCGTCATGTGAATGATACACTAGTGTGCATAAGCGGCACTGCCAGAGTGAATTGTAGCAGGTAAATCTACTTATGACCAACTTTGTTGTTTGATTCTGGTGATCGATCTTAGAATCCATCTTAATTCATTTGACACTTTTCTGCTTTTCAGGTTGATCGGGTTTTGGGCTGTCGTGTTAGAGGTAATGATGCAAGTTCATTGTTTTATGTTTCCGTATGTATTGTAGACATCCTTAATTCTGTTAGTTTACTTGTCCCAGAGAAGCAGGACAGACATCAACATAGTACTTCTGGCAAAATAAACTTAGATACAGTAGACGGGTGGACTTGCTGATGACAGACAAGCTGATATCAAACTGCACAATCTGAATGTTTTTCAATGGTTATTCTCTTATCGGCTGGAATTTTAATGGTAAAGCTAGAGGAAGAGTCGAAAACTGTAAAACTTGGTTGACGACATTTCATCTTTCTTCTATTGAGGTTGAAAGACGTGTTTTGAGCAGGTTCGTCAATGTAGACCTACTGTGTATAAAGATTACTTACCAGGTTTAGTTCAAATGCTTTACTGTTGTTCCTTTTCAAGTGCTGAACGTATTCTCCTCTGTTTTTATCCTCTAATTTTGCAGGAGGAGCCCCATATCTATTGCAGCAGCTACTATTTACATTATCACTCAGCTTTTTGACGAGAAGAAGTCTCCCCAAGGTTTTAGTTTCCCCAATTCCATTCAATTTAAACAACTAAAGACATATTGGTGCATATGTAAATGGCATTTGAGACAGCATTTGCATATAGATAATCGAATCTTTGTGCAGATATATCACTTGCTATTGGAGTCACCGAGGGGATGATTAGGAACTCCAAGGATCTGTATCCTCACATTTCGAAGATAAAGACCAAGCTGATATGCCAAGAAAGAGGATCTAAAGAATTTGTGCAGCTTTTGAGTGTGTGTAGATATACAAACAAAATCGACATTAGTTAACTTTCAGTTAGTTTTGGAAATCAGAACAATCTTGAATTTTTAATTATTGTTATAAAGAATATGGTGGTTCTTAATTCTCACTCTTTGTATTGTTGGAAGATATCTTGAAAACTTTGTTATTCAAACATTGAAATGCTGTTTTCAAGTTCTTTTTGGCCCTCTACTACAGAATACCAATGTCATACAAAATACATTGCTTTGATTTCGCATGATAATGTGGGCGAGAAGACGCAGCATTGTTCAACTCTGACGAGATGTTGGTTTAATAAGTTATAAGTCTGTTCACTTTAGTCCTTTAAGCTCTTAATTCAACTGGTTAAATCTCATTAGTAGTCTCCATACCTGTTCCTTCCTTTGATTGGTCATCATAGTAAAACTCAATTTCACCAGGTATGTTTCTATGCCTAAAGAGATAAAACTCTACACTCTACAATCTCATAGTCCCGATTTCGATTAATATTAATCTATAAGAAATTATGCACAAATCAGGCAAACTATATGCGCGTTTCCCTTTGTCTTTTTGAAAGCTTGGCAAAGTTTTGACAATGGCTTTTCATGGTTGCTAGTATTGCTCATTATGCAAAAAATTCATCACTACAACTAGACTCACGATGAGTTAAATCTAACAGAATTTTCCATGACACGTGAGTTATGTTTCATACACTGCCAATGGCAGAAAAGGAGTATGCTTAACCAATTCATCTGCAAGGAATGATGTCAGAGAAAGCAGAGATACCCAAAGCATCGAATGGGATCATATTACATAAAAACACGAGACAAGAGGAGTACATTAATGAAGGTGATGAGGACGACTATAATTTCTATGGCCAACACGATTTCTATCAGACATTCACTTCCGCCAAGCCATAACATTTTCTGCTATGATTGACTGAAATCAAAGTTTGGTATGAGAACTTAAAATTTAATGCATATCGCTGCATTGCAAAGGCAGTACTTGTGGTAAGCAAAAAGCATTTACGACATAATACTTGCTTATGATTGCACCAGATTTAACCAGAGAAATCTAAGGGTTTGCAGTCACATTAAAGCAATAAAATCAAAAGAGTTGAGAAAAAGTACTTCTGCATCTATATAACCATTAGCCACCTTGCTTTCAGCATCAACAATAGGTTCAGATGATACAATTGACTCTTTCTCATTTGCCGGTGTTAAAAACTCATCTCTCTTCCACAGCATGCTATACAGAACAACAAATGTCCACATTGTTCGAATCATGTTGACTACAGAGAATCAATTGTGTGTACTGCATGATTAAACTTTTGATGACTTGCCGTAATTCCCTTATCTTGGACTCCAGTCGATAGATGATCATGTTCTGTTGCCAATTCTTCTTCTGAATCCTATCGAAAGTGGACACATGTAAAGAACTGGGAGGACGTTTATTGCATAGGAAGTTAACATACTAACATGCATCCAGAACTTTATAAGCATGGCTTACTATTAGGGAAAAAAATAAAAAGAAAGGCATTGACTCAACATGCATGTGCAGAGGCACAATAGGTATGATGCCAACGTAACATTATTCAGTCAGTCAATAGGTAATTTTATTTCAACCAAAAAAAAAAAAGTTAGGCCATTTCAGAAATTGTCCATGCAGATCGTATTCTACATGCTACAGAACATGCGGCAAGCAATATAGATCCCACACCAAAACTTTCAAAAATTAAGAAACAACAATTTTCTACAACTCGTTAAAAAGTTAATAGGATAGAGAAATTCTTTTGAACCTGGTCAGATGGATAATCATCCACAAGTCCAATCCTTTCATCAAGCATACTCTCTGTAGTTGACGTATCACTTTCACCTCATCCACCCTTTTCAATTCTCTCTTGAGAGATTTCCTCAGCTGTTTTGGTTTTCTCTTTGCAAGCTTTCCCCTAAGCTTCTCTTTTTTCCCTCTCTTCTTTTTCTTTTTTCATTCGTTCTTTCTCCTCTGCTTTCTCTATTTGTTCTTTGCGCTCTATATTTAGAGATGAAAAAGCAACAAACTTCGGTCGACACTGACCTTCCTATCTCCAAGCATGGGCGTTAAGCTCCCGGGATCCTTCTCAATGGTGGCTCTGACTTCTTTCTTGGATCACTGTTTTGACTGGAAACACCCCAGAAGAAAAAAGGAAAAAAAACAATTAAATAAACAGGCACAAAGTAACAAAAATCTAATCATTATTTTATCAATTACCATGGCAAATAGACATTGCATGAAGTCCAGCTTACACTTATTAGATGGTGTCTGATTGTCTTCTCAGATACAGATTGTTTATCATCAATCAAGTCAAACCACTGAAATTTCTATTAAGGTGCCGCCTTTTTAAGCATAAAGATGGAGACATCTATAGGTTGACCTATAATGCATGGTCATAGGCTATGATTTTTAAGTTAACAAATTCACGAGTCTCGAAACTGGCGATTCCCCTCAAACGTGGGAAATATAATCTGGAAAGAGTCATCCAGGCAGTGATCCATGGAGCTGTACATTAGCAAACAGAAACATCTCCTCCGCAGAGCCCAGGCTCTGAGGGATTTGGGATAAATAGAAAATTTGAAGCAGCAAAGCGAAAAGACAGTCGAGCACTTTAGTCATGGAACAAGACACTCCACATTGACATCTTATAAAGTCAGATTAATCTAAAATGCTATGTACTTAAATGCCAATGAATAAAGAACTTGTAACTTGATTTTTTAACACAGGAAAACATACCCAGGCTTAACATGACCACTAAGCGCAAGATAAGGTGTCTTCATTTGAGCTTGAGCTTCCCTCATCCTCTCTGCAGACAAAGAAGGCGTGTCTGAATTCTTCATCTGCTTCAACTTCAATTCTTCCTGGTATTGCTTCATGCGCTTCTCTTGCTTCATTTTGCCAGGCCCTTTTCCATGAATTTTATGGGAAAGCAATCGGAAAGCTTCCTTTGCGGTTAACTGTTGCAAAACATTCAAAACAAGAAGATTGGCATAAAAACATCAAAGTCATGAATTGGCGTTTCTTTGTCAGAGGCAAAAGAAATTATAATGGAGAATTTAGTATTACAAGGCTTTATGATTAATATATTTTTTTTGTTGAAAACTGACAATTCGGCCAAATTCATCGGTCCTTTCAATGCGGATCTCTTTCTGTCCATCATCTGCAATGCCTACGAGCTTGCTTTTCTTCTTATCCATGTTTCTACCACCCCACTCAACAGTTTCTTTAAGTGTTCCCCGTTCCTTAAGAGCTGATAGTTTCCATCTTAGACAAGCTTGTTCTAGTAAGATACCTGGCCTCACTGAGTACAGCCAGAACCCGTTTCTGACGAGCAAATACTTCTGCTGCTGCCTTTTTCCCAGCTTCGACACCTACGAATTTCAGTCGCACATCGGGGCCAAGAAAAAAGACAGCCAGTTGGATGAATTGATTTAATTTCTTGACTCAGAGAGGCCACACATATTCTCAACAGCAATAAGCCCAAAACATATAGCAATCATCTAATTTAAATAAGAATTATAAGGTAAACTATTTACCAGGTTGATGATAGGCATTAATATTAACTAATGAGGCGTATATCTCAACTGCTCGCTCATACAATGCTATAAGAGCCCCCACTGATCTACGGGTCACTTCTTCAACAGTGACTGTTATAGAGTCACGATCATTGGCATATAGAGCATAGCCCGTTCCCTACAGAAGTTCACCATATCTACAAGAGATCAATTGCAGAAAACAACCGAGTGACTATAAGTAAATCATCCACTGAACTCATGTCTCCTTTCCAAGAGAAGTGTGAGATCTGAAACTTCAGAAACAATAGACATAAGAACTTCGACTATTGCTAGAATCTTCTTAAAGGTAAATATTAGTGGCTCTTATTGTAAACTAACTTGAAGCATTCCAAACAGATAGTCACCACAGGTAACACTAGGTTGAAGCTCCCAATCATGACCAGGTGGTCTCTCACAAAGCACTTCAATGAATGTTACGAAGAAGTTGTGCACACCCTCTCTCAGCTGTTGTTTGTAGCTATATGGAAATTAGACAATAACATGCATCAGGAATAATCACGTCACCAGCATGTAAAAGTAATAGTGGCGTTACTTTATCAAAAAATAACTTACGCATGCTGATCTGTGCTTCCTTTATTCCCATAACCAGTAAGCCCTTCATTGACCTGTGAAATGAACTATTTGAGATTTAACATTTTGGAAACTAGAGATGGAGACGGAACTTCCTATTTTCACCAAAAATTTAAACACATACCCGATTGCCATCCAAATCAAATTGTTGCAGATACCAACTGAATAACAGAAGGTTGTCTTTGTAAGGAAGAATTACCATGTCCTGACAGCAGCAATTTAAAAAGTGAAACAATTGTCAATGACTGCAAACTGAAAGGGAAAAACTTTCAAAGACTGATAGTCACCTCACCTTGTTTCTTTTTGTTAGAGGGTCGTAAGATTGAATTAGGCCATCATAGAACCTGTAAAACAAACGATCAGGAATAGGAAGAAAATGACATAAACAACCATTACTGCTGTAGACCATCATTGGAACAACAGCAGCAGCCAGCCATCACCGAAGGAACAGCAGTCGCAAGTGAAAGAAGGAGATGAGGATTGACAAATAACATGCTCAACCAAGACAGAAATAAAGTATTGCTAGTGAATGTCTAGAGTGCTCACATCTCATCAAATGGCCACCAGGCCTTTATTCTAAGTCCAACTAATCCTTCAGCGAGCACTCCAGCATCCTGAAAATTATTAAGATACATAAAAATTTTTAAAAAAGGGCACAAAGATTAAACCACGTAGTAATTAGGAAAAAGTAAGAAAAAACGTGTCAACATTATCTAATTACTGTAACCACAAAATTCAGCGGAGCTTTTTAAACTACTTCAGTTTTACTACTAGTACTACTACTAGTACTACTACTACTACTAATAATAATGATAATAGCAGAAGAAGCAGTTCCAGTACTGTTTGACTATTGTATCAGAAATGTTCAATAGAAACTTTCTGATATACTTCAGTATTTTAATTGAAGGGAAAAAAAAGGCTTTCTAATTAAGAAAAGATAATAAAAATATAGCACTGTACCAATTAACATAATCAGATTACACTGCAAAAATTACGATTATACCTCTAATACAGCATTGTTATAATTGCTCATCTTTCCCCCCACTACCAGGAGCTTTTGATTTTTTCCCGGCAATATCAACAAGGACTGGAGCTTCCTCATCCCGAGCAACAGTGCTCTCACCTGCACCTGGCTCAATATTTAACATTTGCTGCATTCTTCTCAATTTTTAGGGAACTTTAGAGGCAGCTGAAAGATCGTGTCCATTCCCAAGGACCCTTCTACGACCATATTTTGGCCTCTCTGCATATAGCCAAGAGAGGTCATAGCCTTCATCAGGGTTCATCAACTTGTTAGCTTTCTGTTCCCTTTTCTTTGGAAGTGCCTCTAAGTCAATTCCCAGCTTCATTGAACCCTTAAAATCTGCAGAATGAGCCTTTTTTTGTACTTGTTTTAGCAACAGGAACAATATCTATGGGGAAAAGAAGGACAGCAGCATCACTGGTGTTCGATCTAGGAGCACTATCCAGTTCAGGAACAACTTCTCCAGGGGAACAAACGACCCCATAAGCCACCTGTGGGAAAGCTTTTGAATGTGAGAATAATGGTTCTGTTCAGCCATTTAATAGGTTCAGTCCAGCCAAGGGGAAAAGAAAACAAAGAGAAGGACTAACAGATAGAGAGAAAGTCTACTGGAATGGAAAACTAGAAGGAAAACTGCAATAAATGAGGGATTTGTTTGTTAATAGCCAAACCCTGGAGGGCGCATCAGATAAATGGTGGACATGTGCTAGAGAAAGAGACGTTATGGAATACTTCTCTATTGACCTTCTATTTTATTTTGTCTAAAGTCTTTTACCTTCGTTTTTTTTTTGGGTGGGTCCAAAGTCTTTTCTGGCTCATACAGCCACTTAATATGTCATAGCAGAACCTCAAAGTCCAAATTGTGCAATTAATTTCACAACATATATAATCGTCATGAACCATGCCAAAGAACTGAAGCAAGATTCACCTCACTAGTCACTGTTATCCCCATTAGTTTAGTAAGTGATACATGAACGACAGAAAGATGAGCAAAGCTAGACATGAAGTATGACAACTCCAACAAATCAAGCCCTGAAAATCAGCTTTTGTATGGAAGTATTGTATATCCACCATGTAAGAGAACAACAATGGGATGAAGTAGCCAGAGTAAAAAATTTGATGATTTCAGCAGCTTATCATGGGCAATGGAAGAATCTTTATTACAAATGAGAATAAAAGGATGGCATCGAAGTCCATTTCATCTAGAAACTAATTCCATGGAAGATGGCAAATCAGAAGCAATACCATTGTGTTCAGCAAACAAAAGAAAGCATAGGGTCCTATAAAAATCAAGAGATGCACCACTAGTTGTGAAGAACCATTAACATGATTATTCTCCATAGTTGGCTCATTTTCACATACAGAAGCCACAAGTGGAGAGTAATCATCCACAGTAGTGCCAAGGATTGTACTGCTCCCCAAAGAAGAGGTCCAAGCTTAGCTGCACAGCTGGTAATGACCCTGTCTCCAAGCTTCCAACACAAAGGTGCAACTTTCTAAATCACATTATACACCTTATTAGAAACTAAAGCAAACAGAAACCACTCTGAAATGGCAAAAGGAACAACACAATTACCTTATTTTCTTTTAGAACACTAGCAAGTGGAGGACTGAGAAGCCTCAAGGAGATATCCTCACTTTCACCGAGGATGTCTGTGATGATTTGCTCCACAGCCCACAATGTCATCTGAGGGATTCAACCTTGACCAAGAAGAGATCATCAAAAAACAAGAAATAGGAGAAAAGATAGAACAACGTCAAGAGCTACAATTTTATCAAAGAAGCCATCAAATGGGAGCAACAATAGAGTCTCCTATCAAATAATGTTGATATTGACACTAGAAAGTAACGTCTTTTTCTGAGATGAATAGGATCACTACTTAATGCACAAGTCCTATCAAATAAAAGTCTCATCAATAGAAGAGCTTTCAGTCTTTCAAAACAATTCCGCATATTATTTTGAAAGAAGAATGTAAGTTAGAAAATAAATGCAACTGGTAAGCCTTTTACGTAATGATTTCCCAGAAAGTTTGAAACATCTGGACAACTAGTGCATCGCATTTAAGGTCAAGCATAAGAAGGCATGCTTTGACCCGTGCAACAGTCTCAAGTATGGAGAGGGCCCTTTCATAATATTGCCTGGATGCCTGATGATAGCTTCAAAAATGCCTCCACAATTAACTCCAAAATCACCTGAACGTCAACGAAATGAATTGATGAGAAAACCATTCAATACCAACAGGCTGATCTTTACTGGAATGAATAGTGTTGGCCACATCAAAATAGCCATTATAAATTAGGATAACAGATGTTGCACCTTCATCTGGTCATCATTGAACATTTCTTGAGGTGCACTTATCCTCAAAAGCTCAGTGAGGTAACATGTTACAGAAACTCTTATACCCTCAACAGAATGTTTCAAAAGAGAATCAGAAATTAGTGCCTTCATGACTGGAAGAAAGGAATCTAGCAGAGGTTCTGATGCTCCTTGCTCCATGTTAGCCAACAAATCCTCCACCTCCTGAAATGCAGTGGAACATGTACGTGAAAGCAAACTGTTGGTTTTTTTAAAGTAGAGCAACAACGTTAGCCGACAAGAGATATCGTATGTAGCCAGAAAGGTGATTAAATGAGCTTAAAGCAGAAATCTTGGAGGAAAAGGACAATCTACAAAACCATACGAAGAAACAGTACATTTGATAAAGAGGTATGATGGAAAAAAATTCAAGACAGAAATGAAAATCAGTTCCAAAGGCAAAGAATGCTGATGAGTAATTCAGCACAAGTACTGCACAGCACCAAACAACTATCAAACGCCATCAAGCTTTTTTTTTATCCCAAGGAGCACAGCATACCGTAAGTAAGGCAAAGAAACACAGCACCATTCATTGAGAAGAACGAGAAGCTTGTCAACAGAAGAAGGGGCATTGAGGAGGCCATTGCCAACCAATCTGAGCCGCCTTGCCAAAGTCCTCTCAAATGAAGAAGATGACGCCATTTTTTTCTTTCTTGAGCAGCCTTAGGAAAGATGTCTCTAGAATGGCACTGCATGTATCATCATTTACATAATCCAAGAGCCTTTTCTTCTCCTTTATCAACTTGTCCAGAGGTAGAATCTAGACTACCAGTGGTTGGGGTTTCAACATCATAATATGGCATCCTTTATTGTAGCAGGAGCAGTAAACTATACAAGTCCCAAAAAATGTTTACAAATCGATCCAACTCTATGTGAAAGTGCATGCTCATACCAAAAAATCCAAGAGCTGCACGTTGATCCTATCCTATCTATAAGTGCATGCTCATAGCAAAAAGACTTAGGAGCTGCACATTGATCCTATCCTATGGAGAAGTGCATGCTCATAGCAAAAAAATCAAAGAGCTACACATCAATTCTACCCTATGTAGAAGTGCATGCTCATAGCCAAAAAGAAATCCAAAAGCTGCACTGATTGACATTAGTTAACTATCTACACTTCCAAGAGAATTTGTTTCATCATTTCGAAGTCAAAAAACAATGCTTCATCTTGCCCATGTTTCATCGTTAAAGTCAATTCTGCAAATAAACATAACAAGAGTATTGAAATTACCTCATGCAAAAACAAGATAAGATAATTGATAAAATCATTTGATCACATTAAACAAGTGTCATACCTCATGCAAGGTGCCACCTACGCATGAAGACGCTTTTCTCTTTCTCTTCTCCGCGGCGCCCTTGATCCGAGTATTTGGTACACCTTTTGGCCTTCTCTTAAGTGGATCAAATACTCGAATTCCATGATTTTCTACATATTCAGATTGATCACCTTCCCCCAATAAATCAACATGATCTTTACCTATTAGAGATTGCATTTTAGTTGTAATTTGAGAACGAAGACGCAACAAGGCTGTAGTTGCAAGCTCCTCTGTTACATCATGATTGGCACTATCATTCATGACACTGAAAGCTAACTGCATCAACCTCTTCAAACACAGTGTCTTTGATTTAACCGCATCATGAGAGCTTTGTGCAACATCTTCATAATAAATCCCCTGTTTTGCAACTTTTGTCCACCTCTTCAAAATATATTGCGATGGAATGCTTGTAACATTTGCAACATTTGTCAAGATGTAAAGAGCATGCCTACATAACCATCCTTGCATTTCAAACAACTTGCAGCTACAAAAAATGGTAGAATCACTTGGACTAAAATGCACAATATGCTTTCGTTCACTACTTCCGGTTCCCACGATATAAGTATGTAAAGGACCATCAGTTTTTGATTGAAGAACATGTTCAGATAAAACATGCAAGAACTCAGCCTGAAAATTCCTGTAAATAACATGAGTATATACTTGTGTAGCATGTTGCAAAATTCCACTATTTTCAACCATAATTTGTGGCTTTCCTCGAGCACACTCAAAATCATCAACAATTTCAGTGTTGCGCATTTTTTCAGCTTGCTTCTCATAATGACCAACAAATTCAGATAAAGTCATCGTCTTACACGCCATTTCTTGAAATACATTATTTGTGCTCTCACTTCTTTGAGTAGATCTAATTCCTGCAGAAAAAAAATCACGGCCAAATGCAGGACACCATTTATGACGCAGGCGATACAGATTATCCAACCACTTGTTCTCACTTAAATTCCACTCCTGACACATAGCTTTCCAAGTGGTCTCCATTTCAATTTCAGATTCACAACGATATAAAAGCTTGTGCCAATATTTATCACGAAAATCTGGCTTTCCAAGAAGATGTGCAATATGATGCGTAGCATTTTTCCCAATATGCCATATACATAAACGATGATCAGAATTCGGGAAAACAGTTCTAATAGCATTTGTCATAGCATGATCTTGATCAGTGAAAATGGTTTTGGGTGCTTTATTGCCCATTGCCGCCAAAAAAGATTGAAATGCCCAAACAAAAGAAGCAATAGTCTCATCCATCAGAAATGCACAACCAAACATAACATTTTTCCAGTGATGATTCAAGCCAACAAAAGGCGCACATATCATATTGTATTTATTTGTACGATAAGTAGTATCAAACACTACTACATCTCCAAAGCTATCATAGTCCAACTTGGATATACCATCAGACCAAAAAACATTGGTCAGCCTCTGATCCTCATCCAATTGAAATGTATAAGAAAAATTGCTTCCATTTGATTGTAAGCAATTAAAATGGTTGATGAGCCTTTGACAATCACCTGCATCAATCAAATTCCTTCTTTTTGATTGTAAGAAATTTTGACAATCACGTAATGTAAAGCCAATGTTATTTGCCCCACCTGCTTCATCACAAAGATAAGAATATGCTTTTGTAGCCCTTATACCGGCCCCAGTCATAGAAGTCAAAATACCTTTGCTAGTGTCTGTAATGTGTCGATACAAGCGTATAAGGTGTTTTTGCTTATCCTCAATGAAAGGATGATTATGAACATCTTCAAACTTGGTAACTTCCCAGACTCCATTTTCGATTTTAAATTTAATGCAAGCCTGACATCCTGTTCTCTTCACTGTCCTATAAATATTTCTTTGTTCATGAGGTGGGATTAGTGGAGAGTGTCCTTCACAATTGCATACAAATGTGCATCTTCGCAATACTCCTTTACTATTGTTCGCTTTTTGTCCTTTTCGCACTCCAAATCCTTTGCAAATTGCATATGCATTGTATGTATTATAGGCTTCATTCTCATTAGCAAACACCATACCAATTCTGAATTCAAATTCTTCATTAACATTGTGTGCAATGATATTATCGTTTGAAGCCTCTACAATTTGAGAAAAATATCTAATCATTTAAAGAAGAAAAATGAAATAACTACAAATTTAATTCTAAAAGATGAAATCATACCCATTTCGCCCGAGAATAGTTTGACTTTTACAAGAAGTGAATGTCAAACACGAGTTTTGGTGCCCACCGACATTGGGTTCTTCATAATTACAACCTCATCATCACTTGCAAAACCTTTTAGCCAACATATTCTGGTAACATAAATAACAATTATCCATTAGCAAATAATAACTAAAATTGAAAGTGAAATAAAAATAAAAGCAACAATTATTAGTCCAGATTACTAACAGCAAGAACATTATTCAACCTTACCAAGAATAGGGCAACATAGGAACTAGATTGTCGAAAAGGTTTGGTGCACTCCAAGAACAAAGGTAAATGCAAAAGCCCCGAGGTTTTATTGTCTGAAACTTATGCATTAACAATAACAACTGCAATCATAAAGAATCGAGGTTTTTGCCTTTACCCTAAAACAGAGTACTAAAGCAATGAGCATGACGAAAATTCCTGATGCCAACGCAGTATTCTCAATCTTGTCTCTCCAAAGTAACTACAAGAAATTGCATAGAGCCATTTGCAGATAAAAGTTGTTCGATTACATGGAAGCTCCTGTAAAGGCAACCAAAATAAAACAAGATCCATTGATGCATAATAGCCAATACCAACTAGAAAAAAATATAAGGTGCTTGACATGTTTGATACAAAATTGTACCTTACAATGCTTGGAAGACCAATAATAAGTAGGGAATGCATTACATGGACAAAATAACAGCAATTGCAAATCAACCATGACAAACCAGAAGGGGCAAGCTATTATATTCATATTCCAAAAGTGCTAAACAGCATTCAATAATTGTTCAAAGAACATATTGTAAGGTAATCGTTGCCTAAATTAAAGCACAGGCACTTATAAACAACATAATTGAATAAAACAAGGCATTGGCCTCTTCTATGAGATGTGCAAAGTCAAGTGCACATTAATCTTCACGATCAAGAGGAGATGCAACCTTCATAAGAATCTTTTCCCTTTCTTGTTTCAACAGACTTGGAGCCTTTACCTAAAACCGAACAATAACCACTTTTATCATAGTATATATCTATGGAAAGAGTAAGCATAAGGATAGCAAATGAGATAAGCACTGATACCATTTTCGGAATTAAATATCCATGCCTTCTCGATGTTGTAAATGTCAGTGAACTCCTTAAGTAATTGAGATTAGGAAGCTTAGTCTTCTTCAGTTGCGATATCCATCCCTAAGTGCGCCACCATGTGAGGGACAACCTGAGAAACATCCACGGCAAACAAGGTTATGAATTTTTTAGTGCAAATGGAAGCAAAGAAAAGAAAATACATTAGAATAAATAGCATACTAAAACCATGTGAGGGACTTCTATTGCACTCTCATAGTGATACATTATCACTAAAGGCAGCAGAAATGAAGTTGGAGAGAATTTCTTTCATGTCAACCACCAAACTGACTTTCATTTGGACTCATGAAACCAGTCTAGAGTATAATTAAATAGCATGAAAACCTAGTAAATCTTACACAAACATATTACTCTTATTTTGCTAATTAAATTGGAGGACCAACTAACAAATGTATAAAATCATAAACAAAGAATAAAAAGATCAATTTCACTTCCAGCAATTATACCACATTGTTTCTTTATCAAACAGCACTTTGTAAGAGAAAATTCTAGTCTTTAAAATATTTAATAAATTAAAAGCAGAAGTACATGAAAGGACATGACAACACTCCAATATTCAGATACAGAAAACAGTATAACACTACAAAATCTTTACTAGGTTATTAAGGATAAGAGTTCCCTTGACGGCTCTACCATCATTGAATAGACAGCATTGGATCAGCAAAGGCTGCAAGAGAAATGTAAAGAGCAAAAAGTTCAACACGTACTGTGCGACAATCAAGCACCAGCACAAAAAAGAATATCCCATCAACTACTGGTTCACAGATGCCCTCCCTAGGTATCTGCTCATCGTCGCCACAGCCAGCAAATCTCTAGGATAAAAAAAATGACCAAATCAGAGGCCAATAGCATCTAGAACAGTTATAAATACAAACTTCTAGGAAATTAACTTAAAACTACAGAAATGAGAGACGGGACGAAAATGTATTTAGTCATATGCCTTCTCAACAAGTTTTCCATAAATAATGCACAATAGAAGGGAGAAGAAAGCAACAAATTCTTGTGGGCCCCATGGCACTGAATATATCTCAAAGAACTCCCCAGAAGGGGCAACATCTTAGTTTAATTCTATTCTTCCACTTGGGACTATTTGGAACGTCTCCATTTAAATGAGGGGAAAGAAAGTCCTAAAGCAAGATATTGTACTTTCAGAACATTTGTCACTAACAATATCAACAAAGGCATGCAACACAAAGGTGACTGTTCAAGGAAATTGATCACTAGTAGTATCGACTAACAATGCTCTGTTGTAGTGAAAACTCACCAAACTGTGATCTGCAACACCTAAGCTACAAATTCACATTGTGTACGGCTTAGA
This sequence comes from Eucalyptus guilfoylei, assembly GCA_016097605.1. Classification (NCBI taxonomy): domain Eukaryota; kingdom Viridiplantae; phylum Streptophyta; class Magnoliopsida; order Myrtales; family Myrtaceae; genus Eucalyptus; species Eucalyptus guilfoylei. The sequence continues at coordinate 56,841,013 of CM027867.1, read as the reverse complement.
TCTACATTTCGTTCAAATTTATTTATGGGATTGCATCCCATAACCAAAATACTACTATTACTAGACGGTCCAGTAATTCATCGTACCCAAGCAGCATCATCGTATTGCCAAATATAGTATTGCCATTACAGTGTCATCACTATACTATCTAAAGACATAATGCACAATTAACATAAATGACATCATTACATACTATCAGTTTTCCTTTTTTATTTGTCATAATTATTTTTTGGAGATCAGTTTTTCTTGCATAGCAAGAGGAAGATACCACTAAGATGATACTCATATCCACAGGTCACAAACCTTAAAAGCATAAGCAATCACACCTCTTCCCTTCAAAATATTTTCAGGACACTTCAAAGCTGTGTCCTCAGATACAAATCCAGTCCCATTAGTATGTTTTTGGCGGAATGGAAATGCAGTCTTTCACTGCGGGTTTTTGGTAGGCCCAAGAGATTCAAGAAAACAACAGCAAAACATCTTAGAATCTCTTCCCTTTCTTGTTTCAACAGACTTGGAGCCTTTACCTATAACCGAACAATAACCACTTTTATCATAGTGTACATCTATGGAAGAGTAAGCATAAGGATAGCAGATGAGATAAGCACTAATATCATTTTCAGACTTAAATATCCATGCCTTGTCGATATTGCAAATGTCAGTGAACTCTTTAAGTAATTGAGACTGGGAAGCTTACTCTTCTTCACTTGCGATGTCCATCCCTAAGTGCACCACCATGTGAGGGACAGCCTGAGAAACATCTGCGGCAAACAAGTTTATGATTTTTTTTGTGCAAATGGAAGCAAAGAAAAGAAAATACATTAGAATATAGTAAAATCGAATATGCAATCCAAAACTATTGTCAAATTAGTACCAATAAAAAAGAGTGGTAGTTCTCAACCTCAACTATTAACGAGGAATGAGAAAACTCAGAACCCCAACATCTCTTGTGGCATTAAACAACTCTTGTTGCAAAAATCAACGGATCCTACAACCTTCGAACTCTCGTTGCAAGGTTCCATTAAACCAAAAAAATAAATAAATGAAAAGAAACACGAGGCGTCGCGGCAAATGATGATCGAATGAATCCACTTTCGTTCTCCCTAGCTACTTGCGCATTCACTAGCAACTGAACAATCCAACAAGATGCAGAAACAACCCATTCGGAATTTCGACTACGCATTCTGAAACCAGCCCATGAGAGAGGAGGAAGAAGGAAACTCACCAGTCGAGAGAGAAACGCACGGACCCCACCCAGGTCCACAGCAAGCGGGAATCCTTCTCCAGCTCACGCCTCTCCTTCTCCGCGCCGTCGACCCGCCCAGGTCCGCCGAGATCTCTTTTGTGACCGAGCAGCCCAGCGTCAAGGACAACGCCCGGTCAGTGGCGGGGACCCTGGTGCCGCTCGGGAACGAGACTGAGGCCGCCTCCCTCCTGCCGGAGGCCGATGGCTTCGCGGCGGAGGCCGGCAGGAATCCTTCTCCAGCCTGCGCCTCTCCTTCTTCTCCGCGCCGTCCGAGATCTCTCTCGCGACCGAGCGGGCCAACGTTAGGGACAGCACCCGGTCAGCGGCGGAGAGCCTAGTGCCGCTCGGGAACAAGACCGAGGCCGCCTCCCTCCTGCCGAAGGCCAATGGCTTCGCGGCGGAGGCCGGCGGGACGGGGAGGACGAGCAGATGCTGGAGACGGAGGATGCCAGAGGCAGATGAGGCTTTTGGGGGGAGGGAGCCTGAGCCGGACACAAACCTTCAGCTCGACTCTGAGGGAACAGTCGGAGCTGGAGGGAGTCGGGACCTGACTGCGACCGGTGAGGCTCCGACGTGCTAGAAGACTGGCGAGGCTTTTGAGGAGGCGGAGCTGGACCCGAAGGTGGAAGTGGAAGCGGAGAAGGAAACGCAGGTCTTGTTTCGTTCTGTGTTTGTTCTTCCGCGAGGGAAGGAGAGAGAAACTGAGAGAGAGAGAAAAAATTGCAAAAAAATCGATTGAGGAGAGAGAATAGTCTTTTCTTCTGTCAGGGAGTGTCTTTTCTTCTGCCGCGCGAGGGCGTGTCTTTTCTTCTGCCAGCAAGCCGAAAAACTGAGAGAAGGAGAGAGAAACTGAGAGAGAGAGAGAAAAAATTGCAAAACCACTGAATATTTTCTCCTCTTGTTGGCATCTAAATTTGGCTATTTTATTAAGGGCTTTATCATATGGAAAATTAGGGATTAATCTTTAACCCATAAATAAAAATTAATTTTCATTAAATTGCATGTCATATAGATGTTAGGAGCATTAGCATCACTAGTATTAATTAAAAAGAAAATTTGAATCTTTTTAAATTAAATTAAAAATTATCATTAAAAAAATTTATTAATTAAAAGAAAAGTAAAATAAATAATTTTCATGGCATATGTTTTCATTAAAATGCATTGCACTTAGACATCAGGAACATTTCTATTACTATCGCTAATTATTAAAATTTTCAAAAAAAAAAATCGGAAAAAAGAAATAAAGCCGGGCTTGGCCCGATCCTTTTCTTTTCTCCTCTCGTCTGTATCTCTTTGTGCTTGAGCCAAGCCCAGCTTCATTTGCTTTTCACCAAGCCCAGCCCGCTTGCTGGTCCTTCCTCCTCGCGCTGATCACGCCTATGCAAAAGAGGAGAGTACAAGTCAGAGAGAGAGAGAGAGAGAGAGAGAGGATGGCGAGCGGCAAAGGGTAGCGCGATCCGCGGGTTGGGGCCAGTCCGGCCAGCGAGCTGGTGATGGCAGAAGCCATGTCCACTAGCCAGTGGCCCTCAAAAGGGGAGGGCTCGAGAGAGCGGAGGGAGAGCCAAAGGGAGAGAGGGAGAGCGAGAGAGCGTTTCGCCGTTGCCTGAGGTTCACCCGTTGCTCGCCGTCCGAACCAGGTAGGTACCCCGAACCATAGGTGCCCCGTTTTGAGAGGTGTCGGGCCAGAACTCACGACCGACCAGTTCGCGCAAATTCCGGTCCTACCGATCCTTCATGGTTGTTTCTGTGTGTTATGGTATATTTGGTTAGGAACATAGGCCTGCGTTTGAGTCTTGATCGAAGCAAAAATCTCTTGTTTCTTTAGTGCACGCCGTATACTTGATAAAATGCCTAGGTTAGATGCCCGTATTTGGTCTTCTTTGTGTCCAACGCTTGCTGCTCTTTTGTTAGTACTGGGTATAATCAGTTGTTTCCGTGCCAAAGTCGAACCTCGCCTCCTGACTTTGGTCTAAGCCGACGCCCTCCAAGTGCTTGATGAAATGCCTGAACCAGACTCACAAAGTTTTCTTCGATTCTAGATCTGTACCGAGAGCATTCTGGTTAGTAGACATGGTCTTGTGCTTTTCTCCGGCGTGTCGCTTCCATGTGCGATTCTTGCTTCGTGCTTTTGTCATTCATGGCTCGAGTGTTGTTTGTCGGGGGAGGCTTCGGTTGAGAGGGAATGTGGCTCGAGGAAGTGTCGGGTTTGGGGTTGTTATGGCTATGAGAGGTTGGGTGTTGATCGGCCGCGGACTGTGGTGGTGGTGCTGGTCCGAGCGGGGGAGCTGTAGGGGTGCGTTCGGTGAGGAGGGGCGTCGTCGAGGAAGAAGACAGATTTAGAGAAGAAGGGGAAAACATACAAAGAGAAAAAGAATAAAAGAGAAAAAAAATGTGGAAAAAGTGAAAAAGAGACGAAGACAAAATTGGGCATCAGGAAGAAGGAATCGTAGAGAAGAAGGTGCAGGAAATAGGACAAAATAGGGAAAAGATAAAAAGAGAAAAAGAAAAAAAATAGAAAATTTAAAAATATATATAGAAAAATTTTGTTTTTGTAACCCGACTAGGTTGGATCCGGGTTTGGATTCGGTCAGCGAGTTGGATCGATTTATCGGTTCGAACCCCTTCCGGATGTAATAATATTAAATATTAAAAATATACTAAAAATTTTCAAAATTAAAAAAAATTTCAAAAAATAAAAAAATTCAAAATTCAAAAACATCCATAGAACATTAAAAAAAAATTCAAAAAATTTCAGAAATATTAATACAAAATGTTAGAAAATTCAAATTTCATTGAAAAATATAAACAGACTTTCTAAGCTATTTTATTAAAAAATGGAAGCTTCTAACATAGGGTTTTAATTGTCCTCAAAGACAATTACCCTTGTTTGAATGTATTTGTTATTTGTGGCTCCTCCCTTTAGCCTAGTTAGAATTGGCATTTATCTTTTTCTTTGGTGTTAGGTCTTCTTTATCATGCAATCTATTTAATACTTTCTTTAGTTATTGATTGTTACGTTAATTATTGTGCACTCGTATAATCACTTAACATGTTAGTGGATAGGCATAAAATCAAACTAAATTGTCTGACAAAAACATCATTTTTTTCTTAAATGAACAAGATTAGATACCATAAAAGTACTAATTGGTTAATTAGTGTAATCAAGTCCTCGATCCTAGATTCTCTAATTGCGCAAGAAGTGAGGTACACTCTCATGTCTCATTTGATTTCTAGCCGACTTCAATAGGTTAGTGGCAACTTCATATTACAAAATTCTTAGGAACATTCCAATGGAGCATGAGGTATGGGCTTGGGAGAGTCGGTGCTTAATCATGGGCCTTAAGCTCATTCTTTAGGCAATACCCCTAAATCTATTCCCTTTTTTGAAGAGTAGGTCACGACACCTCTAAATCTTATCTTGTGATAGGTAGTTGAATTTCCAAACACGATTTATGGATAGCCTGCGAAATTCTAGGTGGCTCATATATAATCCAGTTAAATGAATATGGGTTAATAAATGTGTTTTGGACCCATTTTGACAAGTATACTTATGAGCTTGCTATTAACCCTTTTTAAAAAAAAAAAATGCTTAAAACTATTGAGGAAATATTTAAGCTCGACTGATATTGTCTAGAAGAGTTTAACCAGTCGTTCGATGAATAGCAGAAGCAAAGCTTGTAGTGAAGGCATCGATTAAAGCACGTGCAATCCCACAGGTCGTGGCCTCGGTGGACCCATTCTTCAAGGCAACAAGTTAAAGAAAGAAAAAATTGCCAAGAATCAAATCCTATGTCGAGTATGAATTGCTAAAATCTTTTTGTATAAAAATGGGTCAATTTGAATTGTACCATTTTCGACTCGATCCTGCTCACTTATTTCAAACATACATAAAAGTATCGAGACTCCTGTAAACAAGACTTGTATCTTAACGGGATTTCATGACTATTTTGTAGTAATACCATAATCAAAATTTTTGCACCAACTTTCTCCATGGAATATTTTAGCGATCTTTGACAGTCTTCTCTCAAACCTTATCTTTGGTACTCAATGAGTGTAAAATAATTGACAAGGCACTTGTTGAATAATTAGATTGAAAAAAAAAGTGTATGATTTCTAGCGTACTAATTTTTATAGCATTATGTGTAATGAATTATCTAAAAGTTAAGAAAGTTTGTATTTCAATATAAATTTCAATATAAGACTATCTAAATATGAAAAACTTCAAAAATATCATATTAAGTAACGATGTTGTTCTATCTAAGAAACTAAAGGGAATAATAAAAAGAGATGAATAAATTAAATAGTAGAGTACTTTTATTTGAATATAATGCAATGTGTCTTGATGTACAACTAAATCATTTTACTAGAAAAGAATGAACATTTTTTTTCATAAATTTGGTTAGCTTGCAGCTTTTCATCAATAGTCCCTGATAAGTCTATTGGACTTGGCTCGGGAACATTAACGGATTGATCAAGTATATTGGGAAATTATAAAAAAAGTCGTAAATTTATTATACTACGATTTTAAATATTTCCTTTGTGCTAATTTAGTTATAAACATTTTGATAGTTTATCAATGTGGTGCATCCAATCAATTTTGATCGGAATTTATTAATGCAAATGCTAGTTGTTTTAGATGGTACGATTAATCCTAATGTGGACAATTCTTCCAAATTTTTGATTTTTTTAAAATTTTTTTTCTTTTCTTTATCTTGTTATGCACATAGTTTTTTAGGAAGTACTAATACTTTCTGAGAGCTTTTGTGTCTTGTCGTGTCGGACACGTAACTTCGACACATGTCCGACACTCAGTCAATATGTGTCGAAAAATCCAATACTTGATCAACTTTCTCGACACTCTCCGATATTCGAATTGGAATTTCAACATGCGAGTTCTCAATTCTGACATGTGAGATCAATTTTAAAAATTTTTAATAAATGAAGGGTCAAAATGTATATATATATATGAAAAAAATAATAAAAATAATAAATAGAGAAAAAAGAAAAATTTAGTCTTTTTTTCTCTTTTGACTCTCACTTCGATAATACAAAATTTACACCTCAAGTTTTTTTCTATTTTCTTTCGATACGTCTAACACGTGAATTCAAGATGTGAATTGCTTGTTTTCCTTATCTAAATTTTATGAATTATTGAAATGGAGTTGAATTTGTTAAATTGAAATAAATAATGATATTAATAAATGGTAGATTAATATTTTTAGTATAAATTCATTATACAATTTTTTATTAATTAACTTGAATTTTTTATTATTTAATTTTATTAAATTAATTTGAATTAAATCAATTTGAATAATTCATTTAATATATATCGTGTTCCAACGTGTTGAAATTCTTTATATTTTTAGAAATGACATGTCGCGTCGTATCTTATGTCGCGTGTCGATGTTACTCAGGTTTGAGAAGGCGAGAGCCCTTGGTTAGACCAGGCGAGCCTATTGTGCTCCGACGACTGGTCATTCCACGCCGCGGTAATCGAGATTACTCTCAGATGCTCGAGAGACGGCCCCCCGCACTCTAGAAGGACTCGGGCGACGACACGTGGCATGCTGACGTGGCGGTGGACTCGTAGAAGGGGGTGGAAGCTGTGGGGGGAGAGCGGCTGAGGTAGAGAGAGAGAGAGAGAGAGAGAGAGAGAGAGAGAGACTTAAAAGCTCCACATTTACGTCCTCACCTGTCGCTCTGCCACCAGTGCCGCCACCACTGCCACCACCTTCATTTCTGGATTGGTCCACCACCTTCCACCTCCCTCCATAAAAAAGCGGTGCTGCCTAGAAAGGGAAGAAGAAGAAGAAGAAGAAGAAGAAGGCCCTAGGCCACACCCTCTCTCTCGTTTGCTTTTTCATTGCTTGGTAGATCCTAGAGGCGAAGCGATGGCGAAATCGCCGGATCAAGAGCATCCTTGCAAGGCCTTCGGCTGGGCTGCCCGAGACAAGTCCGGCCTTCTCTCGCCCTTACGTTTCTCTCGCAGGTATCGTATCAGGCGACGAGCCCGAGTTCACGTTTTCTCTGTACGAGTGACTCCGCGGATGGTGGGTTCCCTGTGGTTTTCGCGGCGTTTCGTCCGCGCGAGTTCCCGCCTGTGATGTATATACCCACAGAGAGAGAGAGAGAGAGAGACGTGCCCGATCCATGGTTGTTTAGTTTAATCGGCTACACGTGACGATGTTTTACTTGCGGGTTAGGTGATAAAGTATTCGGGTGTGGGTCCGGGTTCTACCTTTGGCCGTGTGTTGCTTGATTAACACAGTTGGTCTCCAAGTCAAGGGGGTTCCACAACTAAACAGGTCCTTATCAGATCTCTGCAGTGTGCGACAGAGTAGATTAGATCGTTTCTTCCTGAATTAAACTGAGAAGGACGCATCGCTTTCTGACGCCTTGGACTTATATGACCCAATTATTGGTCATGGACATGTGGTGAAAGTTCTGTTTGGGTAATTGACATTGAGGTTACCCTCTATTTCAAGTTTTAGACTTGCCTCCTGTGGATCGCCTGAGGATGGCGAAATGACACGTGGGTTGAGGTGATGCATTTTTCCAGATAAAAAAAGAGGTTATAGGGATGAAATAAGGGGAAGAGGAAAGTTGAAAGGCATACAATTGATCTCAGGGAAACAAGAAAGAAACTTGGGTTGATTTCTTTTCTGAAAGGACTTTCCTCTGAGCTGATGTTCTCCTTAGTGAGATGACGGCTAGAGCTTTTACAGGGTTGGTTTTCCATCGATATTGAAACCTCTTTGACTTCTCTCTCATCCCCGAATTGGTGTTTTTCCTTTGCTATCTTATTGTGGAATTCAGTTGGTGCTGCTGAGGCTTATGGAAATTTAGTTCTTCTGATGAGCTAATTTAGTGCAGAACAGTTTCAACTCAACTTGTGAACCAAACACTTTTCTGAACATACAAATAAGAGTCTGCTTCTCAAAGTAAGTGATGCAATTCATCTGAAGAGCGTGTCTGACACTATATGTACCATTTTGCAGGGAAAATGGTGATGAAGATGTCACCATTAAAATCCTCTTCTGTGGGGTTTGTCATTCTGACCTTCACGTGGCCAAGAATGAATGGGGGTTCACAAATTACCCTGTTGTTCCTGGGTAGGTTCTGTTAATGTTCGAGATCTAAAATTATCTTCTTCTGGCTTTTCAATTTTACAGCCTAATAAACTCATTTAGACGGGGGCCAAGGACTGTACATTGTGTAGCACTCTTAAACAAATGAACTTTATTTGAAGTTGTGTTCACAGTCTGATGCCAGTGTGAATTTCCGCGTGGTCAATGGATTAAATTCAGACTTCAGACTTCTAAATATACGTTTCAACTTTACTCTTTTACATTTTCTAGACATTGTTTCTATCAAGGTATGCTTTAGTGGGTCCATGCATAGAAATGTAACAAGCACCAGCTTGTGACAAGCAAATCCAAAGGTATTGTTTAAGATGTTACCTTAACGAATTGATGTGGGTGTTGGAAATCATATCTCCAAATTCATAATGCGCATGCACATACTTTTCCTGTAAATCCTGCATTTTTTGTCCATGATAAAGTTCTTTGTTTAGTTCTTGTGTGGCCTCCTCTTATCATTGCATGGGAGGAGATGTCAAGTATCTGCTCCTTTTGCCTCATAACCGATACGAAAAGAAAAAAAAACCTTGTTTCTGATCATGTAGTTTGGTTATACACTGGAAATTTTGAAAGAGAACATGTATTCCCTAACTATTTTCATTTGAATGCATGCTATTTATGTTTTCAGGCCCAAGGTGTTTCTGCATTTATTTTTGTTTGTAATTTTGTGATGTAAACGAAATTGAGAGAGTGACTAGTTTTCACTAGTATGATATTGACAGTTGGATTAAAATGTTGATCTCAACAGTGTTAATTGAAGTATTGCAAGTTTGCGAGGAGCTTGTGCACTTAGTTACTGTTCTGCTTATGTGTCTACAGGCATGAAATTGTTGGAACTGTGATGAAAGTGGGGAGCAATGTGAAGAAATTTAAAGTGGGTGAGCGAGTAGGTGTTGGGGTCATAGTGGGCTCCTGCAAGAAATGCGAGAGCTGCCAGCAGGATCTGGAAAACTACTGCCCCCAGACAATATTTACCTATAATTCCTATTACACAGATGGAACGAAAACTTATGGTGGTTACTCTGATATGATAGTTGTTGACGAGCGTTATGTGCTTCGTTTCCCCGACAACTTACCATCGGAGGGTGGCGCTCCACTATTATGTGCTGGAATCACGGTGTATAGCCCAATGAAATACTATGGCATGACAGAGCCTGGGAAGCATTTGGGTGTGGCTGGACTTGGTGGGCTTGGTCATGTGGCCGTGAAAATGGGCAAGGCATTTGGACTAAAAGTTACTGTCATTAGTTCCTCTCCCAAAAAGGAAACTGAGGCGATTGAAAGACTAGGTGCCGATTCCTTCCTTGTAACCAGTGACCCTGCAAAAATGAAGGTACATGAAGTTTGGAAATAGTAACTGGTTCTTTTGTATTGGTAGGAGTACTAGCACGTCAATCATTGCTTTATCCAGCCCTGCGATGCTCTTCAAGCCTACAAAATTTGAATTTTTTTTATGTGCGCATAGATATGCTTGAACTCACCAATGTTCCATCAAAAGCTGGAGATGACATAATGTAGACATACCCGAATAGAAGGGGATTACAGAGTCAGTTACAGAGAGAGTAGAGTACCTTAAATTCTCCTAATGAAATTACTTGCTTCTTGCAGGCAGCTTTGGGAACCATGGACTACATCATTGACACAGTTTCTGCTGTGCACCCTCTTCTTCCATTGCTTAGTCTGCTCAAGCTGAATGGCAAACTTGTTACTGTGGGATTGCCTGATAAGCCCCTAGAGCTGCCCATCTTTCCCTTGGTTCTGGGTAAGTGATAAACTAGTGCCACATTGAGTGGCAGTTAAATTGTTTAAATGGAATGGCAAATTCAAGTCAAGTCGAAATATTTTAGTACTGGAACTCAATATAACTCAATTCTCCAGTGCTTGATACACAACTTGAGCTCAATTGGTCAACTATGATTTCTCAAACTGAAGCTCAACTTGATTAAGTTTTATATAAGCTCGAGCTTGAGCTCGATTCCACTTGTTTTACAGCTGACTTTTAGTCTATGATCGAGTTAAGCACGAACTTGATCTCTCATTCTGAGAATATGGTGAAAACAAAAAATAATGTTTTATGCTTCTTTATAGTATCTACGGACATATAGCTACCGTTAAATACAGAGAAGTACAATCACTCGATTAATCCGAGTTATATGTCTCTAAACTCAAGCTTGACTGGATTAAGTACTCAAGATAGTCAAACTCGAGAATGATCTTGCTGAGTCTGAATGTTCTCTGTGTGAAGCTTGAGTAGCTTATGAGAAGGTTGACTCGCTTATACCCTACTTGCAGCTTATCTGAACAATAGATTCTTCCGTAACAAACTTTTATTTTCTTTTCTCTTTAGCTTCCGCTCAGTTGATTAATTTTGAATTTTGGCATCGTATGAGCTGAAAAGGTGCCATAGACTTATGTTTTAGTCAGTATAGAGTTGTATTTTGCACCACTGGAGATGGTAGAAGTTCCAGCTTATGGTCAATACTCGAGTTGTAAGGTGCTGAACCAACTACAAAGATTTTGATTTCGTCAATTCTTTCAGGCCGCAAGCTTGTGGGGGGCAGTGATATAGGAGGAATAAAAGAGACTCAGGAGATGCTAGACTTCTGTGCGAAACATGGTATCACTGCGGATGTTGAGGTAATCCAGATGGACTACATCAATACAGCTATGGAAAGGCTTGCGAAGTCTGATGTGAGGTACAGGTTTGTGATCGATGTGGCCAGCTCCTTGTCACAGTAGATATATGGTGATGCGTCCTGAATATTTCATCTGCCATCATCGAGGACTTTTTATTAGAATAAAGGGGAACTTGCCGGTGCGAAGAATTTGCGCTCTTCCTTCTCCGCAGTTTGGCTTAGCTTGATTAAATGTACTAGTTCTGCTTTCTTGTGTGATTACTTTCGCTTGTTCAATCATCTTTGATATTCTGCTGGATTTGGGGAGGGTTGTATCAGTTGGTCAGGGACTTCTCCCAGGTCGGCCATCTTCCCCTAGATTCAGCAGAAGAACATATATTCGGTTTGGCATTTACATCAACCAGAAAGTCTTGAATTTCCTGCTTAAACAAAGGATATTATTGCCAAATTAAAATTTTAGAGGCAACATGTCACTAATTATGTTTTCAAAGGCTTGTGTGCTAGATCTTAGATAAAAAATCTGATTTCAAACTTTAAATTTAAAAAAGGATAAAAGCCAAATTCGAAAGTGAAAGACCCATACACTCTTCTCCGTTTGAGTTGAATCCACTTGATCATCGAAATGAAGTTGCTAGCCAGCATGACACTGTACTTTTAGCTTTAGGCTCCTTTATTTTGCAAAAAGTTTTTTTTTTTTAAATGATTGTTTATATGCTTACAAAAATGAATAAATAAAAGATAGTTTCATTTATAAATTGTTGTCAATAATGAAAATATTTTTTATTAACTAATTATATCAAATGATATTGTGAAATAAACACACCCTTAATTACGTTTTCAAGCCATACAAGTCTATGTTTGAAAGGAATTCTTACTACTTGAACTTGAATTGAACTAAGCCGTACTCAAATCAATTGCAAGTGTGAAGTAGGTTGCGTTACGAGCTATTGAATACAAGATTTGTGTAGCTAAAGTCTCTTAACTTTTTACTTAATGTATTTTGGCAAATCGATTTGTTGCCATGATGGGAACTGCCTCTTACGCTCTATTTGGGAAAATGGAGTGAGGAAAATCAGGAGAGAAACTGTAGCAAATTTCAAATTTCCTCATTTTTTTCTTCTCACCAAATTATCAAAATCTTTTCCATCTCTCGTCCAAGCCTCCATCCTCAATTTCCTTGGTTTTTAAGCATCGTATTCGGGCAAATAGAGTATATCACTTAAGGAGAGCATGGGTGGGGGGCAATGCGGCCCCTTCAACATTGGCCCATGATATTCGGCCCTAGAGTATGGTTGACAACCGCTGACATAAACGTCGGCTAATCTACTTGATATGGTGGTCGCTCGCCTAGGAGATCGGCGGAGGAAGATAGGAAAAGAATAAAGAAAAGAAAGAAAATGATAAAATAAGAAAAATTGAAAAAAAATATATAAGAATTTAGAAAAATTAAACAAAGCGAAAAAAAATTATCTATATTAAGATCGTTATGTCATGGAGGGTGGCTAGAATCCACTTTAGTGATTGCCAGCCAAACTGGAAGGACTATATAAATAAATCATCAAAAGATTTGGAATTAAATTGATCAAATTAAAAAGTTTAAAATTAAATTGACAATCCATATGATATGTTTATGTTTATGACTTTTTTATAATCTTTCCATTTGTATTAGAAAGGCCATTTGCTCCCTCATTTTGATTGGAACAACATATTTTTATTTACGGTGACAAAAACACCCTTTAGTCACTTATATTCAATAAGTACTAATTAAACTCACTTAAAAAATTTCACTTACCACCCATTTAAATTTGGGATTAATATTATAGAATATCATTTTCTTTGATTTATCCATTGGCCATTATAGGCCCTGGACAAAAATTGCGTTTCTACAAAACAACTTGTTGTATTGTTTAAAGGCTTTAAGCTTAAATAAAATAAGCCCCAAACGGGTTAAAGCCTGTCAGTAATTGAACTCGCAAGAGGGTTCAGCCACATTAGGGACAATGTACTGGCCGAAATTCACATGGGAAATGGTATGAAATCAAGCTCAGTTCAATCTAATTTCAGCCCGTTAGACTTAGGCCCTTATATGTACAGCCTGTTATTTCAGTTAAGGCCTAATCTAAACCCATGAAAACCTTGGTTGATCTTATAAATATACATCTATACCTCATAACTTAGAGGTCAGCAAATGATGATTTAAGAATGTAATTGAAAGATACATGATTGAATAGAGAGAAAAAGTGAAAGAGGGAGACCACTGCCCGCGGTGGCCGCAATGGTTAGAGCTTTCTCCCCCACCGAGGGGGGAGGGGTTCGAAACCCCGTGTCCCCATTGCGCGACTCACCTGCGGCTGGGTCTGTGGTGGCGGCCTAGTTCGCCCCGGGTTTACCCCGCCGGTTGCCGGCTGTTCGGGGGTTCCCAGGTCATCAAGAAAAAAAAAAAAGTGAAAGAGGGAGAGGACTTGGCCGAACCAACAGCTGAGTTCCCCATGCCCGACCTCCCCCCCTCTAGGCTTCCCCTCTCACGGCCCTCTCACGGCCGTCATTCTCGCTGCTACTCAGCCATGATGCCCCTGCACTTCTGAGCCTCGACGCGGAGCCATATTGGCATCTCCATCCTTTGAGTCTCCATTGGCGATCATCCGACGAAACCACGGTGAGCCATTCCTAGCTTGCCCGCACCGCGACTCCCCATCCTGCGACAAGCCATCCTGACGTCCCTACTGCAGCATCGAGCGATGCCTACACCATCGCTCCTTGTCCTTGTCACCGCTTGTCGTGAGCTACTACTGCCGCGACAACACCGCTCCAGCTGCTACCAACCACCACATAGCCTCACCACGCCAAACTTCACTGCTACTCCTGCCAATTGATCTTGATGTCCTTGCTCCAGCCCAAGGCGACGCCGGTGTTGTCCCCACTGCCGTGCCGATCCCTGCGGCTCTTTGATCTGTGCCACTAAGTCTTGCTGAGCAACCCTCTCGGCCAGCCAACTGGCCATGCAGCACGAGCCGCTGTCGCAATCCCAGCGTCTTTACACGTCGAGCAGCCCTAAAAAATGTCCCTACTCACAGGCCACGGTCCCAAGTCACCGTTCGTCATCCATTGATTCAAATTTGGAAACCATATTCGCCGAATTAGGTAAAATCTCATTTGAATTTGATTTAGATATTTTATGACTTAATTTGCACTATTGATATCTAACCAAATTGTTTTGAGTGATAGGCATTATTGATAAGGATTTAGTTCCTAATCTGCAACACAATATAATCATTTAATTCTATCTATAAGCATTTAGATTGAATTATTAGATTGTGCAGTTAAAATTAATATCATGATCTTTAAGCCCTCAGATTATGATATTGATTTATTTTGCGAAAATATCAAGTTGGGATAATGTTTGTTTGTCGTTATCTTTAGTATATCATTTCATGTTTGATTGCTTTCCTTATCTATAAAACTTAAAAATATTGCATGTTAGAAATAGATAGGATTTTTTTTTTTTTTGGATAATATTGCTTAGTTTAAATAGATTCCATGTTAGGGTAGATATTAGAATTAGAATAGATGCTTGATTAGAGTTTTCCTTAATAGATATGATGTTTCTACATCATTTAGGGAACAGGATAAGGTTTTTCCTGATTGAAATATGATTTAATCTAAATTATTACCTTTAGTAATTTTTTAAATATGATTGAATAGGATAATATTCATTTAGGGCTGTTCTTATTTTAGTAATTTTTAATTACGAATAAACAAAAAAACAAATAGAATCAGCTTAGGATAATTTAGGTAGAATTGAATGTTTAAATTATGGCATTTTTATTATGAATTTTAAATTAAACTGAGCTGCAATATTCCTCATCTTCAATATGTGATCACGCACACTACTAACATTAGTGAGCTTCAATGATGAAAACTTCATAATTAGGGTCATGGCATGCGCCTTTTCAAAATATTAAAATGTTCATCAATGGTCTTCAATAAAACCTTAGCATTGCAACGCTGAGCAACCAAATCACGGATATTAGGAGGTATTTAGCCCTTACGAACATCGCACTAAGGTGGTTAGACCGCTTCCGTTGATCATAAAAAGCTATCTCAACTATAGTGCTTGAATAGGTAGGAGTAGGTGGTTTGACTTTCCTTATAACATAGTCAATGTCTATCCACCCCAATTGAAAAAGAACTAACTCCTTCCATATTTTATATTTTTCACCATTCGGTATGGGAACATCATACTTAAATTCAGAGAAATTTACAGGTTGTGAAATTGCATATCGAACAATCATGCTTATGTCACAAAATATGAGGCAAAATATACATTTATCATGTTTTACTAATGTAAACATGTCATAAAAATGAATCACATAACATAAAAACTGGATGTGGGCTAAGTTTTTAATTTAAATAGATTCATAATTACATAGTGAAAAAATTGCCAAATTATATATTTTTACTTAATCCATGTGGGTAAATTAAGAAAAATAATATGATATTTCATCCTAATTAATCATATTAATATAATGAAAATTCTTGTGGGATAAAATTCATTATATTAATGTAATTAATTATAATCATTGTCCATTTCTAAATATGATTCGGAGGCTCTTAATATATAATTTAATTAATTAAAGATACTAAGGCTACTCTCGAATTAATTAAATATATGGATCATTGGATATTTAATTTCATGCATAAAATATTCATAAAAATGCATGCAAGGCCAAAATAGTAAATAAATGCACTAAGGGGCAAACAGTAAAATAAATTCAGCCAAGGAAAAAATCGTAAATTACAAATGCTAGGGGGTAGAATCGTAAGAACGGCAAAAAACAGAACAAAATGAAAAAGGGGGCATGTGCGTGCCATGCACGCGCCTCAGCCATTGCTCGGCCTTGTGAATGGAGCAGGCGTGGGCACAAGCGTGTAGCCCGCACCCGCCTTGCAGTTGTTGTGTGGGCGCGTGCGGCTTATGTAGACATAACTAACGAGATACGCGACACGCGTACGACACGACATGACGTGATAAGACACGCGTTACGTTATTTTAAAAAAATAGAGAATTCATATACGTTTCGACACGTTATATATATAAATGCGAAAATAAATAATAAAAAGAGCGTAGAATTAATTTATACTAAAAATATTAATTCAACATTTGTTAATATCATTCATTGTTTTAATTTGACAGAGGTTGAATAAGAAATTCAAAAATTGCAAACACAAAAGAGTAAATTTGAAGGAACATGTCATGTTTACTTACACTTGTCAGAAATTAGTGAGATTTCTTATAGTCTCAGACAGAGTTCGGAATTCATGATATAGACTGGCTTGGAGCTCCTCTGCAAAACAAGATAATCTAGGACAAGAACTTGAAAATGTAAGAAATAACTCACAAGTTAATGACATAGACCAAAAGAGATAGCTCACAGGCGACGCTTGCGAGAGGTGGAAACAAGCAAAAAATAAAAATAAAAATCACAACTTTAAGTTTGCGAGGGTGGCGGAGCGACACCAATGAGAAGATGGGTATTCTATTGTCACTCACGGGAATGTCAAAACTTATAAGTGAGAAACTTGAGAGTGAGAATTTTCTTCTTTCCCATTTATTTTTGTTATTTTCATTAATTTTTCATATATTTATAATTTGACCCCTCAAGTATTGAATTTTCTTAAAATTGACCCCGTGCGTGTCGGAATTTCAGACTCGCGTGTCGGAGCCTGTTGGGAAGAGTTGAGCACGTGTTGAATTTCCCGACACTTATTGACCGCGTGTCGGAGTGTCGGATACAACACGAAGGCTTCCGGAGAGTGTCGGTGCTTATTAGCGTGTGGCACATGCGCTAGCAGTTCTGCGCACGTGGATCCCACATGCCTGCAGTTCCTCACGTGTGGCCCCATGTGCTTCTTCCTCCGCGTGAACAGAAGGCCTTTTCTTGCTGTTTTTCATCGTTCCGCCGTGTTTTCCACCATCCGTTACTTCTTCAGTAGCTCATCTCAGACCAAAATAAATGATGGGATTTGAAGACCACACTGGTGCGACCATATAAGTCCAAGTTTCGGCCTAAATGACCAAGTAATTGGCCCCAAATCAAACATAAATTTCGCAAATGCAAACCCTTAACCACCATGACTTCAATTGCCCGATTAGCCTCCAATGAACACCGATATGCCGAAATAAGTTATGGCTATTCTTCCTCATGGCAGTGTGACCGTACCATTCCGAAGTCGAGTGGTGGGTCACCAAAATTTGCCCGAAATCAGCAAGTTTCTCTATTGGCGTCAAAATTTCAAATTACTGTTCAACTTCAAAAGGCCCGAAAAATACACAAAAGATTCGACAAAAACAAGGCAAAGGCATTAAACACACTTTGATACCAAATGTTAGACATAAAAATCAAATGTCGAAAAACATGATCAAATGTAAACAAACCTCTAGCCATTGTTCGTCGAAAATTCATGGAGATTCGACGAAATTACGGGCACACTCTACTAACCAAATTCCCTCGCGTATTGATGGTGTATTCCAAATAAGAGGATTTGCATTAGACCTTGTGATTATCCTACATAAATGAACGATTGTTCCTTTTATATACCATCTCCCATTAAGACGGTTATTAAATGAGCAGTTGTCACGAAGAGGTAAGCGTGGTAAAATTACATGTGGAATAACCTCTATTTTAAAGAGAAAATGTGGGTCCGAAAATGAGGGATCGCATTATATATATAACACAGAGAAGGATTCAATCACACAAATGAACACGAGTTGAAGGGGTTTGCGCAAAACAAACGTTTAAGAGACGAAACTGGACAGCGGAAACGACTAATAGGGGTGAAAATGCACTTATGTCTCCATCATTTGAAAAGGGGAAAAGAATAGTTTCGCAGCTTAAACAGCTAGGGAGACGAGACCATAGGAAAAATATGGGGCTGCAAACGCATTTGTCCCTATCACGTACGTGGAATCTTTTAAAACCAAAGCCTAGGGCAATGAAGACCTAGGACCACAAACATACCCACGCTCTCCGACTTGTGGAAGTCCCTAAGCTCATTTGCACTTTTCTGGGTCTGTCACTCCGACACGTAACCAATAGTAGTATTTGTCCATCTCACGGAGCTCTATCGTGATCCACTGATCGCACCCCAACCCAAGAGAAGAAGATTTGCCCGGACGAAATTTGAAAATAACCAAAGAGATGTAGGGGTTCCCTCTTTATGTATTTCCACATCTTGTTTCTTTTCTAATTCAAGTGCACTAAATCAAGGAACGGTATAGAATGGTTGAAGTGAAACAACCCAATTGTTTTAGTTGGTGGTGTGATATCGAATTTGCGAAGTTCTGCCTACAATGAAATGAACTTGGACCCGATCCTTGAGCTGAGATGACTACTTATCGATGCTGCCCTGTCATCCCAGAGTAATGCAACTTTTAACTCGATAAGTTTTAGTTGAAAGGTTAACTCAGAGAAAAAGAGAAGGGGAAAGATAATTAGCAGGTGCAACTCTAACTTCATAATTCAGAAGTGAAATGGCCCCAGAAGAAAGTGGAGTTTGCGTTCGAGAACGGCACTTCTAAGACGTGAGCGTAGTAGTACGCTGCCGCTATCGTCCCTAACCTAATTGGCAGTGCAATGAGCACCACGGACATGGCTTTACAAGTCAAGTAAGTAGGCCCAATTAATATTTGCAGCACCCGATTTTAGTCTCCAAACATAGTATTAGCGTTAATGATAGTCGGCCTTTTGTGGTCATGGCTGATCTCCAACAAGAGATGCTGGCTTTCGCCCGTTGCTGAGCTGGCGATGGTGCTACTCTTCCTCTTCTAGAGAAGGTGGGTAATAGTCATACTATGTGACTGGCAACGACAAAAATCGGCCATTACAAAGTCGTAACTCCGAAATCCAATAACAACGTTAGTTGCGATGCCTATCACGCCAATAAAGTGAGTTTGGTTGGCTACACCACCTCAATCCTATCATCAATTAAAAACTTAAAACTATTAAATGAATGTGTGGTTTAAAAGTATCTCCTTTGTGTGTAAGCTGGACTTTGACCTAAGCATAAAGCTTGAAAATATGTAATTGTGAAGGCAAATCGAGACTTAAAAAAATTTGAACTTAAGAATCTTGCTCTCATACCATGTGAGAGATTTCATAAATTAATTGCTAACTTTTTAGAAAGCTTAAATTATTAGATAAATAAATGATTTAATTTTTAAATCCTAATAATTTGTTGCACAAAATCTCAAATCACTGTACAAAATAATCCCAAATTGCCGAAGTTGCTAATGCTAGGTCAGGGAAGAATTTGATCATAAAGAGGAGCATGAGTTGATAGGGTTTGAAGACCACAAAACAAACGAGAGAATTATCAATAAAGTCCTAATCTATTGCAATTATACTAATGGATGCCAACCGTCCTATGTGACACGGTTGGTGCTAATGTGGATATTTGTTAATAATATTTTAAAGATTTTTCTTAATTTTTAATAATAATTTTGAATTTCTTTTTTTTTTTTAAAAAATTTTCCCGAGACTTAGGATTGGCGAGAGCTAGGAAACCCTTACCAAATCTGGCTAGGCAAACGCGTCGAGGCCCTTGCCCAATGCTGACGAGGGTGTTTAGGCTCTAAGTCCCGCAAGAAAAAGAAAAAAGAAAAAAGAAAAAAGGAAAAAGAGAAAAAGAAAAAAGAAAAAAGATAGATAAATTCAAAAAATTATTAAAAAATATCAACGTTAATATCGTTGCGCCACATAGAACGATTGATATCTATGTCTGTGTTTTTTGACTAAAATTAGTCGGACAGACTCAATTAAAAAAACATGAAAAAGTTTAGGACTGAATTGACATAATTAAAATAGGTTTAGAACTTTTTTGATTAAATTATTGGTTCTTTTTCTTGATTTCATTTTTTTTAATCATTCAATTCACAGTCATAGATGAAAAGGAAAGCTTTCGTAGAAATCTTTCACAAAATCGTCGACAAATATTATCAACTCATCATAATGGTTCTTTATCCACAAAACAAACATATAAGAGACGAATTTGGACGAACAACGGATCTGAGAGGGTCGAAAATGCACTTTTGTGCCAATGATCTAAAAATGAAAAAGAATCATTTTCCACGTTAATCAGTTCGAGAGACGAGACCATAGGAAAAATAGGGGGCAGCAAACACATTCTCGTACATTGAATCAGATCGCTATCGTCCCCAACCTAATTGGCAATGTCTCGAGCACCGCGGGCACGGCTCCACAAGTCAACTTGTCGTTCAAGTAGACCCAATTATATCAGCATTCAAGTTCCACGCTATTCGGAACCTGAAAACAGTGGAGATGAGCTCGAGCTTGAAACCTAACCTGAGAAGGTCGTGACCAGCCGATCAAACAATTTTATTTTCTAATTATATATGTACGCTTATTAATATGAATTCATTATCAACTCTTCAATTATATGTATTTTCAAGATGCAAGTTCGAGTTTGAAAAAATTCATGTAAGATTTATTGACCATCGAGATGAGCAAAATTGAGCTCGAGCTTACTTGAAAACTTATTCAAGTTGAGCTCGAGACAAATATAAGGACTTGAATATTGGGGTAGAGTCAACTCGATTCTACTCGATTACATCGCTATCCACTGACACCCCTCTCTCGCAGAGATATAGAGAGAGACCCCCGGGGTGGGGGGTGGTGTTAGTGCTATTCCATTCATGAATATGCGTAGTCAAATTCCACCTAAATGTGCATAGTCAAAATTCCACATGTTGCTTATAATCCGACTTGCGCGGGAAATGGGGTGTTGAAGTATTGTCCAACATTGCTTGACATTGGGTCCTAAATGCTATTTATTTTATGTAGTCTCCGTTCACCTATCAGCTTAAGTTTTTGGATTAGACTTTCATGTTGATTATCTGTATCTTTGAAGATTGCATGTTCATCTCCCTTTGATTGTGAATATCTTGATTAAGATATTAAGATATTATCTTAGAGTAATTATCTAATACAGCTTGTAAATATGTTGATGTATTCTTCATTAATATATACATTGGAATATACTAAAAATCTAAATTTTTTAGGCCAAAATACAACACAAGTGTCAAAACTTAGTATAAATGGATACTTAAATGCCAAAACTTTTAAAAAGTACACTTAAGTGTCACTTTTTTTTTTTTTTTAAATAAACAAACTAAGACATTTAAGCGCCAAGTTTGGCAAATGTGACTGAAAATCCGATGTGGCATATTTTTAATAATTTAAGTGGTCTACATGGCACGTCGGAAAGTTGACTCAGTAATGAAGATGCAAAACGACGATGTTTTGCCCCAAAAATCAAATTTTAATATATATATATATATATATTATTTAAAATAAATTAAAAGAATCAAAATTTAAAAAATAAAAAATAGGTGAAAGCCCTTGCTAGCAATCAGCCAGGGTCACCAACCCCTACTTAAGGCCTCACGACCATGACGGACTCTCCTCCCACCGTCGTCGGCCCTTGTTGATGATAATGGGGCAATGGTGGTGAGGGCTATGCAGGCCCTTGCCAAACGTTGCTATTGCTTTTTCTTTATTTAATAAATTTAATAAATTTAGTTCTTTTAATTTATTTAATTATTATTTATATTAAAATTTGAATTCGGAGGTAAAACGATGTCGTTTTGGGTTTATATAGTTATGCTAGTGCGCAAAACGACGTCATTTTGCACTTAATTCGCTAGAAAAATGCCACATTAGCGATTTGGTTGGAAATTTTTGCCATTGACACTTAAGGGCGCGTTTGGTAACGATTCTGTTCCTAGGAATAGATTCTAATCAGAAATGATTCTTTTTTATTCTGTTCCTAGGAATAATTTCTAAGCATTTTAAGCCGTTTGGTAATTGTCCAAAATTTCTAATTCTGGAATAGAATTGTGTTTGGTACCATGTTCATTGATTCCGTTCCAAATCAATTTCTTTTAAATTTTAAATATTTTTTTATTTTTTTTTTTTTTTTTATTTTTTATTTTTTTCTTTTATTTTTTTCCTTTCTCTCTCATGTTCTTCTTCTTCTGGTGGCCAGCAACCTCACCGGAGCGTCGCCGGCCCTCGAGGAGGTTGACCCTCGTTGGCCGAGCCTCGCCAGTAGCTGGGCTGGGCGAGGCCCACCTGGCCACCAGTGAGGCTCACCCAACCCCGGCGAGGCCTGCCTGGCCATTGATGAGCTCGCCGAATCGGGCATCAGCGACTGGCAGCGGACGGTGGTGGACAGCGGCGGACGGCAACCACAGGATGGTGGTCGATGAAGAAGACAAAAAGAGAAGAAGAATAAGAGAAAATGGCATCGCCGGCTCTCGGGGAGGCTGACCCTCGTCGGCTGAGCCTCACCAGTAGCTAGGTAGGGCTCACCCAACCCCGCTGAGGCTCAGCCTCAACGGGGCTGGGTGAGGCCCGCCTGGCCACCGGTGAGGCTCGCCCAACCTCGGCGAGGCTCGCCTAGCCACCGGTGAGCTCACCGGACTGGGCATCAGCGACTGGCAGCGAACAGTGGTGGACGGTGGCGGACGGCAACCACGGGATGGCGATTGATGAAGAAGAAAAAAAGAGAAGAAGAATAAGAGAAAATGGGAGAAGAATAGTTGGTTTTGATTCTTAGATTTGTTCCCGGAATAAGAATCAACTTTTTTTTTTTTTTAATTCTTGATTCTATTCCAAATCTACTTCCGGGAACAAAAAAATAGAAATTTGTTCCCGGGAACAAAAATTTTACCAAACGCGATTCTGTTCCCAAACTGATTCCAGAAATAAAAAATTAGAATCAGGCACTGTTTGGATGGTTACCAAACAATGCCTAAGTGCCCCATTCTTCTCCAATTTTAGCACTTAAGTATACATTTTGGAAGTTTTGGCACTTAAGTGTTCACTTGTGCCAAGTTTTGACACTTGCAATGCTCTTTATCCCAATCTTTTTAAGATGAAGGTTCCGAGTTCAAATCTTTCTAGCCTTTTTCACACTTAAGGCTTAGGCCAAAGACTAGCCTACATGTGATGGGGAGTGTTAAAATATATATAAATATTAATAATTGATAGTAGTTCCACGAAATCACATGTGGTGTTAGAGCCATCACGAAATCTTACATGGTATCAAAGCCAATGCTATTTCTTTCATGAATGTGTATGGTCAAAATTTCATGTGAATATGCATGGTCAAATTTTTATGTGCCGCCCATAATCTGGCTTGCACATGAGGAGGGGTCATGAAGTATTGTTCCACATCGCTTAATTAAGGATCTAAATGCTCTTTATTTCATATGGTCTCTATTCACCTATCAGCTTAAACTTTTGAGTTGAACTTTTTAACTTAGTATCAAAGCCTCCTTTTGTGAGGCAACCCTCCTAGTGCACTCGCTAGCACTCAGTGCGTCCCATGAACCTATAGCAAAGTTCATCCAAGTGCATCATTCTCATTCGAGTAAGCACCACGATGGTCGTGTTGTCAAGCTTTTCTTTCACGGAGGTACTTTTCGATATCGTGAAGACGACTCTTTGTATAGTAACTTTCTTTGAGCAAAGCAATGTATTCCACTTTCTTTAGCCACGCTAGTCATATCAGCCACCTTTGTTCAGTTGCTGTTCCAATAGTAAAGTCAACCGCAAAGGATGCATGCTGTTCGCCTCTAACAACAAAGTCAATCGAAAGGACAAATGTTGGCCTTTGATTCTCAACTTTTCACTTTCAAGAAGCCGACACTATCACCAAACTCGCCATCATTAGATGAGAAATATCTTAAATCTTGTCGTCATCAGAAGCTTAGAGCAATCCCGTGCACCGCCCCGCTTCGGATTTGTTGAGTGCTAATTTCATGAAGAAACAAGTTTTCATGGCACTATTTCACTTGATTTCAAATTCGAGCTGACTTAGTCACCTTGAGTTTGAGGAGGGATATTAAAGATAAGTAGGGATTTCTATAAGGTATTTTTCTTTATTAGAGATAATTAAGATATTTATGTTAATTATCCATATATCTCAAAAGTGCCCATATATTGTATGTATATCTCCATTTCACTTTGCATATCTTAACTGAGATATTATCTTATGTTCTTCATTGATATATATCGAAATATATAGAAATTCTTAATTCTTATCTTCCGGAGTTGGCCAACACTCATCAGAAAGGAGAGTGACGGGGAAGATGGCTAATTGCGGCCGAGGTGCCACAAGCTGGAGAGTGAAAGGTGGCATTATGGAGAAATTAAGCGTTTTTGGATGGTTTGGCCTGTGAACTAATATGCACGCTCTATTTTGTTGTCGATCTTTTAAGGAAAGACAATTTTAAGATGCAAATGTATAGGCACACGTCTTTCCACCAGCAAATACACGTTTATAACCATATTTATCTCCATCATGGACCGCGATTTTGGTTGGTATATTGTTAAAGTTACAAATACCCAGGCAGTTCGGAAAGGTTAAGCTTTTTTGGGTGGTTTTTAATTTTTATGCTCTATTTGATTGCTGATCATTTGAAAATAGACAAAATGCGATCATTTAAGGGTGGAAAAATTTAAGATGTAAGGTTGTGTTTAGTAGTCTGGATAAAATTTAGGGATTTCTATAAGGTATTTTTCTTTATTAGAGATAATTAAGATATTTATGTTAATTATCCATATATCTCAAAAGTGCCCATATATTGTATGTATATCTCCATTTCACTTTGCATATCTTAACTGAGATATTATCTTATGTTCTTCATTGATATATATCGAAATATATAGAAATTCTTAATTCTTATCTTCCGGTGTTGGCCAACACTCATCAGAAAGGAGAGTGACGGGGAAGATGGCTAATTGCGGCCGAGGTGCCACAAGCTGGAGAGTGAAAGGTGGCATTATGGAGAAATTAAGCGTTTTTGGATGGTTTGGCCTATGAACTAATATGCACGCTCTATTTTGTTGTCGATCTTTTAAGGAAAGACAATTTTAAGATGCAAATGTATAGGCACACGTCTTTCCACCAGCAAATACACGTTTATAACCATATTTATCTCCATCATGGATCGCGATTTTGGTTGGTATATTGTTAAAGTTACAAATACCCAGGCAGTTCGGAAAGGTTAAGCTTTTTTTGGGTGGTTTTTAATTTTTATGCTCCATTTGATTGCTGATCATTTGAAAATAGACAAAATGCGATCATTTAAGGGTGGAAAAAATTTAAGATGTAAGGTTGTGTTTAGCAGTCTGGATAAAATTTAGGATATGATAAAATTTATCTTATCTAATATTTGGTGCCTACTCAATACAGAATAAAATTGGATATAATGGGGATATAAATAGAATAAAATTATCTCATAAGGGAGTTGAGATAAAGGTAAATGGAATTTCTAATATTTATAATAGGAAAGTTATTTTTCTCAAATAACAAACTTCTTAAATTTAAAAAATTAAGATTATATTTCAATTTAAATAGTATTTGAATTCTAATATAAGAAATTCAAAATAATAAAAATAACAGTTTAATAATTTTAATTTAATCTTATTTTTATTTATATATTCGAATTTAATTCTATTTCATGATATAAATTCAATATATAAATATAAATATATTTATATTTGTTTCATATTTTAGGTATATTTATTACATATTTGAGGTATTGTAGTATATTAGGTATATTAGTATAGTTTACTATTTAATAAATTTTTATTAGAGAATAATAGAAGGGGAAGAAAGAAATAAAAAAGGATATTAATTAAAAAAGAGAGAAAAATAAAATAAAAAAGCAAATAAGAATAAAGTAGGCAAGAGTGTCGCAAAAGATTTTTACCATCTTCGTTTGTAAAATTTTTGATTCATTCATATTAATATGTTGTTTATACCAAACAACGTAATCATGTTTATCTACATCTTAGGTTGGGATTTTGGTTAGTACAAGTGTTCTAGCAGAATGTACAGGCATTTTGAGAAAGTTTAGCTTTTCTTGCTTGTGTGGACTGTGAACTAATCTGTTACGCTCTAATTGGCTGCTGATCCTTTTGCGTTTGAAAATGGCATTTCTAGAACGGCAGATTGGCAGTCCCAAACCTTAGAAGTAGACGAAATGCCGATCATTTAAATGCATGAGCACGTCTCGTTACCGACAAATTCACGTTTGAAACCATATCTATCTTCATCAGTGGAACATGGGTGTTCAAATAGCAAGCAAGCACCGTGCAGGTTTATCTCGAACACGCGACATTGCACCCAAGGAAACTCATTGTCATTAGAATGAATCCGTAGGGAACAGTCAGCGAATTAGTTGGCCTCCGCTTCTATTTAAAGGCGTCCTGCGTGCATGTTCATTCACCATGCGAACCCTCCCATTTCCTTCTTCATAGCAAAATCCTGGTGGTCGAAAACTTCCACAGGCAAAGATATATATATAGCAATAGCCACCCACAAACGCTCCGACCACTGCCGCTACAATGAGCTCTGCCACCCTGGCCACCATGAATGGCCTACTTCTCTTGGCACTCGTCGCTTTATGTAATATCGTGAAACAGCAGCTTTGTCGCAAAACCATCAGAAACAAACATAATCCACTCCCACTCCCTCCAGGCCCTGCCCCGTGGCCGGTGGTTGGTTGTGCCCTGGGCATGCTTCACAACAAGCCCGTGTTCCGGTGGATCCATCGCCTGATGAAGGAGATGAACACCGAGATAGCGTGCATCCGTCTAGGGAGCACGCACGTCATTCCCGTGACCTGTCCAACAATCGCCCGAGAATTCCTCAGGAAACAGGACTCATCGTTCGCCTCAAGGCCAGTTACAATGGCGTCCGGCACATTAAGCAGCGGCTACTTGACGACAGCCATCTCGCCCTATGGGGAGCAATGGAAGAAGATGAGGCGGGTCTTGGTGTCGGAGGTAGTATGCCCAGCACGGCACAAGTGGCTCCATGATAAGAGAGCGGAGGAAGCCGATAACCTAGTGAAGTATGTCTTTGAACAATGCAAAACCTCAGGTCATCAAGTGAACTTGAGAACCACTACCAGGCACTATTCTGGGAATGTCATAAGAAGGTTGATGTTCAACAAGAGATACTTTGGCAAGGGAAGGCAAGATGGAGGACCAACCATTGATGAAGAACAACATGTCGATGCAATCTTCAATGCGCTGTACCATGTCTATGCATTTTGTGTTTCTGATTACTTTCCATTCTTAGTGGGGCTTGACCTTGATGGGCATGAGAAGGAAGTAAAAGAAAGTGTGAGGACCCTTAGGAGGTTGCAGGAACCCATAATAAGCGAGAGAATCAAACGATGGAGGGCCGATTTGAGCTCGGAGTGTAATGAAAAAGAGCCTCAAGACTTGTTAGATGTTCTGATTATGCTTAAAGACTCACAAGGGAAGCCATTGCTGACGCCAGAAGAAGTTCGAGCCCAGGCCATGGTAAAGTTATATCCTTCTTGCTAGAGTGTTCGATCAAATAGAAAAAAAAAAAAAAAAAACTGTACATTTAGATTAGCGTCCCCCATATGTATAGGCCACGGACCCACAGTGTTCTAAATAGTTTAAATTCTGACAACAAACATGCACGACCTAATATGCAGGAGATTATGCTTGGAGCGGTGGACAATCCATCAAATGCAGTCGAATGGGCAATGGCGGAGATGATAAATCAGCCCGAACTCCTTAACAAAGCCACAGAAGAACTAGACAGAGTTGTGGGTAAGGAGAGGTTAGTCCAAGAATCCGATATCCCCCGGCTCAACTACATCAAAGCATGTGCTCGGGAAGCCTTTAGGCTCCACCCGATCGCGCCCTTCAACGTTCCACACGTAGCCATGTCGGACACCGTGGTGGCCGGCTATCGCATTCCCAAGGGCAGCCACATCCTTTTGAGCCGGGTCGGCCTCGGTAGAAACCCCAAGGTTTGGGATGAACCCCTCAAGTTTAAGCCGGACCGCCACATCACGAGTGACCAAGCGGAAGTTGTGCTGATGGAACCCGACTTGCGCTTCATTTCTTTCAGCACCGGCCGACGCGGGTGCATGGCTGCCACACTTGGGACAACAATGACCGTGATGCTCCTCGCCAGGCTAATCCAAGGGTTTAGTTGGAGTAAACCCTCCAATTTGTCGAGCATCAACCTCGCCGAGACGAGGGATGACCTATTCCTCGCCGAACCATTAGTAGCTCAAGCGGAGCTGCGCTTGCCAAGTCATCTCTACCTTGCTTAGATACAAGTACAAAGTCCTGGTGATGTACTTCTGTTGATATATTATATGAATAATCAATATTAACAAAATAAATCCGGATGTCCATTGGATAAAAGCTAGACATCCCAAATAAGAAATCTCGAGTGTGAATTACAGGCTCATACTCAAAACATATTCTAATGTAGTGATGTAAAAAATTCTGTATCTACAATATAATTTCTACCTCTTGATATTGAGTAAGTCCAACAATTGTATGTGCGTTACCACCATTATTTTTGAAGTTGTTTGGAGCAGTTGCTATCTCTACCTCTCTCTTCGATTTGTTGGTGTTGTTTTTATTTCCCTATCAGGCTAAGGTAAAAACCGTATTTATTTTTATGACATATTTTATTTGTATCACTATACAAATGATTCATTACACACGACAAGATATCATCTTACCTTGCATAATGTTATCACTTTGTCTAGAGAAATTTATCAATTTAAATCTATGGTCTCATATTTTCAATCACGAAAACTACCTAAAAGATTAACTACTTATATTTACGATGTCTTAAGAACACAAAATTAATTGCTTATTTTTGTCTAATAGTTTGAGCAAAACTATATATCTAATTATCTAGCTGATCTTGATAAAAAAAATGGGAAAAATAAAATTTATCAAAATATGGAAAATTTTTTTAATTCTTTAAAAGCTTTATCAAATGTTAAACATATTTAAATTTAGATCATATTTAAATATTAGCAAAAAACAAGCACAGAAAAAAAGGAACTTCTTGTTGTTCTACTCCTACCATAAAGAAAGCAATTGATATAATTGTAAATTCAATCTCATAGCCAGTGGATCAAAACTTTAATTTATGCTTAAAACAATTCTCTAAAATAATGTGATGTGAATTTGAAAGTCAAGAAGGTGTAGCTTGATTATCAACTCCCATTTGCGATTCATATTAAAGTGTGAAAAACTCAAAACAAAGTTATTAGAATTAATCCATCTTGTAATTCAACTTTGACATAAAGTTTTGTTCAAACTATTTGACAAAAAAAGGCAATTAATTGTGTGTTCATAGACCATCATAGCAAACGTAAATAGAAATTTTTAATCTTCTATGTAACTTTTTTTTTATTAAATCTATTAGACCATAAATTAAAATTAACAACCTCCTCTAAGCAAAGTGATAAAAGGATGTGGGATACAATGATATATTGTTGGGTGTAATTAGGCAATTATATGATGAGAAAGATGATAAAAATAAAGGTAGTTTTTGTTGGTTGGCTTGTTAAAAAAAAAAAACAGGAAACAATAAATTGAAGAGAGAGAGAGAGAGAGAGAGAGAGAGAGAGAGAGAGAGAGAGAGAGAGAGAGAGAGGGTATTTCGGTCAATTAACTCAAAAAAAAGGAGTGTCTTAACTAAAATTGGATGGAAATAGGGCCGCCCAAAATATTTTCTTTGTAAGATAATTTTAGAAGAGTGTTGAAATATGTGGCGAAAAGATTGGCAATAGGGGGGATAATTGTCTAAAAAATCCTCATCCTATTGTTTGACGTCCAATTTTGTTATAAACTTTTCAATTTCACTAATTTAATCTTAAAAATGACGATTTGCTAATATAGTTCTTCTACTTAATTCTAGTTGAAAATCATTAACATGAACGTCTGCGATTCTATATGGACTAGTTGGCCTTGGTGAAGATGAATTTTGCAATTTTTTTTAATGAATTTTCCGAACTTCTTATCTTTTTCATTCCTTTCTTTTCTTTCCTTTATCTTTTTTTCCATATTTCCCTCCGTCAATCGCTGGGGTGTCACTGCACAAATTGTTCATGTCAACACCGATAGTATCACATAGGACGACCAATGCTAATCAAATAGCTACATTAACGATTTTTGGTTAAAATTGGGTGGAATGACTATATTGGAAAACTGTCAAAAGATTTATGATTAAATTAACTAAATTAAAAAGGTTTAGAGTTGAATTGGATATTGTACAATAGGTTTAGGACTGCTGACACCTAAATACTGATGACCTAGTCAGTTTTTCATTGTATAGAAAAATTATGGATCAACTTCAACCCCTTAATAAAAATATTGTTAAATTGCATTTGCATAATTAGATGCATTTTCGTTTATGCCCCCACATAAGCTACATTTTAATTGGACCGGAGCCGATGGACTCAAGCAGGGAGGCCTGGAAACTAATCTTTCAGAATTAAGCCTGCAAGGACATAGAAATTTGGCTAAGCCCAATAATAAAATAGCATGGCCGAAATTTGGCGGACGTAGGAATTTCTCTTGAGAATTTTTCTTCGCGGCTTGATCAGGTAATTGAAGCAGAAAGAAGATTATTGGCGAAAGTCAATGAATTGGGCACATACACGATATATAAAAGAGGAACAGGAAAGTAAAAAAGATTCGAGAAATTGGCGGATCTCTTTTAATTATTCTTGAGTCCAATACATATATTCACGTTTGTACTCCTCCAATACAAGGAAAGCAATACATACAAAGAACAGGAAAGTAAGAGGAGTCCGATTCTTGCTGCCGTTGCTCTGACGAAGAACCGCTGTCTAAAATCACCACCACCAAGACGACTTCACAGCAACCTACTGCAACCGTGTCCAGTAGATTTTCTGGCAAATCACCTCCTAAGTAGCACCGACACCAATATATGACAAGTGATGCGACACGATATCTTGCCGACATGTTATTTTTAATAAAATAAAGAATTTTAATACATTAGGACATGTTATATATTAAATATATTATTTTATATATGCACGATAAATCATCATTTTTACAAATTAATTTAATTCAAATATACAAATAAATAAATAATAAAAAAGAGTCTAAAATGAATTTACACTAAAAACATTAATGGTTAAATGCCCCGAAAAACCCCAAATTGGTACACTTGTGAGAAATTTGCCCAAAACTAATTTTTTGACTATTAAAAACCCCAAACTAGTATACTTGTAACAAATTTATACTCTATTAGTTTCCGCTAAATTTTACTGTCAAATTACTAAATTAAATAACATGTGGTAGTTGACTAGTGTATCGGTTAAGATTTTCACAGTTATACAATTTTTGTAATTTTTTGTGGTATTAATCTAATTTAATGGAATGTATATTTGTCACAAATGTACCAGTTTAGGGTTTTTGGCGGTCAAATAAATTAATTTGTGATAAATTTATCACAAATATACCGATTTGGGATTTTTTATGGTCAGTTGGGATAAATTTATCACAGGTGTACCGGTTTTGGGTTTTTCATGGTCAAAAAATTAGTTTGTGATAAATTTATCACACGTGTACCAGTTTGGGCTTTTTTAGAGTATTAACCCAAACATTAATTCATCATTTGTTAATATCATTCATTGTTTCAACTTGACAAATTCAACTATATTCCATTCTAATAATCCATAAAACTGGAGAAAAAAAAAACAAGTAGTCCATATTCCACTATTAAATTTAACATTTAACAATAAGTTGGGAAAAAACTTCACATTTCACCATCAAAAGATAGGGTTTCCTTTCTCCCTTTTCTTTTTAATATATATTTACATTTTTACTCATAATTTATTGAAAAGTTTTAAAATTGACCTTGTGTGTGTTGAATTGCGTGTTGGGATTTTGCACTCACGTGTTGGAGGAGTTGATCGTGTGTCGGATGTCCAACCCTTGTTGATCGCGTGTCGAAGTGTGTTAGAACCATGTTGAGGTATCTAACACGACATGGAAGCTTTTGGAGAGTGTCCGTACTTCCTAGATCACCGCCTAGCTCATTGCAAGTCCCCAACATTAGCATCATGACCATCCTGTGGCTCCTTGTTATCCGCTTAGTGAAACTAGTCTAGCACCGGCGGCACCTGCTCATTGTGATTTGATCTGCATAGCCGCGTACCCCTCTAAAGTAGCGAACTTTAGGCTTTCTAGTGACACCAGCAAGTCCCACTGCTTCCGTATGTTAAGGCTAAAACTATCACCTAGAGCAAGGTGAAAAAGTAATTAAGTGGAAAAATTTGAAAATCAAGTTCAATACTACAAAAAACCAACGTTTTTGAAGAAGAATTGTGCAGTGATCAAATTTAAATGTGTGCAATAAATATCAAACAAAATAAATGAGAGATTAAGGGATAAAGAAAATCGCACATAACGATTATAGTGGTTTGGCTAATCCCTGCACTAACGGTCATTTGGCTAGATTTCACTAGAAAATCAATTAAAGGTTACAAAGTTTGAGTTCTCTCTACTCAAATATGTGGTGATCGTACCTTTTGATCTCATACTCTCAACAACAACTTCTCAAAAATTACAATTTAAGCTCACAAAGGCAAGTGTGTAATGATGAAGCCCTCTTTGAATTTTGGAACTGTTGACCTCAGTTCTTGTAATTCCTTCAACACTACGATCTCCTTTTATATTCCTCAATATTCAAGCTAACTGTTTAACAGATTCGATCAACCCATCAGACCTAAATGATATGAGAAGATCTTATTGCTTTTGGATCGCAAGTTTAGAGTCTCCTTTGATTTTGCTGCCTATACAATAGAGATTGAATTTCCATAAGTACAGTTCCTCGTTTGGAAAGAGCATCTCATCTCCATAAGAATGTCATATGGATCACGAATCCTAATTATGGAAGGATTACGTTGATAACTATACTTTCTCAAAAGATGGACAATCAATATAACTTTGAAAAGAAATCCGAGCCAAGTTCACTAGCCGTTGCGCTTCACATAATCCAAACCGAATTGTTAAACGTCTGATGCTATGTATTATCTTTGATAATTTTCGCAAATTAGACCGTTGTCTTTGATTATCATGGCATAAAAATATCTTTGATGTAGAGAACTAGAACTTCTTGTATAGACAAATAAGTCTCCGAGTCTGATGATTAAGGTCTGAACAAATTTCCTCCAAGATTAACACTTGGAAAAACTAATCATCAAAATCTTAAAACACAAAGGAAAATTTTGTCAATCTTCAACAAGTTTTCTCAACACTGTACTGCACCGGCAGCGTCCACTAGCAAATTTTTTGGCGTGCCGAAAAGCTCTGGTTCCCTACGAACTTCCAGCACAATCCTCTCCTCAGTTGTCAAAGCTGTTAAAGATAAAGTGTTGACCTTCAGCAACGTGCCGGATAACTTTTGTAACAGGCGTCTTCAACGAGGGTGGGGCTTTGACTCTTCTGTTTTTGTTGGCGGGCCTGCCCATTCTCCTTAGTGGTGCTTCTTCTGCTAGGGTTGTCAGTTGGTGCTGTTCCTTATGGGTTTGCAGCCCCGTTGCTATGTTGTGCTGCCTGCTGACAATTGTTTTTTTTTGGTTTGCTTGGTGGCGGTTTTCTTTTGTTAGCCGGTCTGTTTCGGCTTCCTTGGTTTCCGTTGTTTTTGTTTTCTTTTACTTCAGCTCTCTTTCACTCTTTTTGCTCTTGCATTATGAGTGAAAGTTTTTGGCGCCGAATTTTTGTATAGTTGGCTATTGCTCTATATATTCTTACCTTACCAAAAAAAAAAAAAAAACTTCCAGCACAATCCTCTCCTCAGTTGCTTCAAAATGTGCATTCTATGGCATCGGCATGTGTAAGGATATAAACTCATCCATCCACGCAACAAATATATATGGAGTGACACGTCTTGTGGGCAATTAATTCTCAAAATATTCATTTCAAATATACTTAAAAGTATCGAGACTTTTGTTAACAGGACCTCTAATTTAACAGGTATATCATGAATACTTTGTAAGCAATTCTATAAGTAAAATATCTCTATCATCTTTCTCCATGGAATATTCTAGCTATCTTTGCCGTCTTCTCTCAAACCTAATATTTGGGACTAAATAAGTGTAAAAGATTTTATTGACAAGGCATTTGTTAAACAATTAGATTGAAAAGGTTTACATTTTCTAGTGTACTAATTAAAATATCTCCATCATCTTTCTCCATGGAATATTCTAGCTACCTTTCCCGTCTTCCCTCAAATCTCATATTTAGGACTACATAAGTGAAAAAGATTCTATTGACAAGGCCATTGTTAAACAATTAGGTTGAAAAAGTTTACATCTTTTTAGTGTAAATCTATTATAGGATTTTATTATTGTTTATTTATTTATGAATTTGAATCAGGTTGATTTGATTGAAATAATCATAAAAATAAAAATAATTTATTATTTATATAAAAAATCTACATATAATATATATTATGTTCCAACGTGTCAGAATTCTCTATTTTTTGAGAAACAACATATCGGCGTGTTGTATCGTGTTGTGTATCGTATGTCAGTGTTGGTATTACTTAGACCGTCGTTCACCGACTTGTGGAACCTAGGACAAAGAAAACCTAGCACCACATACCATTGCTCTCCGACGTGTGGAAGTCCCTAACCTCATTTGGACCTTTTTGGGTCTATCACCTCCAACTCGTTACAGACATAGTCGTATCCATCCATCTCACGGAGCTCTCTCATTATTGAGACTTTTACTTTGTTAATATTTCATATTCTTTGTGTGTCTATATATAAATTGCGGCTAGTGGATTGTAGTAATATATGATGTTAATTAAAGGTGATTATTTGTTACAATCGTTTAATTAATAAAATAGATGGAACCTGGAACCAATTTTAGAACTTGTGACATGATAGGTTTTAGGTTCCTAGATTTCAGGTTCCAAAATATGTAGGGTAGGTAAAAAATGAAGGAAATGTTCCAATTGATAGGTTCTAAATCTGAGGTGAAATCCGGAATTACTTACTCCTAGTAAATAGCTCGAGAGTCGAGCCCATAGGAAAAATGCGGGGCTGCAAATGCATTTGTCCTTATCACGTACGTAGAATCGTTTAAAACCAAAACCTAGGACAAAGAAAATCCAAGACAACTGTTGACGCCTTCTGCTCGCGACGCCGCCGCCCGCTTCTGGATCCGTGACGTCCCCGACGCCACCCGCCGACGCCGCACCAGACCTCTGCCAAACAAAGCCACCGCCCGTCTCGACGCCAGCGTCAACGAGGCGTCCCTGCAGCCGCTGCCTCACTGCCGGATCAGGTGGGAACCCCTCCGTTGCCGTCGACCTGGCCTCCGCCCGCCGCGTCGTCGTTGTCGTTCGACCTTGCCCGGAACCCTAGCCGCCGTTGGAGCCCTGCGGCGAAGCGAGGCTGACGATGGTTTCGCGGCCGCTTTGCTGCAGAGGCGACAGCAGCGGCTGCGAAAACGGGTTGGCCGGGTCGGGCTCGTGACCCGGTCCCCCTAGGGTTTAAGCGTGCGGGCCGGGTCAAGCCCGGTCGGTCTTGGCTTCGGGTAGGGCTTCCCAGTGGGCCTTCTGGTCTTCGGGCTCCAATCGGGCCATTTTTACAAGTAAAAACCTGTTGGGCTGGGCTAAAAAATTATTAAGTTTTGGGTTCGAATTTCTTTCCGGGCCAGGGTTCGCACCTCAGGCCCGTTCCGTGCCCTTTTGTCTCAGCGACCCGGGTCGCCTTTTTAATATTTTTATAATTTTGTAATAATATTTTTAATTAAAAAAATCAAAAAATAATTTATTTTCAAAAAAATAAAAAAATAAAAAATATCCCATATTTTCTATAAAAAAAGGTCAGGAAAAGCCAAAAAAAGACTTACATTCGCAAAAAAAAAAAATTCCAAAAATCCAAAAATCCCTTTTATGTTCAAAAAATAGGTAAAGGTCAAAAAAATGTTTTTCTCCACAAATGCATGGAAAAACCACTCAAAAATCCAAAAAGCCTTAGGGTTTAAACAAGATCGGTACTAGAAGGGAATTAGTGATTAACTAGTGTAATTAAGTTCCCGAACTTGGAATTTAGTTTCTTTGGTTGCGCATGAGCGAATATTCCTCCAAATATTTCACTTGGGTTTCTAATCGACTCACTCCAAATTGATTAGCGGTGACTTCGTTTTAAAATTAACTATTAAAAACTTAGATTATTAAGTCGTGAATTGGTGGACTTGGGAGTGTCCAGGTTAAGCCTACTAGACTTAATAAAATCATTAGCCTCCGTAGGCGCCCGCCCCTAGTTAGGGACGTCGAGAAAAAAAGAAGTCGCGACAACCACATATCGTCACTCTCCGACGTGTGGAAGTTCCTAACCTTATTTGCACCTTTTTTGGTCTATCACAACCAACACGTAACCTACAGTAGTATCCCTCCATTTCACGCAGCTCTCTCGTGATGCATTGATCACACCCCAATCTTGATCACGGGAAGAAGGTTTGCCCGGAAGATGATGTGTGAAAACAACCAAAGAGATGGAGGGGTTCCTTGATTATGCATTTCCACGTCTTGTTTCTTTTCTAATTCAAAGCGTACTAAAACAAGGAATGGCAAAGAATGGTCAAAGTGAAACAACCCAATTGTTTTAGATAGTGGTGCGATATCGAATCTGGAAAGTTTTGCATACAATGCAATGAACTCAGACCCGGTCGTTCTGCTGAGATAACTACTTTCCGATGCCGTACTGCAAATAAAGCACTTGCGCAATGATCATCCTGGAGTGATGGAACTCTCAGCTCATTAAGTTTCGGTTGAAACGTCAACTCTACGAAAAGGAGAGGTTGGGAAAGATAATTAGCAGGTCCAAGTCCAACTCTAGCCTTCATAATTCAGAAGTGAAACGGTCCCAGAAAAAAGCGAAGTTTGCAATCGAAAATGGCACTTCTAAAACGTGAGAGTAGTTGTACGTTGTCGCTATTGATGGATCATATTACTTTGAAAAACAAGGAGAGGATGGATGTTCGGCATTTTGTGCTCATGGCTAATCTCAACAAAAATTGCTGGCCCTCGCCCGTCCACCCATTGTTAAGAGGCGATGGTGCTACTCTTGGATAATAGTCGTATTATGTGACCGGCAACGGTAAAAAAAAAAAAAAAAAAAAAAAAATCAGTCATTACAGAGTGGAAGTTTCGAAATTTAACAATAATGTTAGTTGGGATACCTATCACGCTAATAAAATGATTTGGTTGGCTACACCATCTTAGCCTTCTAGTCAATTAAAAACTTCAGCTATTAAATGATAGTAACATGTTAATTTTGACGATTGATTTATGTATTCGTTGCGTAAATCACTAAGAGTCAATCTTGACCCCTAAACAATAATACATAGTTAAATTGCATATAAATATGAGTAGCTTAATCAAGTCCATATAAATTCACATTGGACTAGAGCTAAGGGACTTGAGTGAATGAATCTCTGAGCTTAATTAAATTAATTTAACTAAGCCCATAAAGTGAAAAATCTTCACGGTGGCCAAAAAATTTATTGATAAGGGGTGCCGAGTTGGAATTGAGTTATTGAAAGTAAACTTGGAGAGCAATTAAACTTGATATTATCACAATTTGAATCATAAAAGATAATACGAGAGTTTCCTATTATTAAAGATAGGTTATATCTCTTGGAGTCCAAGATAGGAAAGTAAAGGATTTTAATCTTAAAAAAGACCTGGACTTATGTCAATATGTGCTTTGAGGGTTCACAAAGAAGGTTAGCCATTGAAGGAAAAATAAAATAAAATACACGAACTCTCTCTCGTGGCCCCACATAAAATTCCAGGGCGGTTTCACGATTTGTACTCATTCGTTAACCATTGGACCACCTTCAAATTTTATGGAGAGTACGGAAAGATATTTTTCTTGAAATTGTCCAGTGGGATTGATGAGAGACTGTCTAGAAGTATATCTTTAAAGGAGGAAGAGCACGGTCTCACGTAAACTATGAGTATGTGTTTGTTTTAAGTTGGAATGCAACAGAATTTTGAGGAGATCTCCACGACACCTAGCTCCTCAACTTTACCAAAGGGATCGAGCATCAAAGATCCAGAGATTTCCTTGTGATGTTCGTAGTCCTTGACATTGTTGTCTGTCCCCTCTTGCCATTCCTTGCCGGTTACCCCGACGGTGAATCTTACTCATGACCTCTCGCTGTCAGTCGTCCTTTGAGTCGGCAATCCAATGCAGGCAATTTCCTAAGTTATGTTTGATTTAATTATTCAATTGCCTAAACTGTGATTAGTTGGTTCCAACACGATTTGATTTGAGATTATAGGCACATCTCGAATGGGAAATTTTCTTATCCAATTGTGCATATAATCAGGAATTCGATTTTTAAGACTTAAGATCTGATTGCCCATTACCTTCGTTTCCTATACTGGGATAAGGTCAATTTGTGAATTATATGGGCCTATCATTTTGCATGTTGCTAATTTAGTTTATTTTCTTATTATGAAAAATATGAAAAAAAGAAGAAGAATTCATTGCCTTTAGTTTGGATACCATTCGTGCGTGTTTCGTAATTTAAAAATGGCGTGTATCTAAGATATATGAGGAGTAATATAGTAATTTGAATCTAGTATTAATCAAGAATATTATATCTACACCATAATTTGATAATTGAATATCTTTGATAGATTTTGATGACTATTGAATGATATTGCATAATTTCCATAAGCATTGATGCATAGATTATTTATTATTTGATACTACAGTTTTATTAGATAGTTTGTGCTTTCATCAAATTCTACGCTTTTATCGGATATTCATGCATGTTGCATATTTTAGGTCATACTATAACATTTAAATAATTCAACCTCATGTCATTAGTCTAACGGTTCATCCATGTTAAATTAGAATTCACATAAACATTCTTTAGATTAAAATTGCAATCAGTAAAAAGAAAAACCCAAAAAGTATTAGTTAACATTGCATTATTGTTAGCTTCCTAGTTAATAACTTGCAGAACCTTTGTCTCATTAGATGATGATCAAGTTTCGCTTTTTCTTTGCTTAATGCATTAAGGTTTTTCCCCTTTTTCTAACAATCTATTTATCGCCTTGATTATTGAATGTTAAATGATTCCTTTCACATTGGCATGATCACCCATCGCATGTTAGCGGTTTGAGATTAAAATTCACCAGAATTGCTTGTAAAATATTTTTGAAATAAAGAGAAAAAGATATCGAAAAGGCATTGGATTATCTAACTTAACTAAGTTTCCAAAATTATGACAACTCTAATTCGTAGAAATAAAGTGTTTTCCCACACTTTACCTAGTTCTGAATCGACAAAAAGTAAATTAGTGGCAATAAATTAGTGGTGACTCCTAAATTAATTAAATTGTTTGTTAAGTTGATTGAATCAAACCTGAAAGTTGCGGTTGACATGGGCTTGAGAGAATTTGCGCTAAGTCTTTGAGTTTAATAATCCATTAACTTTTCTTTTAGTAGTTCACCTTTAGGAAAGTCACGACAAATGAATGTATGGTTTGATATCTAAATATTTTAATACTCCCAATCATGCCTAAGCTGGACTTTGGCATATCGTTAAAGTATAGAAATATATAATTGGGGAGGCAAATAGATGCCTTAATAGATTTGAACTCGGGATCTTCTACTCTCAAATCATGTGAGATATTTTGTAAAGTCAATACTAACTATTTAAAAGGCTTAAATTATTAGATGAATGAGTAATTTAGAATTTAAATTCTAACAATTTGTTGCACAAAATCTCACATCAATATACAAAATAATCCCAGTCGCACCTCTCTCTCATTCCGACATGCAGTGCCTTGTCAACATCACGTGACAATTTTTGCCACGTGATCAAACCAAAGAAGTTGCTAATGTTGGGTCAGGGAAGAATTCGACCACACAGAGAAGCATGAGTTGAAAGGGTTTTGAAGGGCACAAAATAAACGTTTGAGAGATGAAATTGGACAAGATCTGAGAGGGTCGAAAATGCACTTATGTGCCAACGATCTGAAGATGAAAAAGAAACGTTTTCCACGTTAACCAATTCGAGAGACGAGATCATAGGACAAATACGTTGAATCGAATGCAAAAAACCAAAGTCTACAAGGACCAGGGCCAACATACCGTCTCTATCCGCTCTTTGATGAATCGAAGTCCCTAGCTCATTTGCATGTTTCTGTATCTACCACCCACGTTGGGGTCCCCGACACTGGTATCTCTTCATCGTACGGAGCTCTGTCGAGACGACGTGTCCGTCACACGTGAATCTTATGGTCGCAGAGTAAGAGATTGAGAAGTTCCCTCTCTTTGTACTGACGCCTTGACTGTACAATGGTCGAAGCGAAACAATCCTCTTGTTTATTTATTTGTTTGCAGTTATTTTGCTAATCTTTATTAGGCATTTCGCAA
Source organism: Eucalyptus guilfoylei (assembly GCA_016097605.1). Lineage (NCBI taxonomy): Eukaryota > Viridiplantae > Streptophyta > Magnoliopsida > Myrtales > Myrtaceae > Eucalyptus > Eucalyptus guilfoylei. The sequence continues at coordinate 56,800,658 of CM027867.1, read as the reverse complement.
CCTTTGAAATGCTATATTTGTTCAACCGGTATTTTTCAGAAGTTATGGAATTCAGAATTTAAAAAAAATATTATTTTATTATTAATTTTTAATATGAATTTTCAATATGTCTTTTCAACATGTCTTTTGGGAATGTAATTGTTTACTTTGCAACTTTCTTTCCCGAAAAGTTGCTCCTACTTACAAGACCAAGATAAATACGTCGGTATTTGGTCTCAATGATCATCAAGTCTCGTTGAATTTTCTCTCAAAAAATACAGCCATTTCCAATTATTTCTATTTAAAAGTTTATTGAGATCTAACAGAATTGCTACGTGATATTCTCAATTTAAAACTTTATTGTATCTTGAAGAATTTTTATCAATAACCATTAGTAATGTTATGAGGCAAATAACTCTTTAAAGAGAGTGTTATCATATATCAAAATCCGATTCCATTTCTTTCCGATTCGGAACTTTTTTCCCAACAACTGGCAATGCCTCGAGCACCACGGGCATGGCCCCAAAAATCAATTTTGTGTTCAAGTAAGCCTAATTATATCAGCATTCGAGCTCCACGCGATTCAGAATCCAAAAACAGTGGACACAAGCTCAAGCTTGAATACTTAACCTGAGTAACCAGCCGAACAAACAATTGTATATTATAATTATATATGTACGCTCATTAATATGAATTCACTATTAACTCTTCAATTATATGTATATTCAAAATGCAAGTTTGAGTTTGAGTTTAATCTATAAAATATTTTCCTCAGTTAGAGAAATTATGATATTTTCGACATTATTTTGAACTTGGTATCAGAGCTAGAATTTATTCTTTTACTCATAGTCAAAATTCTACATGAGAGGAGGTGTTGAAATATTGTCTCATATAGCCTGACAAATGCTATTTATTTTATGTTAATTTCCTATGCCTATTGGTTTAAGCTTTAAGTAAAACTCTCATTTGTTTTTCTATATCTTTCAAGATTGTGCATATATCTTCATTGATTGTGCATGTATTGATTAAGATGTTACCTTATAGTAGCTATGTAATAAAGCATATAAATAGGTTAATGTATTCTTCATTAATATACATCGGAATATATAAAAATTCTCAATTCTTAACATTGGTATCAGAGTAAGAGATCTTAAGTTCAAATCTTTTTAGGCCCATATTTATCACTCCAATGAGTTCAAATCTTTTGAGACCTATATCTATCTCTCCAATTACATAATTTCACGCTTTAGACTTAGGCCAATGACTGGTCTATGCATGATGGTCAGTATTAGAATATATAAATATTGAACTAGGCCTTCATTCCACGAAATCTCATATGGTATCAAAGCCATTGCTATCCCTTTCGCGAATATGCATGGTCAAAATTCCACATGAATGTGCATAGTCAAAATTTCACATGCTGCTCGTAATCCAATTTGCATGTGAGAGGGGCTATTGAAGTATTGTCACACATCACTTGACAATGGATCCTAAATGCTTTTTTATTTCATTTGGTCTCCTTCCACCTATCAGTTGAAACTCTTGGATTAGGCTTTCTAACTTGGTATCATTGCCTCGTTTCTTGAAGCAACCCTAGTATACCAAGTGCACTTCGCACCCTGTACATCCCATGCACCCGTACCAAAATAAATCTATCCTCACCGCTCAACAGTCTTAATCTAAGTGCATCATTCCTATTTAAATAACCACCACAATGGTCAGGTTATGGAGCTTATCTTTTTCACGGAGGCATTTTTCAACACCATAAAAACGCGTCTTCGCACAGTAACTTTCACTTGGCAAAGCTTGGCATATTCCAATTGCTGCAGCCACGCCATCCGTATCAGCCACTTTTATTTAGTTATTATTCCAACAACAAAGTTAACCTCAAAAGACGCATGCAATTTGGCTCCAATAGCAAAGTCGACCGCAGTCTTTGGCCTCCGGATATCAACTTTTCACTTCTCGTTTTGAGAAGCCAGGAGACTGGCAGCACACTATCGCTATCATCTCTATCTTCATCCGTGGACATGGGTACTCAAATAGCACGTGAGCACCACGCGCCTTTGTCTCGAAACACGCAATGTTGCACACATTGTCATTAGAATGAATTCGAACGCTTGTTGGGAACAGTCAGCGCATCAGTTGGCCTCCGACTCTATATATAGGCGTCATCCTTGCATATTCACTTCACCACGAACTCTCCCTTTTCCTTCTTCATAGCAAAAGCCTAGTGGTCGTAAACCTCCACAGGCAAAGATATATATAGCAATAGCCATCGACAAAAGCTCCAACTGCCGCCGCCACAATGAGCTCCGCCACCCCGGCCACCATTAACGCCCTACTTCTCTTGGCACTCGTCGCATTATGTAGTATCGTGAAACAGCTGCTTTGTCGCAAAGCCATCAGAAAAGAAAATAATCCACTCCCACTCCCTCCAGGCCCCACCCCATGGCCCGTGGTTGGTTGTGCCCCGGGTATGCTTCGTAACAAGCCCGTGTTCCGGTGGATCCATCGCCTGATGAAGGAAATGAACACCGACATAGCGTGCATCCGTCTAGGGAGCACGCACGTCATTCCCGTGACCAGTCCAACAATCGCCCGAGAATTCCTCAGGAAACAGGACTCATCATTCGCCTCAAGGCCAGTTACGATGGCGTCCAGCACATTCAGCAGCGGCTACTTGACAGCAGTCCTCTCACCCTATGGGGAGCAATGGAAGAAGATGAGGCGGGTCTTGGTGTCGGAGGTAGTTTGCCCGGCTCGGCACAAGTGGCTCCATGACAAGAGAGTGGGGGAAGCCGATAACCTAGTGAAGTATGTCTTTAACCTATGCAAAACCTCAGGTCATCAAGTGAACTTGAGAACCACTACGAGGCACTATTCTGGGAATGTGATAAGAAGGTTGATGTTCAACAAGAGATACTTTGGCCAGGGAAGACAGGATGGAGGACCAACCATCGATGAAGAAGAACATGTGGACGCACTATTCAATGCACTAAACTATCTCTTTGCATTTTGTGTTTCCGATTACTTTCCATTCTTGAAGGGGCTTGACCTTGATGGGCATGAGAAGGAAGTAGAAGAGAGTGCGAGGACTCTTAGGACATTGCATGAACCCATAATAAGCGAGAGGATCAAACGATGGAGGGACGATTTGAGCTCCGAGAGTAATGAAAAAGAGCCTCAAGACTTATTGGACGTTCTAATTATGCTTAAAGACTCAAAAGGGATGCCAGTGCTGGCGCCACAAGAAGTTCGAGCGCTGACCACGGTAAAATTATACCCTTCTTCCTAGAGGATTCGATCGAATATAAACTTTAAAAACTTGTCCATCTGAATCGGTGTCTCCATATATTTACGCCATCCGCACAAAGCAAGATCACTTTATAAACTCGATTGCTTCGGTAGCTATTAGATATCGTAAGAACATATAGTAGCATTTTTGGAATCAGTAGGATATTGATAATTCTAGTCTATTTGCCCATTCATTTGCAGTGTTTTGGTCTAAATAGTTTAAATTTTAACATAAAGTTGCACGACCTAATATGCAGGAGATTATGATGGCCGCGGTGGACAATCCGTCAAACGCTGTCGAATGGGCAATGGCGGAGATGATAAATCAGCCCGAGCTCATTCACAAAGCCACGGAAGAAATCGATAGAGTTGTGGGAAAGGAGAGATTAGTCCAAGAATCCGATATCGGAGATCTTAACTACATCAAAGCATGTGCTAGGGAAGCTTTTAGGCTCCACCCAGTGGCGCCCTTCAATGTTCCCCACGTAGCCATGTCGGACACCGTTGTGGCTGGCTACCGCATCCCCAAGGGCAGCCACGTCCTTTTGAGCCGCGTCGGCCTCGGTAGAAACCCCGACATTTGGGACGAACCCCTCAAGTTCAAGCCGGACCGACACATTATGAGGGACCAAGCGGAGGTCGTACTCACAGAACCTGACCTGCGCTTCATATCTTTCAGTACTGGCCGACGTGGGTGCATTGCCGCCACGCTTGGTACGACAATGACCGTGATGCTCCTCGCCAGGCTAATCCAAGGGTTTAATTGGAGTAAACCCTCCAATTTGTCGAGCATCAACCTTGCCGAGTCGAGGGATGACCTATTCCTCGCCAAACCATTAGTAGCTCAAGCGGAGCCGCGCTTGCCAAGTCATCTCTACCTTGCTTAGATACAAGTACAAAGTCCTGGTGACGTACTTCGGTTGATAAATTATATGAATAATCGATATTAAAAAAATAAATCCGGATGTCCATCGGATAAAAGCATCCCGAATAAGAAATCTCGAGTGTGAATTACAGGCTCATAGTTAAAATATATTCTAACATATTGATGTAAAAATTCCTGTCTTGAATATAATCTCTACCTCTTGAATAGAGTAAGTCCAACATTTTTATGTGTGTTACCACCATTATTTATGAAGTTTTTTTGGAGCAGTTGCTATCTCTACCTCTCTCTTCAATTTGTTTTTTGTTTTTATCAGGCCAAGGAAAAAAACTGTATTTATTTTTTATCACATATTTTATTGGTATCACAGTACAAATGATTCATTACACCTGACAAGATATTATTTTGCCTCGCATCATGTTGTCACTTTTGTGACATCCCGATTTTCCAATTCTGGTTTCAATTGAATAAGTCGGGCATTTCATCTTCGTGCCTATAGCTCTCTTCTCTGAGTTGGTTACTCATAAGATAACTAGTCTATCAGGTGAAGCCGTTAAGGAATCTAAACGCAATAGACTTGAGAATTCGACCAGGAATCGATTGCTCGACCGTGCTAATCTGCAAGGGTCATTGTGGCACAGATCGATTAGAGACCGGAGATAGGTCGACTCGACAAAGGCATGTGATTAAGTGTGGGTGATTCCACTTGATTGCACAAATCTTGTCGATCGGCACTAGACCGATTTCTCTGTCGTTTTGGTACCCTGTGTCCGTATTTGAAACCTTGAGATTTCTATGACAACCGAGAGCCGCCAATGTGTCAAAGATGCACTTTGTGGCTCGAAAACAATCGACCACAGGTCAATTGCACGAAAAGTTTCTAAAAGCTACTCGGTAGATTAGGACGCACTAAAGTCGTGCCGGATTGAAATTAATCGAGAAATTGAACTCAATTACAGAAATTGAAAGTTCTGTCATGTCACAATTCATTTTAGGAACGTCGACTCATCCTCAGAAGATTTTTCTATTAATCGAGATTTTTGGCAGAAAAGCAAAGTAAGGCCGTTTTTGTTCGAGATTGTCAGAGGGCCATTTTTTATCGAATCTTTGGGAAGCAAGTTGGATCATTTGATGGGGAAAAGTCATAAGAAGGTTGAGGACACATGGGTTAATTTAATTGAGGTTCAATTCGATGGAATTGAATGAGAATTGAGTGAACTAAATGTACAAGTGTTCAAAATTCGAAATCCCCTTGGCACACCACATTTGGACCTTTTAAAGCTTCTAGAAGAGGGTAAAATGGTCTAAAAATTGTGGGTGGAGGACAACTCACATGGTGGGCCATGTTTGTGGGGCCAAAGAGAGAGAGAGAGAGAGAGAGAGAGAGAGAGAGAGAGAGAGAGAATCGGTTTCCTCTTTCCCTTCTCTCTCCCTTCGCTGCCTCTCTCCATCTCTCTTCTTGCTGCTCGTGTTCTTGCTGTACGAAGAACCAACAAGCCGAAGAAGCTGAAGACCAGCAGCCAGCAGCGCCACTTGTCTCTTCGTGCCACCGAGACGCCGTCGCCTTACCCGCACGCATCTCCGTCTCTCTCCTCTATCCCCTTGTTGTTCGACGCCCTGCAAGTTGAAGATCGACGAAGCCAGCTTGCCGTTGAGGCCTCACCGCCGCGCACCGCAGCCGGAGTCGCCACCGCTGCACGCCGTCGCCTCACTGCTGCTCCGTCCATCTTAGTCTCCATCTCGCTGACTCCTCTGTTCCAACAGCCATTCCAGATCTAGGGAAGCTCGGCCGAAGTTGTCTAGCCCACCTCCGGCCACTGTGAGATCTCACCGTTGGCCGCACGACACCGTTGCAGCTCCTCCGCCCATTCTCGACCCCAACCAGCACCAGATTTGCCCTCATTTGGCCTCAACCAGCAGTGGACAGTAGCCAAAAAAGTGGGTATCTCAGCTCGATTTTGGTCTGTTTTGGTCGGCTTCCCGACCCCGAAAGCTAGGCCCGCCTTGGAGACTATCGACCCCCGCGTCGTCCTCGTCGTTTTGAGCCATTCGGCTCGTTAATCGGGTGAGTTTAACTCATAATCCTTGCTTAGTGAGTTAATGACGCTTAAGGGGTTCTTAGATTAGTCTAAGTATGTTTAGGTTGTTAGATTAGATTATTTAAATGTTAATTAGATTAGTTGTATGATTAGTTTAGTGGTTGATTAATTAGGGCTAATTGCATGTTTAAATTAGTGTAATCTAGTTTAAGTCCTAATTAATTATTTATAATTAATGAATTATTTCAAAATTATAAATATTATTTTATTAAATTATAATATTATAATGTATTATTTAATTATTTAATTTTCGGAATTAAATTTAATTATTTAATAATTTCGAAAATTATCTTAGGGATGGCCGGTCGTTTGAATTTTAATCGATCGCAATCAAAGGCGGCGGTCAGTTTGTGCTAATTGTTTGTTAAATTGAAAAATTGAGTGATTGATGATTGTGGTTAATAATTCCAATAATGTGGAATTGAGTGAAATTGGAGAAGTTTTGGTATTTAACTTGAAAATACCCGGTGTCGGCTTTTGGCATCGTAATTGGTTTGTAGGATAGTTTGTATCGTGGATCTAAATGAATTGTTAATCCAGTTCTCTGATTTATTATTGATTATGTAGTTATGGCGAGTAAATATTTAATTTTATATATTACAGCTACAGCTTTGGTGAGCTATTATATATATTACAGCTACAGCTTTGGTGAGCTATTATATATACTACAGCTACAGCTCGTGTGAGCTAAGATCGTTTTATCAGCTTGTGCGAGCACGATCTATATACAGCTACAGCTTTGGTGAGCTATCTATTTATATAGCTTGAGCGAGCTACCGTCTATATATTACAGCTTTGGAGAGCATTTGTCGTATTAACGACTGGTTTGATAGACGGTATTGAATGATAGATAGTAATGGAAAGGTAGATAGTATGACTGAATTGAATCATTGGGACAGATTTGATTGGTTGAATTATGAAATATACTGACTTGTAGGAAGAGACTGAGGCGAGGTAAGTCCTCTGTTTGATTTGTGTGGCTAGAGCGCCCTGGGGCATATTTTCTTCCTAATCGAGTCTTAGGGGGTAGAACTCGTTGAGACATTGTCTCACCCCGTTGTGGGCTCAACATTTTCAGGTCCTTAAATGGCGGTCGTGAAGGACTCGAAGCCATGGACATTTGTGGAGTTGGAGACCGAAGAATCGGCGAACACGTCTGACTAGTTGGTCATAGGACAGTTCCCTTTTTGTTGAGCTGGTCTATTTTGTAGACAATCCAGTGTTGTATATAAACCTATGTGTTTATAAGAAAGCTTGTTTGGTTGTGATTGATTGCCTGCTTTTCTATCCCAAGTTAAATGTTGTCAGGGGATTTGTTTCGCTTCCGCACGCGTAATAAAAATGAATGGGTCGGCGACAGTTCTGAGAAGTCGCATTTCTATCGACCAGAGTGGGATGTTTGCGCGCTCGGAGGATCGGGGCGTGACAACTTTGCCTAGAGAAATTTATTAATTTTAATCATTATCGCGACCTACTCTCAGGGGGAGGGAAAAGGATTAGGAGTATTGCCTAAAGGATGGGCCTAAGGCTCATGATTAGGCGCGGGCTCTCCCAAGCCCATACCTCACGTGACATTTAAAAGATTTTTGCAATGAGGAGTCGCCACTAGCTTATTGGGGTCAGCTAGAAACCAAGTGAGGCATGGGAGTATACCTTACTTCTTACGCAACCAGAGAATCTAGGGTCGGGGACTAGATTACACTAATTAACTAATTAGTGTACTTTCGGTACCTAATCTTGTTCATTTTAAAACAAATGATTTTTGTCAGGCAGTTTGGATTGATTTTATACCTATCCACTAACATGTGAGGTCATTATGCGGGTGTGCAATCATTAAAGTAACAATTATAGCTACCAAGATCCTAATTGCGGTAAAATTAAAAACACGCAATTAAACATAATTAGATATGCAAATTAAACATACGATACAATCAAAATACGAGCAAATAAAGGTCTAATTATACTAAGAAGGCAAGATATGGCAATTCCTAACCAAACCCTATATTTTTTAATTTTCGAAAATTTTTTAATTTTTTTAAAAAAATAATTTTTTAATTTTTTAAATATTAGTTTAATATTATAAGATTATAATATATTTGAAACGAACTGGGTCGGGTCCCCAGGTTGGGTCTGGCTCGGTTCGGTGGAAAGGGCCCGTGATTGGGCAGGGCCGCGGAACCCAAGGCCGGCGGTAACCTAGCCGGGCTAAGCTTGATGTGCAGGCCCAGTCCAGTCTAATTTTTTTTTTTTTTAAAGAAATAAGCCCACAAGCCCATGAACCCAAAAGCCCAAACCCATACTCACCCAAAACCCTGCACGGTTGACTAGACCTGGCCCCACTCGCGCGACCTGGTTCGTGCCTCCTCTCTCCCCTGCTTTTCGTGACGCCGAAAGAGGATGGTCGAAATGGCTTGGCACTGTGGAGGGTGGCGGCGGCGACGCGGACGACGGCGAGGCGGTAGCAACAATAGGGATGGCGGCGGGTCGGCGAAGCGGTGAGCAGTGGTGGACGGAGTGGCTTGACTGGGGCGTCGCGGCAGCGAAGGGCGACATCGGGCGGCCGTGTTATGGCGGTGGTCTTGCGTAGCGGGTCGCAGGCATCGGGCAGAGGCGCGTTGACGGGAGGGGCGTCGGCTTGGCTGAGGAGGTGCTCAACAGGAGGTCGCGCAAACCGGTGGTGTCATCAGTGGCTTAGGAGGCGGCGACGGCAGCAGGAATGGTGGCGGCGAGGCTCCTCCCTGCAGACTTGGCTTGCTCGTGCGGATTCTCTCTTGGCCACTGCTTGGGGATTTCAACTTCGGCTTGGCAGCAGCAGCTGGTGGCATGGAGGTGCAGCGACGGTAGTGTGGAGGGCGATGGGCAGCTGTGGAGACAGGTGGAGGTGCGGCATCGCGGGTCGCAAGCGTCGAGCAGAGGCATGGCGACGGGTGTTGCAGGTTGCGCGACGAGGGGGCTCGGCGACTAGCTCGGGTTGCTGGCGTCGGGTTGCAGCAGCGGTGAGGTGAACGAGGTCGCGAGCAGCGGGCTCGGGATCGGCGTTTCGGCGCGACAGAGTGGGCGGTCGCGGAGGTGGTTCAGCCGGGACAAAGGTGGTCTGGCACAGGAGCCCCCCCTCCAAGCGGCGGAGGGGCTCCCCCTCTCCCTACTGTTGCTCTCTCTGTGTTTCTCCCTCTTTTTTCTCCCTTTTTTTTTTCTCTCGTGCTACTCCTCTTCTTTGGTGCCCCTCGTCGCTGCTTTCTCCTCCATGCCCCTTCCTTTTAGGGTTTCACGGGCGAAGATGGAGGAGGGAGAAGGTGGCATGGGCTGGGCCAAGGCGAGATCCAGCCCGGCCCCTTCCATGTTTTTTTCTTTTTTTCTCTTTTTTGTTGTTTTTGTTTTTGTTTTTTTTAGTGACTAATTCCTAATTTTGTACACGATTAAGTCCTAAATAAAATTGTAAAATTTAAGCGTCAACAGCTGCCCCTCTTTGAAGGGGAGCTCGAAGAGGTTCCATTCAAAAACAAAAGATACCTAAATTATTTTGGCGATAGAGAGACCATAGGTGCATAAGCACGTATCAGGTTGACGGAAAGGACTCATAACTATGCAAGCGCGTCTTGTCTATAAGAGGAAGAAAGACTCCGGGCTACAAAAGCCCACCGGGTCATAAGAAGAAAAAGGACTTCGGGCTACAAAGCACTACGGACTACAAAAGCTCTCCGGGTTACAAAGCTCTCAGTGTTATAAGAAGGACTCTGGGCTACAAAGCACTCCGGGCTACAAAAGCTCTTCGGGTTACAAAGCTCTCCGTGTCATAGGAAGAAGGACTCCGGGCTACAAAGCACTCCGGGCTACAAAAGCTCTTCGGGCTACGAAGCTCTCTGTGTCATAGGAAGAAGGACTCCAAGCTACAAAGCACTCCGGGCTACAAAACTCTCCGTGTCATAAGAAAAAAGAAAGACCCCGGGCTACAAAAGCACGCCATGTCATAAGAAGAAAGAGAGACCCCGGGCTACAGATGTGACATCCCGATTTTTCAATTCTATTTTCAGTAAATTGAGATGGGCATTTCATCTTTGCACATATAGTTCTTTTCCTTGAGTTGGCACTCATGTGAAAACTAGTCTATCAGGTGAAGCCGGTAAGAGATTCTAATGCATTAGAATCGAGAATTTGACCAGGAAGTGACCTTTCGACCGAGCTAATCTGCAAGGGTCATTATGGCACAATTAAAAATCGATTAGAAACCGGAGATGGGTCGACTTGACAGAGGCATGTGATCAAGTGTGGGTGATTCCACCAGATTGCACAATTCTTGTTGGTCGGCACTAGACCGGCTTTTCTGTCGATTGGGTACCCTGTGTCCATTTTTGAAACCTTGAGATTACCACGACAACCGAGAGTCGCCAATGTGTCAAAGATGTACATTGTGGCTTGATCAACCACAGGTCAAATACATGAAAATTTCTAAAAGCTACTCGATAGATTAGGAAGCACTAATATCGTGTTAGAGTGAAATTAACCGTGAATTGAGATCGAATTCAGAAATTGGAAGTCCGGGTGTGTCACAAATCATTTTAGGAACATTGAATCATCTTTGGAGGATTTCTCATTCGAACCGAGTTTTTCGGCAAAATAATCAAAGTATGGTTAATTTGGTTCGGGAAATTGGTAGGCCCGCTTTTGGTCGTGCTTTTGGGACTCAAGATGGTTCTATGGTTAAGTAAAATTGTGAATTGAAGTGTGGTGACATTGGATTAATTTTATGGACTTCAATTTGGCTCAATTGGAAGTGGATTGAATGAAATGTGTTGTACAAGATTTTGGAGAATTCATGCCACAGCGGAAAAAGAAATTGCACCCATTGGAATAAGGTTATGGGAGATTGGAGATAGTGGAGTGTGACATCATCAAGTAATGTCATGGTGGGGCTTGAGTGTCTAGGATCTTAACAAGTGGATGGTGAGGATTGGTCATTATAAAGTGGAGACATCACTTCCACCAATCACCTCCATCTTCTTCCTTGGGTTTGTTTTTGAAAATTGGGAGGAGAGAGAGAGAGGAGCCGTGCGACTAGACCAGCCCCGACGCCTCCTTCGTCCACCCTTCGCCGCTCGACGCCGCCGCCCGTCTCCATCGTCGTCGCCATCATGGTTGCCGCCCGTCCGCGCCCGCTCGCCCACGCGACCGGCCAGCTTCGCTTTGCCTTCGTTCGCCGCCCAACAGTCGTCGTCCAACTGTCTCAGCCGCTACCAGCCATCATCGGAGTCTCCATCACCGCCGCACGTCCCTGCCAGCCACCGCCCGAGCTGTTGTCGCCTCTCTCCGTCGCCCCCGCGCCTGAACCGCCCCAGGACAGCCCTCCTTCGAGCTTGTATAGCAGTTGGTTTTAGTGGGTATACCAACTCGGTTTTAGCCCGTTTTGGCTGACTTCTTGACCCCGGATGCTCGGCCCGCCTTAAGGAAAGTCAATCCCCACGACGTCCCCGTCGTTTTGGTCCGATCGATTTGTTAATCGGGTGAGTTTAGCTCACTAAACCTCTATTAGAGGGTTAATTATGCTTAGGGAGGTTTATTTTATGTTAAGTATTATTTGGTGGTTAGTTTAATTTATTTAAGTGTGGATTATATTAAGGTGCTTAATTAACTTAAAGTGTGTTTAATTTAAGGCTAAGTGAATGTTTATATTAATATAAACCTAGATGTGACTTAAATGAATTTATTTTTGATTTATTTAAGTATTCCGAAATTATCAAATAATTTAATAATATATATTTATTCGAAATTATTAAAATATTATAATTTAATTACTTTCGGAATAAAATTAATTATTTAATAAATTCTGAAAATTATTTCGAGACCTTATTTTCTCAGAATTTCGCGCTGATCGTTGCTGTGTATTTAGATTTTTAATTTGATGATTGGATATTGCAAATTGAGTGTTGATTGTAAAAAATATGGATTTTATTAAGAAAATCCCAAGTGTCGGGTTTTGATACAAAAATTAGATTTTAAGGAGTATATTAAAAAGTGGGGTTTGAAAAAGTGAGACATTAGCTTTCTGGTTCGAAATTAACGTGCCCCCACACACGTGAATAATTTCTGGAATATTTTTAATATGAAGAAAAATGGCCGGGATCACTATTTTAAATTGAAGCATTGAGTGAAATGCAAAGTGTCCTGAGCCGAGTATGAGTTGTTATGTGATAATTAAGAGGAGATCGTCCCGGGCTATTGAGCCAGACTTGCCCCTATATGGGATGCCCCTTACAACGGATGTGGGTCGCAGCAGATTCCGGGCCCATGCTGCTTCGGGAACGCCGTTGACGTAGTGACGAAGCCGTGCTCCATGGTGGGGAGACAATGCCTGGCTATATGCCAATAGATAGCCGAACTATGAGTAGGCTATGTTCTTGTGTGGTGATAAATGAAAATTGGAACGTGTGCTGAGTGTGGTTACCGATTATATGAAAGTGATTGCGTTCCAATTGTTTAAGTTCTTATGACTACCTGTGATTTAGTGATTTGAGTTGTACTAACCTGCAAGAAGGAAATAAAGCGAGGTAAGTCTTCTGTGTGATGTGGCTAGGCCACCCTTGGGCGTATTTTCTTTCTAATAGGGGTTGAGGGGGTTGAACTTGCTGAGACAATGTCTCATCTCGTTGTGGGCCAAAATTTCAGGACCGTAGATGGCGGAACCCCCGGAGGTTGATCAGTCAGAAGTGGGATCGAAGGATGAGTTCGTCTAGTGGTCATAGGACGGTTTCTTTTTAAGAGCCGGTCTTTTGTAGACTTTTGGCTGTAGACCTCTGTTTGTAAACTCCGTTAGTTTATGAAAGTGTATTGTGGTGAAATTGCTTCCTGCTTTTCTATCCCGTATTTTATTGTCAGGGGTTTTATAACGCGCTTCCGCATGTGCATTAAAGAACTGATTGGGTTGGCGACTTAACCTAGGAACGTCGCATTTGAATGACCATGGTGGGATGTTGGCGCGCCCGAGGTTCGGGGCGTGACAACAGAAGCATGCCGTGTCATAAGAAGACGAAAAGACCCCGGGCTACAGAAGCATGCCGTGTCATAAGAAGAAGAGACCCCGAGCTACAGAAGCACTCCATGTCATAAGAAGAAGAGACCTCGGGCTATAAAAGCACTCCGTGTCATAAGAAGAAAGAGAGATGGAGTCTCACCATGTAAAACGGATTTCGACCGAGCTGAAAATACATGGTTTGAGGAAAAACCCATGAACCTTTGTAGATGACGTGGTTTAAGGTTGACCATGAACCTTTTGAAAAATCGTAGTTTAAAGATAGACTCATGAACATTTTAAAAGCGTGGTTTAAGGACAGACCCACGAACTTTGTGGTTTAAGGATAGACCCATGAACCATGTGGTTTAAGGATAGACCCACGAACCGTTGTGGTTTAAGGATAGACCCACGAACCATTGTGGTTTAAGGATTGACCCACGAATCTTGTGGTTTAAGGATAGACCCACGAACCATGTGGTTTAAGGATAGACCCACGAATCTCGTGGTTTAAAGATAGACCCACGAACCTTATGGTTTAAGGATAGACTTACAAATCTTGTGGTTTAAGGATACACCCACAAACCGTGTGGTTTAAGGATAGACCCACGAACCTGGTGAAAACTGCATGATTTCACTGAGAAATCCTGTCAAACTCAACTTGAACAAATGTCATTAGGGACGCCATCAAGAGATGTATTGGCAATATTGCAGCATTAATTGAACAAGCTAATCAAGCTAAGTTTGACTGCTTTTTAAAAAACATTAGATGTCAATCAGCATCATGTGGCGTAAAACTATCATCTTGCTCGGGAATGTGTCATTAATCATCAAATTCTCCAGGAGTCAAGTTCTTATCAGAACGACTACGACTCGTGAAAAAAGTTCATTAAGCATGCCAAACTAGAGCTTCTTAGTCAGAAAGGGTTTCTCACACACTTTTGATAAAATGCTTGCTTGATTTCATCTATTCGCGTGGGAAGTAACTAATTGCTGAGGGTATCTCACATAACCCATATCAAAAACTTTCAAAAACATTCACGATGAACACAATCTGATCGATCAAAAGGGTCTTTTGAAAGGACCGCAATATAGGCTCGGTTATGGGCTTACACAAAGGGATTATTGCTTTGAGGCCAATAAAGGAACATTTGTCGATATCTTTATCGAGTTTACGAGTCGAGAACTTGGAAGATAAGATAAGATAGAATTACTTCCACTCTTTCAAGCAATAGCTTCTTTGTGGTATTCTCATTTTCATTCAAACCATCCCAATCAGAAGAGACTTCGGAAGAGGGTTGTAATGTTGGCTCGGGAGAGGCTCAAAAGGCTTAAAATTTTCAAGAGGGTTTTTAAGTATCGGTGATCATCATGGCATCTTGACCGGGTCACTCGACCTTTCGAAAGCATTTGGCTTTTGAAACATAGCACATCTCAAAAGTCTCTTGACTAATCATTAATGAATGGGAGCTTTGCTCCTTTCTCTAATATCCTTTGCTCTTACGATGAATTTTTTTTTTTTTTTTTTTTTTTTTTTTTTTTTTTTTTTTTTTTTTTTTTTTTTTTTGCGTAGGCACTTGGCCTTTGATAATTTTTTCTTCCACATAAGATGCAGCTCTTTGGCTTTTTTTTTTTAATAGGCATTGACATTGCTTTTACCAGGCACACTACTTTTTCATGCTCCCTAGTTTGTCGAACTTTTTGCTCTTTGAACTTTTGTAGCTCTTATGACTTTCGAGATGCTTTTCACATTTTCTCGTGACTGTCAATTATATTTGGTCAATTCTTAGGCCTTGCTCCAGTGAAGGGAGATGATCACCACTCGGGGTTCATAAATGAATAATCAGGCCCAAGTTGGTTAAAGCAATGCATATCAGTGTTTGGGTAGAGAAGGAAATGCTCTTCTTCACATTGGGATGAATCAAGATCTAATGAGAATTTCTTTAAAGCTATCACTAGAAGATTGATGCAAGTGAAAGTAATAGAATTTTTCTCAACCTTTCGCTTTACAACACGACTGTAACCTCTCATGCTGCCCTAATGTAGGGTCGTTCTTGATAGGGGTACTTTGAAGGATCATCTTTATTTTTCCCAAAAGGGGTGGTAAGATGTCAGCTCGGTGCTTAGGGTTAATGAAGGAAACGCCTTTATCATTTCAATCTTTGTGCTCAATGCGAATGAATCATTCGTCCTAAGAGAAGGTCGCCTTTCACTCAACTCTCAAAAGTGTTTGAAGGACGTGTTTGGAAATGGCTTACCTTTCTTCATCCTAAGAACTTCTTGTTTGGCATGGTTAACGTCTCCATTTCACTCTGTCGAGATCATCTAAGTAGATCAATCTCCATAAGGAAATTTGATTCAAAATGAATAACCCACAAAACGAGAAAACAATTTTGAGATAAAAAGGATGCTAAAAAAGTTTGTAGGAATCTTTTTTCTCAATTATCCATTTTTGTGCTTGTCTCTTGAAAAGCGCCAAAGGTTCTTTTTTGTAATGGAAATTCTTCATATTTTTCTTTTTTTTCTATTAATTTTAAAAAAATTGAGAAGAAGGGTACTTACCTGCGGCATGGCGACTCGATAACTTTGTAAAGAATGTGAAAGATTATGTTAGTACAAAAATCTTTAGGAATTGAAATGTTAGAAACAATACATTATTACCCTTCATTCGCTTTCATCCTTTGGGCGCTAACATCTCTTGGATTCACCTTTGTGGATATTTGGTAACTCAATAATACCCTTCCCTTGCATTCTCCTTTAAGTGTTTGATGTTTTCATGATTCCTTGGTGGAAGGCACTACTTCTATGGTCAATGTGCAACTTTTTTTTTTTCTATTTATCACCCTGTAAGAAGAGGAGATGAAACGGATTATCTCCATACTTAATTAGGTTCAATTGAGGAACGATACATCATTTCTTGATGAATTTGACAATATTGTTTCAGCACACTTCATTGGTGGGGGAATGAGAGGATTTTCTTTGAATCAAACGTTGTTCTCCCACTCTTTATTTGACAAACTTTTGTTCTGTTCGAGTCTGTCATGTACCAAAGAAAAGGATATGTCATTCCTTTATACTAAAGAGAATCAAGTTTAGGAACAAAATACATCCCTTTCCAAAGTCGGGCAATCAACATCCCAAGGTGTCCCTTGTGGAGGAAGGGGTAATATTGCCCATCTGTTTCATTTGAATCTTTCTTTGTTTAAGATGAACATGACTTAATAACGCTCCATCACATTTGTTGGAACGTTACAAAACTTGGCACTCTTGATGCCTCCTTGACAATGAAAAGAAAGTCATGTCAAAAACGGTATCAGAAATGAATAACTGGAATCGATACAGTTTACTCTTCCTTCGAATTTGCCTTTTTGGATGCTTGGCAACTCCCTCCATTTGTCTCATCATGCAAAGTGAACGAGATCGATGGGTTATTTTGGCACCTAAGGCATTTGCGAATAACGAAACTTCTCAGAACGGAATTCAACTTCGTTCCGCCTCTATGGAAAATTGGCACATTGGCACCGACAATGCCTCGACGCATGCTTACTCCTCAAGTTCCATGAACCTACACTTTTATCTTTTAGAAGGGGCAAATGATGATCTCAAATAAACTCCTCGTTCTACCGGAGAAAGCGATTTTATGAAGAGAGGGCCTTAAGCAAAGCTTTCTTGAAATTCATTTTAGAAGGTAGACGTAAAGATTCGCTCGAAACACTTCTGAATTCTTTTTTTTTTTTAAAGGATGATTTTCATGAAGTTGAATTCCATCATAAAAAAAAAAAAAGAGTTGCATGATTTACAAAAGCATTGATTGGATTCACAATTAAAACCCAAAATGGAAAACATGGTTCTTAACAAGAATAAAGACAATGATAAAATATAAGAAACTCTTGCACAGAGATAAGAGTAAAAATCAACTCTTGTCCTAGCTCTATAATTCACTTCTTTGTGTGGTCACCACGAGAATGTCAAGGAGCATCGTGTATAAACTGCAAAAAGACAACAATGCCAGTACGTGAATAAGAGAAAATGATATCTCAATGAGGTCGCTTCTTACAGTAAAATCGAGGCAACGGTACATGCCCCCACGGTCCTTATTACGGGGTTTTAGTATTTCGCCAACATTTTATCATATGAGAAGGCATCATTAAAATAATCAATCCACGGCCATCAATCGAATGTCCACTTTTATTCCAAAAGTTTCGTATGCAAAAGTAGCATTGATTTTTTTTTTGAAGAGATTGATTTTATGATCTTAGTCTTGCAAAAAATGAAGTGACTTCTATTTTGAGAAATCTATACAAAATGTGATTTACATTTTAGTCCCAAAATGTGAGAAGCAAAGAGTTTGATCAAAAATGCAATCTCAATTTTTGTGCCCCAATATATAATCGCAACTTGCGAGCCCTTTTTTTGGCATTTTTTTTTTCAAAATGTGATTTTGAGCCCATAACTAGGAATTTAAATAAAATCATGTGTTCAACAGAACAAAATCAAAATATTTAGAACTTGCATTCAAATGTTCACTTGTCAAAAGTGATTGCCAATTTTCAATCACAAACCTACAGCACCGAGGGCAATTGGTTGAAGTTCGCGAATTTCAAGATGAAAGTTCAATACAAAATAAACAAATAAAAAGGAAAATGATACTTACAATAGGTGCCGACCTTTGTCTCTATTTTTTTTTTCAATTACATTGACATGCACATGGGATGTGGTTTGATTTCTACTCTATATGGCTGAAAATGGAGTCATAGGATCACGGGACTGAACCAACAAGATCGCGGCTAGGTCGTGTTACCCATGACTCCAGCTTTGTCAAAGAACTGACCCGTGTCACGAGATTGCAGACCGGGGTGGGTACCTTCGACGTGAAGAAAGAAATTTCGGGTTTGAGATGGACGACTTGTACTATACGGTTGTAGTCGGAGTGGTATCCACCTCAACACCATCCTAGGTGATCCTATGTGGCCCAAGTCCGGCGGCAGGTAGTGTGTGCTATGGTGTAGTACAATGCAGGGGACGCAGGCATGACAATTTATAAACAACCAGCACTTCATACATAAAAAGTAAACCATACATTCCTACATCCCCCTGCAAGACAAAGGTGAGCAAACACTTCCCCTTATATCTCCCATTCTACAATAACATTTTACATCTTTAATGTTAGGGACATACCTGGAATCATCGTTGTCAAACAAAAATATTTTTAAACAAGATTAATTTTGGCCTAAGTCCTCTAAGGTCTAAAACCAAGTCCCCAGCGGAGTCGCCAAGCTGTCGTGACCTACCCTCGGCGGGAGGGAACAGGTTTAGGAGTATTGCCTAAAGGATGGGCCTAAGGTCGGTGATTAGGCGTGGGCTCTCCCAAGCCCATACCTCGGGTGACATTGGGGTATTTTAAAAGATTTTTGCAATGAGGAGTCGCCACTAGCCTATTGGGGTCGGTTAGAAATCAAGTGAGACATGTGAGTATACCTCACTTCCTACGCAACCAGAGAATCTAGGGTCGGGGACTTGATTACACTAATTAACCAATTAGTGCCCTTTCAGTACTTAATCTTGTTCATTTTTAAAAGAAATTATTTTTGTCAAGCAGTTTGGATTGATTTTATACCTATCCACTAACATGT
The DNA here is from genome assembly GCA_016097605.1 of Eucalyptus guilfoylei. Lineage (NCBI taxonomy): Eukaryota > Viridiplantae > Streptophyta > Magnoliopsida > Myrtales > Myrtaceae > Eucalyptus > Eucalyptus guilfoylei. Next base: position 56,781,764 of record CM027867.1, on the reverse strand, counting down.
GAGGTGATCATAAGGGTGCGCAATCATTAAAGTAACAATCATAGCTACCAAGATCCCAATTACAGTAAAATTAAATACACGCAATTAAACATAATTAGATATGCAAATTAAATATACGATATAATCAAAATATGAGCAAATAAAGGTCTAATTACACTAAGAACGCAAGATATAGCAATTCCAAACCAAATCCTATATTTTTTAATTTCAAAAATTTTTTAATTTTTTAAAATAATTTTTTAAAATATTAGTTTAATATTATAATATTATAATATATTTGAAACAAACCGGATCGGCTCCCGGGTTGGGTCCGGCCCGGTTCGGTGAAAAGGGCTCGGGATCGGGTGAGACAGCTCGAACCCGGACCGGGCTAGGCCGCGGAACCTAAGGCCGGCGGAAACCTAGCCGGGCTGGGCCTGATGTGCAGGCCCCGTCCGGTCTAAATTTTTTTAAAAAGAAATAAGCCCACAAGCCCATGATCCCAAAAGCCCAAAAGCCCAAAACCGGCCCACACTCGCCCAAAACCCTACTCAGTTGACTGGACCCGGCCCGGCTCGCGCGACCCGGTTCATCCCTCCTCTCTCCCCTACTTTTCGCGACAACGAAGGAGGATGGTCGGAACGGCTTGGCGTCGCGGCGGGTGGCGGCGGCAACAACAGTAAGGATGGCGGCGGGTCGGCAAAACGGCAAGTAGCGGTGGATGGAGTGGCTTGACTAGGGGTGTCATGGCAGCGAAGGGCGGCATTGTGACATCCCAAATTTCTGATTCTGCTTTTAATTAAATGAGACGCACTTTTCATTGACGCTTTTATAGTTCAATTCTCCGAGCTGATCACTTATGAGATAACTAGTCTATTAGGTGAAGCCGTTAAGGAAATTAGATGCAATAGGCTTGAGAATCTGACCATAAATCGGCTGCTCGACCGTATTAATCTACAAGGATCATTACGACATTGTCAGAATCGAACAGGGATCAGTAATAGGTCGATTCGACTACGATATGTGATTAGAGCGTGGGTGATTCCACCTGATTTCAATATCCTCGTCGATCGGCACTAAACCATTTCTTCTGTCGTTTTGGGTACCCTGTGTCTGTAATTGAAACCTCGAGATTTTCACAACAACCGAGAGTCACCAATGTGTCGAAGATTGTGTCGTAGCTTGAAATTAATCAACCACGGGTCAATTGCACTGAAAATTTCTAAAAGCTACCCGGTAGATTAGGATGCGCTCAAATTGCACCAGATTGAATTTAACCATGATTTTAAACCTGAAATCAGAAATTGAAAGCTTTGTTATGTCACAGTTCATTTTAGGATCATCGACTCATATCCGGAAGATTTTTCATGCAATCAGGGTTTTTCAGCGGATTAATCAAAGAATGGCTAATTTGGCTCGAGAATTTAGTAGGCCTGCCTTTGGTTGTGTTTTTGGGACTTAAATTAGTTCTATGGACAAGTGAAGATGTGAATTGAAGTGTGATGACATTGGATTAATTTTATGGACTTCAAGTTGGTTCGATTAGAAGAGAATTGAATAGAATTGATACAAGATTTCATGCCACGGCGGAAAATGAAATTGCAACCATTGGACTAAGGTTGTGAGAGATTGGAGATAGTGGAATGTGACATCATCAAGTGATGTCATGGTGGGGCTAGAGTGCATAGGATCTTGACAAGTGGAGGGTGAGGGTTTGTTCTTCAAAAGGTGAGGTGTCCAATCCAACCAATCTCCATCATCTTTTTCCTTGGGCTCCTTGGAATTCGAAATTGGAGGAGGGAGAGAGAAATCCAGCCGGTTGCAGCAGCCCAATGGCCCCTTTCGCTCGTTCGGTCGCCCGCTTGTCGCCGTCACTGGTGCTTTTCCTCCGTCGCTGCCGTCCCACTCGTGCCGTTGCTTCGCTCTTCAGCTCGCGGCTCCGTTGCAGCTCGTGCGAGCTCGGCCCTCCAGCATCGTCGTCCGGCGTCACTAGCAGCAGCCGCGGTAGCCAAGGTCACCGGAAGACCCGTCGCAGCTCCGTCGTCGCCTCTCCTCCTCCGCCCGGTCCATTCCTCGGCCGTTTCCAGCCAACCGGACCGCCGAGCAGCTCTTCTCCATCAAGATCAACAGCCATTATTTTCCAGCAAGTCTTGGAAGCTTCGAGGCCCGTTTTTGGTGTCTTCCCGGCCTCCGTTGGTGTCGCCGCTTCAAGGATTGTCGACCGCCTTGGCGTCGTGGTCGCCGTGAACTCACCGGCGTGCAAAACCGGTGAGTTTATCCTCTAATCCTTGCTTAGCGAGTTGATTATGCCTAATGTGTGTTTAGGTTAGTCTAATTAGGTTTAGGTGGTTAGATTAGATTATTTAAATGTTAATTAGATTAGATGTATGATTAGTTTAGTGGATGTTTAATTAGGGCTAATTGTATGTTTAAATTAGTGCAATCTAATTTAAAGCCCTAATTGATTATTTTAATTAATTAATTATTTCGAATTTTATAATATTATTTTATTAAATTATATTAATATAATATATTATTTAATTATTTGATTTTCGGAATTAAATTTAATTATTTAATAATTTCGAAAATTTTGCTTTGGGATGGCGGTCCTTAGAATTTCGCTATTTGGTCGCAAAGACGGTGTGGTCGGTTTGTGCTAATTGTATGTGTAATTGTAAAATTGAGTGGAAATTGTGATTATGATTAATAATTCCAAAAGTGTGGAATTGAGTGAAATTGGAGAAGTTTTGGTATTTAACTTGAAAATATCCGGTGTCGGCTATTGGCACCATAATTGGTTGGTAGGACCTGTTTGAATCTATTGATTGATTGGATTGGGAAATGATTTGGTTTATTATTGAATATACCGATTTGGTGAGCAAATATGTATTTATTATCAGCTTATGAGAGCAATGATTGTATATCAGCTTGTGAGAGCAAGGATCGTTTATCAGCTTGTGTGAGCTATCATCTATATCAGCTTGTGAGAGCATTGCATCTATTTCAGCTTGTGTGAGCCGTGATTGTATTAATGGTTGAGTAGATGGTATGATGTAATTGATGGTAAGATTTGATAGACGTCTGAGTTGTACTAACGTGCAGGAAGGGACTGAGGCGAGGTAAGTCCTCTGTTCGTTTTGTGTGGCTAGAGCGCCCTGGGGCATATCGTCTTTCTAATCGAGTCTTAGAGGGTAGGACTCGCTGAGACACTGTCTCACCCCGATGTGGGATTTTATTACAGGTCCCTAGATGGCGGAGCGTCACGTTCGGTATGAGGTCCCACAAACGATGGATTTTGAGTTTACCTTTATCCCTATTCTCGGGACTACCCTGACGCGGGAGTTGGTTGAGTCCATGGTTTGGGTCGATGAGGGACTACCTGAGTTGGTTCCTCATCGATACAAGCCATGGTTCATTGGCTTCCATCAAGGGGGTCGAGAGGGTCCATTGCTAGGTTTTGACGGACCTCCTGTCGGGACTAGGGAGTGGGAGGCTACACACCCTATGGACTTGGACACCCCTGATGGTGTTGTGATAGATCCGGAGCCCCCGGTGGCCATGGAGGTTGACCCATCTTCTCCGGAGATTGTGGAGTCAGATGTGGGATCGGCAAGCGAGTTTGACTAGTAGTCTTAGGACCGTTTCTATTTTGGTAGACCGATCTTTTGTGCATGCTGACCCTTTTTGATGCACATAAACTCTAACCCATTTAGGTGTATGTAAACTCTGACGTGAATATCTATGAAAGTATGTTTGGTTTTCAATGAGTTCGTTTCTTGCTTTCCTATCCCGTGAGTTTCTATCAAGGGGTTTTGTTATACGTTCCGCATGCGCAATAATAATTGATTGGGGTCAGCGACGTGTTCTGGGAAGTCGCATTTCTATCGACCATAGCAGGATGTGCACGTGCTCGGGGTTCGAGGCGTGACATCCTCGTTTAAGTGGTATCAGAGCCTGGTCTATGTATGCAGTGATAAGGAGTGAGGGAGTCTTGGGTTTGTTGGTAGGAAATGCTTTTATTATGCTAATGCATGTGGTTGATGGCTGTTTGTTAACTTGTTGGTGAGGTCACTCAAATTCTAATGTGGTATTGGAATTTGCAAATAGGTATCTATACTGAGCCTGTAGCATGAGTGACCAAGAGCCGAGGGCTGCTAGGAAGAGAGCAGTAGGCCCTGTGTTTCGGGGTGGGCCGTTGTTGAGGGCCAGTGCCCGAGGTGCCTTAGGTAGAGCGCAGGCTGAGGCCAGCGCAAGTGGAGTTGCACCACCTCCTGTTGGTGTCGGGGTAGCAACCCCTGGTGATCTGAGGATCGACGGGATCCTGCAGATGCTTGAGGCCATGGGAAATCGGATGGATCAGCAGGCTCAGAATCAAGCCGCCGCTATTACTGCTGCTGTTGCTGTTGCTGTCGCTGTCGCACCTGCTGTTGCACCCGCCGCCGCACCAGTTGCTGCGCCTGTTGTTGCACCTGCTGGAGTTCCGCCTGGGAATGTGGCCGCTGGGAGGCCTTTACATAAGTTGGTAGAGCAATTCTTGAAGTTGAATCCACTAAAGTTCACTGGGATAGGAGACCCCAAAGCTGCAGCTCTTTGGACCAAGGGCTTAGAAAAGGCTTTTGCACTACTAATGTGCACTGAAGTGGAGAAGGTAGTCCTGGCAACTTACCAGCTAGAAGATAATGCTAACACTTGGAGGCAAGCCACTAGCGACACAATATTCCCTGAAGGCGTAGTTCCAGAGTGGAACGCCTTTCTCGAGGTTTTCAACGACAAGTACTTTTCTGAGTCTGCTAGAGAAGTGAAGATGGCAGAATTCCAACGCCTTCGCCAAGGTACTATGGCCGTAGATTAGTATGAAGCGAAGTTCATGGAACTATCGCGGTATGCCCCCAGATTGGTTGAAAATCCGGTGAATCGAGTTAGGAGGTTCAGAGATGGACTCAGACCGAAGCTGAGGAGTTCACTGATACTGATTAACTTGAGGGACTACAATGACATGTACAAGCGGGTACAGATGATTGAGAGAGACCAGAATGAGAGAGCCACCGCATCTGGGTCGCGGTTTGGGTCGAACAGAGAAGGTAATCGGTTTGGGAAGAAACCAACGTATGGAGGAAGGTATCATGTTCCGCCCAATAGGAAGGGTGGAATTGAGAAGTCAACGCCAAATCAGAATGGCGCGTGTTGCTTCTGCAGAAGGCGACATGGTACAGCCCCATGCCATCTTAGGACGGGTGCCTGTTTTGAATGTGGCCAGCAGGGTCACATGGCTAGAGATTGTCCCAGAAAGCAGAGAGGACTGCAGTAGTTACCGCCGCCACCGCTGTTACAATTGGGTCAGAATAGGGGATTCGCGCCGCAGACCGCACCACAGGGTGGACCGATTAGACCTCCAGCTCAAGGAAGGACGTATGCCATCACGAGAGGACAGGCTGAGGATGCGCCTAATGTGGTTACAGGTACGGTTTCGTTGAACGACCATGCTGCTTATGCTTTGTTTGACCCTGGTGCCACTCATTCTTTTATAGCTGAGCAGTTTGTTAAGCTGATAGGACTAAGTCCTGAATTGTTGGAGTCTGTGGTTAGCATATCTACACCGTTAAAGAATAAGGTGTTAGTTGCCTTGGGTTGTTCTGGTTGCAAGTTAGTGATTGGTGAGCGAGTGGGGGAAATAGATTTGATAGTCCTAGCCATGTATGATTTTGATGTGATAATTGGCATGGACTGGCTCACCAAGCAACGAGCTAAGATGGACTGCTATCGTAAATCGATTCAATTTGACCCATTAAGGGGTGAGAGTTTTGAGTTTATTAGGAGTCGAGGAGGACCTTCGATTGCTCTGATCTCGTCGCTTGAGGCAACCTGTTTATTAGACGAGGGTTGTCAGGGTTACTTGGCGACTGTCATGGAGACGACGGCCAAGGAGTTGAAGCTAGAAGATTTATCAGTGGTTCAAGAGTTCCCAGATGTATTTCCTAAAGAATTGCCAGGTCTACCGCCAGAGAGAGAAATCGAGTTTGTGATTGAGTTAACACCCGGAACAGAACCAATCTCTAAGGCTCCTTATCAGATGGCTTTGTCTGAATTAAAAGAACTAAAGGTGCAGATGCAAGAGTTACTGGATAAGGGATTCATACGCCCTAGTACATCGCTTTGGGGAGCACCGGTCTTGTTTGTGAAGAAGAAGGATGGTTCATTGCGTCTATGCATTGACTACCGTCAACTAAATCAAGTGACGATCAAGAACAAGTATCCACTCCCGAGGATCGATGATTTGTTTGACCAGCTCCAAGGAGCGTCGATATTTTCAAAGATTGAGTTGAGGACAGGGTATCATTAGTTGAGAATTAAGAAGCAAGACATACCGAAGTCAGCGTTTCATACTCGATACGGCCATTATGAATTTACTGTAATGCCGTTTGGTTTGACGAACGCTTCAGCTGCTTTTATGGATCTGATGAACCGTGTGTTCAAGGAGTATCTAGATCAGTTTGTGATCGTGTTCATCGACGACATTCTAGTGTATTCGAGAAGTTCAGAAGATCATGAAAGACAGTTGAGGATAGTGCTATAGACTCTGAGGGATCATGAGTTGTATGCCAAGTTTAGTAAATGTGAGTTTTGGTTAACTCGTGTGGCGTTTCTAGGTCACGTGATTTCAAGAGAAGGAATATCTGTGGACCCGTCCAAGATTGAAGCAGTGATCAACTGGCCAAGACCAATGACAGTGACAAAGATCAGAAGTTTTCTGGGTTTAGCAGGGTATTACAGAAGATTTGTGGAGGGTATTCAGCGTTATCGTCACCGTTGACTCGACTACTGAAGAAGGATGAGAAGTTCGTGTGGATAGACAAGTGCGAGTGTAGTTTTCAAGAGCTTAAGAAGAGGTTGACTACCGCACCTGTGCTGACCATTCCGTCTGGACCTGGAGGTTATGAGATTTATAGTGATGCGTCGTTTAGTGGGCTGGGTTGCGTGCTAATGCAACATGGCAGGGTTGTTGCATACGCGTCCCGCCAGTTGAGGCCTAATGAATTGAATTACCCGATGGATGACTTAGAACTTGCAGCTATTATTTTTACTCTAAAGATTTGGAGACATTATTTGTGTGGAGAAAGATTCCAGATTTTCACTGACCATCAAAGTCTCAAGTATTTATTCTCTTAGAAGGAGTTGAATATGAGACAGCGTCATTGGATGGAACTTCTGAAAGATTATGACTGTGATATTCTATACCACCTGGGAAAGCAAATAAGGTCGCTGATACTTTAAGCCGGAAGTCTTCAGTTGCTCAGATGGTACTTAAGGAATGGAGATTGATCGAGAAAGTTCGAGATTCGGGTTTCAGGTTTGAGGTAGGCCACCTTTCAAATCTAATGGCCACCCTTAGAATGGAGCCAGAAATTCAGATCAGGATCAAGACGCTTCAGCGGACAGACCTAGAGATTCAGAAGATTCTGCAAGAGAATATAGAAAAGAAGAATGCTAACTTTCAGATTGCTAAGGATGGAACACTGAGGTTCCAAGGACGATTGTGTGTACCTGATGATGTAGGGCTTAGAGAGGAGATTTTATCAGAGGCTCATCGTAGCGGTTATAGCATTCATCCTGGCGGTACGAAGATGTATCAGAATCTGCGTCAACATTATTGGTGGTCTGGTATGAAGGCGGACATCGCCAAGCATGTCGCCAAATATCTGACTTGTCAGCAAGTTAAGGCACAGCACTGCAAGCCAGGAGGACTTCTGCAACCTCTCGAGATTCCCGAGTGGAAATGGGAACATATCATGATGGACTTCGTGACTGGACTACCAAGGAGTCAGAGAGGAAATTATTCGATTTGAATAGTGGTCGACAGATTGACAAAGTCGGCTCACTTCATTACAATACGAAAGGACCTTAGTTTGGATAGACACGCTGACCTGTACGTGCGTCAAATCATTCGTTTGCATGGAGTGCCAGTGACGATTACTTCAGACAGCAGCTCGACGCCCCCTTTCGCTCGTTTGGTCGCTTGCAGCTCCGCCGTCGCCTCTCCTCCTCCGCCCGGTCCATTCCTCCGCCGTTTCCAGCCAACCGGACCGCCGAGCAGCTCTTCTCCAGCAAGATCAGCAGCCATTTTTTTCCAACAAGTCTTGGAAGCTTCGAGGCTCATTTTCGGTGTCTTCCCGGCCTCCGTTGGTGTCGCCGCTTCAAGGATTGTCGACTGCCTTGGCGCCGTGGTCGCCGTGAACTCACCGGCGTGCAAAACCGGTGAGTTTATCCTCTAATCCTTGCTTAGCGAGTTGATTATGCCTAATGTGTGTTTAGGTTAGTCTAATTAGGTTTAGGTGGTTAGATTAGATTATTTAAATGTTAATTAGATTAGATGTATGATTAGTTTAGTGGATGTTTAATTCGGGCTAATTGTATGTTTAAATTAGTGTAATCTAATTTAAAGCCCTAATTGATTATTTTAATTAATTAATTATTTCGAATTTTATAATATTATTTTATTAAATTATATTAATATAATATATTATTTAATTATTTGATTTTCGGAATTAAATTTAATTATTTAATAGTTTCGAAAATTTTGCTGGGATGGCCGGTCCTTAGAATTTCGCGCTGATCGCAGCAGTGTGGTCAGTTTGTGCTAATTGTATGTGTAATTGTAAAATTGAGTGGAAATTGTGATTATGATTAATAATTCCAAAAGTGTGGAATTGAGTGAAATTGGAGAAGTTTTGGTATTTAACTTGAAAATATCCGGTGTCAGCTATTGGCACCGTAATTGGTTGGTAGGACCTGTTTGAATCTATTGATTGATTGGATTGGGAAATGATTTGGTTTATTATTGAATATACCGATTTGGCGAGCAAATATGTATTTATTATCAGCTTATGAGAGCAATGATTGTATATCAGCTTGTGAGAGCAAGGATTGTTTATCAGCTTGTGTGAGCTACCATCTATATCAGCTTGTGAGAGCATTGCATCTATTTCAGCTTGTGTGAGCCGTGATTGTATTCATGGTTGAGTAGATGGTATGATGTAATTGATGGTAAGATTTGATAGACGTTTGAGTTGTACTAACGTGCAGGAAGGGACTGAGGCGAGGTAAGTCCTCTGTTCGTTTTGTGTGGCTAGGGAGCCCTGGGGCATATCGTCTTTCTAATCAAGTCTTAGAGGATTGGACTCGCTGAGACATTGTCTCACCCCGATGTGGGATTTTATTACAGGTCCCTAGATGGCGGAGCGTCACGTTCGGTATGAGGTCCCACAAACGATGGATTTTGAGTTTACCTTTATCCCTATTCCCGGGACTACCCTGACGCGGGAGTTGGTTGAGTCCATGGTTTGGGTCGATGAGGGACTACTTGAGTTGGTTCCTCATCGATACAAGGCATGGTTCATTGGCTTCCATCAAGGGGGTCGAGAGGGTCCATTGATAGGTTTTGACGGACCTCCTGTCGGGACTAGGGAGTGGGAGGCTACACACCCTATGGACTTGGACACCCCTGATGGTGTTGTGATAGATCCGGAGCCCCCGGTGGCCATGGAGGTGGACCCATCTTCTCCGGAGACTGTGGAGTCAGATGTGGGATCGGCAAGCGAGTTCGACTAGTAGTCTTAGGACCGTTTCTATTTTGGTAAACCGATCTTTTGTGCATGCTGACCCTTTTTGATGCACATAAACTCTGACCCATTTTGGTGTATGTAAACTCTGACGTGAATATCTATGAAAGTATGTTTGGTTTTCAATGAGTTGGTTTCCTGCTTTCCTATCCCGTGAGTTTCTATCAAGGGGTTTTATTATACGTTCCGCATGCGCAATAATAATTGATTGGGGTCAGCGACGTGTCCTGGGAAGTCGCATTTCTATCGACCATAGCGGGATGTGCACATGCTCGGGGTTTGAGGCGTGACAGGCATCGAGCAGCCGCCGTTGCGGTGGTGGTCTCGCGTCGCAGGTCGCAGGCGACAGGCAGAAGCGCATCGACGGGCGGGGCGTCAGCTTGGCTGAGGAGGCGCTCAGCGGGAAGAGGCGGTGGCGGCAGCAAGAATGGGAGGTGGCGCGGACTAGTGGTGTCATTAGTGGCTAAGGAGGTGGTGGCGACAGCAGAAATGGTGGCAGCGAGGCTCCTCCCTCTAGATTTGGCCTGCTCGTGCGGATTCTCTCTTGGCCGCTGCTTGGGGACTTCAACTTCGGCTTGGCAACAGCAGCCGATGGTGCAGAGGTGTAGTGACGGTAGTGTGGAGGGTGATGGGCAGTTGCGGAGACGGGCGGAGGTGCAGCGTCACGGGTCGCAAGCGTCGGGTAGAGGCGCGGCGACCGGTGTGGTAGGTTGCGTGGCGAGGGGGCTCGGCGACCAACTCAGGCTGCTGGCGTTGGGTTGCAGCAGCGATGAGGTGGACGAGATCGCGAGCATCGGGCTTGGGATCGGCGTTCCGGCGCGGCAGAGCGGGTGGTGACGGAGGCGATCCGACCGGGACGGAGGCAGTCTGGCACAGGAGGCCCCCCCGCCCAGCATAAAGGGGCTCCCCCTCTCCTTGCCATTGCTCTCCCCTTTTTTCTCTCTCGTGCTACTCCTCTTCTTTAGTGCCCCTTGTCGCTGCTTTCTCCTCCATGCCCCCTCCTTCTAGGGTTTCACAGGCGAAGATGGAGGAGGGAGAAGGTGGCATGGGCTGGGCCAAGGCGAGATCCGGCCCGGCCCCCTCCACATTTTTTCTTTTTTTCTCTTTTTTTTTGTTGTTTTTGTTTTTGTTATTTTTAGTGACTAATTCCTAATTTTGTACAGGATTAAGTCCTAATTAAAATTGTAAAATTTAGGTGTCAACAATCATGGTCTCATATTTTTAATCACAAAACTACTAAAAGATTAATTTTCTTATTTATTTATGATGGCTTAAGAACACAAAATTAATTGCCTATTTTTGTCTAATAGTTTGAGCGAAACTATATATCTAATTATCTAGCCGATCTTGATAAAAAATGGAAAAACAAAATTTATCAAAATATGGAAAAGCTCAATTTGTTAGAAGCGTTATCAAATGTTAGACATATTATATATGGATCATATTTAAATATTAACAAAAGACCATAACTTAAAAAAAAAAAGAAAGGAACTTCCTAGTGTTCTACTTGGGAACTTACCAAAAAAATCCTAAACCTATTGCAATTATACCGGTTCAGTCCTAAATTCTTTTTTTTGGCCAATTGAATCATAAACCTTTTTCAATTGTATCAATTCTGTCAATCGACCAAATTTAGTCGATTAGCACTGATGTGACCGCTGATCGTCATTGACAATAATTTTTTATTAATATTTTATTTTTTCAATTACTTTATTAACCTTTTATCTTCTTTTTTTCCTTTCTCTTTTTCTTCCCTTCTCCCTCCTTCTTTCTTTGGCTTCTGCAACTGGCTAGAAAGGAGGGTTGGTCAGTTGTCGAACTGAGGTAATCGAGCGAGCTAGCATCACGATTGCTGGGCGAGGGAGAGCTCGCCAAACCATTAGCAAGGCGAGCTCTCACCAAATCCAATGAGGGCTCACGTTGCCAAACCCAGCGACGGCGAGGCCCTCCTTGCCAAATCTGGTGAGGGCTTGCCTCGCCAGTGGCTGGGCGAGCTCACCCTTGCCTAGTGACCGTAAGGCAAGCTTGACGACTGTTCTACTCCTACCATGAAGAAAATCAGTTGTGAATATCTCATAGTTAGTGGATTAAAATTTTAAAATATGCCTAAAATCCTCCTCTAAAATAATATGATGTGAGTTTGAAAGCAAAGAAGATGTAACATGATTATCAACTCCCATTTGCAATTCAAATTAAACTAGGAAAAACATAAAACGAAGTTGTTAAAATTTATCCATCTTGCAATTTAACTTTGACATAAAGTTTTGTACAAACAATTTGATAAGAAAATAAGCAATTAATTGTGTGTTCATAAGCCGTCATAGAGATCATAAATATAAATTGTTAATTTTCTATATAACTTTTGTGATTAAATTTGATAGACCATAAATTAAAATTAACAACCTCCTCTAAGCCAAGGGATAAAATGATGGAGGATAATGATATTTTGATGGGTGTAATTAGGCATTTATATGATGGAGAGATTATAGAAATAAAAGTAATTTTGTTGGTTAGCCTATTAAAAAGAAAGAAACAATAAATTGAAGAGAGGAATGAGAGGGTATTTCGATCAATGAACCTGAAAAAAAGAAAAAAAAGGAGTGTCTTAGCTAAAGTTGAGTGTAAAGTTCACCCAAAATATTTTTTGGTACAAAGATTTTAGAAGAGTGTTGAAATATATGGCTAAAAGATTAGCAATTAAAATAATTGTCTAAAAAAATCCTCAACCTTTTATATGACGACCAATTTAGTTATATACTTTTCAATTTAGCCAATTTTTTTTGTCGAAAATTTTTGGCCAATTTATTCTTAAAAATTTTGACAATTTGTCAATATAGTCATTCTAGCTTATTTTGGCCGGAAATCGCTAACATCAACGTTGGCTATTCTACATGGCCTAGTCAACCTTGCCGAAGACAAATTTTGCAATTTTTTTTTTTAATTTTCTAAACATTTTATCTTTTTCATTCCTTTCTCTTTTTTTTCCTTTTTTTTTCCATATTTCTCTCTACCAATATTAATGATTGTCTATGTCAATACTAATCGTGCCATATAGAACAACCACTGATTCAATAGCCATGTTAATGGTTTTAGTTAAAATTGAGTGGAATGACTGCATTTACATACTATTAAAAAGTTTATGACTAAACTAGCCAAATTAAAAAAAAAATATTATAGTTGAATTGGATGTTATAAAATATGTTTAGATGCTGGCACCTAAGTACTAATGATCCATTTATTCTTCAGGTTAATACCATGAAAAGTCCAAAACTAGCACATCTGTGACAAATTTACTCCAAACTAAATTTTTGACCATTAAAGACCCAAAACTAGTATACTTTTGATGAAATTGTCTCATATTGGTACATTTGTGATAAATTTATCTTCTGTTAGTTTCCATTAAATTTTGTTGTCAAATTGTTGAGTTGAATAAAATGGTGTACCAACTTTGGGATTTAACTCTCCGTTTGTCACATTTGTACTAGTTTTGTATTTTTTGTAATATTAATACAATTTAACAGATGATATATTTGTCACAAATATACTAGTTTAGGATTTTGACAGTCAAAAAAATTAGTTTTGAGTAAATTTATCACAAATATACCAATTTAGGGATTTTTTTTAATCATTTGAATAAATTTGTCACAAGTGTATCACTTTAAAGTTTTTCGTGATCAAAAAATTAGTTTTGGGTTAATTTATCACATGTATATTAGTTTGAGATTGTTTATGGTATTAACCTATCACGCCCCAAAACCTTGAGCGCACAAACATCCCTCAATGGTTGATTAGCTATGACGTCCTAGGACGCGTCACCTGTCCACTTGTTTTAACTTTCGATTAAATGCAAGCAGAAGCATATTATAACATAACACTCGGTCAAGCAAGATAATAGGGATAGTATACACAACAAACATTTCTAAAAGCACGACCTTTTTTTATTTATTTAACCCTAAGAAATTTAACATTTACAAATCGATTTAATTCCTAAGTGACCCATATACAAAAAGAGTTGAAAGGGTCGAGATTATCCTAACTTCTCTATCAGGAGGGCTATCCAAAAAGTGATTCCCACATTAGCATGGTTCATTACGGCAGACTATCAATCCTTGGAAGAGGACTGATGAAATATCCATCAAACTTAATGAACCAAGCCACAAAGCAATGGGAAATCAAATGATTTACTCCCTCGTGAACCCACAAAGTGGTAGTGTGCTTCAGAAAGGTCGCCTTAATCCTCAACATAGCATACTCGGTGATGGTCCACTCAAAAGACACGAGGACCTCAAAACGAATAGGATCCACATCCATAACTACGGGCTCAAAAATATTTAATAACAATAGAGTGAGTTAAAATCTCAGCAAGTCAACATCCTAAACTTCAATAGGATGCTAATTTGTCTCGGAGTCAACCTAAACAATGCAGCATTACATATCCTTACCTCACCTTGGCATTACCCTTGCATGTTAGTAATTCACATATGCCAATAGTAAAGCAACAAGCTCAATAAATAATTAGAACGCATCTCAGAATATTATATGCACAAAACATTCACACATGTTCCAATTATTATGACCCTTAGGCCATGGCCAACACACGAGTTTACGGTCTTTTGGCATGACTGGGTATTGTCCCGCCCCATCGATGACATCAGAGAAAGTATAGAGAAGTAGGAGATAACATAAGTGAGAACTAAATTGGATAGGTCACTTGTCACTCATACGAATCCATCTAAGAGATAAGAGCATGATAAGAAATCTTTCTTGTTTTTAAGCCAAAGGCTAAATGAATTATCACTCAAAAACAAGTCTGAATTTTATTCATCAATGCATGTTTTTATAAAATGAACTTGGAACAACCCTCCAAGTATGAACAATTACTGAGATTCTTTGGGAAGACAAAGGACTCATAAATAAGTACTCTAGAAACTTTTAATGATATTTACTAAACCTTAAAAATATGAGAAATAAATGTTGTTGAGTGTAAATATCCAGAATTTGCGTGATTAAATGAATGTGGACATCTTTCAAACACGCGCCCATCAAAGTATCGGTATGATTATTGAAGGCAGCTATCAAAGTATCGATAAGGTTACAAAAGTATCGATAACTACGCGCTAGGTAACACTTACGCAAAAATCGATGTTGTTTTAGAATGCTCCGGCATCAAATGCTTTTGTTGCATGTAAAGTCGTCCTTGAGTTTTCATTGTCTCCATCTTCATGGTAGAGAGAACGATTTGCAACATTAAATGTTGCCAAAACAGCATTTTCACCAAGGAGTTCAATTTTGTAGGCATTATCTCCAATTCTTTGCAAAACTTTGAAAGGACCATCGGTTCTAGGTTTCAACTTCTCGTGACGACCTCGATGAAATCTCTCCTTTCTAAGATGTGGCCAAACCAAATTGCCTTCCTTAAAAGCAGTGGGCTTCCGATGCTTGTTGGCTCTCCCTTTATACTTCGCATTATGCTTTATGACCCTTCCCCATATTTGCTCATGAAGTTTCTTTATATAGTGATCATGATCCTTGGCATCTCCACTAAACTGTTGAGAGATGGGAAGTGGAGCTAAGTCCAAGGGACTACTAGGACTCTTCCCATACGCAATCTCAAAATGACTTTTTCCATTTATAACCAAATTCAGCTTGAGCTAAAGTGGCGTCCCATTGATGCAAGTTACTTCCAATTAAGCTCCTTAAAAGATTTTCCAAACTCCGATTAACAACTTATGTTTGCCCATTGGTTTGGGGATGATGAGAAGAGCTAAACTGAAGAGTTGCACCTAGCTTCTTCCAAAGTGTCCCCAAAAATGATTGATAAATTTTGAATCTCGATCGGATGACATTGTTTTTGGAATACCATGAAGTTTGACGATCTCCTGGAAGTAAAGATTCACCATATGAGCAGCATCCAAGGTCTTGTTACATGGCACAAAATGCATCATTTTGAAGAATCGATCTAAGACCACCGTAATCGAGTCTTTGCCCATTTGTGTCCAAGGTAAACCAACTTTAAAATCTAGGCTCACATCTTCCCAAGGGGTGGTTGGGACCCGTAATGGAGTACAAGCTAGTGTTTGAGTATGGCTTTTGGCAATTTAATAAGTTCGACATTGCTCCACATGTCTCACAACATCTCTCTCCATGCAAGGCCAATAAAAATTTTCTTTGAGAAGAGAGAGTGTCTTGTCTCTTCCAAAATGTCCGGCTAATCCTCCGCCATGGGCTTCATGGATAATGGCTTTCCTTAGAGAACTTCTTGATATGCACAAACAATTATTCTTGAAAAGAAACCCATCTTGCAACAAGAATTGCTTAATTGAACCCTTTGAACAATCTTTCCAAATTTGCCTAAAGTCGGGATGACCTTCATAAAGTTCCTTGATCATGTCAAAGCCTAAGACCTTCACTTGCATTGTGGATAGCAAGGAGTTCTTGCGGCTTAAAGCATCTGCCACTCGATTAAGAGTTTCATCTTTATGCTTGATAAGAAAAGTGAAGGCTTGAAGAAACTCTACCCACTTGCCATGCCAATTATTGAGCTTATGTTGAGTATTTACATACTTCAAAGTCAGGATGACCTTCATAAAGTTCCTTGATCATGTCGAAGCCTAAGACCTTCACTTGCGTTGTGGATAGCAAGGAGTGCTTGTGGCTTAAAGCATCTGCCACTCAATTAAGAGGTTCATCTTTATGCTTGATAAGAAAAGTGAAGGCTTGAAGAAACTCTACCCACTTGCCATGCTGATTATTGAGCTTATGTTGAGTATTTACATACTTCAAAGCTCCATTATCTAAAAAGAGAACAAATTCCTTGAACAATAGATAATGTCGCCAATGATCTAAAACTCTAAAAATAGTATAAAATTATTTATCATAAGTAGAGTAATTCTTGCAGGAATTATTTTCCTTCTTGACTAAGAACCGCACAAATTCCCACATTAGAAGCCTCATAATCAACTTCAAAGACTTTACTAAAATCTGAAAGTGTAAGAATAGGAGCCTCGGTTACCTTCCTTTTAAGGAATTCGAAGCTTTATTGTGCTTCTTTAGTCTACTTGAAACTTCCTCCCTTCAAGCATTCGGTGATAGGAGAAATAATGGTACTAAAATGCTTGATAAAGTGGTGATGAATGATGCCAAACAATGGAAACTCTGAATATCATGAATAGATGTTGAATGGGCCAACTTATGATTGCCCCCATCTTGCTAGAATCCATCTTGATGCCTTCTTTAGAAACAACATAGCCTAGGAAGACAAGGCCATTGGTAAAGAAGTGACACTTTTTTTAGTTGGCATACAACATTTGTCCCGAAGAACCTTGAAAACTTGGAAAATATGCTCAAAGTGTTGCTTATGAGTAGAGCTATAAACAAGAATGTCATCAATATAAATAACAACAAAGTTGCCAATAAATGGTTTAGAGATATGATTCATATGGCGCATAAAAGTACTAGAGCATTAGAGGCCGAATGGCATGACCATCCATTCATAGAGGCCATCTCTAGTTTGAATGCGGTTTTCCATTCATCTACGGGCCTCATTCGAATTTGATGATATCTACTTCGAAGATCAATTTTAGAAAAGATAGTAATGCCATGGAGTTGGTCGAGAAGATCATTGAGTTGAGGAATAGGAAAGCGGTACTTGATGATTATCTTGTTCACCGCTCGACTATCGATGCACATACGCCACGAACTATCCTTCTTCGGCACAAGAAGAGCAAGGACAACATATGAACTTATGCTTTCTCTCACCATTCCTTTAGCCATGAGTTCATCGACTTGTCGTTGAAGCTCCTCATGCTCTTTAGGGCTCATTCGGTAGGCTGCCTTGTTTAGGATGTCAGCTCCCACAACAAAATCAATATAATGCTAAATTTCTCTTATGGGTAGAAAGTGGAATCTTTTCCGGAATAACATCCTTAAATTCTTTAAGAAGAAGTTCTACTTAAGAAGGGACATCATGGCAATCTTCATTCTCTTCTAACACCACAAGAGCATATGCCTCCGAGGATTCTTCAAAATTCCCATCCACTTTAGATTTAGAGAGTAAATTATTACCCTCCCCATTACATGGTTTAGGAGTGCTCTCCATCTTGGAAGCATAAGTATTCTTGGACCCTTTATGCTTAGTTTTTCCATCAAATTGCCATGGTCTCCCAAGAAGCAAATGACAAGCATCTATGGGAACAATATCATACCACACTTCATCAGTGTATGTTTTTCCAATGGAAAAGTGAACAAGACATTGCTTATTAACCCTTACTTCATTCCCCTTGTGAAGCCAAGAAAGTTTGTAAGGTTGTGAGTGCTTTTCCATCTTGACTGCAACTTGTCCACCATTATTGTAGCCACCACGTTCTTGCAACTTCCTCAATCAATAATAATATCCCACACCTTTTCATGAGAAATGCATCTAGTATGAAAAATATTATTGTGAAGCCACGTACCATCCTCACTAAGAGTAACATTCAAGACCTGACAAAGAATTAGAGACTCTCCTTGGTCTCCATAGATAACTTCATCTTTCTCATAAGATGTTTCGTTTGCTTCAAATTGCTCTTCCTCAAGCTCTTCTTTTGCTAGCGAGACGATCTTGCGATTTGGACATTCGAATACAATATGTCCAAACCCTTGACATTTGAAACACTAGATAGAGTTAGGGCACTTGGAACTTGATGCTCCACCACTCTTAGGAGTTGATTTTGAAGCAGTCGCCCTAATCTTAGAAGTAGATGCCCTTTCACCCTTAGAAAAGTCTTCTTTACTTCGATACCGAGAGAAATGACCACGAGCCTCTTTAAGTTGCCGTTCCACCTTAAGTGCAAGTTGACAAACATCTTTATAGGCAAAAGAACACCCCAACTGCCAAAACTTGGTACAAGGGGACACTTAAGTGCTAAAAATTTACGAAAGTGACACTTAAGTGCAACTTTTTATGAAAAATGGGACACTTGAGTGCTACATTTGGCGAACCCCACCGAAAATTCTATGTGGCAAGTTTTTATTAATTTTCTTGCTTACGTGGCTCGTTGGAAGGCCGACTCAGCCAAAATACACAAAAATAATGTCATTTTGGTATAATTCGAATTTCAATATAAAATTAATTAATTAAAAAAAAATAGGAAGAGGAGGAAGGCAGCTAGTGGTTGAGGGCTCGGCCCTCGCCGCCATTGCCTCCCCACCATCGCCGGAAGGTTAGGGAGGGTCGGTTGGGGCCGCCGAGCCCTAGCCGGGGGCCGGTGACCCCAGCCCACCGATGGTGAGGGCTTGCAAGCCTCGCCCAAATCTGGGGTGGACTATCATGTCCCCATCCATCCATCCATCCGTCCATCCATCCTTTCCTACTTGTTTCTCAAAGTACTATGCTCCATCAACGTGAATGCTACTTTGTTGGCTTAGGAAGCCATGTCTTCTGTGGTGCTCGTGGCACTGCCGGTTAGGGTAGGGACAACAGCGACAGTGTAACACTACTTTCACGTTTTCCAAGTGCCATTTCCAACCGCAAACTTCGCTTTCTTACCATTTGAATTCTGAATTATGAAGGCTAGAGTTGGACTCGGACTGACCTGCTAATTATCTTTCCCCTCCTCTTCTTTTTGCAGAGTCGACGTTTCAACCGAAACTTAATGAGCTAAGAGTTCCATTACTACGGGATGATCATCACGCGAGTTCTTTTCAGCGCAGCATCAGAAAGTAGTCATCTCAGCTCAAGGACCGGGTCCGAGTTCATTTCATCATTGGCAAAACTTTCCAGATTCGATGACACCACCAACTAAAACAATTGGGTTGTTTTGCTTTGACCATTCTACACTGTTCCTTGCTTTAGTGCACTTGAATTAGAAAAGAAACAAGATGTGGAAATACATAAAGAGAGAACCCCTACATCTTTGGTTGTTTTCTCATATCGTCCGGGCAAATCTTCTTCCCTTAATCAAGATAGGGGTGTGATCAGTGGATCACAATAGGGCCCCGCGAGATGGAGGGATCTGCTGTCTCTTTCGTGTTGGCGGTGGTATACCCAGAAAAGTGCAAACGAGGTTAGGGACCTCCACACGTCGGAGAGCGACGACGGAATGTTTGTGGTCCTCGGTTAAGGTTTTAAACGATTCTACGTACGTGATGGGGACAAATGCATTTACAGCCACAGGTTCTTCCCATGGTCTCAATCTCTCTTGAGCTATTTACTATGTGAAACGATACCGACCAAAGAAAGAAAAAAAACGTGGGAAACGACTCTTTTACCCTTTCCAAAGCAGTGACATATACGCGCACTTTCGTCCCCGTCGGTTGTTTTCACTGTCTATTTTCATCTCTTAAACGTTTTTATTCTGTGTCATTCAAACTCAGAAAATTATTCAAAAAGTCCTAAATCTATAGCACATTTTCCAATTCAATCATAAACAATTTCACATTTTATTAATTGAGTCTATCTGATCAATTTTAGCCGAAAAGTGTTGACATGGATACCCATCGTCCTACATGGCACAACTAGTCAAAATAGATCACATGTTCTAGGTTTTGGGTCACAAATTACATGTTTTAATTTCAGGTTCCTCCAACTAATTGCCCGGAACCTATCCGTCAAAACAGAATCTTCATATTTTGAAACCTGAAATTTACTCTGTATACCTTGCAACCAGGAACCTACAGATTCCTAACAGTCCGATTCTCAGGTTTCACATTCTTCCTTGAAACCATGCTCACCGCTAGTCTCTAATGGATCACCAAAGGATGGCAAAATAACACATGGGTTGAGGTAATGGTTTTGTCCATAAAAGGAAAAGGTTATAGGGATGAAAAAAAGAGGAAGAGGAAAGTTGAAAGGTATACAATTGATCTCAGGGAAACAACAAAGAAATTTGAGTTGATTTCCTTTTTCAAAAATCTTAATTTTGAGATGATGTTCTCCGTGGTGAGATGACAGCTATAGCTTCTACAGGGTGGGTTTTCTATCGTTATGGAAACCTCTTTGACTTCTCTCTCATGCCTGGATTAGTGTTTTTTCTTTACCATCTCATGTTGGAATTCAGTTGGGGCCGCTGATATTTATGTGGATGTAGTTCTTCTGATGAGCTAATGTGGTGGAGAACAGTTTCAACTAAACTTCAGAACAAAACAACGTTTTTGAACGTACAAATAGAGAGTCTGCCTCTCAAAGTGAGCGATGCAATGCATTTGACGTGCATGTCTGACACTGTATGCACTGTTTTGCAGGGAAAATGGTGATGAAGATGTCACCATTAAAACCTCTTCTGTGGGTTTTGTCAGTCTGACCTTCACGAGGCCAAGAATGAATGGAGGTTCACAACTTACCCCGTTGTTCCTGGGCACGTTCGTTAATGCTTAAGATCTGAAATTTTCTTCTCCTATTTTTTCAAGTTAAAGCCTTGTCGCGACCTGAATTTCGGGTGCACTACCTAAGTTTAGGCTAATGGATTGTTAAGTCTAAACTTAACTCGGGCTCTCTCAAGCCCATACCAATTCGCGACTTAAGGTTCAAATATTTAACATGCAAATGATTTTTATCTAGGAGTCGCCACTAATCTATTTTTTGGTGGGTCGATTAGAAACCCAAGTAAAGTAACGGGAGTTTTACTTTACTCCTATGAACCGGAGACTAAGGGTACGGGGACTTGGTTACACTAGATTTCTCTAATGCCCTTTCGGTACCACTTCTTTTTAATTTTCAAAAATGTTTTTTCCAGGCAGCTTAAATTGATTTTTAATCTATTCCCTAATATATGAGATGATCATGCGGGTGCGCAAACCACCAATTTAATAACCAGATAAATAATGAATAAATTTCAAAACTTATCTCAAAGCAACGAAAGCATCTGCATGGTTAGATTAAAAATTCACGTCATCAATCCTAGATATGATTTTTAATTAACATGCAATTTTTTTTTTGTTTTCACTTATTTAATGAGAGTTATGCAATGTGCAATGCAATATTAACTAAATGACCTAATTCTAATGACATGTAATTTTTAATTAAATGGGCCTAGCAAAAGTACTAAATGACATGCATCTCAGTGAATCTAGCCCTAATGACGTGCATATGACATTTTTTCATTTTCCTAAAAGAATGCATTTTATCCAAAATAATAAAACTAATTTAACCTATGACATTTTTTGTATTTTTCATGAAATTCGAAATTTGATAAAATGTGAAAATTACCTAATTAGATTAAGATCCTATTTAATTTATATTAGGAATTAGGTTGAGCCAAATCCTAATTTAAACTAAAACATTATCTTAACCTAAATAATCCTAAAATGCCATATATCTAAAAAATACCTAAACTTATAATAAATTAAGAAAAAGGATTATCTAAAATTAAATTAAGTGCAATTTAACCCTAATATGCAATGACATACAAAATATGCCCTAATTCTACATGACATATGCATGATGATTTTGTTTATTAATTTTCGAAATTAATAATTGCCAAATAATTAAACATGCAATTCAAATTAATGAAATGAAGATCTAACATCCTAAATTCATGTTTTTGGTATTTTTTATTTCAAAAATTCAGAATAAATAAAATGCTTAGTCTAAATATGTAAATTACCCTAAAGCATGCGATATTCTAACACATTTCAAGATAAATAAAGCAATCAAGACAAAACAGATCATCCAAAATTATCAAAAATATCACACATCGTTCAGATCAAGGGGTAATATTTCGCTGATAAAATCGATAAATTGATCTTAAGCCTTAAAGATCAAAATATCAATTTTATTCCCGCTTGATTAATTATTTCATCTAAAACCTTATAGATGAAATAAAAAACCCAGGCGCAGTTGCGAATCAGGTGGCATGTCATAATTTCTAATTATGCATAAGGAAACATTTCAAATAAAGAAAACAAGATACAATGAGTAAAATATAGATAAAATAAATCTGCATAATAAAATAAATTAAATCTACCTAATTTGATTTTTTTCTTTTTTTTCTTCTGAACAGAGCTTGGCAACCGGTTCGGAGTTTTGGCGCGGGAAGTCGCTGGCGAGGAATTCCAGCGAGAAGACACAGTAGGCGCACCGGCGGCGAGCGGGTCAGCAGCGAACAGAGGACTGCAGGCGCGAACGTCGCTCGGAGGGGAAGCTTGAGCGGCGCGCAAGGGCTGCGTCGTGGCTGGGGCGGAGGCGAGCAGCGGCGGTGCAGGCTCTGGTGGCGTCGGGTCGCGATAGGGACAGCGACGCAGCGGCGGCTGAGCGTCGGGCGGAGGCGAGCAGGGGCGGTATGGTCTCCGGTGGCGTCAGGCGGAGGCGAGCAGTAGCGCCGAGACTTCTGGTGCTGCAGATCGGCGACGGCAAAGGCGGAGCTGGGGCGCTCGGGTTGTGGCTGCTGCAGGAGATCACAGATCTGCTGGCGGTGAGGCTGGGTCGCAACGGCGGGGAATGGGGGCTCGAAGCGAACTCGCAGGGGGGAAAAACCTCATAGTGGCGGTCTGGAGTCACGGGTGCAGTGGTCGATGTCTACGAAGGCGCGGCTGGGTCACGGTTGCAGTGGTGGGCGAGACGAGCGAACTGGTGAGGTGGCGAGGCGCGACGGTGTCCAACGTTGTGGTGCCGGCGCAGTAGCCGATGCGGGCACGGGCTGGCATGGACAGGGGAGCCCTTTTAAAGAAGATGACACTATAGCTTTTTTTTTTCTTTTTCTTTTTTTTTTCTTTCTCCCTCTCTGCCGCACGTCCCTCTCTATCTCTATACTCTCTCTCTACTGTTTCCCTTCTGCAGACATGACTTTTCCTTCTTTTTGACTTTTACTCTTCAAAACAAACCGAAGGAAAATGGTTCAACGGAAGAAAGGAAAACGATTTTTTTGATTTTTCCTTCGAATTCGCTCTCAATTTTTTTCGAAAATCTCCCACTAAACCAAAACCTCACTTTTGCTCTCAAAAATTTCGAAATCCCCTCTAAAACATTGTGTAGGTCAACTCCTTTTATAGTGGTTCCGAACGGCCGCTTTCTATGGCAAATTTCAAACTTCCATCTTCCATTGCATTAAATTATGGATGCAAATTGGAGCATGATTTCGCAATCAGCTCGATTTTACACCGATTCCTTCCATTTTATTAAAATCCTTGCCCTTTATTCATCTGATTTTTAATTGCTTCTGCATTTATCAAAATCTAAATATCCATCAGAATTTCAAATTTCCATGCATAATCAATCAAATTGATTTTCTCCATTTTTCTTTATTTTTTCCTTTTATTTGTTCTAATGCAATTTTTATTTTCCTTATTTCCCTAGGCTTGCTAAAATTAGGTGTCAACAGCTGCCCCTCTTTGAAGGTGAGCTCGTAGAGGTTGCCTTCAAAGACAAGTTGATACCTAAATTTTAATCATGCACATATACTAAATGATTCCTTTTTTTTTTTTTTTTGGGAAAATGAATCCCATTTTGAAATGAAATTTATATGATGTATGGAAATGCTAATGCAAATGATAAAGGAACTTACCTAGAATTACTTACCTTCAGGGATGGTAGAGTATCTCAAGATAGATTGGTGTTACATGTCCAAGACTCGTACCATTCTACGGTCGCCCAGAATAGTAACATGACTTCACAAAGTGACTATGTTCCCAGGACCCGTACCATTCTACGGTCGCCTAGTATGGCATTGTTTGTTTGTATCTAAGACCCGTACCATTCTACGATCGCCTAAACGAAAAAAGATTTTCCAGGACCCGTACCATTCTACGGTTGCCTGAACTGAGGTTGTCTAGGATCTGTACCATTCTACGGTCGTCTAAACGGGGATTTATTTTCCAGGACCTGTACCATTCTACGGTCGCCTGAGCTGAGGTTGTCTAGGACCCATACCATTCTACGGTCGCCTTGACGAAAAGATGATTTTTCAGGACCCGTACCATTCTACGGTCGCCTGAACTGAGGTTGTCTAGGACCCGTACCATTCTACGGTCACCTAAACAGGGATTTATTTTCCAGGACCCTTACTATTCTACGGTCGCTTGAATGCTGTCTAGGACCCGTACCATTCTACAGTCGCCTGAACTAAGGCTGTTTAGGTACTGTACCATTCTACGGTCGCCTAAACGAGGATCTGTTTTCCAGGACCCGTACCATTCTACGGTCGCCTGAACTGAGAAATCTAGGAAAAATCTTTGGGGGGGCGACTCCATCGAGCGCCGGTGCTTGAAAAGGAATACCTGTACAATGACAAGTATTTAAGGTATGGATAGAGATAGACTTACCTGGTGACATCTCTGTTCCTTGGAGATATGTTTCCTGCAAAACACAGTTGTAGGAAAGGCAATATGCATTGAGAGACATCCATTAATTCAAATGAGGTTCATGCGTGATGATTTCTATCAATCTTGCATCACCTAATTTCCATTGGGAAAGATTCCAAAAGAATATTCCAATATGAACACATGAGTGTCATGGATGTGTCAAATGAGGGACTTTTCGGTTTGAAAGGACTTTTCTCTCGTCCTCATTAAAATGGTCGTTTCATCCTGACTTTTGACGCAGGATTTTGACAATCACTCTATCTTACTGTCATCATGACAAACAAGGGTTTGTGCAATCTCGCAAGTGGTACGACCTTACCAATTTGAGAGATCTTTAACAGGGACTGTAATGTGGGCCTGGTCAAAGGCTTAACAAAAGGGACTCTTCGAGTCGAGGCTTTTGAAAGAATGAGTGATATTCTGTAATCATCTCTGAGTTTACAAGTCAAGAACCCTGCAAAATGATAAAGAAATAATCTTGCTCGCACTTCTTCAAGCGATGCTTAAAACATGTGAACCCCTAGGTTAATTCAAGTGCCCTAATTTGAAGAGACTTTGCAAGGGACGTAATGTAGGCTTGGCTCATGGGTTGAGAAATGAAATGATCATTAGGCTCAAAAAGTGTTTAGGGGGGTCAAAGTTGGTGATCATCTCGACATTTCCACCACTTTCCTTCTCCACTGTCGAAGATTTTTTTTTTTTCATATCACAACTCCATTGATTGTAACTTCATTTGAGTTTTTTTAGTATCGCCTTGTTGGGGATACGACTCACTATATCAAGAGTTTGATTTTCTCTTTTCTGGGCATTGGCCTTGCTTTTACCAGGCACACTGCTTTTCATGCCCCATTATTTTTTTGCACTTATTTTCTTTGGACTTAACACAGACTTCATTCTTTGTCAGCATTCTAAGCCATGTTACTTGAATGGTTCTTTTTTGCCTTGCCCCAGTGTGGGGGATGATCACCAACTGGGTTTAACATGAAACAAATTCATAGGCTCAAGTGGGCTATGCAATGGATGAAAAGTGTGTAGGATAAAGAAAGAATTGCTCTTTGTCATTCTAAGGCACTTCAAATTACCGTACGAGTTACACTGCAAAAGCAATATTCAAAAATTGATGCAAGTGAGAGCAAGAAGATTCCTACCATTCATTTCAAATTTGTCCCAATTTGGGATGATCCTTGACAGGGATGATTTTAAAAGAATCTCCATAAGCGTATGGGGCTCAAAGGGGTTAAGCAATGGGTCACCTGTAGTGTTTGGGATAAAGAAAAGAATGCCTCTCATCACCTTGGTTGACATACCCTTTGTGAGATAGCCCTATTCCTTGCGGGCATGGAATTTTTCACACAACTCACTGGGGTTAGTGTATGAAATAGTGTATGGAACAAGGCCTGCCTTTCGTCATTCCAAAGTATCCCATTTGACACATTCAATTTATCTCACATAATTCATCAGGGAAAACATGCAAGATTTGCAACAAATTTGAACAATTCAACTCATTGAGGCATTTTATTCATCATAGAAATATTTGTAATTCAAGACATGACATGACAAATTCTATCATGGATAATATTTCTTGACAGCATTTGAATTAACTGGAGTGGAAAACTCACGACCATCCATTTCTGTCAAGATCAAAGCACTGCCAGGAAATACCTTCTTTACTATGTATGGGCCGCTGTAGTTTGGAGCAAACTTGCCTCCAGGGTCCGGAAAGATCGGCAACAACTTCCTTAGGACTAGGTCATTTACCTCGAAATGCCTCGGCCGCACCTTCTGGTTGAAAGATCTGGCTACTCTATGTTGATATGTTTGGCCATGGCAAAGAGCCTTCAGTCTTTTCTCGTCAATCAAGTTTAACTGCTCAAATCTTTGTTGTGACCATTCCGCCTCAAACAACTCCACTTGGGATAAAACTCTCAGGGAAGGAATCTCCACTTCCACAGGTAGAACTGCCTCCATGCCATACACCAGAGCAAACGGAGTTGCCCCAGTGGAAGTGCGAATCGATGTCCGATACGCCATCAGTGCGAAGGGTAACCTGTCATGCCAATCTCGATAATTCTCGGCTGTCTTAGCCAAGATCTTCTTGATGTTCTTATTGGCTGCTTCAACAGCCTCGTTCATTTGAGGGCGGTAAGGAGACGAATTCAGATACTTGATTTTGAACTCGCTGAACAACCCATCCACAAGTTTGTTGTTCAAATTGGTCCTGTTATCAGTGATGATTGCTTCAGGGACGCCATAGCGAGCAATTATGTCACGTTTGACAAATTTCACAACATTACGAGTAGTGACACTTGCAAAGGATGTAGCTTCGATCCATTTAGAGAAATAGTCTATCGCCACCAAAATGAATCGATGCCCATTTGAAGCCTTGGGATTGATTAGGCCAATCACATCAATACCCCACATCGTGAAGGGCCATGGCTCGGAAAACTGATGCAGTTCAGTTGGAGGAACATTTATTTTATTCCCATGAATCTGGTAACGGTGACAACTCCGAACATGCTGGATGCAGTCACTTTCCAATGTGAGCCTATAATAGCCTAATCTCATAATCTTCTTGGCTAACATGTGTCCATTCATATGAGGCCCACATACTCCTTCATGCACTTCTTGCATGATTTGGATGGCTTCAGCTGCATCTACACATCGCAACAAGACTGAATCGTAAGATCTCTTGTACAATTCTCGCCACTAACGAAGAATTTCGAGGCCATCTTCATGATGTACTTCCTATCAGCCTTAGTGCTTCCCTCGGGAAATTCTTGTTTTTGAATGTAATTCATGATATCGTAATACCATGGTTTTCCTTCAGGTTCTTCAGTCACGATCATACAATAAGCTGGCTTTGGCAAAACCTCTATTTTCAGAGATTCGACTTCTAACCCATCAGTGACTTGCAGCATAGAAGATAGCGTTGCAAGTGCATCTGCAAATTGATTATGAGACCTTGGCAAGTATTCAAACGAAATCTCCTCAAACTCTTTTGCCAGACCTTCTAGATACTCGTGGTACGGGAGCAACTTGGCATCCTTGGTCTTCCATTCACCTATAGTTTGCAGTATGATTAATGCGGAATCTCCGAATACTTTTAACTTAGCAACATCCATCTCGATTGCGGCCTGAAGCCCGAGAATGCAAGCTTCATATTCGGCCACATTGTTAGTGCATGGGAATATTAATTTCGCAGCTACCGGATGATGTTGACCATCTGGGGATATCAGAACTACCCCAATACCAGAACCAGACAAGTTTATAGCTCCATCAAAGAACATCTTCCATGAGTCTTCATTTACACTCAAAACACGGTCATCAAAGAAACTGTCATCATCATTGGGGATCCCTGAATTCTCGGCCAAAAGATCAGCGATTGCTCGGCCTTTAACCGACTTTTGTGGCATGAATTGCACATCAAATTCGGAAATCAAAATTTGCCATTTGGCCAACTCACCCACCAAAGCTGGCCGATCAAGTAAGTACTTGATAGGGTCATTCTCAGTCACGAGGAATGTCTAGTAATACAGTGTGTACTGTCGCAATCTATGAAATACCCACACCAATGCCGCACAAGTCTTTTCAACATCAGAATACTTCAACTCTGATACAATGAACTTCTTGCTCAAGTAATAAATGGCATGTTCTCTTCTGTCAACGAGACTTTTTTGAGCCAACATTGCACCCAATGACTCACTATGAATAGTGAGGTAGAGAATCAAAGGATGCCCTGGCAAGGGTGGGACAAGAACTGGTGGATTTATCAAGTACTGCTTCAATTTGTTGAACGCTTCCCGACACTCATCATCCCAGTTGACTTGTGCATTCTTCTTTAGAAGCTTAAAGAACGGCTTGGCAGTTTCAGAGAGTTGGGAAATGAATCGAGCTATGTAATTCAATCTCCCTAAAAGGCTCTGGTCTTCTTTCACCGTTGACGGAGGTTGCAATTCACATATGGCCTTAGCCTTGGAAGGGTCGATCTCAATCCCTTTACTGCTCACAATAAATCCGAGTAATTTACCGGATGTTGCTCCAAACACGCATTTAGTGGGATTTAGACGAAGCTTGAACTTACGGAGTCAATTGAACAACTTCTTCAAGGTTTCGATGTGGCTTCTTCCTGGTCAGGTCTTTGCGATCATATCATCAACATAGACTTCAATCTCCTTGTGCATCATGTCGTGAAATAATGCAACCATGGCTCGCTGGTAGGTTGCCCCTGCATTCTTGAGTCCGAAGGGCATGATCTTATAATGAAAGGTTCCCCACGGGGTGATGAACGCAGTTTTCTCATTGTCTTCCTCCTTCATCCTTATCTGATTGTACCAAGAAAAACCATCCATAAATGAGAATAGCTCAAAACCAGCGGTACTATCCACAAGGACATCTATGTGTGGTAATGGGAAATCATCCTTTGGACTAGCCTTGTTTAGATCTCGATAGTCAACACAAACTCGAACTCGGCCGTCCTTCTTCATCACCGGCACAATATTAGCCACCCATTCGGGGTATTGTGAGACTTCAATGAATCCCACTTTCAAGAGCTTCATCACCTCTTCCTCTATCTTCTTTGAGAGTTCGGACTTAGTCCTCCACAGCCTTTGCTTCTTAGATGGCACATCCGGATCAGTAGGTAGGCAATGCTCCACGATTGATGGGTCTAGCCTAGGCATGTCGGCGTAGGTCCATGCGAAAATGTCTTGATATTCCTTCAATAACTGAATTAGGTGCTCAGCCTCGTCTTTCAGGAGACTCGCCCTAATTTTCAGCTCTTTGGCTTCTTCAACGTCACTTAAATTAATAGTGACAGTTTGCTCAGATGTGAGAGCCTTGGTTTTTTCATGTTGTTCCCAGCTTCGTTACACCTCAATGGAGTCTTCAATCGAGTCTTCAGGATCATCATTATCAGCACTTGTTGCATTGGATTGGACCATTTCCACACCTTTGCATGCCATAAGATTGTTCCTAAAACATGAAGTAGATAAATTAGAAAGACAAACAGAGTAATCTACATTTTTGCTTTTGTTTTTGTTTTTAAAAAAAATTCTTTGGCAAAAACATTTTTTGAAACATTTTAACATGAGGAAGCATGATGAAGCCCAGGCCTCAGAATTCTCCTTGGATTTTTCTTTTCTTTTATCAGTTGGATATCATCACCGGGCTGGTTTGGTGTACCTCATCATGCCCTCAAAATAAAACTTGTAATTTCATTGAAATTCATCAATCGATTACATTTATTGAATGGAAAAAATGCAACACTCAATCACTAAAAAAAAGCTGAAAACATCTCAGAAAATAAATAAAAATTCCCAAGCAGGGGAATGTGCAAAAGCAGTAAAAAAGTTACTCTTGTAGGCCAAGGCCCATCTCTTCAAGGGGTCCTTCATCAATGGTTCCTATGATGAGATCGTCGAACAAGTTTGTAACTCCTTCCAGCACATCATCAGGGTTCTCTGTCTTTAGGGGTGTTGGCTCATCCATGCCACCCCATCCATCTGGGACTATCTCGCGAGGATCGATATAGAAAATAGGAGGGGTCGAATACTTCACCAAATAATCGTACTTGCCATTAGGCTGCCCTAGAGTGTCTATCACTTCCGCTTCATCCTGCATCATTCTTGGAGGACCAGGGAATGTCTCATGAATGCTCGAGGGTAGCGGGTTTTGCCTCCCTCGCCCTTGGTCAGGTGGTGGGTTCTACCTTTCCTGTCTTCGCCCTTCAAAAGTTCCCCCACCTCTTCCATGGTACCCAAAACCAGCAGTGCGGGACCTCTAAGGGGCTTCAATGGGGCTTTGAATGCCCTGACCATTTCTCCCAAGACCATTGCCAGGGACGAAGCCATTCCCAACCATTACTCTTCCCACCATGAGGGCAATGTCTGAAACTTCAGGAGTGGGCGGCGATGAACCTCGAGAAGCATGTATGGTGGACACCAACTCGAACGAATGGTAACTTGATTCAAACTGGGAATCCGGCTCTACATAGGGGATAGCTGTCTCATGATAAATCCGATGGTCTTCCTCACCATACATAATGACCAACTTCCTTTCGATCACAAATTTCACAGCTTGATGTAGACTCGAAGGCACTGCTCCAGCAGTGTGTATCCAGGGACGACCCAGCAGGAAATTGAATGCAGTAAGGATGTCCAGCACTTGGAAGGGAATGTTGAAGACGACCGGTCCTATTTGTACATCCAGATGGATTTCCTCGATCACTTCCTTTTTTGTTCCATCGAAAGCTCGCATCGAAGTCTTCGCAGCATGTATCCTTGATGGGTCTACCTTGAGGCGGTGAAGAGTGGCCAACAGACATATGTTCAAACCGGACCCATTATCAATGAGCACTCGGGACACATGAGAAGACTTGTGCTTAACGGATACGTAGAGTGCCTTGTTATGTCCCCTGCCTTCAAGAGGGAATTCCTCATCAGAGAAGGCAATCAAATCCTTGAGAAGGACCGATCCCACAAATTCTTCCAGCTTGTCTGCCTCAACCGTTTCTGGAACCCGAATTTCACTTAGCACCTTCATTAGTGACTTTTGATGCACGGGGGATGTCAGTAAAAGCTCGAGTAAGGAGATCTGAGCGGGCATCTTTCGTAATTGGTCAACCACGTTATACTCGCTTGCTTTGATTACGGCCAGGAACTCCTTAGCCTCTTCATCAGTGACCGGCTTTGCAGGTTGAGCACTGGCTTGACCATAGGTCTGACCAGACCTTGTAACAAGGTCAACATCCAGGTCATAGGACCAAGGCACCGCTTTGTTATTGACATACTCATACGGTTGAGGCACCTCTATCACTATCTCCTCGTCGGATGCATCCTATAATGAGGGCATGTCCACCAGTGAAGGATCAACCTCTTTCTTGTCAGCATCAAGTGCGGCCTGCTACTCCTCCCAATCGATGATGAGGTGGGAGATAGTAGAAACTATGCAGTTATGATCAGCGTACACAATGATGCCGTCATCCGCCATTTTGGCAACTCTTTCTCTCATTAATGATAGAGGGACATCTTCCTAACCTCGGTAATACCCAGCTCTCACTAGCCCATTGTAGGCATCTGCCACATGCACCTTTGAGTTCCTGATCCGTCCAACTTCAGGTTCTAGGGTAGCATTCACCGTACCCTCATGCTCTGGTAGCGGATTTTTCTGGACATTCGGTCGAGTAGTTTGGAATGAAAAGGCTTTTGTGTCCAGGAGATTTTGGATCTTGTGCTTGAGGGTGAAACATTCATCAGTTGAATGCCCCAGTTCACCGTTATGGTAGTCACATTTTTATGTCGGGTCGTAACCGCGAATGCCTTCACGATTAGGGCGCTTTGGTTCACTAGTAAGCAAACCCTTCTTTCGGAGAATTGTCAGCACTTAGGATGGAGACCCAGGGAGAGGGGAGAATTGCCTTCTATTATTCGCTTGGGCGAATGGTTGACGGCCAACGGGTTGTTGCTGTCTTAGGCTCATTTGGATCGCCGGGGCACGTTTGGCACTTTCTTGGCTATAAGCCACATTCACATCGACGGCCGCTTCTTTCTCTTTCTTGGCAGAGAATCTTTTACTAGATGGTTCAGCAAACCATCCTTCCCTTATCCCCATCTCAATCTGTTCTCCTACAAGAATAAGCTGATTGAAGCTCTCAACATACGTACTAGCCATTCGGTTACGAAACTCAGATGGAAGGGTTTTCACGAACAACTTCATCAACTCCTTGTTGGTAGGCTCAAGAGTGATTTGAGTAGCCAGGTTTCTCCATCTCACGGCATACTATTTAAATGACTCGCTCCTTTTATTTTCCATCCGCTCCAGGTCTTCTCGGGAAGGTGCGATGTCCATGTTGAACTTGTACTGTTTGAGGAACGCGTCTGCCACTTCGTTCCAGGTTTCGAGGAGGTTCACGTTTTTCATTACGTACCAATTTAGTGTGGGTCCGGTCAAACTCGCATGAAATGATTGGATCATGAGGGGCTCATTTTTGACATGCTGGGCCATGCACACGTGGTACATCTGCAAATGAGATTTCAGACAAGATATCCCGTCGTGCTTCTCAAATTCCGGCATTTTGAACTTGCTTGGCATTTTGACCTTCTCATAGACCGAGAGGTCAAACGGGAGTGAGCTTTAAGACTTCTGCAGCTGTCTCATCTTCTTTTCTAGCTTTGCAACGCGCTCATCCTGATCTGTCTTGGGAACACTGTCAAGCTTGGCCTTTCCAACAAGGACCATATCATCTTCCAGCTCAGGCATTTCATCATCACTCATTTGGGCCCTATTCCTCCGGACTACTATCTCAGGGAGAGCGGGAGGATTTGGATTCACCTAGAGGGATTGAAGTTGAGCTGTTATAAGCTGCATGGAAGCGGCTAACTGCTTGAGTTGATCTTCCACGGAGGACATGCGATCGCGCATCTCGCTTTGGTCGGCCATTTTAGCCTTGGATCGCGTAATAATGGGAGAACGCGGCGGATCCGTTGTCACCTATTGTTGAATAAATGAATACACATAAGCGCTTCATATAAAACAATGCCGGTCCATGACGAAAGTCTAACTGCTTTTATTCATTAATGAAATTGTTTGACATTAATAATGTAAAGAAACTTGCAAGGCCTTAAACTAGTAAATGACTCAGCCTCCTAAACATTAAACTAAAGTAAAAAGACCAAATAGACTCAAGCCACTTTATTTGGCCCGATCTATAAACACATGGGAAGCCAACGCTCAACGTAATTGCCTCTTCTTCTTAGCGTCCTTCTTGGCTTGCCTCTTAAGTTCTTCAATCTTCCTCTTGTGACGATTAAGCTCCGCTTGCCGAGTGGGCTTTTCGGTCACATCTGGCACCTTTGGGAGATACTCGATCGGAATCTTGTGCTGACGGATGTATTGAGCTGTGGAATAGTAATTCTTTTCATTCCCCTCAAGCTCATCTTCAGGTAAGATCAACTTTTGTTTGCGACATGCGAGCCAAGCTTGTTCGATACACTGAAGTTCCTTCTTGTGGTCGCCATCCTTAGCAGTGAATCGGACTTGGAACAAACCCAGCTTGAGAGGAGGTGGTAGATCCTGCACGACTTGATATTGACGAGCTACTCGGAGTGGGTAGTAGGAAGTGGCACCAGTGATCCCCAATAGTGGGATTGGCTCATCATCGCCATGGGAGAGACGTGCTTTGGAGACTCGGAACCATTTAGCATGCCATAGGAAAATCTTAGTTTTCGGATTTTTCAATAATTTGACCCATTTTGAGTAAGAAAGATTTGGAGTTCGATCTTGATGTTTTTTGAATACTTCGATGGGATGATGGGAATCAGTGACATCAATAATATTCATGCGAATATCAATTTGTGCACGAAAGGTTTTATCATGAGAAAAGAACCAGATTTGTAAAAGTTCAATTGGTGCACGAAAGGTTTTATCTTCATCTTCCTTAAATCTGGTGAGTGACAAAAATGTCTCAGCTAGAATAGTGTTGACAAAACTAATCCTAGCACACACTTGTTTGACGATCCATGCGACAGAAGGATTAATGGCGCCATTGCGAAGAGGGAAAACGATAAACCTGAAAAAAGCTAGGAGAAAGATCATACTTTTCAAGAGAGTGTTAGCACTAGCAAAACTCTAATCTAGGAAGGAAAAAGGACATGCAAGACAATTATCTTTCAGCACTCTTTTTATGAGATTCTTATCCATCTTAAGAAAATCAGACAAAATCGATTCTGGTTCTAATCCAATGGGTGGATTTATTAATTCCAATTCTAAGGGTTTTCCTATGGTAATGTTGTACTCTTCTAGAGTCGGAGTCAGCTCATGCTTACCAAATATAAACGTTGATGTTTGGGGGCTCTAGAAATGAGCAAGTGCTTGCATGACGCCACTCTGGACATCGATGTCAAGGAGGGGAACAAGGCGACCAAGTCTGCTCTCCACATAGCTTTGGCCATCGTGACCCAAATGATCCCACCATGATTTGAGTTCAACCTTTGGTGCAGGCACGAATCGAATGTCGGATTTTCCCATTGTTTATAGACCAGGACTCGATCAACCTAATGTCATGGACCGACCATAGGCATAAATAAGTAAATTGCAAGAGTAAAGGATAGAGAGCTTACTTTACAATACGATTAAAACAACCACATAGACAAACGCATGAAATGTGAGGTTCGATTTCTAGCTATGAAGGCTAAACAAGGTGAAGTTAAAAGGGTGGGATGACTTAGTTGCAGCCTCGCATACTAAGTCAAGTCCTCCTAACTCTGGCTCAGTCAAGAATGATACCCCAATGCGACGCAACCTTGTGGGCAGAGGTAAACATTCTTGACACCAAGAAAAACTTTCGAGATTGAGTTGGGCAACCTCTACTACACGGCCTTGCGGTCGAAGTTGTATCCAACTCAATACCATCCTAAATATCCTAGTGCGGCCCAAGTCCGGCGGCGGGTTGTGTGTGCAAAAGTGTAGTGTAAATGCAAGACATGCACAACAGTTTATATCAAACAACACTTCAATAATTTGAAATCAAAACATTCATCCCCAACTCCAACCTGCAAGACAAGGGTTAGCAATCACTACTCCCCTTATATCACTCATCTGCAAGAACATTTAACACCTTAGATGTTAGGGACGTACCTGGGATCCTCGCTGCCAAACAAAAACATTTTTCAAAAGAAAAGAAAAATTGGCCTAAGTCCACTAAGAGTTTTAACTCAATTCCCCAGCGGAGTCGCCAAGCTGTCACGACCTGAATTTCGGGTGCACTACCTAAGTTTAGGCTAATGGATTGTTAAGTAAACTTAACTCGGGCTCTCCCAAGCCCGTACCAATTCGCGACTTAAGGTTCAAATATTTAACATGCAAATGATTTTTGTCTAGGAGTCGCCACTAATCTATTTTTTGGTGGGTCGATTAGAAACCCAAGTAAAGTAACGGGAGTTTTACTTTACTCCTATGAACCAGAGACTAAGAGTACGGGGACTTGGTTACACTAGATTTCTCTAATGCCCTTTCAGTACCACTTCTTTTTAATTTTCAAAAATGTTTTTTCCAGGCAACTTAAATTGATTTTTAATCTATTCCCTAATATATGAGGTGATCATGCGGGTGCGCAAACCACCAATTTAATACCCAGATAAATAATTAATAAATTGCAAAACTTATCTCAAAGCAACGAAAGCATCTGCATGGTTAGATTAAAAATTCACATCATCAACCCTAGATATGATTTTTAATTAACACGCAATTTCTCTTCTTCTTTTTTTCACTTATTTAATGAGAGTTATGCAATGTGCAATGCAATATTAACTAAATGACTTAATTCTAATGACATGTAATTTTTAATTAAATGGGCCTAGCAAAAATACTAAATGACATGCATCTCAGTGAATCTAGCCCTAATGACGTGCATATGACATTTTTTCATTTTCCTAAAAGAATGCATTTTATCCAAAATAATAAAACTAATTTAACCTATGACATTTTTTGTATTTTTCATGAAATTCGAAATTTGATGAAATGTGAAAATTACCTAATTAGATTAAGATCCTATTTAATTTATATTAGGAATTAGGTTGAGCCAAATCCTAATTTAAACTAAAACATTATCTTAACCTAAATAATCCTAAAATGCAATATATCTAAAAAATACCTAAACTTATAATAAATTAAGAAAAAAGATTATCAAAAATTAAATTAAGCGCAATTTAACCCTAATATGCAATGACGTACAAAATATGCCATAATTCTACATGACATATGCATGATGATTTTTTTTTATTAATTTTCGAAATTAATAATTGCCAAATAATTAAACATGCAATTCAAATTAATGAAATGAAGATCTAACATCCTAAATTCATTTTTTGGTATTTTTTTATTTCAAAAATTCAGAATAAATAAAATGCTTAGTCTAAATATGTAAATTACCCTAAAGCATGCGATATTTTAACACATTTCAAGATAAATAAAGCAATCAAGACAAAACAGATCATCCAAAATTATCAAAAATATCACACATCGTTCAGATCAAGGGGGAATATTTCGCTGATAAAATCGATAAATTGATCTTAAGCCTTAAAGATCAAAATATCAATTTTATTCCCACTTGATTAATTATTTCATCTAAAACCTTAAAGATGAAATAAAAAAAACCCAGGCGCCATTGCAAATCAGGTGGCATGTCATAATTTCTAATTATGCATAGGGAAACATTTCAAATAAAGAAAACAAGATACAATAAGTAAAATATAGATAAAATAAATCTGCATAATAAAATAAATTAAATCTACCTAATTTGATTTTTTCTTTTTTTTCTTCCGAACAGAGCTTGGCAATCGGTTCGGAGTTCTGGCGCGGGAAGTCGCTGGCGAGGAATTCCAGCGAGAAGACACAGCAGGCGCATCGGCGGCGAGCGGGTCAGCAGCGAACAGAGGACTACAGGTGCGAACATCGCTCAGAGGGGAAGCTTGAGCGGCGCGCAAGGGCTGTGTCGCGGCTGGGGCGGAGGCGAGCAGCGGCGGTGCGGGGTCTGGTGGCGTCGAGTCGCGGCAGGGACAGCGAAGCAACGGCGGCTGAGCGTCGGGCAAAGGCGAGCAGGGGCGGTATGGTCTCCGGTGGTGTCAGGCGGAGGCGAGCAGTAGCGCCGAGACTTCTGGTGCTGCAGATCGGCGACGGCAGAGGCGGAGCTCGGGCGCTCAGGTTGCGGCTGCTGCAGGAGATCACAGATCTGCTGGCGGCGGGGCTGGGTCGCAACAGCAGGGAGAGGGGGCTCAAAGCGAGCTCGCGGGGGGGAAAAACCTCAGAGTGGCGGTCCGGAGTCGCGGGTGCAGCGATCGACGTCTGCGAAGACGCGGGTGGGTCACGGTTGCAGTGATGGGCGAGACGAGCGAACCAGTGAGGTGGCGAGGCGTGACGGTGTCTGGCGTCGTGGTGCCGGCACAGTAGCCGGCGCGAGCACGGGCTGGCGCGAACAGGGGAGCCCTTGCGAAGAAGATGACACTGTAGCTTTTTTTTTTCCTTTTCTTTTTCTTTTTTTTTTCTCTCTCCCTCTCTGCCGCACGTCCCTCTCTGTCTTTGTACTCTCTCTCTATTGTTTCCCTTCTGCAGACATGACTTTTCCTTCTTTTTGACTTTTACTCTTCAAAACAAACCGAAGGAAAATGGTTCAACGGAAGAAAGGAAAACGATTTTTTTTTTATTTTTCCTTCGAATTCGCTCTCAATTTTTTTGAAAATCTCCCACTAAACCAAAACCTCACTTTTGCTGTCAAAAATTTCGAAATCCCCTCTAAAACATTGTGTAGGTCAACTCCTTTTATAGTGGTTTTGAACGGCCAGTACAAGCAAATTTCAAACTTCCATCTTCCGTTCGCATTAAATTATGGATGCAAATCGGAGGCGTGATTTCGCAATCATTTCGATTTTACACCGATTCCTTCCATTTTATTAAAATCCTTACCCTTTATTCATCTGATTTTTAATTGCTTCGCATTTATCAAAATCTAAATATCCATCAGAATTTCAAATTTCCATACATAATCAATCAAATTGATTTTCCCCATTTTTTTTATTTTTTTCTTTTATTTGTTCTAATGCAATTTTTATTTTCCTTATTTCCCTAGGCTTGCTAAAATTAGGTGTCAACAAGCCTCATCAAATCATTTAAACTAGGGGGCAAGGAACTGTACATTGTGTACCACTCTTAAACAAACGGAGTTTATTTGAAATTGTGTTCAGTTTGATGTCAGTGTGGCCAATGGATTAAATTCAGCTTTCGGACTTCTAACCGTAACTTTCGACTTTACTCTTTTACATCTGCTAAACATGATTCTATCAAGGTATCCTTTCGTGGGTCCATGCATGGAGTTATTTTTTATTCTTTGACAAATGCATCAAACACTAGTTTGTAAAGAGCAAAAGTTTCCAGCACTTTGTTTCCAAGGGTATTGTGTAAAATTTATTTTGATGCATTGATGTGAGTGCTAGCAATCATGTCTCCAAGTCATTTTGTCCAGTCGCATACTTTTCCTGGAAGGCCTGCACTTTTCGTCCATGATGAAGTTCTTCGCTTAGTTCCCGCGTGGCCTTCTCCTATCCTTGCAATAGAGGAAGTGTGAGCAGTGCGAATTATAACTATTCTATCAAAAATTGATTTTTAAAATAGAAATAAATTTTTCTATTTTTTTTCTTATATTAATTTCTGAGTGAAAATGCGTGTTTGATAATGATACAAATTTTTTATTTTCGAAATAGAAATTCATTTAATAATGACATAAAATTTCTCCCTCTCAAATGGCGGCAATAGCGACGGCAGACTGGCAAGGGCGACCAGCGATAGGGCAACGGCAGCCGATGACCAACAACCAACCGTGGCTACCAATGGGGATTGGTCAGCGGTACCAGTTCATCGATGGCAGCAGGGGATGGCAGGTGGTAGCGTCGAGTGGACACTCGATTAGTAATGATAACAAATGATATGAAGAGTTTTTATTTCTCATTTCTGCTCTAGAGGAAATAGAGAAGTGGAAAATTTTTACTTCTCGTTTCTACTCCAAACTTATTTCTAGACTAACAATTTGTTTCAAAAATAGAAAAATGAAATTGTGTTACCAAATGGATTTCTAATTCTAAAAACAAATCTGAATAGAAAAATAGTTCTGAAACAGAAATAGAATAATTATCATATGCGCCCCAAGTATCTGCTCCTTTTGCCTAGTAACTAAGACAAAAAAACTTGTTTCTCATTATATATTTTGGTTATACACACTGTCAATATTCAAAGAAAACATGTATTACTTAACTTTCTTCATTTCAATGCATGCTATTCACTTTCAAGGCCCAAGGTGTTTTTGCAACCTTTTTTTTTGTCTCTATTTGTTGAGATGTAAAATGAAATTGAGAGACTGACTAGCATTCGTTATATCAATATCGACAGTTAGTTAAAAAGTTGATCTCAATTGAAGTATTGCAAGCGTGGAATGAGCTTGTACACTCAGTTAACTGTTCTACTTGTCTGTCTACAGGCATGATATCGTTGGAACTGTGTTTAAAGTGGGGAGCAATGTGAAGTAATCCAAAGTGGGCGGGCAAGTAGGTGTCGGGGTCATAGTGGGCTCCTGCAAAAAATGTGAGATCTGCCGGCAAGATCGGGAAAACTACTGGCCCCAGACTATTTACCTATAATTCCCATTAGACAGATGGAACAAAAACTTATGGTGGTTGCTCTGATATGATGGTCGTTGACGAGCATTATGTGCTTTGTTTCCCTGACAAGTAACCGTCGGACGATGGTGCGCCACTATTATGGGCTGGAATCACGGTGTATAGCCCGATGAAATACCATGGCATGACAGAGCAAGCATTTGGGTGTGGCTGGACTTGGTGGGCTTGGTCATGTGACCGTGAAAATGGGCAAGGCATTTGGACTAAAAGTCACTGTTATTAGTTCCTCTTCCAAAAAGGAAGCTAAGGCGAGTGAAAGACTCGGTGCTGTAAACAGTGACCTTACAGTAATGAAGGTGCGTGAAGTTTGGAAACAGTAATTGGTACTTTTCTACTGGTAGGAGGACTAGCATGTCAATCATTGCTATATTCAGCCCTGTGATTCTCTTCTAGCGGACGCAATTCGAAATTTTTGTGATGCGGGAATAGAGATGCACGGTCTCACCAATATTCCGTCAAAAGCTGGAGATGACATAGTGTAGATATACCCGAATAGAAGAGGATTACTAAGTCAGTTATGCAGAGACTAGAGTACCTTAAATTCTCCTAATGGAATTACTTGCTTCTTGCAGCCAGCTTTGGGAACCATCAACGACATTATTGACACAGTTTCTGCTGTGCACCCTCTTCTTCCATTGCTTAGTCTGCTCAAGCTTAATGGCAAGCTTGTTACTGTGGGATTGCCTGATAAGCCCCTAGAGCTGCCCATCTTTCCCTTGGTTGTAGGTAAGGGATAAATTAGTGCTGCATTGAGTGGGTGGTCGAATTGTTTAAATGGAATTGCAAATTTGAGTCAAGTCAAAATATTTTAATTTTGGAGCTCAACTCGACTCGATTGTCCAAGCTCAAATTCACTTGTTAAGGCTGAATTTTAGTCTGTGCTCAAGTTAAGCACGAACTTGATCTCTAATTCTGAGAATATGATAAAAACAGATAAAAATATTACATTCTTCTTTATAGTATCTACAGATGCATAACTATCCTTAAATATATAGAAGTTCAATTACTTGATTAGTTCAAGTTGAGTGTCTCTAAACTCAAGCTTGACTGGTTAAGCACTCGAGCTACTCGAACTCGAGAATGATCTAGCTGAGTCCGAGTTTTCTATGTGTCAAGCTTGAGTAGCTCACGAGTAGCTTGACTTGCTTATACCCTACTTGCAGCTATCCAAACGAAGCATTCTTCTGTAACAAACTTCTATTTTCTTTTCTCTTTGGCTTCCTTTCGACAGATTAATTTTGAGTTTCACCAGCGAATGCACATGAGCTGAAAAGGTGCTATAGGCTTATGTTTTAATTAGTGTAGACTTGTGTTTTTCACCACCGGAGATATTAGAAGTTCCAGCTTATGGTCATGCTCGAGTTGCAAGTTGCTGAACCAAACTACAATGATTCCGACTTTGTTAATTCTTTCAGGCGGCAAGCTTGAGGGCGGCAGTGATATAGGAGGAATGAAAGAGACTCAGCAGTTGCTAGACTTCTGTGCGGAACATGGTATCACTGCGGACGTTGAGGTAATCCGGATGGACTACATCAATACAGCCATGGAAAGGCTTGCGAAGTCTGATGTGAGGTACAGGTTTGTGATCGATGTGGCCAGCTCCTTGTCACAGTAGATATATGGTGACACGTTCTGGATATTTCATTTGCCACTTTTGAGGACTTTTCATTAGATTAAAAAGGATGAATAAATAAATAAATATTTCGAAAATACAAGTCAACAATGGCTGTGCCACGTGGAACGGCGGACATCTACGTCGGTGCTGTTCGGCCAAAATTGATCAGATGAACTCAATTGACAAAATGTGAAAATGTTTATGATTGAATGACAAATGTGCTATAAATTTAGAACTTTTTCAATCATTTTTCCAAGTTTGAATGACACATAATAAAAACGTTTAAGAGATGAAAACAGACAGTGAAAACAACTGACCGGATGAAAGTGCGTATACGTCACTGCTTTGGAAAGGGTAAAAGGGTTGTTTCCCACATTTTTTTTCTTTCTTTGGTCTGTATCGTTTCACATAGTAAAGAGCTCGAGAGAGATTGAGACCATAGGAAGAACATGTGGCTGCAAATGCATTTGTCCCCATCACGTACGTAGAGTCGTTTAAAACCTAAACCGAGGACCACAAACATACCGTCGTCGCTCTCCGACGTGTGGAAGTCCCTAACCTCGTTTGCACTTTTCTGGGTATACCACCGCCAACACGAAACAGACAGCAGATCCCTCCATCTCGCGGGGCTCTATCGTGATCCATTGATCACACCCCTATCTTGATTAAGGGAAGAAGATTTACCCAGACGATATGTGAAAACAACCAAAGAGATGAAGGGGTTCTCTCTTTGTGTGATGAATCGATTCAGTATATACGAGCGTGGCGATGAATTGATTTGATAGCTCATATATTGTTATTCATTATATGATCAGTCAATATCATTAAGGTGTTAATCATATTTGAAAGATTTATCACCTGCATGGAAACAAATCTCGAGTTATTGTCATATGGAAATAAAGAGTTATCACCAAATAAAAAGAAAAACACAATAAGGATCTGTTCATTTCGCGGAAAATGAGCCATTTTCGGAAAATATTTTCCCAAAAGTTATTTTCCAAGAAAATGACAATATTTTCTTGTGTTCGGCTAAAACTTAAAAAT
Organism: Eucalyptus guilfoylei; assembly: GCA_016097605.1. NCBI lineage: Eukaryota > Viridiplantae > Streptophyta > Magnoliopsida > Myrtales > Myrtaceae > Eucalyptus > Eucalyptus guilfoylei. Next base: position 56,739,018 of record CM027867.1, on the reverse strand, counting down.
GTTTCGGAAAATATTTTCCGGTGTTCAATAAGGAAAATATTTTCTAAGACTTTACCACTTAGGCATGCATCACTTATCGACTCATAAATTCATCAAATATGAACTTGCCTTTAAATTCGGGCAAACTTGCTTCATCTCTTTGTTCCCCCATTGCCGCCAAACGCTCATCTACTCTAAAAAATGTTCGTATGGATTTTAAAAAGAAGCAAAAGAGAAAAGAAGCAAAGCATGTACAACCCTTATGAGAATCTTCCAGTTGAGTGGTCTGTTCTCCCTTGCGTCGTCTTTTTTTTTTTTTTTTTTTTTTTTTTTTTTGTAACCTAGGGAACCCCGTAAGCCGACAACCGGCGAGCAAACCCTGGGGGAGCGACTGTAGAACCCACCACCACAGTACTCCAGGTAAGAATTCCTAACGACGCATCTAGGATTCGAACTCCTCCCCTTCATGAGGGGGAGAGAGCCCAAGCCAGCTGCGCCACTGTGGGCGGTGGTTCCCCCTGCGTCTTTTGTGTTCTAATAAATAAAAAAAAAGAAGAAGCAAAGCATGTAGAGCACTTTGCTTGAGCAATGTATAACTACAAGGTAGAGTAAATAAAGAAAATGATAAGCAAGAGTGCAGAGCGCGAGCTTGAGATCGACGAGCTCAAGGTTCACTTAGCAACAGCCGATGACTAGCCAAGAAAGAAGATGGGAAACAATGAAAAGAAAAAGAAAAAGGAAATTAGAAATAATTCGAATTAAAAAAGAAAAAGAAAATTAAAAAATAATTCGAAAAAAAAAAAGAAAAGAAGAAGAAAGGGAAGGAGGAAGTGAGGATTTTTTTTTTTTTTTTTTTTTGGGTAAAGAAGGAAGTGAGGATTTGTAGATATGTGAACTAAGAGAGATCAAGTGAAGAAAATGTTTTTCACTTTTCAAAAGTGGAAAACATTTTCCCTTATTTAGAAGACTTTTTTCCTTTCATCGAAAACATTTTCCCCGATGAACTCATTTTCTATAAAACGAACGCCAGAAAATCCAGAAAACGTTTTCCTGAAAATTATTTTTCGCGAAATGAACGGAACCTAAGATTAGACATGTAATTATTCTCGCATTTATTGCTGGTGCACTCTTCATTCTAATTCCAACTGCTTTTTAGTAATGGTATGCATAAAAAACGGTCAAAAAAGTTGCACGATTATTTTAGAGGCAAGTGAGGGCAGAATCACTGGTTCAAGAGTATCCTCACAAGGCCAACGAGGCTGTCGTTGGGCCGCCCAAGATAAGTCTGGCCTTCTCTTGCCCTTCCATTTCTCTTGGAGGCACCTAACTACCTAGCGATAATGCTTCGACTACGAGCATGGGAACATTCGAGAATGAATATTCTGATAACAGCATGCTTGGAGTTCTACTTTTGGCTGTGTATTGATTAATTAATACAATAGGTCTCCAAGTCAGGGGGTGCCACAGCTTCCTGTCGTTTTCATCAGATCTCTATAGTGCAATAGAGTAGATTAGGTTTTTTTTTTTTTTTTTGACCAAGTAGATTAGGTTGTTTCTTTCTGAATAAACTGAGAAGGACGTATGCTTTCTTATGCTTGGGCTTATAGCCAATGATTAGTCATGGACATGGGGATGAAAGTTCTATTTCAATAATTGAACATGAGGTTTCACTCTGTTTCTAGTTTTAGACTAGTCGTCAATAGAGGTGAACGGTTCCAAATTTCAGGTTCCCTACAAGTTCCATTTAGACTTGGAACCTAACCGTTAAAATAGATTCTTCAATTTTAGAACCTAAAACTTACCCCGCATACCCTAAAACTTGGAACCTACCCTGTCATAGGTTCCAACGTCAGTTTCAAGATCTACCTAAGTTCCACATATATTATTAATCGAATGATTGCTGTGAATTAAAACCTTTAATGACCATCACTTGCTGCTATAATTCACCAACCATAAAGACACAGAAAATATGAACGTTAATGAAATAAAAGTCTCAATCATAAAATTGAATCTCAAATTAGAGCTTTTAGATTATATATTCATTATCGAACCGTATGAAATATCGAAAGATTACATGAAGACATAAACCGAGAAAAACATTAAAACTTGTTCTAAGTTTTAGGTCATAAATTACATGTGACATCCTAGATTTTTGACTCTGCTTTTAATTCAATAAATCGGGCATTTCATCGATGCGCCTATAGCGCTGTTCTCAGAGCTTATCACTCTTGAGATAACTAGACTATCTAGGGAAGCCATTAAGGATTTTTAAGGCAAATAGATTTGAGGATTCGACCAAGAATCGGCTTCTCAACCGTGTTCATCTGCCGACATCATTACGGCACAGTATAAAATCGATTTGAGATCAGAGATAGGTCGATTCGACTGAGATGTGTGGCTAATCATGGGTGACACCACTAAATTAGAAAATTCTCGTCGACCGGCACTAAACTGATTTTTCTATCGTTTTGGTACCCTGTGTCCGTATTTGAATCCTCAAGATTTTCACGACAACCGAAAGTTGCCAATGCATCGAGTGGGTTCATTGTGGCTCAAAGAAAATCAACCATGAGTCATTTGCATTAAAAATCTTTGAAAACTACACGGTAGCCTAGGTCACGCTAAAAAGGCGCCGAATGGAAATTAACCGCGAATTCAGGTCCAATTTCAGAAATTGAAGATTCTGTCATGTCACAATCAATTCTAGGAACTTCGACTCACTCTCAGAAGATTTTTTTTTAAACTTGAGACTTTTTGGGAAAAAGTCGACATAGGACCGTTTTTGTTCAGAAAAAGGCCAGGATCATTTTTTATCGCAAATTTGGGATGCAAGATGGTTCAAGGGATGAGGAGAAATACTAAATTGAGTATTGACTCGACAATGGGATTTGTTGAAGTCGAATTGGATTGAATTAAGTACGGACGGGTGTCCAATTGGAGGAAATGGCAAGTAAATTCGTAGCTCCCCCATTGCCTAGCCATTTTGCACCAATTCATATGTCCAAGAGTGAGCCTTGGTGCAGGAAGGACAGCCAAGGAAATCTAGCTTGGTGGACAAGCTTAATGGGGGACAAATTTGTGGAAAATCAAGGCCAATGCCCCCCCCCAACCTTATCTCTCTCTCCTTTCCTCTCCAAACTTGACCGGCCAAGTCTATGTCTCTCTCTCCCTCCATCCTGTTTTTTGACCAGTAGCCAGAGGAGAAGGAGCAGCAACCACCGGAGCTAGCCGCACATCGCCACCGTCGCCGAAACGCCGCCCCGCATGCATGCTCAACGCCTCACCGTGCGACCCCGACCCCCTACAATCCTATTCCGCCGTCCAGTTTGTTGTCTAGTAGCCGTGAGGAACTGTGGAAGCCCACTGGAGGTCCGTCAAGTTCCCGTTTGGACCCAAGACCATCACCGCTACCTTTCCCGAGCCTCACCGCACCAAACCGGCTTCATTTCTTTGGTTTTTGCAGCTCAGAACAGAGAAGGATTTTGTGGGTTTCTAGACACCTTGGTGGCCCGTTTTGAGGTGCTTCCAGGCCTCAAAGCCTAGGCCCGTTTTGGAGAAAAGCGTCCCCCGTGCCGTTCCCGTCGGTTTGATCCGACCCGTGCGTTAATCAAGTAAGTTTTGCTCACTAATCCCTTATTAGTCCGTTAATTATGTTTAAGTGTTGTTTAGATTAATTTAAGTATGGATTAGTGACAAGCTAGAATGGTTAGATTAGTCTCTTATAATGGATTAGTGTAACTTAATTAGTGAGATTTGTACAATTGATGATGGATTAGTTTAATCCAGTAGAATTCTTGCAGTTCGGATTTCTGAACCCTCACCGTTTGCCCTTTTTTTGGATCGAAATGCGTTACGATTTTGAGGTTGATGTCTTCTTGAGAAATCTTTAGACATCCTCAGCTACAATATATATTTTTCTCAAGATTTTTGAGGACTTAAAAGAAGGATATATCAACTCTGTCATTTTCAAACAAAATCTCAGTTTTTGCTGGAATTGGTGACCTTTTAGGATTCTGAGGGTTTTTATCAACTCTTAGGGTTCGAATTTCAAAATAGTTTCTTCACAAAAGTTGTTTTTTCATATATTCTAGTTTAACATACTCAAATTTCGAGGTTGGGACACTTGGAGTGCCATAACTTGGTACGGAGGGACACTTAAGTGCCATAACTTTGAAATGGTATACTTAAGTGCCAATCCGGCCAAAAACCGACCAAAATGCAGACGTGGCATTTTCCGGCGACATGCTTAACCGACGTGGCAATTTATTAAAAAAAAAAAAAGCCACGTGGAGGAGGAAAACGACATTGCCCCATCCACTGTGCATTTGGCCAAACTAAACGACGTCGTTTTTCCTTAGTGCTAAACGACGTCGTTTTGCTTATTTGGATTTTAACCGTTCGTCCATCGGTTCACACCAGATCTAACGTCCTCTCCATCGCCGTTTACAACTCGCCGTTCGTAGGTCGCCGTTCGCAGGTCATCGCTCACCGTCGTCGATTTGCTCAGGTTTTTTCTCTTCTTCCTCTCCCCTGTGATGAAATTAGGGCTTCGACTCGTTTATTAGGACTCGGACTTGAAATTTGGGGATCGGCTAGGAAAGCTCAGGCTTGGATGGTATTGATGTGAGATTTATGGCTCAGATGTGGTGCTACAATCCTGTTGGGGGGTTCGAATTGACAGTTTAGGATCGGCCTCGAAATGTAGGCTCGGTGTAGGGCTCGGCGGGGGGAAAATTAGGGCTCGGTGTAGGGCTCGACGTCGCCTCATTCACTGTGATGTGTGATTCATTCAGGGTGTTGAATTGTGATGTGCGAAAGTAATTTGTAGTGGTCGGATGTGAAATGTGCGATGGTGATTGGTGATTGTTAGGATTCAGAGTATTGGACCTTGGACATGTTCAAATCGAATCTCTTGTTGTCGTGGGGATGGGGACTTCTAGGTTTTTTTTTAATAAATTGCATTGTTGAGGACCCATGCTGAGGGATCTCTCCATATTTTAAAGGAATGCGATGACATAATCAAAGTAGTTGTCGAGTCCCATCTCTATTTGTCCTTGTCCTGAGGCCTCTTTTCAAGCTGCAACTGTCGTCTGACCTATGCATCTTCCCTCTTTCTTTCTTCTTTTCTTTTATAAAGAGTGTAGGGACCTCCACTTGCAATTGTCTGTCCTTTGTGAATGTGGTCCCAAAAGTTAATTGTATATTTGTCCTCTTTTGTTGTAGAAATGGCTCATGATAAAGACTATGTTGCTGTCATCGTTTACTACGGTGGGGATTTTGTGATTGGGGAGGATGAGTCGGAGTATGAGGGGGGGAATGAGGGTACTATCTTTGTAGATATAAAGAAGGCATCTTATATTGGATTTGTTAGGGATATAGTGACATTTTTGCCTTGTAGAGTACAAAAGTTACTGTACTGTGTTCCTGGGAAAGGCATGAGAGATGGTTTGAGAGTTTTGGAAGATGATAATGGTTTTAGGGATGTCTTATATCATTATCTTCATGGCGAAGAGGCGAAAGTATTTGTTGAAAACAATAGTGATAGTGAGGACGAAGATGATGACAGAGATAGCACCCAAGTAGGAGAAGGAGGAGATGGTATTCAAGCTAGTACTGAGGTTAGGGATGAAGTAGGGCATGATGGACAGGACGGGGAGGAGAGGGGTGCAGATGCTGTTCACCATAGCGATTGTGACATAGGTGATGTCACCATCACTGAATTAGATTGGGAAGTAGCTGAATCCAGTGATGGTGATGATGACGATGACGATGAAGGGTTGGCTGTTGAAGCTGAAAATTTATTAATCTTAAGTGACGACGACGATGAGGAGCTTACACAGTCAAGGAAAAAACAAAGGGACTTTTTGTCAGATAGATTTGCAACTTTGCAGGTAGCTGATGAAGTTCCAAACAGAGTCGAAGGCCCTGCAGATGTTGGTGTTGCTGGCTAGGAGACAGATTATGAAGAAAGCATCGACACCGCTACTTCTCAGGACGAACTTGAAGAAGATCAACGAGTTGTGCGTAGAAGGAAAAGTAAGTTTCCTTCCTATGATCCATCCGTTGCCTCTCCTGCTTTGTCAGTAGGTATGAAATTCCATGATGCGATACAATTTAGGGAAGCTATACTGAAGAACTCCATTGCTGCACAAAGAAATATTGATTTCATTAGAAATACCAAGAAACTTGTAAGAGCAAAGTGTTTGCAGCAAAACTGTCCATGGAAGATTTACGACGCGTTTGTTAAGAAGAGTGGGTCTTTCCAGATTAGAGCTTACCAAGAGGAACACACTTGTTCCATTAATTTTCAAAACAAAAGGGTAACAAGTGCATGGTTGTCCAAGCACTTCTTCGATCTGATCAAGCTGATGCCCGAGATGAAAATTACTAACTTTAGGATGCTGGTGAAGGAGCGTGTAGGCATCAATGTATCTAGGAATCAGTGCAAAAGAGCAAAACAAAAGGTGATAAAGATACTTATTGGTCAGTATGCTAAGGAATATGGGCAGGTGTGGGAGTATGCTTGGGAGTGTAGGCTGCAAAACCTTACAAGTAGAGTGTATGTAGAGGTGGTTGAGAGACCGCTTCCTGATCATGGGACCAAGTTCGATAAGTTCTATGTGTGCTTTGATGCATACAGACGAGGATTTTTAGCTGGTTGTAGACAGATTATAGGATTGGACGGCTGTTTCTTGAAGGGCTTGTGCAAGGGAGAATTGTTGGCGGCGATTGGAAGAGATGCGAATAACTAAATGTTCCCACTAGCTTGGGCTATTGTAAAGATTGAGAACAAGGACAATTGGTCTTGGTTCTTGAAAATTTTGATGGCTGACTTGGAGATAACAAACAGGGAAGGGTGGGCATTCATGAGCGACCAACAAAAGGTAATGCTTGCTTTTTGAAAAATTTAGTCAATAGTTTGCTTTGTAATATGAACATGTAATTTGCTCTAGTATTTCTAACTTTGAATTATTGCAGGGATTGGTTCCGGCAGTAGCCGAGTTGTTGCCCCATGCTGAACATTGAATGTGTGCGCGGCACATATACGGAAATTGGGCAAAGACCTACAAAGGGGATAAGCTGCAATTGCAATTTTGGCAATTAGCAAAGAGTGCAAACATGGCTGACTTTAGAATAGCCAAAGAAGGACTGCTTCAGTTGACAAAGGAAGGTTGTGCTACCCTATTTCAACTAGAACCGAAGCATTGGTGCAGGGCATTCTTTAGTGAGGAGTTCAAGTGCGATAATGTCGACAACAACATTTGTGAAGTATTTAATTTGAAGATAATAGATGCCAGATGCAAACTAGTCATCTCAATGCTTGAAGATATACGAGTTGCGGTTATGACTCGGCTGCAGAAACAAAGAGATGAGGCTGCAAAGTAGACAAGACAATATGGTCTTAGGATTGCCAAGAAATTGGATGAGAACTTGGCTGCAAGTAGGCATTGTCATCCCATTTCGAATGGAGATGACAGATATGAGATAATGAAGGGTGCTGATGAGTATGTTGTCAATCTAGGAAGTAGGAAGTGTTCATGTAGAGTATGGCAAGTAAGTGGAATTCCATGTGCACATGCCATATGTGCCATCCAGTTGAAGGGCGACAATACAAATGATTACATCGATGATTGGTACCATAAATCAAAATACCTTACTTCCTATCAGTTCATGATGCAGCCAATTAGAAGTAGCAAGTTTTGGGAGCCCACGGATCATGAAGCACCTCTACCTTTGCCACTGAAGAAGAAAATTGGAAGGACAAAACGAAGACGAAGAATGGCGGAGGGAGAGGTCTCGGGTCAGCAAAGAATGAGCAGGCAGGGTGCAAAGATAACGTGCTCTTATTATCGCCTAGCAGGCCACAATATTAAAGGTTGTCAATTGAGGAAGCAACAACAACCATTGAGGCAAGGTGAAGGGCCTAGTGAAGAGATAGTTGGAGAAATGCAAACAACAAGGCCAAGTGAGTCGACTGTTCTTCAGTCAACAACTAGAACCCCGGTAAGTCATGAAATTTATTTTATGTTTATGTTGCTTTGTCGTTTATCATAAAAATGTACATAATATCCTATTTTGCCTTGTATGTATTGTGTTTGTTAGGTCACAAGAAGAACCCTAGTAATTCATGAAACTGAATAGCCTGTTCGAAGAAGGCAAGGTAGAAGACGGCTAGCTGAAGGATTGGCCCAAGCAGCATCACGGCCAGCTGAAGGATTGGCCCAAGCAGCATCACGACCAGCTGAAGGATTCGCCCAAGCAGCATCACGGCCAGTTCAGTCGACTGTTCTTCAACAGCGAAAGAAATACCTAGTGGTAAATTCAACCATTTGTATTCAGTTTTTCATTTTCTTTACATTATTATATGTCCTGATATTATATTTATGGTGTCTTTTGCCTCTTTCTCAGGTTTGAAGAAAGCAAGTTAGAACTCAACTGCCAACTGAAGGGCCATCACAAGAGCCACCTCAAGGGTCATCACAGGGCCACCAGAAGAATCACTACAAGGGGCACCACAAGTACCACCACCAGTACCACTAGAAGGCCCAACAGAAAGAGGTGTCAATGAAGTTGAAGGGCTACACAGAAGGACAACTAGAAGAAGGCCAAGTGAAGGGGCAGCTACACAAAGGCCATCTAGAAGACGCCCAGCTGAAGAATTGGTCGAAGAAGCCCCGGCTGTAGATGAAGGGCCCAAGAAAGCAAGAAAAAGAGCCAACAAATCACAAGTTCCTGAAAGTGACGCCCCTATTCAAACAAGAGGGGCACTTGGGAAGAGGTTAAGACAATATGGCTATGGCCTTTATACAGATGAGCGTACTGGAACAGTTATTCTCAATGTAAGTTTTATTGGCTGCATTTAATTTAATTTATACCGTAGACTTTTTTTTGACAATTTATTGTTTTTTTGTAGCACAGGAGAAGTTCAGAGGTTCTTATCTCGGGCCCAACTCAAGAATCAACGGCTGCACCAACAAAAAAGAAAACATCAATCGTGCCAACAAGAAAGAAGAGAAAGAACCGAGTTGCGGCTCAGCTCCTTTTGAATCAATTCGGCCTGGGACATTTGCAGCTCCATTTGAGTCAGTGGATAATGAGAAGGTTGAAGAAGAAGTTGCACGTCCAGTTAGAAAGAGTGCAAGAATTATGAATCAAGTGAAAGGCCCATCGAAAGGAGCACGAACATGGGGTGTCGTGCATATTGATTGATGAGATGAGACGTGATAGGATTTGTGGAGCTTAGGAGTCAAAACTGTTATGTAAACGTTAACGTTATAATAACACTTGCTATGGATGGTTATCTTTTTTTTCTTTTTCTTTTTCTTTAGTTTGTCATTCATTGATGTTGTGAGACTTAATTTCAATATCAATGAAATGATCTTGCGGCGCTTGTCAATTTTTGTTGTTTGTCATGGATTACGCTTTTACTTGATCTTTCTTTCTTGTTGGTGTTGTGGTGGTAGGCTGGAGTCTTTGGTGTGGCTGGTGGTGGTGGATGGTGATGTTTGGTGGTAGTGAGTTTGTTGTTGGGGTGCTAATGTGGCGGCTGGGGTGCTGGTGTGGCTGGTGGTGATGCCCGATGATTATGGGTTTGTGGTGGGGGTTATAGGCTTTTGCTGCACCTACACCTGGTACAAGTGTGCAGTTTGCACATTTTACACCATGTGTACTGGTGCAAGCTAGTGCAAGGCTCAGCTTGCACTAGTACCTTGTGCAGCAACACCACCAGCATGGTGGTGGCTGGAGCACCTAGTGTGTAGTGTGGCTAGTGGTGATGGTTGGTGGTGCAGCCAGTGGTGGTGGCTGGCGCAATTTTTAGAGAAAACCCACAAAAAAATTGGCACTTAACTGGTCATATTCTAAAAAACTTGGCACTTAACTGTTCACTTTTAACTATAAGTGACACTTAACTGATCACTTTGATAATAACTTGACACTTAAGTGATCCTTTTTTCATCGCGACTAGCACTTAAGTGATTACTAAATACAACTTATGACACTCGGGTAATCACTCATGTTTGTCTTGTGTATATGTTGGTCTGCATCAAAACAAAGAATATGATGGTAATTTAACTTATGGCAACTCCATATGACAGCACAAACAACAACAAAGCCACAATGGTCTTGTGGAACAACACAAACTTCTTCGCATCTTTCAAAAAGAAAAAAGCCTACGTTTAATCCAGAACAACACCATTTTTAACTATGGCAGTCGGAGAAACTTTTTCTCATTTTCAAGTACTTTACATTTCATCATAAAGTACAATCGACAACAAAACAACACCATAATAAATGCTTGGTAACACTTTCGTTCAATTTTCATCATTGAAACTTCATTCTTGAAAGGTTTAGTTGAAGATGCTTGAGCGTGCATTGAGACTTCATTCTTGAAAAGTTTAACTGAAGACGCTTGAGCTTGCATTGAGTCAACATCGTCCAAGTCGTCCACGAACACAGATGGAGATTGTTGTCTTTTATGAAGTAGATCCAATGTCACCTCTGTGGCTCGGTCAGAGAACTTCGCATCGACCCATTTGAAGTATTTGCACTTCGACGCTTCTTTATATCGGGTGCATCCATAAAATCTTCTCCCAGGATTGATTCGAGTCCACGATGTTCTTCTTGGACTCGGTAACCCACAAAAACAGAAACGCTGGCCTTCTCCTTCGCTTCGGTTAGAGGAAATTGAGGCGCTACTGCGAGTCCTGCTCTCCATTTCCAAGATTCGACGAAGGAATTTTGGGCAAATGAAAATTAGGGTTCGAGACTTGGATTCGAGCACTTCAATAGGGATTTTGGCCGATTTAGGGTTTTAGCTTTGCGGCATTTGGGGAGACGACATCATTTTTGGAAGATTTGGGGCTTTTATTATGCAGACGACGTCGTTTCTGGTGAGTTGGAGCCGACTTAGCTCTCCGGCGAGCCACGTAGGCAGTAAAAAATAATAAAATATTGCCACGTAGGATTTCCGGCAAGGGTCGCCGGAGGTGGCACTTAAGTGTACCGTTTTGAAGTTATGGCACTTAAGTGTCCCCCCGTGGCAAGTTATGGCACTTTGGCTGTTCTTCTACCCTCAAATTTCAGATCAAATGGACATGGTTTAGACTTCGAATCAAACTGATTTCGAAAAATAGATTTTCTAGAAAACAGACAGTTTTGTACTGGATTGAGTGATTTACTGGGCCGAAGGTAGAAGGATCTGGGTTAAGGTGTCTTGTGAAAAATTTTTGTTTATGTGTCTTTTACAACATATTCAAATTTGGGAATTTTTCGAACTCGTTCGATTAGGTTTTTGGATTTAAACTCGGAGACGAGTGAGTGGGCCTTTTCTGCCGGTTAGAGCCAGTTATGATTTGGTGGTGTTATTGGTGCAATGCTTGCTGGTTTGTGCATATTGGATGATATGTTGGTTTGTGACATGTCTAGAGCTTATGCGTAATGATGCACAGATGGTTGTGCTTTGGTATAGGTTTATGGTCGTGGTAAAGGATGGTCATTGATGGGGGAGATGCGTTATTGATTGCTTAATTGTGCAATTGGTTGATAACGTATGCAATTGAGTGTTTACATGCATGGGCATCTGCATGAATTGAGGTGATCTGGGTTTTGTGGAGGGAACCCGATAGGTTGTGAGCAAGTAAAGGGCTAAGTGTTACACGATAGCGAGACTACATGTAAGTTACCTCTAGAGCCTTATACTATTGCTTATTGTAACCAAGGGTTAAGTGTTACATGACAACTTGAGTCGCATGGGAATTACCTCTAGAGCCTTACACTTTTGCTATATGTGGTCAAGAACTAAGTACTACACGATGGCGAGACTTCATGTGGGTTACCTCTAGAGCCTTAGACTATCATTTATTGTAATCAAGGACTAAATACTACACGATGGCGAAACTTCATGTGGGTTACCTCTAGAGCCTTAGACTATCGTGTATTGTAATCAAGGGCTAAGTGTTATATGGCGACTTGAGTCGCTTGGGAATTACCTCTAGAGCCTTCAATTTGTTTATTGAATGGGGATGTTGAGTGGAAAATTATCGGGTATGATAAGAGGTGAGAAGGAATGCTGTATTATGTGACTCGGTGACTAAATATATTATCTTGGGAAAATGAACAGTATGAATTAAAATGACCGAAAAATGGTCTGATTTACATGTAATCGACTAGGTCGATTGATCGATGATTCGATCTGATTGGGTGATGTGATGTGATTGTGTATATTTGATATATATACTGACTTACAGGAAGGAACTTAGGCCAAGGTAAGCCATCTGACTTGTGATTGTGCTTAGGCAGCCCCTAAGGCATATTTTCTTCCTAATCGGGTCTTAGGGAGTGGAACTCGCTGAGACATTGTCTCACTAATTATTAAATAACCATTTTCATGTCCTTAGGTAGTGGTTGTGGAAGACCTAAGCCCCGGAGTCTGTAGAGGTGGAGTCCGAAGGATCGGCGTATGGGTTCGACTAGTATGTCCTAGGATAGCTCCTTTTGAGAGCCGATCTTTTGTAGGCTTTTGACCAGACTCATTTTGTACCTAAACCCCATTGTTTTATAAGAGTGTGTTGTTGTGAAATATTGCCTTGTTTTCCTATCCCATGATGTTTGTTGTCAGGGGTATTTATTTCTCTTCCGCATGTGTAATAAAATGAAAGGGTCGGCGACTCGTCCTGGGAAGTCGCAAATATTTATCGACCAGTGAGGGATGGGCGCATGCTTGAGGATCGAGGCGTGACATCCCATTTAAGTGGTATCAGACCATGGTCGTTAGGGGTTGGAGTAATAAGGTGCGATGGTTTATGGGATAGAAAATAAGAAGGCCTTTAAATTCATGACTGGTGCATGTCAGTGGTAGTTGATTGGTAAAATTATTTGCCGTGTGTGAACCGCTCATTTTCTAATCCAGTGTGGATTTGGAAGACAGGTTTCAGTGTAAAGACTGAACCTTGAGCGAGTAGGAGCAGAGAACTCCGAGTAAGCGAATAGTTAGGCCTACGGCTTGGGTTAGGACGCCGACTAGGGTCAGTACCCGAGGAGGCCGCGATAAAGCGCCAGCACAGGCTAGCGTTAGTGGCGAAGCACCACCTTCTGTTAGTACTGGGGTAGTAAGCCCTGGTGATCTTAGGATCGAAGGGATCATGCGAGTACTATAGGCTATAGGTAACAAAATGGATTAGTAGGCACTGAACCAAGCTGCCGCTGTTGAAGCCACCGCTCAAGCTGCTGCTACTGCTATTGTTGCCGTTGCTGCACCTGCCGCCGCACCTGTTGGAAGTCCGCCCGGAATTGTGGTCACTGAAAGATCAATTCACAAGCTGGTGGAGCAATTCTTAAGATTAAACCCACCTCAGTTCACTGGGACAAGAGACCCTGAAGCTGCTACTTTGTGGATTCAAAGATTGGAGAAAGCTTTTGCAGTACTGATGTGCAATGAAACTGAGAAAGTAGTTCTTACAACTTACCAACTAGAGGAAGTTACAAATACTTGGTGGAGGACCACCCAGGGAATGATATTCCCAGAAGGTGTCATTCCAGAGTGGAACACCTTCTTAGAGGCCTTTAATGGCAAATACTTCTCAGAGATTGCCAGAGAGGTGAAAATGGCAGAGTTTCAGCGTCTTCACCAAGGTTCCATGACAGTCGACCAATATGAGGCGAAGTTCGCTCAACTATCGCAATATGCTCCTGAACTAATTGAGAATCCGGCGAACCAAGTGAGAAGATTCAGGAACGGATTCAAGTCGGACTTGAGGAGTGTATTGGTTTCTCTGAATCTAAGAAGTTATAATGACTTATACGAGAGGGCCCAGATGATCGAGAGAGATCATAATGAGAAAGCCGCCGCATCCGGATCGCGGTTTGGGTCTAACCCAGATGGAATCGGTTTGGGAAGAAACCCATGACTGAAGGAAGATATCCCGTTCCGCCCAACAAAAAGGATGGGATTGTAAAATCAACGCCCAGCTTGAAAGACATGTGTCGTTTCTGTGGGAAAAGACATGGTTCAGCTCTATGTTATACTAGGACGGGAGCTTATTTTAAATGTGGCCAACACGACCACCAATTCAAGGATTGTCCGCGCAGGCAGATGGGACCATAGCTGCTATTACCGCTGCAGCCACAATTGGGTCAGATCAGAGGTTTCATGCCGCAGAACGCACCACAGGGTGGACTAAACAGACCTCCAGAACAGGGAGGAGTGTACGCCATCACCAGAGGACAAGACAGAGGGAAAGCACCGCAGATAGAACACCATGGCGAAGGGGACAAGAACAAACCGACCATGCACCAATCAGAGGAAGAACGTTTTTTTTTTTGGTGATTTTATCAAAGTAGCGCAGTGAAATTTTGGTAAGGTTGTAGAATTTCTAGTTGTAATAAAGCTATAGAAAGAAGAATCACTTGCTATAGTTATACTTGACTAGTTGCTTGTGTATAACTTTGACGTCATTTATGAAAAGAGTTGGCTCAAGGAGCATATTGTGGTAATGAATTGTTGGCGTAAGGTAATACAATTTAAACCGTTGACGAATGCTCCAGCTGCTTTTATGGATTGACGAATCGAGTATTCAAAGAATATCTAGAGTGGTTCGTAGTCGTGTCTATCAATGATATTCTGGCATATTCGATGAGTGTTGAGGATCACGAGAGTCATCTGAGAATGGTCATGGGATTTCAGGTGAAGGAATCTCCGTGGACCCAACCAAGATCGAAACAGTTATTAGTGGGCTAGGACCGACAACAATGTCAGAGATCAGAAGCCGTATGGATTGGACAGATTACTACAAATGACTGAGTTAAGTGCTGATGCAACATGATAGGATTGTTACATACGCGTCCCGCCAGTTGAGACCTTATGAGTTGAACTACCCGATGCATGACTTAGAACTCGCAACAATAATTTTCACTCTAACGATTTTTAGACATCATTGGTATGAAGAGAAATTACAGGTCTTCATCGACTATTAAAGTCTTAAATATTTATTTTCTCAGAATGAGTTGAATATGAGACGGTGTCGTAAATCAGTTACTTGGAAAGACTAGAATGGTGATATCTAGTATCACCCTAGAAGAACGAAAGAAGTCACTGAGGCGTTGAGTCGAGAGCCTTCAATTGTGCATAGGCTGGTTAAAGTATAGACCTTACTCAAAAAGGGTTCGAAATTCGGTTTCTAAATTTGAGGTAGGCCACCTTTTGAATTTATAGTCACCCTCATAATTGAACTAGATATTCAGGTTAGAAGCAAACGCTTTAGTTGACAGACAGGGATGTTTAGAAGATCCTACAAAAGAATACTGATAAGAAAGAGACTGACTTCCATATTTCTGAGAATGGAACACTCAAGTTCCGAAAGTGATGGAGTATACTTGATGATGTAGCACTCAAGTAAAAAACCTTGTCAGAAATTCACTGTAGTAATTACAGTTTTCGACCAGGCAGTACAAAGTAGGTCAGAATCGGCATCAACTCGATTGGTGAACCGATAGAAAGGCAGATATCGCCGGAAAAGTTGTAAGTTTCATATGTGCTAAGCAAGTGGGAGTTTAGTAATACAAACCGGGAGGACTTTTACAATCACTCAAGAGTCCTGAGTGGGAATGGAAGTATATCATGATGGAACGTTATGATAGGCTTACTAAGGAGTTGGGGAAGTACTGATTCCATTTGGGGTTGTGGTCGACAACTGGATAGAGCCGGCTCACTTCAGTGCAGTACGAAAAGATCTCGATTTGAATAGGTATACAGAAGTGTGCATATCAAATAGTTCATCTACATGGAGTACCAGGGATGAATTATATGTCAAATCTGGAACCGAGGATTACCAGTTCAGCAGAATAGTCAGATGGTTCCTTATGAAGCACTGCATAGCAGAGTGTGCAGAACCTCAGTTGTGGGAAGGAAAAATAGGCGAAGAAAGATCACAGGCCCAAAGTCAGTTCCGCAGTCAGTGATTGCAGTTATCGTGATCAGAATCAGATAATGGACCACTCAGAGCCGTCATAAAGGGTGTATCGTTGAGCATTGAAGGCCCTTAGAGTTCCAAATTGGTGATTGCATCTTTCTGAAGGTGTCGCCAATGAGGGATACCTTGCGCTTAAGCAAGAAGGGAAAACTGAGTCCGAGGTACGTAGGTCCGTTTGAGATTCTTGAGAAAATCGGGATCCTAACGTATCGACTTGTATTACCGCCGAAGTAAGCGTGAGTGCATGACGTCTTTCACGTGTCGACGTTAAGGATGTATGAGCCTGACCCGACCCACGCACTAAATCTCGAAGTACTAGACGTGGATGACCAAATATCATACGAGAAAAAACCGGTTCAGATCGTGAGTCAGAAAGATCGGATTCGGTGAACCAAGATAGTCCCCTTGGTCAGAGTGGTTTGACAACACCACGGGACTGAAGAAGTAACCGGGAAAAGTGAGACTCGTTGAGACGACAATACCCCCACATTTTTGTTAAAGGATTGGTAAAGGTTTAAATTTCGAGGACGAAATTTTTATAAGAGGGGAATAGTTGTGACATCCTAGATTTTTGACTCTGCTTTCAATTCAATAAATCGAGCATTTCATCGACGCGCCTATAGCGCTATTCTCAGAGCTGATCACTCGTGAGATAACGAGACTGTCTGGGAAAGCCATTAAAGATTTTTAAGGCAAATAGATTTGAGGATTCGACCAGGAATCGGCTTCTCGACCGTGTTCATCTACCGATATCATTACGGCACAATATAAAATCGATTTGAGATCAGAAATAGGTCGATTTGATTGAGATGTGAGGCTAATCGTGGGTGACACCACTAAATTAGAAAATTCTCGTCGACCGGCACTAGACTGATTTATCTATCGTTTTGGTACCCTATGTCCGTATTTGAATCATCGAGATTTTCACGGCAACCGAAAGTTGCTAATGCATCGAGTGGGTTCATTGTGGCTCGAAGAAAATCGACCACAAGTCATTTGTATTAAAAATCTCCGAAAACTAGTCGGTAGCTTAGGTCACGCTAAAAACGTGCCGAATGGAAATTAACCGCGAATTCAGGTCCAATTTCAAAAATTGAAGATTCTATCATGTCACAATAAATTTTAGGAACTTCGACTCAGTCTCAGAAGATCTTTCTGAAACCCGAGACTTTTTGGGAAAAAGTCGGCATAGAATCGTTTTTGTTCAGAAAAAGGCCGAGATCGTTTTTTATCGCAAATTTGGGATGCAAGATGGTTCAAGGGGTGAGGAAAAATACTAAATTGAGTATTGACTCAACAACGGGATTTGTTGAGGTCAAATTGGATTGAATTAAGTACAAATGAGTGTCCAATTGGAGGAAATGGCAAGCAAATTCGTAGCTCCCCCATTGCCTAGCCATTTTGGACCAATTCAAATGTCCAAGAGTGAGCCTTGGTGGAGGAAGGACAGCCAAGGAATCCTAGCTTGGTGGACAAGCTCAATGGGGGACAAATTTGTGGAAAATCAAGGCCAAGGGCCCCCCCAACCTTATCCCTCTCTCCTTTCCTCTCCAAACTTGACCGGCCAAGTCTCTCTCTCCCTCCTTCCTATTTTTCGACCAATGGCAAGAGGAGAAGGAGCAGCAACCACCGGAGCCAGCCGCACACCGCCACCATCGCAGGAACACCGCCCCGCACGCGTGCTCGCCGCCTAACCATGCGACCTCGACCCCCTACAGTCCTATTCCACCATCCAATTTGCTGTCCAGCAACCGTGAGGGACTATGGAAGCCTGCCGGAGGTTCGTCAAGTTCCCATTTGGACCCGAGACCATCACCGCTACCTTTCCCGAGCCTCACTGCGCTAAACCAGCTTCATTTCTTTGGTTTTTGCAGCTCATAACAAAGAAGGATTTTGTGGGTTTCCAGCTACCTTGATGGCCCATTTTGAGGTGCTTCCAGGCCTCGAAGCCTAGGCTCACTTTGGAGAAAAGTGTCCCCTCCGCCGTTCCCGTCGGTTTGATCCGACCCCCGTGTTAATCAAGTGAGTTTTGCTCACTAATCCCTTATTAGTCAGTTAATTATGCTTAAGGTTGTTTAGATTAATTTAAGTATGGATTAGTGACAAGCTAGAATGGTTAGATTAGTCTTAGAATGGATTAGTGTAACTTAATTAGTGAGATTTGTACATTTGATGATGGATTAGTCGAATCCAATAGAATTCCTGCAGTTCGGATTTCTGGACCCTCACCGTTTGCCCCTTTTTGGATCGAAATGGGTTACGGTTTCAAGGTTGATGTCTTCTTGAGAAATGTTTTAGACATCCTCAGCTATAACATATATTTTTCTCAAGATTTTTGGGGACTTATAAAAAGGATATATCAGCTCCGTCATTTTCAAACAGAATCTCAGTTTTTGCTGGAATTGGTGACCTTTTAGGATTTTATGGGGTTTTTATCAACTCTTAGGGTTTTAATTTCAACATTATTTCTTCACAAAAGTTTTTTTTAATATATTCTAGTTTAACATACTCAAATTTCAGATCAAATGGACATGGTTTAGACTTCAAACCAAACTGATTTCGGAAAACAGATTTTCTAGAAAACGGACACAGTTTTGTACTGGATTGAGCGATTTACTGGGCCGAATGTAGAAGGATCTGGGTTAAGATGTCTTCTTGAAACATGTTCATTTATGTGTCTTTTACAACATATTAAAATTTAGGAATTTTCCGAACTCGTTCAATTAGGTTTCTGGATTTAAACTCGGAGACACGCGAGTGGGCCTTTTCTGCCGGTTAGGGCCGGTTATGATTTGGTGGTGTTATTGGTGCAATGCTTGCTAGTTTGTGCATATTGGATGATATGTTGGTTTGTGACATGCCTAGAGCTTATGCGTAATGATGCACAGATGTTTGTGCTTTGGTATAGGTTTATGGTCGTGGCAAAGGATGGTCATTGATGGGGGATATGCGTTATTGATTGCTTAATTGTGCAATTGGTTGATAATGTATGCAATTGAGTGTTTACATGCATGGGCATCTGCATGAATTGAGGTGATCTGGGTTTTGTGGAGGGAACCCAATAGGTTGTGAGCAAGTAAAGGGCTAAGTGCTACACGATAGCGAGACTACATGTGAGTTACCTCTAAAGCCTTATAATATTGCTTATTGTAACTAAGGGCTAAGTGTTACATGACGACTTGAGTTGCATGGGAATTACCTCTAGAGTCTTGCACTTTTGCTATATGTGGTCAAGGACTAAGTACTACACAATGGCGAGACTTCATGTGGGTTACCTCTAGAGCCTTAGACTATCATTTATTGTAATCAAGGACTAAGTACTACACGATGGCGAGACTTCGTGTGGGTTACCTCTAGAGTCTTAGACTATCATGTATTGTAATCAAGGGCTAAGTGTTACATGGCGACTTGAGTCGCATGGGAACTACTTCTAGAGCCTTCAGTTTGTTTATTGAATGGGGATGTTGAGTGGAAAATTATCGGGTATGATATGAGGTGAGAAGGAATGCTGTATTACGTGGCTCAGTGACTAAATATATTATCTTGGGAAAATGAACAGTATGAATTAAAATGACCAAAAAATGGCCCGATTCACATGTAATCGACTAGGTCGATTGATCGATGATTCGATTTGATTGGGTGATGTGATGTGATCGTGTATATTTGATATATATACTGACTTACAGGAAGGAACTGAGGCCATGATAAGCCATCTGACTAGTGATTGTGCTTAGGCAGCCCTTAAGGCATATTTTCTTTCTAATCGGATCTTAGGGAGTAGAACTCGCTGAGACATTGTCTCACTAATTATTGAATAACCATTTTCAGGTCCTTAGGTGGTGGTCGTGGAAGACCGAAGCCCTAGAGTCTGTAGAGGTGGAGTCCGAAGGATCGGCGTATGGGTTCAACTAGTATGTCGTAGGATAGCTCCTTTTGAGAGCCAATCTTTTGTAGGCTTTTGACCAGACTCGTTTTGTTCCTAAACCCCATTGTTTTATAAGAGTGTGCTACTGTGAAATGTTGCCTTGTTTTCCTATCCCATGCTGTTTGTTGTCAGGGGTATTTGTTTCACTTCCGCATGTGTAATAAAATGAAAGGGTCGGCGACTCGTCCTCATAAGTCGCAAATATTTATCGACCAGTGAGAGATGGGCACGTGCTCGAAGATCAGGGCGTGACATTACTTGTTTTAATTTCAAATTCCTCCAACTAAACGCCTAGAACTTACCTGTCAAAACAGAATATTCATATTTTGGAACCTGAAATCTACTCTGTATACCTTGGAATCGGGAACCTACAAGTTCCTAACAGTCCGATTCTCAGGTTTCACGT
This sequence comes from Eucalyptus guilfoylei, assembly GCA_016097605.1. Lineage (NCBI taxonomy): Eukaryota > Viridiplantae > Streptophyta > Magnoliopsida > Myrtales > Myrtaceae > Eucalyptus > Eucalyptus guilfoylei. The sequence goes on along the minus strand of CM027867.1, from coordinate 56,718,740 downwards.
TCTTCCTTGAAACCATGCTCACCGCTAGTCTCTAATGGATCACGAGAGGATGGCAAAATAACACATGGGTTGAGGTAATGGTTTTGTCCAGAAAAGTAAAAGGTTATAGGGATGAAAAAAGAGGAAGAGGAAAGTTGAAAGGTATACAATTGATCTCAGGGAAACAACAAAGAAATTTGAGTTGATTTCCTTTTTCAAAAATCTTAATGTTCTCCGTAGTGAGATGACAGCTATAGCTTTTACAGGGTGGGTTTTCTATCGTTATGGAAACCTCTTTGACTTCTCTCTCGTACCTGGATCAGTGTTTTTTCTTAACCATCTCATGGTGGAATTCAGTTGGCGCCGCTGATATTTATGCGGATGTAGTTCTTCTGATGAGCTAATGTGGTGGGGAACAGTTTCAACTAAACTTCAGAACAAAACAACGTTTTTGAACGTACAAATAGAGAGTCTGCCTCTCAAAGTGAGCGATGCAATGCATTTGACGTGCATGTCTGACACTGTATGTACTGTTTTGCAGGGAAAATGGTGATGAAGATGTCACCATTAAAACCCTCTTCTGTGGGTTTTGTCAGTCTGACCTTCACGAGGCCAAGAATGAATGGAGGTTCACAACTTACCCTGTTGTTCCTGGGTACGTTCGTTAATGCTTAAGATCTGAAATTTTCTTCTCCCGTTTTTTCGAGTTAAAGCCTCATGAAATCATTTAAACTAGGGGGCAAGGAACTGTACTATGGGATACCTTAAATTCTCCTGATGGAATTACTTGCTTATTGCTGGCAACTTTGGGAACCGTAGACCACATTATTGACACGGTTTCTGCTGTGCACCCTCTTCTTCCGTTGCTTAGTCTGCTCAAGCTTGATGGCAAACTTATTACTATGGGATTGCCTGATAAGCCCATAGAGCTGCCTATCTTTCCCTTGGTTGTAGGTAAGGGATAAACTAGTGCTGCACTGAGTGGGTGGTTGAACTGTTTAAATGGAATTGCAAATTTGAGTCGAGTTGATACTCAATTTGAGCACAATTGGTCAAGTATGATTTCTTAAAGTGGAAATCAACTTGATTAAGCTTTATATAAGCTCGAGCTCGAGCTCAAATTCACTTGTTGCTGAATTTTTGTCTGTGCTCGAGTTAAGCATGAACTTGATCTCTAATTCTGAGAATATGATGAAAACAGATAAAAATATTATGTGCTTTTTTATAGTATCTACAGATGTATAACTATCCCTAAATATATAGAAGTTCAATTACTTGATTAGTCTGAGTTGAGTGTCTCTAAACTCAAGCTTGACTGGTTAAGTACTCGAGCTACTTGAACTCGAGAATGATCTAGCTGAGTTCGAGTGTTCTATGTGTCAAGCTTGAGTAGCTCACGAGCAGCTTGACTTGCTTACCCTACTTGCAGCTATCCAAACGAAACATCTTCCGTAAAAAACTTCTGTTTTCTTCTCTTTGGCTTCCTTTCGACAGATTAATTTTGAGTTTTACCAGCGAATGCACATGAGCTGAAAAGGTGCTATAGACTTACGTTTTAATCACTATAGACTTGTATTCTTCACCACCGAGATGTTAGAAGTTCCAGCTTATGGTGATGCTCGAGCTGCAAGGCGCTGAATCAAACTACAATGATTCCGACTTAGTTAATTCTTTCAGGCCGCAAGCTTGTGGGTGGCTGTGATATAGGAGGAATGAAAGAGACTCAAGAGATGCTACACTTCTGTGCGGAACGTGGCATCACTGCGGACGTTGAGGTAATCTGGATGGACTACATCAATACAGCCACGGAAAGGCTTGTGAAGTCGGATGTGAGGTACAGGTTTGTGATCGATGTGGCCAGCTCCTTGTCACAGTAGATATATGGTGACGCGTTCTAAATATTTCATTTGCCACTTTCGAGGACTTTTCATTAGAATAAAAAGGATAAATAAATAATTCAAATATCAATGTCAATACCGGTTGTGCCATGTAGGAGACATTCATGTCCACATTTTTTGACCAAAATTAACCGGATGGAGTCAATTGATAAAATGTAAAAATGTTTATAATTGAATTAGCAAAAATACTATAGGTTTTGGAATTTTTGAATAATTTTTCTGAGTTTGAATGACACGTAATAAAAACGTTTAAGAGATGAAAATGGATAGTGAAAAAAATTGACAGGGACGAAAGTGCAATTATATGTCCTGCTTTGAAAAGGGTAAGAGAATCGTTTCCCACATTTTTTCTCTTTTTTCGGTCTGTGTCGTTTCACATAGTAAATAACTCGAGAGAGACTGAGACCATGGGAAGAAAATGTGGCTGCAAATGCATTTGTCCCCATCACGTACGTGGAATCGCTGAAAACCATAACCGAGGACCACAAACAAACCGTCGTAGCTCTCCGACGTGTGGAAGTCCCTAACGTCGTTTGCACTTTTCTGGGTATACCACCGCCAACACGTAACAGAGCAGTATCCCTTCATCTCGCGGGGCTCTGTCGTGATCCACTGATCACACCCCTATCTTGATTAAGGGAAGAAGATTTGCCCGGACTAAATGGGAATAAAAACAAAAAGACGTAGGGATTCTCTATTTATGTATTTCCACATCTAGTTTCTTTTCTAATTCAAGGTCACTAAAACAAGGAACGGCGTAGAATGCTCAAAGCGAAACAACCCAATTGTTTTAGTTGGTGGTGGGACATCGAACGTAGAAAGTTCTGCCTACGATGAAATGAACTCGGACCCGGTCCTTGAGCTGAGACAACTACTTTCCGATGCTGCCCTGTAAATGAAGCGCAATGATCAACCCCAAGTAATGCGACTCTTAGCTCGTTAAGTTTCGGTTGAAACGTCAACTCTGCGAAAATAAGAGGGGAAAGATAATTAGCAGGTCGGTCCAATTCCAACTCTAGCCTTCATAATTCAGTAGTGAAATATACCAGAAGAAAGCGAAGTTTGCGATTGGAAATGGCACTTGGAAAACATGAGTAGTTGTACACTGGCGCCGTTATCCCTAACCTGACCGGCAGTGCAACGAGCACCACAGAAGACATGGCTTCACAAGCCAACCAAGTAGTATTCACGTTGATGGATCATATAACTTTGATAGTCGGCCCCAACGCATGTTCGGCGTTTTGTGGTCACAGCTAATCTCGATAAGAATTGCAGGCTCTCGCCCATCCACCTGATGGTGAGGGGCGGTGGCCATGGCCCCAAGTGAGAGATTTTGTGAAGCCACTACTCATTGTTTAAAAACTTAAATTTTTAGGTGAAGCACATATTTTTTTGTCGCACAAAATGTCACATCATTACAAAATAATCTATGTTACGCCTCTTTCTCATTCCCACATGGAGTCCCATGTGAGCATCACGTGCCAATTTTTGCCACATGAGCGAACCACTGAAGTTGCTAATGCCAAGTCAAGGAAGAATTTGATCATACATAAGAGCATGAGTTGAAAGGGTTTGAAGGCAACAAAACAAATTATGATATTGTCCTAACCCTATTGTAATTATACCAATTTAATCTTAAATAGTTTGATTGTACAAATTGAATTTTAAACATTTTCACGTTTTGCCAATTGAATCTATCGGGTTAACTTTGGCTAGAAATCACTAACATGGATAGGGGTGATCGCGTCCAGGGTAGGTAGGATATAGACCTGTACCCTATACCCAACCCTATTATGACTGTTCTTCTTTTTTGGATCCTGTACCTGACCCCGTTTGTATTAGACCTTGTACGCGACCCACCCTGTTTTTCCAATCCGGTTCCAGGGTCAACCATGTTTCCAATAGAACTTGTTTTGCAACCGCTCGATATTCTATACAGCTTCAAATTTTACATTAATATGTGAAAAAATAACGTAATCCTCATAAGTTATATTGAAACATTAAGCACTTGTAATGAATAAGTATATGAACTTTTTGACTAAACAAAAAATTAAGAATCCACAAGGCTAATTATCATAAATAAAATCATAAGGTAAAGCAAAAATCATAACATTGCATAAACATTAGCAACAAACATGGGTTTAATATTAGTCTCATTCCCACAACTACTACATGAAACTGTTCATTTATCTAAAACAGTTATTAAATCTCTGCTGCAAGCATAACTCCTTCTCCAAAAGAGAAATTAGGTGAGCCAATTCACATGGTACACAGGAATTTGGCGGTGACGGACTTGTCGGACGATGCGAGAGAGAACTAGTGAGAGAGGGAAGCAAGTGAGGAAGAGGAACAACGAAGGAGGAGCGTCGTGCATGTCTGAGAGAGCTAATAGGAAAAACGTCGTGCGATTGTGGGAATAAGAATAGAAATCAGGGGAAAAAATATGATTTTAGACCTTTACTTACAAAATCGATTCCCAAACCGGTTCTGGGTGGGTAATCACTTGGACTTGGTTCCCAGATCGGTTCAAACCAGTTCTGAATTTTGGGAACCAGTTCCCGGACCGGTTTCAACGGGAACTGATTCCCGACCCTTTTTTTCCGGGTGGGCCGGTCCAATTCCCGGGTATACCTGGTTCAGCTGCACACCCCTAAACATGGATGACGGTCGGTGCTAACTTTGGCATTTTTTAATAATGTTTTAACAATTTTTTGAATTTTTTATAATTTTTTGAAATTTGGGAACCAGTTCCCGGTTTCAACGGGAACTGATTCCCGACCCTTTTTTTCCGGGTGGGCCGGTCCAATTCCCGGGTATACCTGGTTCAGCTGCACACCCCTAAACATGGATGACGGTCGGTGCTAACTTTGGCATTTTTTAATAATGTTTTAACAATTTTTTGAATTTTTTATAATTTTTTGAAATTTTCTTTTTTCTTTTCTTTTATTTTCTTTACTTTTTCTCTTTTTCTTTTTTTTTTCTCAAGACTTACCGCCAGTGATGGTGAACACGCTTTCACTAGATCTGGCCTGGCAAAGGCGTTGCGACGAAGTCAACTCGGGGCAAGGGCTTCCCTAGAAAATAGAAAATAAAAAGAAAATAAAAGAAAATTAAAAAATATCCACATCAGCACCAATCATGCCACTTAGTATGACCAGTATTTACGTCAACGATTTTCCGGCCAAAATTGGCCTGACTCAACTGACATACTTAGAATAGATTTAGGACTTTTTTGCTAATTTTCCCCAAATGAAATTGGACTAAACAACATATCCGAGAGGACACTTTTGTGCCAATAATCTGAAATTGGAAAAGAATCATTTTCCACGCTAAACAGTTCGAGAAACGAGACCGTAGGGAAAATGTGGGGCTGTGAACACATTCACGTACGTTGAATCGAATGCAAAAACCAAAGTCTACAGAGACCAGAACCAAAAACAAACCAAATTGAAAAAGACCAGCTCATTTGCTCGTTTTGTCTCTACCACGCGTCTCTCTCCATCTTACACGTGAATCTTATTGTCGCACAGTAAGAGATGGAGAAGAAACCTCTTCTTGTAGATGCACGTCTTGACTGTACAATGGTCGAAGCGAAACAACCCTATTGTTTTAGATGGTGGTGCGATATCGAATCTGGAAAGTTTTTGCATGAAATGAAATGAACTCTGACCTGCTCCTTGATCTGAGACAACTGCTTTAGATGCTGCCGTGAAAATGAAGTAGATGCCCAGAGATTATCCTAGAAAAATGCTACTTTTAACTTAGGTTTTATGTCTCAGAGTCAAAACTTAGGTTTTATGTTTCAGAAGTCAGAAGGCCCAGAAAGAGAAAGGACAAATAGAGTTTGCGCTTGAAATGGGATTTCTGGAAAGGGAGATTAGCTGTACACCGTGGCTATTATCCCTTACCTACTGGCAATGCCCCGAGAATCACGGGCATGGGTCCACAAGTCATTGGTGTTCAAGTAGGCCCAATTATATCAGCATTCAAGCTCCACGCGATTCAGAACCTGAATTAAGTGGAGACGAGCTCAAGCTTGAATACTTAACCTGTCTAGCTCGTGCTGATCATACAATTGTATTTTTTAATTATATATGTACGCTCATTAATATGAATACACTATGAACTCTTCAATTACTTTGAGTTCGAGATTATTCAAAATTCAAGTAATATTAATTGACTAATCAAGGTGAGTAAAATCGAGCTCGAGCTTATTTGCAAGTTAAGCTCAAGAAGAGTACCGGGTCTTGAATATTGGGGTGGAGTCGACTCGATTACGCGAGCTTTTTTGACAACTTATTCTAGTTAAGCTCGAGAAGAGTATCCGGTATAGAATATTGGGGTGGAGTCGACTCGATTACACCCTTCCACCCTTATCTACTGCACCTCTCCATCTTTGTGGAGCTCGAGACCTCTAGAATGGGGAGGGAGGGAGGGAGGGAGAGAGAGAGAGTAGGTGGTCCTCTTGGTTGTTTAAGATAATAAGGAATTTTTATAAGATATTTTCCTATGTTACAAAAATGATGATATTTTCGATCTTTCTTAAGTTGGTGTCAGAGGTAGTGTTAGCCCTTTCGCAAATGTGTCATCAAAATTCCATATGAATGTATGTAGTCAAAATTCTATGTGTTGTCATAACGTAGCTTGGACGTAAAAGAGGGTGCTAAAGTATTGTCTCATGTCGCTTGATGGCAAGTCTTAAAACCTCTTTATTTTATGTTGTCTCCCTCCACCTATCAGTTTAAGCTATTGGGTTAGACTTTCATGTTGATTATTCATATCTCTCAAGATTGCACATATATCTCATTTTTATTGTGCATATTAGGAGTGATCGGTTTCCGGTTCGATCTAATTCAGCCCAGGAATGGGGAACCAAGCCGAGAGGACCGATTCCCAGTTTTCAAGTCCAGGGACCAGTTGATCGGTCCAGTCCTATGGAACCAGTCATTTAGCAATGATAGATGATCAAACAATGAGACAAGCATTGGTGCTCCTCTTCCTCAAGGGTGCAAAATGAATAAGGAATACTTGCAATGAGAGGCCCTACTAAGGAAGGACATGTGAATTAGAGATCCAGAACAAGCTCTTCATATATACAAAACAAACATATGGCTACCTTCACACTTAAAAGCTAAACTGCTAAATTCTTGGCATCATTTTACAAGGGTTCATTTAGAGCATTACCAAAGACTGAAGAGTGAGACCGTGAGAGCGAAAGAGCCTGATGGAAGAGTGAGAGTAGAGAGACCAAAGAGTGAAGAGCGAAATAGGAAACTCGGAACAGGTAGAGAAATTGGGCCTTTCTTGATAAAGGACTCTCCATTAGAGGGAACGATGGTTTGAGATCGAAGAGTGGAGACCAAGCTATTGTAGAGCGACATTTGGTTGTCAAGCAAGATTTGAGAGTCGAGAGGGATCTAGGAGATCGGAGAATGAAGAGCAAGGCGTGAAGGAAAGACTAGAGCAAAGAGCGAGGCGTTGCAAAAGGGAAAGAGTAAAGGCTAATTAGGGTTTATTTGTTTCTTTTAAGAAATTAAAAATATATATGTTGGCGGTCTTGTCCGGTTAGTCCAGTTCCCACCCTTGAACCGAGAACCAAACCGAAAATCACTAGTTCCATTTTCATGGAACCAGGAACTGGACCAACATCCCTTAGAACTGCCCAAAATCGGCAGGCTCGGGCCTGTTCGAGTGTTTTCCGGATTGAGCAATCCGTTTTGCTTACCCCTAGTGCATATTTTGATTAAAATATTATCTTAAAATAGTTATTTAATAAAGTATATAAATAGACCGATGTGTTTTTCATTAATACAACATTAGAATATATAGAAATTCTCAATTTTTAACATGACATCAGATCAAAAGGTCCAGGATTCAAATCTTTGTAGGCTTCTATCTACATCTTTAATTACATATATACATACTTTAGGCTTAGGCCAAACCAACCTATGTGTGATGGCAAGTGTTAAAATATATAAATATTAAAACATACCTTCATCAAACTGCTTAACTTTTAGAATATTTGGCAATGGTCCTACATAATCTCAAATAATATTATAATCAATGTTGTCTCTTTGTGAATGTGCGTGGTCAAAATTCCACATGAATGTGCGTAGTCAAAAATCCACATGCCACTTGTAATCCTAATTACACATGAGAAGGGGTATCGAAATAATGTCCCATATCGCTTAACAACAGGTCCTAAATACTTTTTATTTCTTGTGGTCTTCATTTACTTATTAGCTTAAGTTCTTGAGTTGAACTTTCTAACTTGACATCAAAGCTTATTTTCGGCACCACAAAGATGCATCTTTGCATAGTAACTTTTGCTTAGCAAAGCCAGGTGTATTCAGCTTGCTATAGCCACACCATCCGTATCAGCCACATTTTGACACCACAAAGATGCATCATTGCTATAGCCACACCATCCGTATCGGCCACATTTCGACACCACAAAGATGCGTCTTTTAAATGGTAATTTTCGCTTGGTAAAGCCTAGTGTATTCAACTTGCTATAGCCACGCCATTCGTATTGGCCGCATATGTTTAGTTGCTATTCTGACAAAAAAGTCAACCGCAAAGGACACATGCAATTCGGCTCTAATAGCAAAGTCGACTGCAAATATGATGCATGTTGTTAGCCTCTGATTCTTGACTTAACTTCTCGTTTCGAGAAGCCGACGACATCACCAAACTCACCATCATCAGACAAGCAATATATTGAAATCTCGTCATCAATAAAAGCTTGTAGCAATCACACAAACCACCCCACCTCAAATCCGTTGGGTGTTAATTTCATGAAGAATCATGTTTTCATGATATTATTTCACTTGATTTCAAACTTTAGCTAACTTAGTTACCTTGACTTTGAAGAGGGATATGAGAGATAATTAGGGATTTCCATAAGATATTTTTCAATGTTAGAGATAATTACAATATTCATGTTGATTATTCATATCTTTCAAGATTATGTGTATATTGCACATATATCTCCATTTGATTGTGCATATATTGATTGAGATATTATCTTAAAATAGTTATATAATAAAGCCTATAAATAGGCTAAGGTATACTTATACATCGAAATATACATATATTCTCAATTTTTATTTTTCGCACTATTCTTGAAGTTGTTCTTGGCCAAGGATCATCTCAAAGGAGAGCGACGGGGGAGATGGCTAGCAGCTGAAGAGGGGCTACAAGGTGGAGAGGGAGAAAAGAGAATAATTGGGTTGGGATTTTGGTTAATGTATGTGTAAATTTTCACATACTGTAAGGGCAATACGGAGAAGTTAAGCTTTTCGGGGTGGTGTTAATTATGAATTAATATACACTATTTTGTTGTTGATCATCTAGGCTCCATTTAATTAGCAAAAAAATGTGATTTTTAAAAAAAAAAAATTGCTTTACAAAAGAATGATAATATTTTCTGGTATTTAATTAAAACCTGAAAATATTTTTCGTAATTTGATATAAAAAAAATTATTTGATTTTCTTAAATAGACATCTACTATATGGGTGTGGTATTAATTTTGCGTATGGGCAGCAGAGGAATTGGGTAAGGGCACCAACAAATGCACGTTTGTAATCATGTTTTTATATACATCTTAGATTGAGATTGCGGTTACTATGTGGGAATTTTCCCAGAATTCAAAAGCATTTTGATGAAGTTTAGCTTTTTCTAGGTGGTGGGGACTTTGACCGAACCTGTACGCTCTAATCGGTTGCTGATCCTTTGGCGTTTGAAAGTGTGATTCCTAGAATGGGAAATTGGCATGCACGTTTTTCTAAACAAAAATGTTGCACACACTGTCAGTAGAATGAACACTCGTTGGCCTCCGCTTCTATTTAAAGGCGTCCTGCGTGCATGTTCACTTCACCACTACCTCTCCCTTTTACTTCTTCATAGCAAAACCCTGGTGGTCGAAAACCTCCACAGCCAAAGATATATATAGCAATAGCCATAGACAAACGCTTCGGCACCACCGTTTGTGGTGGCCCAGTTGGATAAGGCTCCCATGATCCTTTGGGAGGAGGAGAGAAGTTCGAATCCCGCTAGCCGCACATGATCTTAAGTGTAACGTCGGGGTGGTGGGTCCTCCGCTAGCATCACCCCGGGTTTACCTCGCCGGCTGCCGGCTGTACGAGAGTTCCCGAGTCATCAAAAAAAAAAAAACCACTCCGGCTGCCGCCGCCACAATGAACTCCACCACCCCCTCCACCATTAATGCCCTACTTCTCTTGGCACTCGTTGCTTTATGTAATATCGTGAAACAGCAGCTTTGTCGGAAAACTATCAGAAACAAACATAATCGACTCCCACTCCCTCCGGGGCCCACCCCGTGGCCAGTGGTCGGTTGCGCCCCGGCCATGCTTCCCAACAAACCCGTGTTCCGGTGGATCCATCGCTTGATGAAGAAGATGAACACCGAGATAGCGTGCATCCGCCTAGGGAACACGCACGTCATTCCCGTGACCTGTCCAACAATCGCCCAAGAATTCCTCAGGAAGCAGGACTCCTTGTTCGCCTCAAGGCCAGTTACGATGGCGTCCGGCACATTCAGCAGCAGCTACTTGACGACAGCCCTCTCGCCCTATGGGGAGCAATGGAAGAAGATGAGGCGGGTCTTGGTGTCGGAGGTAGTATGCCCGGCACGGCACAAGTGGCTCCACGACAAGAGATCAGAGGAAGCCGGTAACCTAATGAAGTACGTCTTTAACCTATGCAAAACCTCAGGTCATCAAGTGAACTTGAGAACAACTACGAGGCACTACTGTGGGAATGTGACAAGAAGGCTGATGTTCAACAAGAGATACTTTGGCAAGGGAAGGCAAGATGGAGGACCAACCATTGATGAAGAACAACATGTAGAGGCGATCTTCAATGCGCTGTATTATCTCTATGCATTTTGTGTTTCTGATTACTTTCCATTCTCGGTGGGGCTTGACCTTGATGGGCATGAGAAGGAAGTAAAAGAGAGTGTGAGGACTCTTAGGAGGTTGCATGAACCCATAATAAGTGAGAGGATCAAACGATGGAGGGACGATTTGAGTTCGGAGTGTAATGAGAAAGAGCCTCAAGACTTGTTAGATGTTCTGATTATGCTTAAAGACCCACAAGGGATGCCATTGCTGACTCCAGAAGAAGTTCGAGCGCAGACCATGGTAAAGTTATATCCCTCTTCCTAGAGTGTTCGATCAAATATAAACTAAAAAAACTATACAACCTGATTGGTGTCTCCATATGTGCAGGCCACGGACCTACAGTGGTCTAAATAGTTTAAACTCTAACATAAACATGCATGACCTAATATGCAGGAGATTATGATTGAAGCGGTGGACAATCCATCAAACGCAGTCGAGTGGGCAATGGCAGAGATGATAAATCAGCCTGAACTCCTTAACAAAGCCACAGAAGAATTAGATAGAGTTGTGGGTAAGGAGAGGTTAGTCCAAGAATCCGATATCCCCCGGCTCAACTACATCAAAGCATGTGCTCGGGAAGCCTTTAGGCTCCACCCAATCGCGCCCTTCAACGTTCCACACGTAGCCATGTCAGACACTGTGGTGGCCAGCTATCGCATTCCCAAGGGCAGCCACATCCTTTTGAGCCGGGTCGGCCTCGGTAGAAACCCCAAGGTTTGGGAGGAACCCCTCAAGTTTAAGCCGGACCGGCACATCACGAGTGACCAAGCGGAAGTCGTGCTGACTGAACCCAACTTGCGCTTCATTTCTTTCAGCACTGGCCGGCGCGGGTGCATGGCTGCCACACTTGGGACAACAATGACCGTGATGCTCCTCGCCAGGCTAATCCAAGGGTTTAGTTGGAGTAAACCCTCCAATTTGTCGAGCATCAGCCTTGCCGAGTCGAGAAATGACCTATTCCTCGCCGAACCACTAGTAGCTCAAGCGGAGCTGCGATTGCCAAGTCATCTCTATCTTGCATAGATGCAAGTACAAAGTCATGGTGATGTACTTCTATATATATTTTATGAATAATCGATATTAATAAAATAAATCCGGATGTCCAATGGATAGAAACTGGACATCCAAATAAGAAATCTCGAGTGTGAATTACAGGCTCATGCTCAAGACAAATTCTAATGTAGTGATGTAAAATTCCTGTATCTTCAATATAATCTCCACCTCTTGAAATTGAGTAAGTCCTACAGTCATTATTTATTAAGTCGTCTCGAGCTGTTGCTAGTATATGATTTTTGTGTGCAGTTCGTTCACATTGAACATGGGAAAGGAAAGGTAGGGACACTCAATAATTCGCAAGTTTTGTCGTTTCAAGTTAAACATGAAAAGCATGGTTTTTCTGGATCATCTCTACAATTGCCCCTTTCGACTGCGTTTGATGGATTGTTCCACCGCTTCAATCATAATCTCCTGCATATTAGGTCGTACAAGTTCATGTTGGAGACACCAATCAGAATGGACAGTTTTCTTTTTTCTTTTTTTTTAAGGGAAAATGCCACAAAAAACCCTAAACTTTACCCAATATGACAAATTTATCCCGAACTTTTTTTGTGACACAAAAAACAGTAAAATTAGTCAACCGTGACACATTTACCCTAAATTTTTTTTTGACATAAAAAACCTCAAACTTATATTCGTCCGATACATTTATCCTAAATTATAGGGCATTTGTGTTGGGTTGGGCAAGGACAGCCCTCCCTAGATCCGGCGTGGGCAACCCTCGCCCAACGCAAGTGACGCAACCCTCACCTAGGCCAAATTTGGCGAGGATTGCCCTCGCCGGATCTAGCAAAGGCTATCCTCACTTGACCTAGGGGAGGCTCACCCTCGCTTAAGTCGAGCTTCCCTCCGCTAGAAGAAGAAAAAAGAAAAGTAAAAGGAAAAACAAAACAAAAAAAAAAAGGAAAGAAAAAGAAAAATGAATTTTTTTTTTAAAAAAAAAAGACGAAGATGCCCCTCAGCCATAGATTTTAGGTAAATGTATCACCGTTGGCAAAATTTGAGAGTTTTTTATGTTACAGAAAAAGTTCAGGATAAATTTATCATATTGGATAAAGTTTAGGGATTTTGGTGGCTTTTTTCCTTCTTCTTTTTTTTATGAAAACTCTAGAAAGAAGGAAAACCCATTGTCATTTCCAATTACTATGCATGGGAAGCTTATATTATATAAAACTTCAATAATACAAGCACGGTTACATGTTAATTTGTTCATGCATTTATTTCGCATTCGACCACGGTATTCATTCTCGTTCGGCTCATCAGGTCCAACAATGGTCGGAACAGTTTGCAAAACCCATCCCATCTTTTTCACGTGTGGATGGGTCAGTGAATATGTTTGAAATTTTCATTTCCAAATTCAAAGACCAAAGGTACAGTAAATACCTCATTCAGTAAATTTGAACTTTTTCTATGATAAATGAAATGCTAAAAATTGAATTGAACAAAATCAGTCCAAAATCAAATAAAATAAAAATTGGAAAGAGAGAAAACTAATGGACAAGTCTATAAAGATCATCATGGCTAAAAACACTATTCAAAACTCTATTGATTACCTAGATTGGAAGGCCCAAAAGAAAAAAGAAAAAAAAAAAAGAGGAAATATCATCACAGAAGAAAAGGGGCGGGGCAGCGATCTAAACTGGACCGAGGCCCCAAAACGGCCTATATCCTACTAATCTTTCTATGTAAGTTAATTGCCAAAATTTATTTGTATTTAAACTAGAATCGATCTATTGAATTAAACCACTTGTAACTTTAACGAGTTAATTTTTAAAAGTTCCTTTTTATGAACACATCACATTCACAAATTAAATTAGAATCGACATAATGTTAACAAATTAAAGTTGTAATAAAATGAAAAGAAACTCATGTCTTTTTTTCGAGTTCAATAGGTGCTTTTAGTAGTTTGGGTAAAATCACCAACATTTGCCTCAGCCAAGAAACAAGGGGTGTATTTATTATCCAAAGAAGTGATCAAAGAATGAGAGTTCTTGGGGACGGATTACTAGGGTCAGAACTGTCACCAACAAGGCTTTCATGCTTGTAGAAACAATCTAGAGTAAGTCTTCAGTTTTATATCTACTCTACAAGATTTAATTTCCCCAATAATAAGTTCAACTTTTGTCCAGTAATGATTCCTATTTTCTCTTCTCCCATAACTTGAACAACTATTGTATGACAAATACCTAGGTTGGAACCGGATCAATTATGATGATCGATAGAAGTCTAAAAAAAAAATATTCTTCGAATGTTGCAGAGACAAACATGTGTTTCACATATCGATCTTTGTGAGAAGAAATCACAATGCAAAGAGAGTTTCGAGGTAACCAAATGTTTATAGCATTAGAAAAGAGTAATGATCGAGAGAACGATTGTCAAGATTTGGTATTAATTAGCATGGATGAAGTACATGTTAGAGCATTCTCATGGACCCTTTCAAATTTGGTATCCACCTCATTAATTTCTAATACACCATCACCTGCAACATTTTCTAATATAATCCAAATCCAAATCCAACATAAATAAAAACATAAAAAATGAAACACTTCATCACTTTCTTTAGTAACTACTCAAGTCTTGCTTCATCCACTTCATCCATCAAATAGAATGAACCTAGTTGGTTACACATCTCCTTTAAGATGTGGACGTAGGGATTTGGATCCAATTTTTGGGATAATAATAATAATAATTGTAAAACATAATCAGATTCCATCCACTTCTTTAATAATTACAATCATTTTAATTATACATAACAATTTGCCTTTTCTCTACTTTAAATAATCATATATCTAAGTCAAAACGCCCAATTGTCTCACTTTTTGAGAGCTACATTTAGCCCATGTATACGTATTACCCTAATTATAAAGTAGTTAGAGAATCCCTCCACAAATCGCTTATAATAGCCAGCTAACTCAAGAAAACTTATCATTTCTATTTACCTTAATAGGGTGATTCCACCGTTTCAACTATTTTTGGATCAACTGAAATGCCATTTTTGGAGATCACATGACCCTAAAATTCTATATGATTAAGTTAGAAGTTGCACTTTAGTATTTACAACTTCTTTTCACGCAAACAATTAAGGAAATCTGAGAAAGCTTCATGACAGGCAAACAACTTTCAAAAGATGTAGTGATCCTTTTTGATGTATAGGTTTTTCCTTTGTAGCCAAATTCATGATTCCCACATGGGTTCAAGTGCAAGACCAAGAGAAGAAGGGTTCATGTTGATACTTGTCCAGGGGTTCCACATTTTCACCATGTTTCAATCCATTTTCTAGGGATTGTCTAACAGAGGGTAGGGTTTTATTTGTCTTTTCGGGGGTGAACACCTCATCGGAATTTTGCCTCTACATAAATAAGACCTTGAGTACGCGCTCTACGCATGCGTGGTTACTTTCATGCTCTTTCGGTGCCATAAAAATGCTCATTCAATGTCGTTCAAAATAATGTGTACGTAAATATGAAGAATCAAATTGAGTAGCGCGTGAATCAAGATATGTTTCGCTCAATAAATTGAAGCTTAGAGTTTGCAAAAAAAAAAAATCATGTAGTAAGAGATTGGCGGCAATGTGCCCTTGCCTCAATTATGAGTAGATATTGTACTATGGATTGGTGGATAAGTGGCACCAATAAGCCGATAAGTGGAGCCCCTTCTGGGCTATTATCATATTTTGAAATAGTAGATAAGTGGCATGCATTTCTCTAACCGATGTTTTGGTCGGTGATAAGAATTTTTGCTTTAATTAGTAGAAAACATAGAAGAAGATGAGTAGTAGATAGGTAGTATAGATATAGATTAAGAAAAATACCAAAATTTTAATTGTGCTCTTAAAGTAACACCCAAAATATAACAAAATTCTCGAAGTCTAACTTTATTTATCAACAGACAGAATTACACTTTTGTCCTCTCTTAACACTATCAACCTCGTCCTAATCTAAGCCACAACCATGACTAAAGATGGAGTCGACGAGCCAACCGGAGCTCCCCCGCTGCCACGTCACAATACCCACGCAGTATATTTCCTTCCTCGACCGTAAAACCAAGCGAAGTGAGCATCTTAGGCTAGCAGTTTCGCGTGATAATGTCAATGGCCCCGCAACACCCAAGCCCCAAGCTGGTCTCCCCATGAAGGAAGAAGAGGATGATCTCGTTGGTGCATTATTTGAGCTCCACCAGTGTGTTCCAACAGTCAACCAGCCCACCGCTGGCCTGGACAGCCTCAACCGCGCCGCAAACTCGAGGCCCCGCTTGCAGCGGTCGATGGGGCTTTTATTTCGCGAGCTGCAGTTCCATTAGCCGCTATGTTGGCGAGGGCGAGCAAGAGGAGCAAGCATTTCAAGGCCATCATTGAAGCTAGGATTTGCGACTAAGGAAGGCTTAAGGTCACAAGAGTGGATGGAGAAATAATGAAGGCTTGGTTATATTTCTAAGGATGATGGGAGGGGAATGAAAGGACTTGCATCGCATGCCATGAATAAATACGATTTAATGCTGTAATACTAAGTCGATTTAATTGATTGATAAACAAAGGAATTTAGGATCATGAAAGGTTTCTTGCTAATGTGACAATGGATGCTAGGGGTGAGCATGGTCCGGATTTGGCCGGTCCACCCTCTAACCCTGTGACCAACTCGCACAGTGCTGGTCCTCAATTTTTGGGACCAAGGATCAACCCTATTAAGCTTGGGACCGAGGACCGGACCGATCCAGTGGGTTCGGTCTGGTTCCAGGGTCAATCCGGGACCAACCAATAATTTTTTATTTCATTTTTAATACTCCTTGAAAAAAGCGATTAAGGACTGAACTGACCCACTGAATTCGATCCGTTCCAAGATCAACACGAGACCAACTAATAATTTTTTATTTCATTTTTTGTACTCCTTGAAAGAGCAACCGATGACTGGATCAACCCAATGGGTTTGATGACAAGCGAGGTTAACTAAAAAAGGTAAGCGGTGAAGGTCAAGTGGGGTGAGCGTTGAACAAAAAATGAGCATCAAGTGTCAAGCAGGGGAGCAAGCCAAGTGAGCATCGAGCGGCGAGTGGCACAAGTGACTCAAAGCGAGCGAGGCGAGTGTTGAATGGCGAGCGAAGAAGTTGTTCTCTCGATTTTGGCAAATTGAAGACTAAGAAGACAAATAAAACATAAGAAAATGAATACTAGAAAAGGATGATGTGAGGAGCTGTTTATGCCATATTAGATGTCGTGAGGACACCTCACAAAAATATTTTCCTCCTTCATAAATTATGACTGTTGACGCCGTAAAAGACATTAAAATCTAAGTTATTAAAGAACAATGTAAAATTACTTAAACTACTCACTAAAAAGTTGTTTAATGTTGTTGATGCCGTTTATTTTAAGATTTTATCTATAAAAAAAATTATAAATATAATATATATAGTTAGTTAGGGTTGGTCCGGGTTGGACCGACCCTGAACTCCTAGAACTGAGGACCAACCCACATAGTGCTGGTCTAGGAATCTTCGGACCAAGGACTGACCTAGTCTCCCTGGGAACCGGACTAGAACTGGCAAGGGTTGGGCCGGTCCAGAGTCAATCCAGGGTTGACCTGGACCGATGCTCACCCCTGATGGATGCAAAGATATAATTAATCGAGCACTTGACTTGCATATTTAGATTATTATCGTACAGATTTAGATTATTATATTTACCATTTTTTTTTCATATATTTACCATGTTTATAAGGTCAAGATTGCTTGGCCAACTATTAGGTTTATCAATTATAGAATGAAAATTTTCTATTAATCATACTTAAAAAAATAATTTGTCGATGCAAATATCCATAGTGTTGTTGTGTTATAATTAATGTGTTATGTGAAAATAAATGTAAAATTACTAATTTTCTTAATACGTGAGAATACCATGCTTTGCTTCTTCTAAATTACTTAATCTCAACCATGGCGATCGGATTTTCAAAAAAGGAGATGTTATGGTCGATCATTTGGTCCTATTCTTAAAAATTCGCAATCCCATTATTTTTTCTTTTCTTTTTTTGTCGAATCAAATCTTTGAAAATATCAAGTAACAAGCTTTTTTATAAGCTTAAAAAATCGAGTTAATGAGATGTTGAACAAAAAAGTTATGCCCGACCAAAGTTTGGCTAAATTTGGGTAAAAAATTAGATAAATATTATTTTTCATAAATTTACCAAATCGGATGTAAGTGGCATGCATTTCTCTAACCAATGTTTTGGTAGGTGATAAAAAATTTTGTTTTGTAATTAGTTGAAACGTAGAAGAAGAAGATAAGTATTAGATGGATAGTATAGATATAGATTCAGAAAAATACCAAAATTTCACTTGTGCCCTTGAGGCAACACCCACAAATATAACAGGACTCTCAAAGTCTAACTTTATTTATCAACAGACAAAATCACACTTTTGCCCTCTCTTAACACTATCAACCTCGTCCTAGTCTATGCCACATCCATAACTAAAGATGGAGACGGCGAGCCAATCGGAGCTCCCCCCGCCGCCGCATCGCAATACCCACGCAATATATTCCCTTCCTCGGCTGTAAAACCGAGCGAAGTGAGCATCGCGGGCCAACAGTTTCGGGTGATGATGTCGATGGCCCCGCAACACCCAAGCCCCAAGCTAGTCTCCCCATTAAGGAAGAAGAGGATGATCTCGTTGGTGCATGATTTGAGCTCCACCAGAGCATTCCAACACTCAACCAGCCCGCCGCTGGCTTGGACGGCCTCAAGCCGCGCCGCCAAGTCAAGGCCTGCCTTGTAGCGGTCGATCGGGGCTTTTATTTCGCGAGCTGCAGCTCCATCAGCCGCTATGCTGCCAAGGGCGAGCAAGAGGAGCAAGCATTTCAAGGCCATCATTGAAGCTAGGATTTGCGACTAAGGAAGGCTTAAGGTCACAAGAGTGTATGGAGAAATAATGAAGGCTTGGTGTATATTTATAAGGATGATGGGAGGGGAATGAAAGGACTTGCATCGCATGCCATGAATAAATATGATTTAATGCTGCAATAATAAGTCGATTAATTGATTGATGACAGGAGGAATTTAGGATCATGAAAGGTTTCTTGCTAATGTGACGATAGATGCAAAGATACAATTAATAGAGCACCTGACTTGCATATTTAGATTATTATATTACAGATATAGATTAATATATTTACCATTTTTTTGTCATATATTTACCATGTTTATAAGCTGAAGATTGCTTAGCCAGCTATTAGGTTTATCGATTATAGTATCAAAATTTTCTATTAATCATATTTTAAAAAATATTTGTTGATTCGAATATCCATGTTGTGTTGTTGTATTATGATTAATGTGTTATGTGAAAATAAATGTATAATTACGAATTTTCCTAAAGTGTGAGAATATTGTTCTTTGCTTCATCTAAATTACTTAAGTTCAACTATGGCAATCGCATTTTCAAAAAAGGTTATCATGGTCCATCGTTTCATCCTATTCTTAAAAATTCTCAATCCCATTACCCTTTTTTTGGTCAAATCGCATATTTGAAAATATCAGGCAAATTTTTTATAAGCGCAAAAGTCGAGTTAATGAGATGTTGAACAGAAAAGTTAAGCCCGACCAAAGTTTGGCTAAATTTGGGTAATAAAATAGATAAATATTATCTTTCATAAATTTACCGAATCAGATGATTTAAAATACTAGACCTAGTGAGGTTTAGAGTTTGTAATCTTTCTAAATTTACTTAGGCTCGATCTCGGAGATCAGATTTTTAATGAACAAAAAATCAGGGTTATCTATTTGGTCCGATTTCTAGATATTCATGATCGGGACACTTTTTTTTATATCGAACTGCTTTTTTTTTAACAATCAAGTGGTGGACTTTTCATAGGTGAGAAATCGAGTCAATTGGACATCGGACCAAAATTTTATGCCGATCAAGGTTTGGTCAAATTTAGATAAAAATATACACAAATAACCTTTTTTTTTAAATTATTTTCATCACCTTGAATGATAAATAGCCCTCTCGTAGATTATACGTAGAAAGAAATAAATGGGAAAGCTTTTTTCTTTCGTCGAATAACATGAAAGATTGACTATGTACATCACTATCAATATTTTTTTCAATCACAACAAACAAGCAAAAAGATAGTAAAGTTTTGTTCAATGGTATTGTCTTACCATATTCATGTAGACAATCATGATTATTCGAGGTGAATGGATCTTAAATTGATAGTGCTCTTCTTGCTAGAGGAAGTTTCGACAAGGAGGAACATGAACTATCTCAACCCTTTATAAAAAAAGGCAAGATCAATGAGTTACTCTTTCTCAATTTTAGAAGATGATGAAATACTAATTTTTTTTTTTTTTAGAATTTGAATTATTCTCAAGTTCAAGCAAGGATTTTCGGATACAATGATCTCCCTAATTTCATAACACTCTTCAACGCTCAAACAGGTTTTACCTGAATCCATCACGCCATTGTAGTCATCTCACAACTCCCCTTCTATTGTCACTCCATCACCCTCTCCTCCTCTGTTCAGTCCCAAATTCACGATTCTTTAACCAAACCCTCTCTGCCCTGTCTTCTCCTCCACCAGACCACCATCGCCTTATGGCTTAGCCCTCATCCATCTTCTGCATGTAACCCGATCATGGTCTGTCGGTGCCCTCGCCTGCTGATGCTTGTTTTCCTCTTTGTTTCGACTCACTGGATAAGGGATTGGCTGGAGTAGGTTGCCCTCTGTTCTTCTTCCGGGGTCGCTGGTCTTCGCAGGAGCTTTCCCTTGTTTTGTGGTGCTGACAGCTCGAGAATGGAACAAACTGACAACGAAGATGAGGCTCACCTTGCTGCCCTGTGTAATCGACTAGGCCGGCTCTGGTCAGAACAGCAATTAGAAGTCTGGGATGAAGCGGCCCCAAGAGAAAAAATAGAGGAATGTCGTTTGATTTTGGTGGGTAAGATTCTAACTAATCCTTCCATTAATTTTCAAGCGTTTCAAAACACCATGAAGCGCGCTTGGCGCACTGACCAAGTGGATATTTCCCAAGGTGAAGCGAGTCTATATATAGTGAGATTTAAATCAGAAGAGGAAAAACAGAGGATATTAGAGAACGGACCTTGGCTTTTTTCAAATCATTTGGTCATTTTGAAGCCCTGGACACCGAATACACTTCTGCACTGCTATGATTTTAATACCTGTGCTTTTCGGGTTCAAGTATTTGGCCTTCCCTTAGAGCGCTGTACTGAAAATATGATTAGTAAAGCGGTACGACATGTGGGTAGGGTGCTGGATGTTAAACTAGAGCATAAGGATGGTACATCTCTTAGAGCCAAAAGGGCGCGTGTTGAGATTAATCTACAACAGCCGCTCAAAACTGGGCAACTACTCAGACTGGAAGGGAAGACTATTTGGCTAGATTTTCGATATGAAAGGCTGTCCCACTTCTGTTATTCTTGTGGTAAATTAGGCCATTACGCAGTGTATTGTAAAGAATTCCCTTTTGATGAAGGTAAAATGGAGGGAAAGGACACTATGTTTTATGGGCAATGGCTCCGTGCAGAGGTTCGGGAACATAGTCCCTTTTGGCGTACCTTTTATGAGCCTTTCCAACCTCGTGAGGAATCTGACGAGAGTTTTCCCAAGACTCCTCAATCACCCTCTGTTTTGATTCCTGCTCCAGCTCCCCCTATATTGTTTTTTGCAGAACAGCCAAGGCAGAGCAAAAACAAAGGAATTCTAGAGTTACCTATTTACAACCAACTCGTCATGGCTGCAAAACCGATCAACTGGCAACCTCTAGTCGTGGAACAACCGAGCATAGTAGCTGAAACTGACAAGACCCCTGCACATCAGCAACAAGTGACAATTATAGAAGTGGTAGCAGGATCCTTCAAACCAAAGAAGATAAAAAAATTCACGCTTGAATCCCAAACCAAGACCGATCAAGAAAGCAAAGAGGTATAATCCCTATGAATTACAAACTCAGATACAAGAGGAGTTCGATGAATCTCATCTCCAAGAAACTCCCATTATAGCAGCGGCGGGTCTCGAAAATTGGGCGTTGGTGGCTGGCCCTAAATAGCCACCATGTCACAAATGAAGTTAGTAAGTTGGAACTGTCAGGGTTTGGGCAATCCCCTGACAGTTCAAGCGCTAAGAGCCTTAGTGACCCAAGAAAAGCCCGACATTCTTTTTTTGATGGAGACCAAAAACCAAGATGCAAAGCTTTTACGCCTTCAGAAGATATTGAGATACACTAATAGCATTATAGAAACTCCTATCGGCTTGGTGGGTGGTTTAGCGGTCCTGTGGAATGATAGAATTTCTTTGACAATGGAGCATCAATCTTCGGTTTTTTTTTTTTTTTTTTTTTTTTTTTGACTTGATATGCACGAAACTCAACTACGGTTTAACAATGCGTCTCACTTGTGTACATGCACCAACAGCATATAATCTCAAACAAGAGCTATGGGCCGAAATTAGGCAGATCAGCAACTATGATAGTTTACCTTGTTTGTGTGAAGGTGATTTTAATGAAATCTTGTACCCTTGGGAGAAAGTCGGGAGGCGACCAGCAAAACCATACCGTATGCACTCCTTTTGTGAACTTTTAAATGATTGTTCCTTGATGGACGTGGAAAGTAAAGGTTGTGCCTTCACGTGGATAAATAATCGAGACGGTGAGGACATTGTTAAGGAAAGATTAGATAGAATGCTGTGTTCTATGGACTGGCGACTGACATTTCCTGCTGCAAAAGTTTTTGTGCTGCCTACTATTGGATCTAACCACAGCCCGCTCCTGTTATCAACCGAAACAATGCGATTCAAAAGACGGAAGATCTTTACTTTTGAAGCATACTGGTTATAGTATCAAGAATGTCGCTCTATAATTGCTGATTCATGGGCTTCTTTTCAGACTAGAACTCACACTTTATCTTAGAAGTTAAACGCTGTCTCTACTGCCTGTGACATCCAGATTTTTGGGTTCTAATTTCAATTAGATAAATTAGGCATTTCATCGATGTGGCTACAGTGTTTTTCTTTGAGTTGGCCACTCACGAGATAACTAGACTAGCTGGGTAAGCTATTAGGGACTTTAAAGCAGATAGATTGAGAATTCGACCGGGAATCAACTTCTCGACCGTGCTCATCTTTAGAGATCATTGCGGCACAGTATAAAATCGATTTAAAATCAGAGATAGGTCGGTTCGACTGAGATGAATGACCGATCGTGGGTGACTCCACTAAATTGAAAAATTCTCATCGACCAGCACTAATTTGATTTTACTATCGTTTTGGTACCTTGTGTCTGTATTTGAATCCTTGAGATTTTCACGACAACCGAAAGTCGCCAATGGGTCGAGTGGGTTCATCGTGGCTCGAAGAAAATCGACCACCGGTCAATTGTCCTAAAAAGTTCTGAAAACTACCCCGTAGCCTAGGTCATGCTCAAAACGCCTTCGAGTGAAATTAACCGCCAATCTAAGTCCAATTTCAAAAATTGAATAGTTTGTCATGTCACAATAAATTTTAGGAACGTCGACTCAGTCTCAGAAGATTTTTCTGACAACTAAGACTTTTTGGGAAAAAGTTGAGTTAGGGCCATTTTGATCAAAATTTGCAGATGACCGTTTTTATTGGGAAATTGGGATGCGAGTTGGATTATATGATGGGAAAAGTAATGAAATGGACAAGGATACCTTGATGAATTTATTTGGGCTTCAATTGAAATTGTTGGTTTGAGAATTGAACAAATTTGAGTAAGATTGAAGAGGGAAAGATAGCAAATTCGTATGCCACCTTTACCCAACACTTTGGACCACCTTAAAGCTTCTAGAAGGGGCATTTTGGGGCTTGAAAATGTAGGGGGTGGACAGCTAGTGGTGGGCCATGAGAGAAAAGAGAGAACCGATTCCCCTCCTTCCCTTCTCTCTCCCGTCGCTGCCTCTCTTTCCCTCATCTTCCTCTTCGGTTTGGCCTCCATGGAAGCCGAAGACCAGCGAAGCAGAAGCAGCTCGCCATCGCAGCCAACAGCTGAAGCTGGAGTCGCCGCCGCTGCATGCCGTCGCAACCTTGCCGGAGTCGCGTCATCTCCACCTGCGCTGGCCATGCGACCGCCTTCTTCCTCCCCCCCCCCCCCCGTCTACTGCTCGAGATCCCAGATCTGGTTGGACGCTGGGCAGAAGCAGAAGCCGACGTCGGCGAGAGCCGTCGCACGCTGCACGCTGTCCTCGCCCCGCGTCGCCTCGCCGCCGTGCTACCGTCCATCTCCTTCTCGCCCGCTCGAACGCCGTCCGCCCCGTCCAGTCAAGTTGCCGCCTCTACCCAGTCTTGTTCGGCCAGCATAGACCGCCGCCCGACCACCTCCGACCACCGTCGGCCTCGCTAGAGCTCCGCCTTGTCCTCCGCCACCCTTGGCCACCTCAACCGACGCCGAAACCGCCTCAACCAGCAACGCACAGAGAAGGCAGAAAATGGGTATGACAGTGGGGTTTTGGCCCATTTTGGCCGTCTTCCCAAGCTCGGATGCTTGGCCCGCTTTGAGGAATGTCAATCCTCGCGTCGATCCTCACGTTGATCCAGTCGTTTTGAGTGAGTTTTACTCACTAATGCCTTCTTAGTTTGCTAATTATACTTAAAGGTTGATTAGTGTTAATTAAGCGTAATTATGTGGTTAGATTAGAATTGATTAGCGATTATTAGTCAATTGCATTGCATATTAGTTGTTTGGTTAGTGTACTTAGATAGAGAATTGCCTATAGTATTTATTGGATGCTTCTTGGGATTTTTCCCGACCCTTATCGGGTATTAATTAGGCAATTCGGGCCTAATTGGAATTTTTAGGAATTAAATATTAATTTTCGGAATTAATTAATTATTTATTTATTTTTCCGGAAATTCAATTGGATGGCCAGTGACCGAGATTTTATGTTGATAATCGTGGCGTAGTCTGTTTATCTAATTAAGCTTTATATTGCTAAATTGAATTTATTGTATTTATTTATTTATTTTTCGAAATTAATTATTTAATCATTTATTTTCCGGAAATTCAACTGGGATGCCCAGTGGATTGAATTTTGTGATTGATTGTCGTGGTGCAGTCCGTTTATTTATTTGAGCTCCACGTTGTGCTTAATTAAATTGATTGTGCAATTTAAGGAATTATTCCTTAATTGATTCAAATTGAGTGGAATTGAATGATTGATTGATAGATGGCCGAGTATGGCTATTTAGCATTAATAATGTTTTGATGAGTTGTAAAGCGGAAAGAATCATGAGAGTGAACTAGGGATACTGTGGGCTATAACCGATCAGATACGGTGTTATGGGCCTACGTGGTTCGGTGACTAAGTACGTCACTCGCGAAAACGGCGCCTTAAAGAACGCATGTATCGGTCTAGTACTCATATTGTTATAGGCATGTGTGGTTCGGTGATTAAGGACATCACTGGTGAAAACGGCGCCTTAAAGAACGCATGCAATTGTCTATTAAATACATCGTTGTAGGCATGTGTGGTTCGGTGATTTGGGATATCACTGGCGAAAACGGTGCCCTAAAGAATGCACGCAATTGTCTAGTGGATACGTCACCTTGGCGAAGTTGACGCCCGAGAGCATTGATGTGGCTCTATGACTGAGTGTACTATTGGAGGTTATATGGTGTGGAATTAATGACCTAAAATGGTCTGACTGACTTGTAATTGACTAGGTCGATTGATCGATGATTCGATCTGGGTGTGATTTGATGTGATTCATTGCTTGGGTCTAATGTTGTGAATTGATTAATTGAATGGAAATGACCGTGAGTGGTCTTGTTAATGTGTAATCGACTAGGTCGATTTGATTGATGCTTCGATCTATGTTGTGATTGTTTGGGTGCCTATTTGATCTGTGCTAATATGTAAGTGGAATCTGAGGCCAAGGTAAGTCCCCTGGCTCGTGTTGTGCATAGGCAGCCTTAAAGTGTATTAGTTTACTAATTGGGTCTTAAGGGGTAGAACTTGCTAAGACGTTGTCTCAGTGGTTATTGAATAACCATTTCAGGACCCGGATGAGGAGCCTAAGGAGGAGGAATTTGACGAGGAGATCCCTGATGAGGAACCCGAAGAGGAGTACGTGGAGGAGGACCCCGAGGATGACCCCGAGTACGACCCGGATGAGGAATGAGATTCCGTCCTATCTTGTCAAACCTGGTCTGCATGTGAATAGATGTTAGATCATATTAACGTATATATAGTATTGTAGAATACTATGAGATACGTGTAAAAATGGCTTACTTTTCTATTTCATTGTTTTATTGTCTGGGGATTTATAACTGTTTCCACATGTACATATATAAATGAAATGATCGGCAATACATAGTCCTGGGATATCGCATTTTAAAATCGACCAAAAGTAAGGGATGTGCGCGTGCCTGAGGATCGGGGCATGACACTACCCTTGCACGTTGGAGTCGCTCAAAATTTACCAACGCTCAGCATCAGATCTCTTCTCTCAAGCAGCAGCTCCAGAATCTGACCAATCAGCCCAATGGACAATATGATAAGGCACTAGTGACCAACCTGAAAGAGAGAATTCACAAGTTATGGCAACAGGAGGAGCAATATTGGGCGATGCGATCAAGGGTCAATTGGCTCAGATGGGGAGACAAGAATACAAAGATTTTCCATGCCACCACAATTCAAAGAAGACAACGTAATAGGATAAGCATGCTGTGGGATGATCAACAACATTGGGTACGCAATCCGACCCATCTGAAGGAGATGACATTGCGATTTTTTAAAAATCTATACACATCAGTGGGACATCGTGACTACGGGCCTGTTCTAGCGTAATGCACACCTGTGGTGACAGAGGAAATGAATATCAACCTTGCTGCAGCGATCACTAGAGAGGAAGTTCGGGTTGCTGCTTTTCAATTAGAGGAAGCTAAAGCTACAGTCTGATGGTTTGAATGATCAATTTTACCAATCTCATTGGGATATCTTATAGGACGACATCTTCTCTTCAATGCAGGAATTTTTTAGTTCCAGAGTGATGCGACCTGAGTTCAATAGGACCTTTATATCACCGATTCCTAAAACTTCACACCCAGAATGCCTTGACCAATACAGACCAATCAATCTTTGCAATTTCATTTACAAAATTATATCGAAGGTCCTGGCAAACCGACTCAAGCCCTGGTTACCAGAACTAATAGCAACGGAACAGAGTGTTTTTGTCAGTGGACGTCAAATTCAAGATAACATTCTCGTGGTCCAAGAAGTACTCCATCAACTCAAGATAAGGAAAAGGAAAACGATATTCCAAGCAGTCCTGAAGCTAGATATGCAAACAGCCTACAATAGAGTGGAATGGGACTTTCTAAGAGATTACCTCCTGCAGCTTGGTTTTAATTCATAATGGGTACACTAGGTGATGCAATGCACAACTACGGTCTCCTTGAGTGTCAAGTTTAATGGAGATCCTCTACCCTATTTCCAACCGACTAGGGGTCTCCGACAGGGAGACCCTCTATCTTCGTATCTATTCATCCTGATGGCAAACATTCTCTCTACTCTAATCAGCCAAGCAGTGGATATGGGAAATCTTCAAGGCATTCGATTAAATCGGTGGAGTCCTACCTTATCTCACCTTTTTTCGCAGATGATGCAATTTTCTTCCTTGAAGGTAAACTCCTTCAATGCTAGAATTTAGCCAATATACTAAATCAATATTGCCTAGCGACAGGACAAGCTATTAATCGAAATAAATTTTGTATATTCTTTAGCAAGAACTGCCCTAACAGTCTTCAGGTGAATTTAGCCAGAGAATTTGGAGTCCCTGTGTTAGAAAAGTCTGGCAAGTATCTCGGCATACCTTCTGATTAGGGGAAATCCAAACGAGAGATGTTTACTTGGATCCTAGGTCGCGTACACTCCAAGCTGGAAAGATGGAAAGAACGGCTTATATCAAAA
Source organism: Eucalyptus guilfoylei (assembly GCA_016097605.1). Classification (NCBI taxonomy): domain Eukaryota; kingdom Viridiplantae; phylum Streptophyta; class Magnoliopsida; order Myrtales; family Myrtaceae; genus Eucalyptus; species Eucalyptus guilfoylei. Next base: position 56,690,958 of record CM027867.1, on the reverse strand, counting down.
GGGGGTAAGTAAGTTTTAATTAAAATAGTTGTACAAGCACTCCCACAATATGCCATGTCTACTTTTAAAATCCCCGTGACTATTTGCAAATCAAAAGAATAGAAAATTGCCAGATTCTGGTGGCAATCTAATGGCAGCAAACCTGGAATTCACTGGAGAAATTAGGAATCTCTAAAGACTCAGAAAGATGATGGGGGTCTGGGTTTTTGTGATCTTATAGCTTTTAATAAGGCTTTACTAGGTAAGTAGGCCTGGCGGCTTCTCTAGAATCCTTCCTCTTTGTGGAGCAAACTTTTCAAGGGTTTGTACTTTCACTCTCAAGATTTCAAGCACGTTGTAAAAGGAGCAAGGTCTTCCTGTGGATGGCAGAATTTACTGGTAGGTCAGGACTCTATCGAAGATAAGCTCCAGTGGACCGATGGTGATGGGCAACAGATCAAAGTCCGCGAGGATAGATGGCTAGCTACAGGCGCTATTAGGGGGCCTGCACCTAGAGGCGAACCGTAGAAAGTTGCTGCCTTTATTGTCCCGGACCTAAATGACCGGAACGTTCCCCTTCTTCGCTAAAGTTTTGACAATCGAACTGTGCAAGAAATCCTTTCTATCCCAAGACGACCTCAATGCACTGCTGATAGACTAATATGGAGGGGAAAGCTGAATGGCATGTTTACGGTTAAGAGTTGCTACCACTCTATCCGAACTCAACACAGCAAAGACAGACATACCCAACCTCCTTCATCTTTCCAAATCCCTCGTAAACTATGGACCAGGATCTGGTCTATGAAGACTACCCCCAAGTTACGTACCTTTATATGGTTTGTATGCAACAATGCGTTGGTTACAAAAGAAAATCTCTACAACAGGCATATTCTATCGGGCCCGGAATGCTGCTTGTGCGAAGATAAGGTCTCGGAATCTACTGAACATCTCTTTATGTTATGTCCTTGGACTCAGGCTATTTGGTCTCATATGCTAGTACACACAACGATACATTTTCGAGGAGTGCACAGATTAGAAGCCTGGCTGGCAAATTTGATCGAGAGCAAAGATGACTCACCTGAGCTGGAGACCATCGCTTCCTTAATGTGGCAGATCTGGAAGGCCCGCAACAACTTTGGCTTTCCCCAGCAGAGGCCAAACTCAAAGCAGGTGGTATAGGTGGCCCTTGCAAACACCAAATCTGGTAGGAGCAGAAATGGAAAGAAGCTGAAACAAGGTATGCCACAAACAAAAGCAGATCAGATCTGGCGTCTACCCGATCCGGGAGTAATAAAGATTAACATTGATGGGTCTTACCCATCAACCTCCAATGAAGGCTCGGTGGCGTGCGTGTGCCGAGATTCCTCCGGCCTTCTCATCGACGGGTTCACAAGCACTATTACGGCCTCCTCAGCTCTGCAAACAGAGGTGCTCGCCCTCAATCTCTCTCTCAAATTTCTGCAGCAGATAAGGACCTCCACGGACAACATGGTGCTGGAGTCTGACTACTTGATTCTAGTGGACGCCCTGCTCAACCCTACCTTGATTCCTTAGGAGAACAGTCTTGTTTACTGAGTGCATGGCGATTTTGCAGCGTTTCCCTAATCTGCAGGTTCAACACTGCAGAAGAGAAGCGAACACAGTCGCTGACCGGGCCGCCAAAGCCCATGGGGCCTTCTTACTTTTGCCGAATTGGGCTATTTCCCCTCCTTTTTATCTTCATGATCTCCTTTGTTTGGACATTATGTCGAACGGTTGCTGTTCTTTACGCTCTTAATATATATTCCGTTTTTAGACCCAAAAAAAAAAAAACTAAAATTGGGATAGTTGCTTGATTAAACTATTTGAAAATATCTTCTTCAGCTTTGGCTAATTATATAAGGTTAATTCAATCATTTGCCTTACTCGTCCAAGGGCACATCGTCAGGTTTAGAATTTTCTATTCCTTTGAATTATTTAGGATCAATCATCGTAATTCAATTTTTAGTGAAAAAAAAAAATATTGTCGAGGTTTGTTCAATCCAATTCTTGAAAATTCATAATCCCAACAGTTTTTCTTTGAAAATAAAATCGCATTTTTGAAAACATTGAGTGATGAGCTCCTATAGGTGCAAAAATTGAGTTAATGGGATATCGGATGAAAAATTTATATCCAATCAAATTTTGGCCAAAATTAAGAGACAAATATATAAAAATATTTCAGAAAATTTTCCAATTATATAAGACATGTGTCGTGACCTCTTGGAATCTTGTGCATGGGCATATCAGGCTAGGTCTAGGCTTAGCCCGAGCTCATTTGTGATGTAATGGTCAAAGTTTTCAACTTATAAGTCAATTTCATTTAAGAGTGGCTACTAATCAACTTGTGGTGGGCCGATTAGAAACACAAGTAAAATACTAGGAAAAATATTTTACTCCTATGCTTATACTAGTTAATCAATCAATGTCATTTCGATACATAATCTTGTTTAAACATCAAGTAAAATATTTATGCAGCATTTTATCCAATCATGATTTTTATAATTCAATTCCTAACTAGGTTTAGGAAAATAGCAACCCATGCATTATAAGGACATAATTGGAATAAAGAAATTTATTCAAATAGCAATATAACATTTGCTTCCAAGAATTTGAACACGACTTCCTTTTATTTCTTTTACGGATTATTTTAAGGAAAAACTCTCAAAGACTATTTTTAAGCTTTTCTGATTTTTTTGGAAAGAGTTAAAAAATTTTGGGGATTTTCCCTCTTTTTTTAAATAATAATAATTTTTTTATTCCGAAATTGGGACCCCGGTTGGGCCTTTGAGCCCAGTCCGAATGTGGGCTGCCGCTGGTCTTTTGCGGGCTGAAGTTGCTCACACGAATCGGGCTTTTGATAAGCCCGTCTTCGAAATGGCTTAGGCCCACTTTCTGAAGATGGTTGTAATAAGCCCAAGCTCGACTGGATGACAAAAATAGCCCATAGTTGTCCAGCTTCAACCTAAGCCCAACGTCAATCAAACCTAATCAAGCCCAAACCCAAATTGAAATTGACAAGCCCAAGCTTTGAACCCATCTTTGCACTCACTCCACTCCACTCCCTGGACAGAAGCTTCACGCCCGCGGTCCCTTCATCGTGGTCTCGCCAAGGGCCATCGATTCTCGCCTCTAACACCAACCGATTGGACATCAACGCCCCGCGTCCCAGTCGGCCTCCACCTCGACTCACCGTCGGAAAAGGGAATCCACTTCCAATGGCTAGTGTCGCTCCGGCCAATCCCCGGATTCATTTGAAAAGAAACACACATGAGGAGACGACACATCTAGTGACGAATCAAAGAAAGACATATCGGCCGTGTCTAAGGACCAACAAACGCCCAGAATCAAACCCAAAATCGGAGCAGGCCTGAGCGAGATCTGGTTCGAGCATTTCATCGAACAGGTGAGGCTCATTAGCTAAAAGCGGGAAGAAGCGAACCAACCGAGCCCCAACTCGTGCCGGGACTAATAATAATTGACAAGCAACGTTCCAAGAACTGTAGCACGCGTACGAACAGGGCCAGAACTCGTGCATGCTAGATAACGACGAAGCCCCAAAGGGGCCAAAACAGGGCACGAAAACAGGGCGATCAGCCGAGGGTCCCTGCCTGAAATGCGAGAGAGCAAGCAATGGTTATGGGAACCGAGCAAAGAGCCGAAGGATCTTGTGCAAAGCTAATGGATGTTTGTAATTGCTATTACTCGTCCATAAGATCATCATTTAATATCCTTTGATTTCGACCTCAATCTTTTGCCATCACTTTTTGTCGAAAGGTCATGAACATCATCAAGATAATTATATACGTACAATGATAAATGATAAACCAAATATTCAAATATTTCCATTTTCCCTTTGCACACTCACAGATTTTACACTTTAGGTGTGTCGAAAAATGAAGAAATTTCTAGATGACATGTCTAATTAAATTTTTACTTTGCAATTCGACTTTTTCTTCACACGTGATACTTTAAACTGTCACGATATACATATTTTGACACGTATATTCAACATATAATTTTTTTTCATAAGTTTTTGAAGCTAGATAAACTTTGACCGAAGACTTTTTATTTTTAGTTGAAAATGTAAACAAAGATTACGAGAGATTTATAGGTTGGAGAGGTTGGCCCCGGCCCGGCCCGTTAGCCAGCGCCGTAGTCCAGCCCGCAACGATAGCCGGGCCCGTCGGGCCCGTCGGGCGGGCACCCGTTTTAAGATTTCTCACCCCCGCCGCCGCCGGCGGAGAACGGCGGCTGTTCTGAGCTTCGAGAGAGAGAGAGAGAGAGAGAGATGGGCGAGGGTGACCTCCCCCGGACGGAGGCGGGCGTGCTCCGGGGCCACGAGGGCGCGGTGCTGGCCGCCCGGTTCAACGGCGACGGCAACTACTGCCTCAGCTGCGGCAAGGACCGCACCATCCGCCTCTGGAACCCCCACCGCGGCATCCACATCAAGACCTACAAGTCCCACGGCCGCGAGGTCCGCGACGTCCACTGCACCTCGTAATTCCTCCTCCTCCTCCTCCTCCTCCGCTGTGTCACCGGTTCTTTTGCTCCAACGCGTGTGTTCGGTCGGAGGCTCATCTGGGTAGATGCTTTTTTATCCTAAAGAAGAGTGTATCGCATTAGTTTCGTGTATGATAGGTGGCAGCTGATTGGCTGGACTGGGTTCGTTGAGATTGTGAATGTGAGATGGTTTGTGTAGTGATGAATCTTGGAAGTGTCCTGCTTCTGTTGTTGGGATCAGAAAATTTGCTCTCTTGGTTTGTTGACATTTTGGGTTAGGAAGTGGAAAAGGAAAATGATGTATGAATTTATTGGATGCCCTTTTTTCTTTTTCTTTTTCTTTTGCCAACTGAGGATGGATGATGCAAGTCCGAATGCTGAATCTTTTCGCCTGGTGATGTAGGGACAATTCGAAGTTGATATCTTGCGGTGGTGACCGGCAGATATTCTATTGGGATGTGTCGACTGGCCGAGTCATTAGGAGATTCCGTGGGCATGATAGCGAGGTTTGCACTCACAACGATTTGAACTGTAAATTTTGTCTCAACTGGCCATATACTATGTCTTTTGGAATTTCTCGTAATGTTCCATCTAACCCCTTCCTCTGCACAGGTGAATGCGGTAAAGTTTAACGACTATGCGTCTGTCGTAGTATCAGCCGGCTATGATCGTTCAGTGCGTGCTTGGGATTGCAGATCTCATAGCACTGAGCCGATTCAGGTAACTTTCCAGCTGACATTGTTTGAATTATATATGCTCGTGTGAATGAACTGACTTGAGTTATTTTATTGAACTGCAGATTATCAACACGTTTCAAGACAGTGTGATGTCTGTTTGCTTAACAAAAACTGAAATTATTGGTGGAAGCGTTGATGGTACTGTTCGAACATTTGACATTCGTATTGGTAGGTATGTGTGTTGTGTCGTGAATATCCCTTCTTGCTTTTAAGACACTACCACATACAGAAGTATTATTGTTTGAAGCTTAAGAAAGGTAAACAGCCATTTAGCAATGCCTTTAGTGAGGCAGCATTTATTTCTGTTGCTACCCAGACCCCAATCTGGATCCTGTTGTAGTGAGACAATCTCTCTACCCTAGAAGAAGGTCAAAAATCTATATTGAACTGTGAATTTTGGCTGTACCTTGTGCATTCGTTTCTTGTTCTTTCTTTTTAAGGTCACAATAAACTAAAAGTATCTGACATATCCATATTGCTAGGTAACTTTGATACCTATCTCTAATAATTGTGTTGTCACCCTATCATGTAGAGAAATATCTGACGACTTGGGGCAACCTGTCAACTGTATTTCAATGTCAAATGATGGTAACTGCATATTGGCGAGTTGTTTAGATTCAACTTTGCGTCTTGTAGATAGGTAAGCAATTGAAGTCATTTAATTTGCATTGCCATCATTGCTCCTGCTGACTGTCCTTTATTATGACAGGTCTGCCGGTGAGGTATTGCAAGAATATAAGGGCCATACTTGCAAGGTTTTTATATGACAAAATTTAGTAATCTTGATGCTTTCTTGCAGTAGTGATCCGTTATCAATGTAGAAATTAATTTTTTGGAATGATGATTAGTCTGAGATTTTTGTGCACCAAAAAAATGCCACTTTATTTTCCATGTCATGCCATCTCAGGGTATCACACTTCACCTGTTATACATCCATTGGTTCAAGATAAGTTAATCTGTTTAGATTTCCCAACATCCTCTGTGAATCAGGTTTGGCAGATGTGTCATGTAGTTGCACTCGCTCACTCGAAATTTTTCCCTGCACTCGTGCTTTCAATTTTTAATGGCTGGGTCATATCCTCATGTAGTAACAATGATTCTTGTTTGATATGATTCATCAGTCCTACAAATTGGATTGCTGTCTTACTAATACTGATGCACATGTGGCTGGTGGATCTGAGGACGGTTATGTCTTCTTCTGGGATTTGGTCGATGCATCAGTGATATCCAAATTTCGAGCTCATTCCTCTGTGGTGAGTCTTTTCTTGTTTATGCTGTACATATTGTACCATATGTCTTGATAAATGGTGCTAATTGTTCATAACATGTTGTATTTTATTTGTGCCCTTTCATATAGAAAGATGCATTTTCATATTGTCACTTTGGTGGAAACAAGCCAGATGCTGATGTTACAAAAAGGATTAGTCATGAGTTTCTTCTCAATTATCAAATTGGTGATTTAAATTTTGGCATTTGTGATAATACCTTGTAACCAGCCCCTACCCGTACTGCTAGATCTAGATCTCAACAGGTGTTTGTGAAATTGAACAATAAGATGGGGTGAGCTTGGTTTAGTACGAAGCTTTCACTATAGATGCATCAACAGATTGTGAAATGTACAGAAATAGCACAAAGCCCAGGGGTGGGCGCATTTATCAGGGAGAATATACATTTTACAGTGTCTATCACAGCAGTTGCATCCATGAAAATCTTTTTTACTACACTTTATTAATTTCGCCCTCTAAATGTTTAAATAGCAAATTCTTTCCAATTGCTAGCCCATCTGCGCTTTTCATCCCAAAGTAACCAAAATACCGAGAGAGCTTATTCTCTTACTGAAGGACTCTTACACTCTGCCAAGCTTAGATTTCTTGTCTACTGAACTTGCTATGACCCAATTCGTATCGGTAGAATGTAGAAACTTCTCCAAATTTGTATGTCCAGTGGAGGTACAGAAAGAGCAAAAGTTCTACTTCATGCATTGACAACGTTTGCCAAAAAATTTATCTACTTCTACCATTTCGTGGCTTGAATGTCATTTGATTGTGGAAATCCTTCCTACCTTTTCTTCTTATTTTGTTTCATGGGCCATCCTGTTTCTCGGGATCCATCCAGAATTCCTTGTAGGTTGAGTTTAGCTCATATTAATCTGCTTGATGATAATCAGGCAGCCTTTAATTCTAGAGGACAGGTATAGACTATAGTCCCATTTGCTCGATAATAATCAAATATCGTTAAAATCCTAGAGGACTATGGTATATTTTCCATTAACTTTAATGATGCTATTGATTCTTTGGAGTGTTGTGGATAGAACTTGCATGGATCTTCATCACAATGCCTAGACTCTTGCAGTTTTAAATATTCCAATTCACTGTGGTTGTTCTCTCTTTTCTCTTGCAGGTAACAAGTGTAAGTTATCATCCAAAGGAAGACTGTATGATCACTGCCTCTGTGGATGGCACAATTAAGGTGTGGAAGACGTGAAACTGTTCAGCTGAGCCTGAGGGATCACTCCTTTGTCTGAGATATGATATGGGGAATTTCACTAAGTCAATTCTTAGGATATCTCGAATCAGACCATTTGTACTTACTTTTGCCCCAGGCAATGCATCTTTTCATGCTCCATTAGGAGGTAATATCTCTCGGGTGGCAAAACTTTTTGCGGAATTTCGGAAGCTGAGGTTCATGTATATTATAGTCTAGCTAGGGAGTGTTCCGATTGCACTTCCAGCAAATTTCTTACGGGTTGTGTACCATTGATGGGATGGATTGATAATCTATGAGCTGAATTTGCATTACGATTTCTTGTCTGTGATGGAGAGACTCATGGGTTCCCTTTTCTTGAAAGATTGTTCAGCTTAAATGATTACAAATGATATTGCGGTCGCGGCAGTCTGGATATACCAGTGAAATCGAGGGCTGTATTGTATCCTTTCCTCCTGTCATTGGGTGGAAGGTGTGAGCTCGGCATTCTCTCGTATGCGTGCAGTGATTCATTGCCTAGTTTCAATCCGTTTGCTCTTCAAGCACGGAGATAACAAATGTCCAAAGTAAAAGGTCTTTCTCGAAATGGACCGTGTGGACTGGGTCCTGTTTACTCTTTCCTGGGTTTGATGAATGATATGCTTACACCAACAGCAGGTTTTTCCCATGACATCAGAGCAGACAAAATCAACGTAGGATCATATTTTGGACCCAGTCTTGCTAAGGATTTGGCCAAACACGACTCTTGCTATTCTACAGGTAGCGTCAACGCTTCGTTTCCTTGACTCTTTAATGAGTTCTTGGCCCCAAAAAGGACTTGTGAATTGAGTTCATGTTAGTTTTTGAGACAAAGCAAATGGCCATCCGTGACCTTTTTTTTATTTGATGACTCACTTTAGTGTATGTATTTTAAAATATTTGATGCGCTAAACATTAAATAAAAGTCTGATTTAACCCCTGAAAAAAAATGAAAAAGAGAAGCCAAAACCAAAAAGCTGTTCGTGAGAACCACTCGACAAGCAGCTCGGGAAAATGACTCAATCAATCTTAAATTTATTATACGGATACTAATTCGGTCATAAAATTTTTAATTTTGTTAATTTAATCCTAAATCTATGTTAGTAAGATGGTTGGCAATAATTGGGCCACCTAGTCAGTAATTTCTGGCAAAAATTGATCGGAAGGACTGCACTGGAATTTTACACAAAGATTAAAAATAAATTGACAAAATCGAAAAGTTTAGAATTGAATTGATATTCGTACAATACATTTATGACCAATTGGATAATTTCTCCCCGATGGTATGCATTTGCATTTTAATCAAAATGATCGTAGCTAATGTTCAAGATGAAAACCAATCTAACATTAAATGTATGTTTCAATTTATCCTCCCTTATTTTGATGGGTGTATATTTTGATTCGTGGTTACTTTATTCATAAACATAATCAATCTAATCTTGATTCTTGTGAACTGGGCAGATCCAGTCAAGATTGTGGTATGCATAATAATAGATTTAGTTTCGTAGGATGTTCTGGTTAGCCAACTTGAGCATTGAAACAAATTAAAAGTTAGGAAATATAGAAAGAAAGTTGATATTAGAAATTCCATTCAATTGAAACCTAAAAAATAAAAATAAAAAATGAGGAGTGCCGCTTGGTTTTGGACGAGACTTAGCCAACTAATTGAGAGAAGCGGTCAACCAGTCAATAGGCCGACAGAGCTGACAGAACGTAATCTTCTGGTCAGAGGGGAAAAATAATATTCGTTTGGGAGAAAAAACTACTAAAAATCAAATTTTCTTTTCTTGAATAAGACGCAATCAATTTTCATACATGATAAATTCATGCTTCATTATTCATGCGGGTACAATTTTTACATATGATAAATATCTTTATTTTTATATCATTGGCTTAATAAAATAAAATAATGACACATGATGAGAAATATCACTTGAGCATGAATGTAACAAGCAAGAATTTAATAGATGTATTAGCGAAATTATGTGCCATTGATAGGTATTAACCAATTCTTGGCAACTAGTAAACTAATTGGAAAATATACACGCAAGCCAATATTTATTTTTGAAATCCAAGCAACTGAAATCAAGTCAATGACATTATAATAAACTATAGAAGTTCATATCTAATTCCACAAGAAAACATTCATATCCATAGAACAAGTCCATAAATGACCTCTTTTTGGATTTTCAACCAACATTTCCATAAAATAAAGCGCGTCAAAACCATTCCTCTTATGGAATAGTTTTCTCTTATCCTTTACACGCAATCATGAAGATCGTGGTTTATGCCACATTTTTAAGGAAAGATCATTGCACGAACCTAGTATGTAGAAACTATATCTGGATCATTAGAAATGGTTGGTCTCACCTAAGTCTCACTAAATCTAATGGTACAGATTTATCTCGATGTATGTACTAGTTAAGCCATTGCCAGAATGGTCTCTATATATCACAACTCAGCCTCTGGAGAGAGAGAGAGAGGGAGAGAGAGAGAGAGAGAAGCTCTCTCTTCCTGAAGATCCAGAGAAGCAATAAAAATGGACAAGGCAGAGAGATTGATCGGATCAGGGAGCCAAGAAGGCCTTACAGCCTCGACGATTGTCGCTGCACAGCAGCTGATGCAGTTGAGCGATGAAGAGAGCTGCGACAGCAGCCGCCATGGCGGTAACAGATCGAGCTGGGCCCTCAAAGGTCAATCCAAGGGCAGCGGTCGTCAAAGCCGGAGCAAGGCGACATCAACGGGGAAAACGAAAACCAAGGCAGTTCTCAATCGAGGCGGCCCAGCCAAAGGTCAGTCCAAGGGCGGCAGCGATCATCCGAGCCGGCGCAAGGCGACGTCGACGGGGAAAATGAAAACCAAGGCGGTTCTCGATCAAGACGGGGCGCTCCGTCCACAGAGGAAGAGGAAGTCCAGGAGTATCAGCGAGATTTATGCAGAGACCCAGCCAGTGGACGGAGGGATAGGTGATGATGATCAAAGAGAAGACCATGAATAATTTGCTCTTTTTTGTGAAGCTAACGATGTAAGCTTGGATTGACGCTTGGAGGTTTTGATCGTTGTCTTAGAGATGAATCCTATTTCTTTGCTACCTTCGGTTTGCCTACTTTTTCAGGGTTTTACCGATTCAATAGTTCTTGCATGGGCTGGGTTTGATGATAACGTGAAAAGAAAAAATTGCAGTGATGGGAAAAGAAGAAATTAAATCGCAGTATCATGCTCGTAATCGGATCATTCCGGTTCGTAAATTAGGAGCCATAGAATGAAGAACTTGCACTCTTTCAGGTTCAAAATGCGTCGAAGATGTGAAACGGATACATGTTTGCCCGTTGGAATAATTAAGCTAGACGACAGTAGACACAGGCCCCGTTACCACCCACCACCGCCTACACGGCGCGATCGACCGCCACCGGTCGGCCTCCGCTCACTTTTAACACTGTCTACTAGTGGATTTCTTTTGCGAGGACAAATTTTCTATACGATCGTAGGCTGCATTTGTTTCACGAAAAATAAATCATCTCTGAAAATTATTTTTATGAAAAATGATTTTACTTTCTGGTGTTTGATTGAAACTTGGAAAAGACTTGAAAAGTAATTCCTATCATTTGGTATGGAAAATTTTATGAAGAAAATTATCAAAAATTACTATTTTTTAATTATTTTTATATATATTTTTTCTTTTCTTTTGCTTCTTTGTTGGCCTATCGCCAGCCATGGCAATGGCCAACCACTGGCCATAGGCGAGCTCAAACTCAAGTCTCACCAGATCAATGAGCTTTGAGCTCGCCACAGGCCGGTGAGGCTCGAGACCTCGGAAGTTGCTGCGAGCTCCAGCCTCGCCAACGGTTAGTGAGGTTGTGACGGCAACAGAGAGACAGCTACGGCTGCAAAACACATGGTGAGCGCACGTAGGGCACGAAATGGCTCGCGACGAGGAGGATTGAGGCAGGATTTTGAAGCAATTGTTGTAGTAGCAAGTGGTTGAAGAAGAAGAAGAAGGGGGTTGTTTGGTGAAGGGAAGAGCATAGTAGAGAAGAATATGAGAGTCCCTTGGGACGATTTTGGCCGACCGCCACCAGAGCCCACCCTCTGCCTTCGATCTCGGCGAGGTTTAGGAGTGAAGTTGCTTCGTCCGCCATTTCCAGAGCTTTGAGCAAGCTTCGCCTTGCCAGAGGCCTCGCCTCAAGCCTCACAAGCTTGTGGCGTGCTTGAAGCTCGCTAATCGGCAAAGCTCAAGCTCGCCGGCCTCAAGCTCGCCTATGGCCAGTCAGCCGTCATTGTGGCCTGCGACGGGCCATGGAAGAAACTAAAAGAAAAGAAAAAAATATAAAAAATAAATAAAAATAAAATAATTAGAAATTCCTTTTTTTTATAACATTTTTGTAAGAATACAAGCTTGAGCACCGAGGACCCATGCACGGCCTTTGTAAACTTGGGCCTAAGGGTCGGGACCAGAGCTTAAGCATTCGAGACCTGAGCATAGCCTTTTGAATCAAGCTTGAGTGCCAAAGCATTGAGTATGGACACTAGGGGCTCGAGCCCAACTCCAATGGACCCACGCATGAGAGTCTCGGCCCAAGCCTAGCCTCGATGGACCCAGGCCCAGCCACTAGGCCCTTGGTCCTAAACACCAAGACTCATGAACCAACTTTGGGGTTTTCATGTCAAAAAGTAAAGTTTCGAGTACAACCACCGATATCTAGTCATATTTTGAAAAGCGTTTTCTAGTTCTTTCAAAGAGGAAATCATTTTTTTGAATGAAAATTTTGGTTAGAAAATATTTTTCTATGAGCCATTTTCCTATGACTCATTTTCTTAAACGAACGAAACGTTGAAAAATGAGGAAATCGTTTTCGGTGAAATAAAGGGACTCGTCATTGTCTAACTTTTTTTGTGAAATATTTGGGTGAGTATAATAAAATTTCATCACTTTGAAGTGTTAGGCTAGGTAATTCGTCTTATGGCTCTGTTTCATGTTGCTCTTCAATATGTATTAGTCGTCTCAAATCATCGGAAAAAGGACTATAAAAGTGACATAATTTTCATACAATATTCATTTCCATATCAAAACTTTTTGAACAGTTACTTAAGTGTCTCCAATAATAAATTCATTTGTCATACGTGACTTTTTAGTGAGATTTTAATTTCAATGTGGCTTTTCTTGAAAAAAAAAAGACATTGATCTCCAACGTCGACAAACCTCAAGATGACCCGACAAATTATTTAATTAACCCACCAATTTGCCTCGTCTTCTCCTTCTTCTTCTTGGTCTTCACCTTCGTCTTTTTTACTGAAACGAAAAAAAGGTACAAACGACAAAGCTCTCTCTCCTCGATCTGCTAAATTTACCCTTCATCTTTGCTGGAACTCCTGCTACTACAAGTGGTGAGTGGTGACACTACTGCAACCGTAAAAAGACACCTAAGCCTAGAATTTTCCGGCATTTCCCCTTTCTCTCCCCCTCCGAGAAAAAGAGGGCAAGTCTTGAGTCTTGAGAAAACGAACATCGCCCTTCTCTTTGCTGCTGGTGTTGTGGTTTCAGAGGAAGAAAATCTCATTTGCTGTTGATGTTCCTCTTTGATCCAAAGCAATTGTTTGGATTTGAAGAAAATATTCAAATTTTCTCTCTCCTCCCAAAAAAATGTGCAGATTCTCTTTACCCCGCGAGTAAATGTTCTTTCCTCTGGAGTCGCCTTCCTCTTTGCTCCAATTCCTCAATTTGGGGCTTGGTTTGAAGAACATTTGTGGTTTAGCCCAATTCCTTAATTTGGGACAAATAAATGTGCTAAACGACGTCGTTTAGCATCAATTATGCTAATTCACTTTACTAACGACCCACGTCAGACTAATAATACTAAAAAATTGCCAAGTCAAATTTTCCAGCCACACAAATTAGTGATGACACTAAGGTGATCTTTTTATTTTTATTATTATTATTATTACAAAAGTGATACTCAAGTGATCACTCAATATATTATGACACTGAAATGAGCATCATATAAAAATTGTTGCACTTCTGATGTCCTTTTTTTGAAGAAAATATAAACACGAGATTTTTTTAAAAATGATACATATGTCTTGGAGCGTTTTAATTTACTAAATCATGCACCTTCATCAAATATTTCACGGTTCTCACATTAGGAATATTTCAGATAATAAAATATAACTTCGACCTACTCATTTGAATTAGGGAAAATTTCATCTAAGGATATGAAATGAAGCTGCTTTTTTCCGAAGAAGGCCAAAAGTGTTATTTATCTTAAACAAAATCCTAAAGTAGTTAATAAAGTCTCAAATAGGTTTCGAGCTCATCGGCCGGCCAAAGCACATGCCACTTTTGAAGCCTTGGGCTAAGGTAATTTCATTTGGGGCACTTATTTGTATTTTCCCCACTTTTGTCTGTTCATCTTCTTATTCGTCACCATCTCATCTGAACTCTAAGCATCTGTCCCACCATCCTCTCCCTCCTAACCACGGTCACTACGGTCACTGTTGCAACCTCGACTCCTCTTCTCATTCTCTAAAGAGGCCGACCCTTCGGATCACCTTGAGTACAACAACAAGAGCTCCATCTTCTTCCGCAAGGTCTTTGCACTCTTCAACAGCTTTACCAATTGTCCAAACAGTCTTAAACCTATTGCACTTTTGTCAATTTAGTCTTAAACCTTTCAACTTTACCAATTGAGTCATAAACCTTTCAACATTTTGCCAATTGAGTCCATTAGGCCAATTGCCAGCGGGGGCCACCTCGCTTGAGGCCTGCAAGGCCGACCCTCTCTGGCCTCTAGCGAGGGCAACCCTCGCTGGTCGTGGCCTCTGGCCGGTCGCAGGAGGTTGGGCGACTAGGCAGAGGAAAAAAAAAAAAGGAAAGAAATAAAAAATAAAAAAAAAACATAAAAATTAATTCTAAAATTCGAAAAGAATATTAAAAAATTGTCAACGTCGGTAAATTCCGACCAAAATTGGCTGGATGAATTTAATTGACAAAAAGTGAAAAGGTTTAAAACTCAATTGACAAAATTGAAAGGTTTATGACGGAATTAGCAAAAATGCAATAGATTTATGACTTTTTGGACAATTTTCCCGCTTCGTCAAGCTCAAGCTCTCGTTCTGCAACAAGAAGAAGGCCAAGATTGGTAAGTCTCAGCTGGCTTTTGTCTCTAAGCACCTTTCGATACACTACGACGTTGAAGAACAAAATGCGGTAGTCAAGTCATCGTTCAATGTTAGGCCGCAGTTACATCTCAAAAGCTTGGCCGATGTCAAGTTCATTGAATCCGTCTTTACCTCAATTTGACTCCAAACTGAGAAAGAGAAAAACAAAGAAGAAGATGAACAAAAGAACTGGGGAAAAAGAAAAGGAGAGAAGAAAAATAGCCCATGGCTTGAAAAGTGGCTCGTGAAATAAACGTGCTTGTCGGCTGATGAAAATTTGACAGGCCAACGAGCTTAAAACCTTATTTGAGATTAAGTTAGCCACTTCGTGAACTTATACTTTGGAATGTCTTTTTGAGAAAACGACCCCATTTCGTACCAATTTTTCAAATTTTCCCTTTAGGTAATACATACATATGACGTACAACTCAGAATTGCATTTAGGGGGGCTATTAAAGGAAGATCAAAAAGCCAAAACAAGCACTCCCGGTACCGTAGATTAACATATAGTCTCATAATATAGCGACTATATTGAACGATAATTCAAATTCTTAGCTATTGAAGGGAGAATTTGATCCTATATTAATTGCATTGACAAATAGAGGTATTATTTAAATTAAGCCGTCCAAAAAAGTTTTAAAATGCATGTACGCTTGCTATCTTGAGTTCAAATTTTCAATATGGTGTATTCGCCATAAATCTAGCTGAACTGAGCCTAAGAAAAAGTAGTAATCAAAATAAGTTATTGAACACAATAATAAAGAAAACGAAGAAATAAATCTTAACACCAAATTCATGTAGTCATTGTCAATGCGATCTACTCCATCGAGAGAACAGCATATAATTCTACTATAAATCAAGTGATATAAGATAGAACACAACTACATTCGAGTAATTCAAACACTCCTAACTCCTAATTTTACCCAATATCTCATACGGTGTTTAGTACCTATAATTTATCGCAAAATTATCACTCAATCTCTCAGAGGAATACACAAGAACTGTGCCACAAAATTTTGTTACTTGAACACTAGTTCTTCCTTGTATAATTGACGATGAAATTTCTTCACCAAATCGGAAGAGAAACCCACTAATTGCACGAGACTCACTCTTTCCGCATCCAGGGCCCCTCTTGAAGCAGTACTCACTTGGCACACTGACAAAACCCTTTGATCAGACCGACTACAAACTTGGATTCGGAAATCGGCGTGTTTCTCAAACCGAAAATACGTGGTCTGATGCAACTTCAAGTTGGAAGTTTCTTTTCCCGCCGTAACTCCATGGGTTTCTCACTTTCATTGGATTGGGAAGTACTCTAATTTAGGCTGAATATTATTTTCGGGCTCAAATTCAAAACATATTCTCAATAATCTTAATGAAAATCTTTTCAAGAGGAGTAAGCCTTTTCCAACATTTAATGCAAAGGGTCATTTTCTTCTAAGTTTTGATGATGATTTCGTGCTCTAATATCATCTCAGAATATATAGATAGAAATCCTTATATGCCTAGTTTCAATATGTAACTCAGGGTGTGTATGTTTCATTGAAAACCTCATGATAAAGAAAAATTATTTTAATCAATATAATTTTCTAGAAAAATAGTTAGTTTTCATTTATTTGATGGCTTAGGAAAAGTGATTTCCCTCTTATTAGAAAGCAAAGATGTTCTTTCACAACTTAAATTTATTGTTTTCAATTCACGGAAAACGTTTTCTTTCAAACAAACACACCCTTAAGGGTGTGTTTGTTTCGCGGAATACATTTTCAGGGAAAACATTTTCTTCATTTTCTGGCGTTTGGTTCACTCAGGAAAATGAGTCAACAGAAAATGTTTTCCTAGTCAACAGAAAACGTTTTCCTAACAAAGCTTAAATTCAGGAAAATGATTTCCCCTTTGAAATGACCGGAAAACGTTTTCCGAATCTACCAAAGCTTGATTTGATGCTTGGTTTACAAACAATTATTCTTATAAAGATATATTTTTAAATTTTTATAATTCTTTTTAAAATATTTTAAAAAAAATCGATTTTTTAATTTTTTAATATAATTTTTATTTATTTTTTAAAATGTCCATGTCAACGACAATCGTATAATGTAAAACGGAGTGCATCCACATTAACAATATTTGGCCTTAATGAGTCGAATGGAGTCAATTGATACAATTGTAAAAGGGATTAGAATTGAATTGGTCAAATTAAAAAGTTTATGATTGAACTAATATCAATGCAACAGGTTTAAGACTTTTTTGATACTTTTCCCAAAATCCAAAAAAAGTTTAGGATTGAATTAGGTGTTACTCTAATCCAATAGATCAAATTTGCAATTTCATTATTCAAAACAATCTAGCATCAAGAAAAATCATAAAGTGGTTTATATAGTCACATCTTAGAACAAACCTCCAAATATAAGCAAATCCCAAAATACTAATCTCATTTTCCCAAGATAAGGCCGTCGGTTCCTAGACAAAACAGAATTATAACATTGACTTTTGTCTCTAGACTAGAGACAAAGTACATTTCATTGGACCCAACAAGACCATAAAAATATTAAATGACTTATTCTCAGTTTTCTTGACACTTAGTATTTTGGGTATAACTTTAAGTAAAAGACTTAATTTAATCTTTAATTTTTTTTGAATTTTTTTCTTTTCTGTCCTTTTTTTCATTTCCTTTACTTTTTTTTTTCCTTATTTTCCACCGCTAGTCACTAGTCTTTGTGACGGCTAACAGAGGTCATCGGCCACCAGCGAGAGTGTGGGTCAAGACACCCTCGCCGGCCTTTTGCGAGGGTTGGATGAGGTCGCCCCACACATATACATGACCAAGGCCATTACGAGTATTCACAACAGGAAAGTGGAAAGGGTAATTGGCCATGCGCCCTTAGCTGAGCAAACCAAGCCGGATCCCTCTCCGTTCACCATCCGGTTCCCATCAGAGACTGCGACCACGACCGCAGATGACAAAGAGCCAGGGCAGCAGATGATCCTTGGGGACGTGGACAGCTTCATGGAGATGCCAATTGATGTTTGGGTGTAGAAGGCAGAGAAAGAAGGCACGATGGAGGATGGCGAAAGGAGCTGCTGGGAACTGCGCGACAGCGAGACCAGCAACATTGATGCAAACGCCATTGGGATAGCGACTGAAGCTCCGAGAGAGAGAGAGAGAGAGAGAGAGAGAGAGAGAGAGGAGGCATGCGGTGACAAAAAGGTAAAAGCGAAAAACATTTTTCCTTATTTTAAAAGATCTTTTTTATGTTGATGGAAAACATTTTCTTTGACTGATTTATTTTCCTTAGACTAAACACCAGAAAATTCAGAAAATATTTTCCTGAAAGTTATTTTTTGAGAAATAATCGTAATCTTAATTTTTGTCAGCTCAACTGACCCAATCAATGAAATCACACTAATGTTCTTCTTCTTCTTCTTTTTATATGATTGACTCGATAAAATAAAATGATGACACGCAATGTTTTCTCATCACTCAGGCATGAATCCAGTAAGGAAGAGTGTATTAGATGTATTAATGAAATTCTGTCCCGTTCGTAGGTAATTTAAAAAGCAAGTGTTTACACACAAAGTTGATAAAATGACATATAGTAATTTCCTTTAGTTTTAACGACTACTTCCGATTCATTAATAGACAAATAATCCATTAAAATAATTTACGCACGATTTTTTGTTACACTGATCTGAATATTATGGACATATATACTTGTGGTATCGTTGTCGATCCATGTTAACTATTTTTAGGTGTCTTCGAGGTAAAGTGAAATAACCATCTCTTGTCACATGATATTTTTAGTAAATGCTAACCAATTCTTAATAACTAATGAAATCAATTGAAAAAATAGTTTCCTACGCCAATATTGACTTAAACCCCCAACCAATTGAAATCAAATCAATTGCATTTCAAAAAATTATAGAAGTTTTTTTTTTTTTTGGTGCCGGAGGAACCGCTTTGGCCGACAGCCGCCACGTAAACCCCCGGGTGACGCTAGCCCAGGACCCACCACTAGGGCGCCGCGCGTAATACACCTAATGGTCTGCCAGCCTCCCTGCAATGCAAGTTGCAAGGGCTTCGAACACCTGACCTTTCCCTTCAAAGGCAGGAGCCTACCCAGCAGAGCCACCACGGCCGGTGGTTATAGAAGTTCACGTCTACCCCTACGGGAAAAAAAAAATTATTTCTAGAGAATGAGGGTTGATTTGGTAATATTTTTGTTCTAGAGAACAATTTTTTTCCCCGAAATAGTCTTTTTATATTTCTATTCCTCAAAATAATTTCTCAATGAAAGAACACGTTTGGTAACTACATAAATTTTTTATTATCGGAATGAAAAAAAGAATAGGAATGCATTTGATATAATTCACAAAAAAATTTGTAATGTAGAATTTCTTTAAATTTTTTCTACCGCTGTCATCCGTCGGCTATTGTCAATGGCCGCCCCCCACCACCTGCTACCACCGACTATTGTAGTCGACTGCTGATCGGCAGCAGCCAAAGGTCATTGTCGGCTAAGGCAGTCATTGGCGGCAAGCAGTGGGCAACGGCTGTCGACGACCGTCGGCCATCATCATAGCTGTCATGGGTGGACGATGGCAGTCACCGGTGGCTGGCAGACGACAGCGGCAATTGGCAGCCATCGACCATTGACACCAGCTACAACGATCGGCCAGCCGGTGGGCAGGGGCATCTGCGGTCATCGACGGTGACGACGGTCAATGGTGGCAAAGGTCGATCGATGGCGGCGGTCGGCCGGTTGTAGCAAGTGGCTTGTAGTAGCGGCAGGTGACAGGAAGCAACGATTGGCCGAGGGGGTGACAGTCGGCAAAGAAGAAAAAAAGAAGAAAAGAAAAATAACTTATTTCTAGACATTGCTCTCAAGAATAAGAAATTACTGTTTTCTATTTTTTGTTTATGTTCCAAATCTATTCTCCAGCCACTTTTCTATTTGGGGAAATAGAAAATTTAATCGACGTTACCAAAGGATTTCTGTTCTTTTTTTATTCGAAGGAATAAAAGAACAGAAATTGAGAAAAACGGAAAGGTTATCAAACAGGGCTTGCGTTTACAAAGTATTTTTTCGATATACAGCCAATATTACCATATAATAAAGCGTGTCCTAACCATTCCTTTCGTGGAACAAGTATCGAACTTATCTCTCTTATCTCATACCTCTTATCTCGTACCTGTGATCAAGAGAATTGTGGTCTACTCCACTTCCCTTAAGGAAAGATCATTGCATGAGCCTAGTATAAATTAATTGAATCCCGATCATAGAAATGACGGGTCTCATTTGGGTCCCATCAGATCCAATGGTCCAGATTTAGCTTAATATATGTATTAGCTAAGCTATTACCAACCCCCTCCTGTCCCCCCTCTCCTATAAAACAGAACTCAGCCTCTGGAGAGAGAGGGACCCATTTCAATCAAGCCCTTTCTTCCTGAAAATCTAGAGAAGCAATAGAAATGGACAAGACTGGGGAATTGATCGGGTTACAGAGTCGAGAGGGTCTCACAGCGTTCGAAATGAACGCCGTACAGGAGCTCATGCAGCTGAAGCAGCAGAGTAACGAAGGGGGCTGCAATAGCAGCAGCCATGGCAGTAACAGTTCGAACAGGGCCGTCAAAGGTCGGTCCAAGGGTAGCAATCATCAGGGCCGGGCCAAGGTGATGGCAACCGAGAAAAAGAGAACTGAGGCGGTTCTCGATCGAGGTGAGTCGCTTCCTCGACAGAAGAAGAAAAAGTACAGGAGTATCGTCGAGATTTATGCAGAGACAAAGCCCGTGGATGCGGGAAATGTGTGATGATCATTGAGGAGAAGACCGGGAATAAATATTCTTTTTGTGAAGTTTGGATTGAGATTGGGAGTTAAAAGGCTATAAGACTGTTATAAACTGATAATGCTCTCTCTCTCTCTCTCTCTCTCTCTCTGTGACATTAATCCTATTGTTTCTTTACCTTCAGTTTGCGTACTTTTTTCTAGTGTTTTAGCGACTCAAGAGTGTTTGCATGGACTGCGTTTGTTGGCGATGGTGAAAAGGAATCATTCTGGTCTCAATGAAGGGAAAACAGAACGAAACTGGAGTGAAAATGTGAAACAGATACATGTTTGCCCGTTAGTACTGAATAAGCTTAGACCACATTGGATACACACCATTACCACCGACTACTCTGCGCGGATGACCGCCACCAGTCGTCCACCACCGGCTTTTAGTGACGATCTGCTACTGGGTTTTTCCAAGACAAGGAATGTTTCGATAGGATCCTACATGGAAATTTCCTTTATCGAGTTAGTATTGACAACATTCTTTTAAAGAGGTCTAGTGTTTATGGTAAATTGTTGGATTGGGTTTCATCATATCAATGAGTAGATATCTCATATGTTAGACATTTTCTACTTATAGTTAGAGGTGGTCGGTCTAGGGTGGATGGTTTCCACTCTGGAATCGGGAATTGCCCATTAAAGACTGGTTCCAAAAAAGCTGAAACCGGAAACCGCCCATTAGTGATCTGATTCCATGGAGCCAATCGAAATAAACCCACCTTAGAAGAGGCGTGAGACTTGAAAGTGAGCGACAAGGTTGGAGGCCAAAAGCAACCGAGAGCGAGTGTAATAGAGGGAGCAATGAGGCCAGAGTTGATCGAAAGTGAGAATGAGAGAGGAATCGACAAGGTCGGAAGCCACTGAAAGCAAGAGTGAGAGAGGGAGGAAAGGCCGCGAGATGAGTGAGGCGAGAGATAAAGAGGAAAGTAAGGGTTTGATCTAAAACACAAAAATAAAATAAAAAATTATATATGTATACCAGTCCAATTCAGATAGGTAGGTGGGCGGTTCCACCATTGAAATTGTGAACCGGAATAGTACTCACTAGTTCTAATAAATTGGAACTAAGAACCAAACCGGTCCCCATGGGAACCAATTTTGGGCAAGTTCAGTCTGATTCTGGGTGATTCTTTCACGCGTCACTATGTATGCATGGGTATAGTGTAATTTCATCCATTTGAAATTTCGACATAATTACTTCGTCTTTTTATTTTGTTATCATATTGCTCTTCTTCAAAATATATTACTTTTTGAAATCATATGAAAGGGGCAAGTGCTCCTTTTTCAACCTATAGGACAAAATATAAACCTTGTTTTAAAAATGATACATATGTCTCGGTAAGCTTTAGAGGTAAAATTATGCAGCTTCATCAGTTATCTCACGGTTCTCACATTTGCATGATTTCAAAAGAAAGGGAAATACCTTTGAACTACTCATTTGGGTTTTGCATATATATGTATTATAGTTGAATTGAAATAGATAAACTTGGATTGGTCAAAATGCCAGATGGACTTATAATCTCTTAATGAAGAGAGTATATTGATCGATAATTAAAATTCATAGCTGTTAAGTCGATCATACGTTGAGTGGATCGGCAATTTGACATATGACGAATATTAAGTCATCCAAAAGAGTTCCAAAATGCATTACCCTTGCTCTCTTGAGTTCGAATTTGCAATATGGTGTATTAACCGTATATTTTAGATTAATCAAACCGAACCTAGTGGAAAGCATTGTTAGAATAAGTGATCTAACATGATAATACACGGAATGACTGAAGAAGACATCGAATTTATGTGATTTGATCAATGTAATCTACCCCCCAAAAGAGTAGAAGAAATTTCTATTACAAGTCAAACGATACAATAATCACTCAAGTTATTTAAATACTCTCAATATTTCTCAACCCTTGATTGTACCAACTAACGGAAACATACCAAAAAAGTCCTAAATATATTGCATTAGTATAAGTTCAATCATAAACTTATCAATTGAACATATTTAGTCATAAATATTTTTACATTCGTACTAATTCAGTCAATTCAGCAAATTTAGGCTGGAAATTATTGACATGAATGCCAGGTGCGGGGGTGGCCATGGGTGAGGGCGTTGAACCGTCCCTTGTTAGCAACCTCACCGGCCCACAGTTGGGGTAAAAAAAGGAAAGAAAAGTAAAAACAAAAAAGTAATGGAAATTTAGAAAATTGTACATGTTAATGCCATGTCACGTAGGATGGCTAGCATACACATCAGTGATTTCTGGCCTAATTAGCTGAATAAACTGAATTGGTACCAATCTAAAAAGATTTATGACTAAATTAGTTCAATTGCAATATTTAAGGCTGAATTGATACTAATATAATAAATTTTTAACTTTTTTTTTTCTCAAGTAACTCTCAAAGTATTTGGTAGTTATTTTTTCTTGCAAAATAATTACTCTATCTCATGGAGGAATACACAAGAACTGTACCATAAGATTCTTCTGTCTTGAACATTGGCTCTTCATCGTATGATTCATGAAGAAATTTCTTCACCAAATTGGAAGAGAAACCCACCAATCGCACCAGACCAACTCTCTCCACATCAAAAGGCGCCTCTTCGAGCAGCACTCAGCACACTGACAAATCCCAAAACAATACCTATTTGTTTTAAATAATGCTGAAGTCCTATGATCAAACCGACTACAAACTTGATTTCGGAAATTGTCGGGTTTCTCAAACCGAAAGGTACACGGTTTGATACAAGTCCAAGTTGGACTTTCCTTTTCCGCCGCAACTTCATGGGTTTCGCACCTTCATGTAGTTGATCTTCTCTACACCTTAGTTTGGGCGAATTTCGTTCACGGTTCGAATTTGAGACATATTTTGAGCAATATTGACAAAGGATCGTATCAAGAGAACTAAGACTTATCCAACAATATGCAAAATTACATATGGTTGAAGTTCAGCTTTGTGGGCAGAATTTCAAGTGTCACTTTCACTGAGTTTTGATGATGACGACGTGCCCCAATGTGGTCTCACCATATATGGATGAAACACTCTATGTGTCTGGCTTCAAACTAATGAGGCGTCATGTAACTTTGGGTCGGTTCGTTTCGCGGAAAATTGGTCATTTTCGGAAAATATTCTGCCAGAAGTCATTTTCCAGGAAAGTGACAATATTTTCTGGTGTTCAGCTAAAACCTGAAAATGTTTCGGAAAATATTTTCTAGTGTCCAATAAGAAAAATATTTTCTGCTCCTAGATAGGCGAGCGCGAGCATCAATCGAGGCTCGCCAGATTAACGAGCACGAGTTTGAGATCGACAAGCTTGAGGTTCACTTGGTCCGACGATTAGCCAAGAAAGAAGAAGATGGGAAACAAAGAAAAGAAAAAGAAAAAACGAAAAAAGAAAAAAGAAAAGAAGAAGAAGAAAGGAGAGGAGGAAGTGATGATTTACAGAGGTGCGAGATAAAAGAGATCAAGTGAGAAAAATGTTTTCCACTTTTCAAAAGTGGAAAATATTTTCCCCTACTTTAGAAAACTTTTTTCCTTTGATGGAAAACATTTTCCCCAAGGAATTCATTTTTCGTGAAACAAACGTCAAAAAATCCGAAAAATGTTTTCCCGGAAATTATTTTCCGCGAAACGAACGAACCCTTAAAGTCTTCTAATGAAAGTTATGCCCAAACTAATTGTTGCTCAAGGAATTGATTGTAGTATTTATATCTTCTTGTAGAGTCTAATTCAATGTATTTTGTTTCTAGAGTCACGTTAGATTTGTTGGGAGTACAACAAAATTCCTTCATTTGTCAAAATCGCCAAAAGGGAGTCAAAATCTAAGTTCATTAATATATCTAGTTAAACTCACATTCCTCAAAATCTTAAACTAATGAGTTATGTGCCAACTAAAATATATTAACTACTTCACATTACATTGATTCTCCAATTTGAGACTTGCCTAACACAACTCATACATGTGTCTCAATAATCTCTCCCTCACGAGTGAGCTTAGTGTTAGTCCGCTTCCCATTAATTTAGGAATTCATTTACACCAACATGTCTCTACTTGAATCTCCAATGGCTATTTTCGTTATAGGTTTATTTCTTCAGACCCATTGAAGGCTATCACCAAGATCGCATTGCTACACCACAACGCCACCTTCACTCCAAGTCCACAATGCACATTCACTCTAGGTCTCTTTTGCTAGACCGAACCATGAAGGCTGCTCAAATCCTATTTTTAAATTCATTCCTTAAAATATTGGCCAAACATCGATATACATTTGGAGCAAGCCACCAATTAATCATCAACTCTGATACTATTTATTAAGAGAGCAGTAGAAGCTTGATACATTTTTCTAGAGAGATTGTTGAGAGGAAACTCAAGTTCAAGCCCATTAGTGTATCTAATTGAACACACATTTATTCCATAAAATTACGCCAATAAGTTATGGGCCAATTAGAATGTATTATACTTCACAACACCCAATTCTCTAATGTGGGGCTTTTCTAACACAAGTATCTGAAGAACATTAATGTTTTTTCTAGGGATTGTTGGTCTTATCTTGGGAAATAAAAGGTTAGCATCTTGGGATTTGCCTATGCTTGGAGGGTTACTTCAAGTTGAGTTTAAGTTGAGATGCACATGTGAGTTATGTTAAAATAGTCCTACATCAGTATAATTGGAGCAATTAATAATCTTTGTTGGTTCTAACTCATTGGCTCGAGTTTTTTAATAAAGATAGGTCCAAAAGGATATATTGACATGGTCAAACTTAAGCTCCCTCTAAGCGATCTCTCCAAGTATCAAATTTCTATTTTGTTTTTCCAACAAATGGTATAACAATCGATAGTTGATTAATGACCACCCCTAGTGCATTTTAGTGTTTGGTGTATATCTCAAGGATAAGGGACGAATGCGGGCATTGTTGTTGTTGTTGCAACCCTTACAAGGCAACCAATAATAAAATGGGAGATTAAAGTTGAAACATGTTGATGTGTAATGATACTTGAATTAATGAGGAGTAGGGCTAACATGAAAATCACACACGAAGGGAAGATTGTTGAGATGCACATATGAGATGGGTTTAAAAAGTCCCACATCATAAAATTAATATGGTGAGGAATGGTTAGTAATCTCAGTTGACTTATAGATCATTGGTTTAAGTTCTTAAGTTAAAATAGATCCAATTAGATATGTCGATGGGTTTAGATTTGGGCTCCATATAAACCTCTCTTCGGTTTCATTCACGCTAAAGTGTTTTAATTAATGTAACCACAGCTTTAATTTCTGGAATTTGAGTGTTCCTAAAATTCTGTATCTCTCATATCAATGCACCCGCAACCCGTGTGCAGGACAACCGTGACATCGAAATAGATCGAGCAATAAATCCAACAACAATTGGAGCAAAACTCCATGGTTGACGCATGAAGATCCCCATAGACCATGAAGAGGAAGAAGACAAAGGCGAGATGAACCCCTTCCATGATGTTCGTTCCAACACACGCGGTGAAAATGCTCCTTTGCGTCTCCAGCATTGGAATCGTGATATTCCAAGCTCCGAAAGATTAGCCATCCGAAGACTTCATCGATTGGCTCAACACCATTGAGCGAGTTTTCGATTTTGAGATTATTGCAGAGGATCGAAAAGTGAGGCCTTGCGGCCATCAAGCTTACGGAGCATGTCTTGATTTTGTGGTAAAACCGAAAGCGTCAAAATTCTCATGGAGGAAAGCGGTGGATTGAAGGGATAAAATGGACGAGTAGTTCGAAAAGAAAGCAAGATGCTTTCATCAAATTCCACAGTTTCGAGCAAGAGGAGTCGTCCGTGGAAGAATACACCACCATTTTTGTTGCGTAATATGGACAAGCGAATCGGATAAAATAGTCGGAATGAAGGAAAGGGAATCGGACACCGGATTTATGTGGTTCGGTCCGAGTATCGAAACTTATGTCCACGGGGAGAGTAGTACGGAATTTCACTATAGAAACAAGCGATACACTGGAGATTACAATTACTCGAGCACTCAAACACACTCTCGGTATTTTTCAGCCCCAAATTACACCCAAATAACCTATACAGTATTTAGCTCACCATAATTCCTAGTGAAACCTCACTCAAGAAATTAAATAAATTCTACTCACAAGAATTTAATTGGCTAGGACATTCAGGTATAATTACAACGAGAAAATCCCTCATCTAAGAGAACTCTCTGCACTCTTCTATAGTCTCAAGCTCTCTCTCGGCCACCGAAATAACGTGGCGCCGTCTTCTCCTTCGCTCCTCTGCCTTTTATAGAGAATCCATCTCAATGTTGCATCTGTTAAGATGGGCTTCACGCGGCTTCCTCTTTTTGACTTGGCATGTTGGAGTTATTCTTCATATGAAAGAAAAGACAAAACAAGCCCACCATAAGCCATGGGCGTCCATGCATGTGCATCCATTAAAGGAGAGAAGAAAAATGGACATATGAACCTTTCTTTTCTTCTCTCTTTGACCCATGCAATGAATGCCATCATTGCACTTTTCTTCATGCACGCCAACTCCCCAGCTCTCTTGAATAAGTCCAACCTGAGCACTATTCTCCCTTGCACTTCAGCCGAATAACAAAAGACAGAGCTTCTATTTGCATTAAGTACAAGCAGCAATTTTGGACTTTCCCTCTTGCGGCTGCACGCTCCCTTCTGGCCACATATTCTCCCATGCACTTCAGCCAAATAGTCACTGTTCACTATTACTGTTCATACCGTGCGAATAATTCCATATCAGAAGTTTCCAGCACCTCTATTTGTTTCAGGACCCGTGAGCATGGTCCTTGTTTGTGTGTGACATCTTATTGCCTATAAAAGGCAAGAAGGATGTAATGTGTTGGGTAGAGTCCCTTGAAGTAAAATGAGTGTTTTGTGAAAAACTCTCAATATCTTTCTAAACTCCTCTTCTTCTCCAGCTTGATAGGATCCTCTGAGAAATACAACTTGGATAGTTAGAAATGTTACCATCTTGGCATCTCTTAGTGTCTCTAGGCTCTGAACTAAAAGGCAGGGTGGTTTTCTGCTAAAAGGTTGTTCCTAGAAGGCTTGAACCGGAGTTGTTCGCCCACTATGGGAAGGCATACTTACAAGAAACTGACTCCGGCTTGAACGAGGCATGTGAATAGTAATTAATGCACGAACAAACAAAGTACAAAAGTGTTCTCCAAAATGACTCGGTTTAACTTAGATTGTATTTATTCGACGTGCTCAAACTAGAGACATATTTTAACAATTTTGAGCATCTTATGCTTCGAACGTCATGCGGTTGAGACCGAGGAGCAAGCTATCGCGCGTTACCTTGTCTAGCTCTTTGAGTGATACCGATGTAATTTTCTATGCATTCTCTCCGAAGCTGTTGACCTCAAGAAAAGTACTGCGACAAACGTCAAGAACAATCAATCACTTTCTAACTTATGCCTTTTTCCCATTTATACTTCGCTCGTATTTTGAAAGGCGTAAGTTGAAAAGTTGAAAGCGGAACCAAATAGCCACCGAAGCAAAACCACAAAATAAATATACTACAAATGAATTTCCTTTCTGTTTCCCTTCTAAAAAAAAAAAAGCGTAATATATTTTCGACAGCCACATGAAATCCCAAACAAGTGGACATGAGAGAGAGAGAGAGAGAGAGAGAGAGAGAGATGTGGCTTGAAAATAAAAATGATGAAGGTTTAGTACATGAATTAACGGACAAAGTACCCCAAGTGTCAAAACTTGGCACGGAATGACACTTAAAGTGCCAAAAGTTAAAAAAGTGACATTTAAGTGCCAAAATCGGAGCAAAATAGATTACTTAAGTGTCAATTTGGCCAAATTGCTGATGTGACGATTTTCCGACTAAATAAGTATAAAACGACGTCGTTTTGCACACTGACGTGGCTAAAAAAATGCAAAACGACGTTGTTTTGTCTCTAACGTGGTAAATAATTAATATAAAAATTAATTAAATTAAAATTACAACTAAATTTATTTAAATATTTAAAAAAAAAACTTTAAAAAAAGGGGGGGCCAAAGGAAGGCGGTTGAGGGCTGAGCCCTCACTGTTGTCGCCGAGAAGGGCTGGTGATGGAGGGAGGAGGGTCAGTCGGGGTCATCGGCCCCTGGCTAACCGGCGGCGAGGGCTTGCAAGCCCTCGTCGGATCTAAGCGAGGGCTGTGACCCTCGCCCAAATCACCGGCCCCTGGCCGACCTGCGACGAGGGCCCACAAGCCCTCGCCTGATCTGGGGCGAGGGTTAGCAGCCCTCGCTCAGCCGGGCCAAAGGCCACTAACCCTCACCGTATCTACACAAGGGCCGCGAGCCCTCGCCAGATCTGGGCGAGGGTTCGCGGGCCCTCGCCACTAGTCGACCGGCGTCGCCGGCCCCTGGCCAGGGCCCGGCGTCCCCAGCCAACACTCCCCCCCACCATTGCCGACCCTTCCCGGCGACAGCGGGAGGCGGTGAGGGCCCGCGAGCCCTTGCCCAGATTCGACGAGGGCTCATGAGCCCTCGCCACCGGTTGGCTAGGGGCCGACCCTCCCCATTCCGTCGCCGACCCTTCTCGACGGCGACAAGAGCTCAACCCTCGTTTTGCCTCCCTTCCCCTTTTTTTTTTTTTTTTTTTTAAAAAAAAAAAATTAATTTTAAGTTTTTTTATAAATATTTTAAATAAATTTAATTTAATTAATTTTTATTTTAATTATTACCACATCAGAGACAAAACAACATTGTTTTTGCATTTTCTAGCCACATCAGCATGCAAAACGACGCCGTTTTACACTTATTTCGCCAGAAAAATTGCCGGCAGAAGAACAGCCCAAGTGCCAAAACGTGGCACGGGGGGACAATTAAGTGTCAAAACTTCGAAAATGTACACTTAAGTGCAAATTTCGGAATAAAGTGGAACACTTAAGTGCCACTCCGGCCAAAATCCAGCCAAATGGCTGACGTGGCAATTTTTCGGCAAGTTGTGTGCAAACGACTGTTGACGTGGCGAGAAAATCAAAAACGACGTCGTTTTGTGTCGATGTGTAAATAACTAATATAAAAATTAATTAAATTAAATTTAAACTTAATTTTATTTAAAATATTCTTAAAAATAAAAAACTTAAAATTAAAAAAATTAAAATTAAAAAACTTAAAATTTAAAAAACTTAAAATTTAAAAAACTTAAAATTTAAAAACTTAAAACTTAAAAAACTTAAAATTTAAAAACTTAAAACTTAAAAAACTTAAAATTTAAAAAACTTAAAATTAAAAAAAGGGGGGGGCTGAAAGGAGCGGCTGAGGTGGCAATTTTAAGTTTTTTTTAATTTTAAGTTTTTTTAATTTTAAGTTTTTGAAATTTTAAGATTTTTTAATTTTAAGTTTTTTTAATTTTAAGTTCTTTAAATTTTAATTTTTTTAATTTTAATTTTTTTTAAATTTTAAGTTTTTTATTTTTTAGAATATTTTAAATAAAATTAAGTTTTAATTTAATTCAATTAATTTTTATATTAATTATTTATACATCGACATAAAACGACGTCGTTTTTACATTTTCTTGCCACGTCAGCGTGCAAAACGAAACCATTTTGCACCCAACTCGCCGGAAAATTGTCACGTCAGCCATTTGGCCAGATTTTGGCCGGAGTGGCACTTAAGTGTTCCACTTTACTCCGAAACTGGCACGTAATTGTACATTTCCGAAGTTTTGGCACTTAAGTGTCCCTCCGTGCCAAGTTTTGACACTCCAGGTGTCCTAAACTCGAAAATTGCCACTTCAACAATTTGGCCGGATTGGCACTTAAGTGATTCATTTTGCTCCAATTTTAGCATTTAATTGACCATCCGTGCCAAGTCTTGACACTCTAGGTGTCTGTACCTCTAAATTAACAAAATATAGACCGATCATAGGTATATTAAAAAGCAAGTGTGTGGAGACAAAATTACTAGGATGACAGTTTTTTTCCACACTGAAAGGGACAAAAATAATGTACCACTACCATTAAGGTCTCTTCAAGGTTAAATATTTCGTTATTTTGTCTCTTCAAGGTAAGTACAACCACCCCTGGACTCAAATAATAACTAGTCTATTTCAGAATTCAATTTTTATCTAAAAATAAATTTTTTTATTCTCTGAACGAGTTTCTAAATGAAAGTACATGATTGATAATGATACAAAATTTATCCCTCCCCAAATGGCGAGAGCGGCGATCGGGTAATACCAAGGACAAGCAATGAGAAAAAATTTTATTTCTCATTTTTGTTCTAGAAATAATAAATATATATATATATATATAATATTTACTTTTTATTTCTATTCCAAACCCATTACTGAACCAAAAATCTGTTCAAAAAATAAAAAAATGAAATTACGTTACAAAACAGATTTTTGTTACAAACCTGCTTCCAAGAACAGAAAAATAGAAACATGAAAAATAAAATTGTTATCATGTACGCCCTAAAACTCCAAACAACTGAAAATAAATCAATTTCAAGAAATTATAGAAGTTCACGTCTAATCCAGCAAAAACAAAAACACTTATGTCCATAGGATGACTTTATGAAGTACTTCGTTTCCAATATTCAACCAAAACACATATATGTAATCACAAGAATTGCGCTCTACGCCACCCTTTTAAGAAAAGTTCATTGCATGAGCCTGATCAAAACTGAATTTGGACCGGTTGAAATGGTTGTTGTTTCTGTAGATTCCACCAGATCTTATGGTCTAAATTTATTGCAATGTATGTACTAACTAAGCCATTGCCAAAATTGCCTTTATATACCACTACTGAATCGAACTCTCTCTTCCTGAAAATCTAGAGAAGCAATTAAAATGGACAAGACTAAGGGATCGATCGGGTTATGCAGTCGAGAGGGCCTCACAGCCTCCGTGAACATTGCAGCGCGGCAGCTCATGCAGCTGAGGGACGTAGAGAACTGCAACAACAGCCGCCATCGTAGTAACAGATCAAGCTGGGCCGTCAAAGGTTGGTGGTCCAAGGGCAGCGATCATCAGAGCCAGAGCAAGGCAACTTCGACGAAGGAAAACGAAAGTGAAGGCGGTTCTTGATTGAGGTGACGCGCTTCATCGACAGAAGAGGAAGTTTAGATATATCGTCGAGAATTACACAGAGACTAAGCCAAATGGATGAGAGGATATGTGACAATCATTAACGAGAAGACCCCGAATAATTTTTTCTTTTTGTGAAGCTAAGGATGTGAGCTTGGATCGAGATTTGGTGGTTTTAATTGTTCGTAGGAGTTAAAACGCCATCAAAGAGAAATCTCTCTCTCTCTCTCTCTCTCTCTCACGGTTGAGTTCTATTTCTTTGTTACCTTCATTTTGCGTACTTTGAGGTTTTTAGTTATTCAAGAGTCCTTGCATGAGCTGGGTTTGATGATGATCGCAAAAAATGGGTCATAATGAAGGATAGTAAAAAGCAATTGAATTGCAGCGTTGTGCTTGTAACTGGATCGCTTGGTTTCACATCATTCAGGAGCTATCGCAACAAGATCTTGCATTCTTTAGGAAAATTACCAAAAAAAAATCTTAGACCTATTATATCAATTCAATCATAAACCCCTTGTTTTATGCCAATTGAGTTTTAAACATTTGCATTTGTGCCAATTCAGTATATTCGGCCAAATTTAACTAGCGCTGACATGACACGATCAGTGCTGACGTGAATAACTTTTAATAATATTTTAAAATTTTATCAAATTTCTTAATTAGTTTTTTGTTTTCTTTTTCTTTACTAGTTTTCCTCTTCCTTCTTCCTCTAGCTGATCACTGGACTAAGGTGATCAGCTAGAGGTGAGGGCCTATGAGGTTGAGCTCGCCAACCACGAGCAAAGGGGAGCCTTCTCTGCCCCTGGCGAAGCTCAACCTTGTTGTTGTTAGGTGAGGGTGGTTTTTCTTTTTTCTTTCTCTTTTTTTTCCTCTTCCATTTTCCTTTGGCCGATCGCTGAACCAAGACAACTAGCTAGAGACAAGAACCTATGAGGTTGACCTCATCGGCCACTGATGAGGGCAAGCCTCACCAATGGCTAGGTGAGGCTAGCCTCAACCACGCCCGCAAGCCCTTACTAATGGCTAGATGAGCTCGTCCTTGCCTAGTGACATGAGGAAGAAGGGAGAGGGAAAAAAATAAAGAGAAAAAAAGAAAAATATAAATTCAAAAATATTAAAAATTGTCCACGATAGCATTGATGGGTCAAATTTGATTAGATAAACTGAATTAGCACAAATACAAAAAGTTTAAGACTCAATTGGTCAAAAACATATTTATGACTGAATTGACGCAATTACAATAAATTTATGACTTTTTTTTATAATTGTCCGTGCATTCTTCTAGTGAAAATGGGTGAAAATGTGAAATCGATCCTTGTTCGCCCGTTGGAACTAAGTTGCATTCCAAAGAATGAGAAATCGTTATGAAATTAATAATGAATTAGGATTAGCTAGACCACCATAGAGAGCCACCGTTATCACCCACCGCCGCCTACATAGCTTGATTCCGGCTTTCATCGACAGTCCTCTACTAGTTTTTTTTTGCGATGAGGATTTTCCGATAGGATCGTATGTCGATATTTCCTTTGTCGAGTTGTCATTTAAGGATGTCCAACTTTTATGATGAATCTTTGAGTGAGTAGAAAAATTTTCATCAATTTTAAGTTTGGAGCTACTTAATTCGCCTTTTTAGTTCTGTTAGATAGAAGTGTTTGCATCTACTCCTCAGTTTTCGATCTACGAAAAGTTTTTATTCAAGTATTCGGTGATAATTAAATAGACCAATCACTTACGATCTAAAACTCCATTTCAACTACACTTCTTGGAAAGTAATTACGAACAAAAGGAGTGGCATATATATTTGTAGACCAGCTATAATAACTCATAAACATAGATGGTGCGCGCTTCTTTTTTAATTCATCTAAATTGATTTCACAAGCTACACATCCACATGACTTTAGTTGGGTGAAATATTAAAATTGATCTAATAAGTATATGTACGACAACAATCAATTAACCTTATGTGATGCACAGGACTGGCTTGCCGATTTGTCAACAAATTCTCATATTAAGTAGTTTGTGAAAATTATATTACTATTAAAGCCTATAATTATATGTTCAAATTTTATCTTCTCTTTTAATTTCTTTTATGGTTGTTTATGTAAATAAAAGGAAAAAACTAAAAATAATGCAGGGATTCTAATGTCCACATTGCACTCCACTCTAACAGTCTAATTTAATTGTACTGGGTAAATAAAATTTGACAATTTGTTAAATATGGAGAAAGAACATCTGATAAAAATTAATGAGAATCTCAGCCGAGATCCATGATATAATATGAGCTCTTAATTCACATGTACATCAAGCCAAAGTATAGGTCCATAGTGGGGATCAGTAAAGTAAACCTTATCAGAATACAACGAATCGAATCAAATTTCCCTAGTTATCATCTCTAATCCTCCTTCAAAAAATAATGGTGAAATTTTCATCGAAGTCAACCTGCTTCAAGTGATGGTCGAAGCACGAGACGTGACCCATTGAAGCAATATTGTTAGCGATTGTGGAGACCCGAGATCTTGTCGATGTGACGGTTTCTTATGGGCTTGCTTGTGGTTCAATCCTATGGGCATGTGTCATTTTGTATAGGTTCTCAAGTGATGGTGGAAGCACAAGACGTCACCCATTGAAGCAATATTGTTAGTGACTGTGGAGACCTGAGATACTGTCGATGTGACAGTTTCTTTCGTGTTTGCAAATATCCACCTAAATTTCGTTCAAAATTTACTCCAAAGGGAAAACATGATGCACTAAAGTCTCGCCCTAGAGGTTGAAATGGCGTGGCTTTCTTGTATTTGTGTAAAATATCATTGAATAATGAATAAATTTATACATACTGCAAAAACACACTCTCTCTCTCTCTTTCTCTCATATGTCCCCATGTTAGGGATTTCATGTGGCTCTAGAAAATATGGAGGGTAACCAAAAGGTAAATTCGTTTGCAAAATATGTATCGGCCAGACGAAGCTAGCACATGAATTAAAAATGGGAAAAAAGAATATTTGGTCCTTTATAAGGAAAAGTACAAAAAAAGTTACAAACATATCGCAATTATGTCGATTTAATCCCAAACTTTTTTGTTGTGCCAATTTTTTACTAAATATTTCACATTCTATCAATTAATTCCATCTGGCAAATTTTGATCGAAACTCACTAACCATGACTAATGATGGTCAATATTGATATTTTTTAATAATTTTTAATAATTTTTAAAAAATTTCGCTTTTTTTTTTTTTCATTCATTCGTCGGCCACTAGATAAGGGCTACTAAGTCCTCATTAATCGCTAGTGAGGTCACAGCCCTCACCCAAGTCCTCACCAGTTGTTGGAGAGGATCGCGGCCCTCGCCTAAGCTCATGTCAGATCTAAGCAAGGCCCTCACTAGCCATGAAGGATGAGAGCTTTGCCCAGATCTAATGAGGGCTTTCGTGCCCTCATCCGCGGTTGTTGGGGCCACAAAGTCCTTGAGGACACAAAGCTTTCACCCCAAGCCTTTGCAACCCTACCAACTGTAGGCAAGGCAACCCTCACCCAAATCTAGCGAGGGCCGTAACCCTTGTCAATGACCAGTGAGGGCTTTGATTAAAGGAAAAAAGGAAAATAATTATAGAAAAATTAATTTTTACATAATAAAAATTGTTTATGTTAGTGCTAACTATCTCGGCAATGTTACCCGGGACAGTTGTCATCCACGTCCACAATTTTCAAATAAAATTGACCGAAAATACTCAATCGGCAAATCGTAAAAAGTTTTAGAACTAAATTTGCACGATTACAATAAATTTAGAACTTTTTTGGTACTTTTCCCATCCTTTAAATGATATTATTTTTTCACTTTGGTCCTTAAATTTGTAAATTTCGGCGTTCTTGAACTTGTAAAACTTCAATCCTCTTGATCTCTACTTTTTCGCATATAGAGGTTGAGTGATGTAGAAAACAAATGCCATTGTTCTCAAACAATTTTTGTTGAAATTAGCAATACCATCAAGTATTATACAAAGATTTAAGCAAATCTTCAATAGCTTTTCATTTCATTTTTTACAGCTATCATTTTCGATCATGCTTTTGGACTGACAGCCTCATCATCTTCAATTTGCTTGAAATGGAGATAAGAGACTTTATTGGAAAAATGTACAAGTATAAGGACTTTATTGTATAACTTAAAAGTTTGCTGAATATATTATAAAAATAATTGAAGTTTAAGAACTAAATATGAACATTTCCCGTTTAAAAAATTATAAAATGTAGCTAGGGTTCCCAAGAAGTCAATAAAATTGAATAAAACTCAACTTTGAGAAAAGAAAAGGACATCAGGAGTCTTGAAGTTAGGAATGTTAATATTGATATGTGGATTGTTACTTGCCAAGGCTTTCTAGGTCGTTGACTCCACCTAGACGATCTCATAGGTAGTCACACGTGAGTGATAACTACTTTGTGAGAGAAATGGTCAATTTGCCATTAATCAAAAGCAAAAATTACTTTCTTACCGCAAAATTTAAAAGGTTATATTAATTTCAAAAAATTATGAAAATAATAAACATTAATTTATATATCAATATTTATATGTTATGAAAATTTTCGCCATTTTGAATTAAAAAAAAAGTTGAAGTCTAGGAGCCGTCACAACCTTCCCAAAGTTGAAGCATCCAAGGGAGAGCTAAAGATTAGTAAACAGGAACGAAGATTTTTCACATGAGGCAATCGCCTGCGCTTAGCAAGGACTCTCTTAAGTCCTATCATTCTTAACATAGTACTCAATTTAACATACAATTTTCTTAGGACATCATT
This sequence comes from Eucalyptus guilfoylei, assembly GCA_016097605.1. Lineage (NCBI taxonomy): Eukaryota > Viridiplantae > Streptophyta > Magnoliopsida > Myrtales > Myrtaceae > Eucalyptus > Eucalyptus guilfoylei. Next base: position 56,654,402 of record CM027867.1, on the reverse strand, counting down.
AATTAATTAAGGTCAATTAGAAATCCAAGTAAAATATGGAAGAATACTTTCCATCTGCAAACTAGAGATTCAAGGATTCAGGGACTTCGTGACGCTAGTATAATCTAAAGCTCTTTAGGTATCTTTCAATTTAATTTTTTAAAATATTTTGCAAGCAATCTTGATTGATTAGAAGGTGTAAACCATTAATAAAAAAGAGCGATCGTGCAGGGACGCAGATAAGAATTAAATACTCAATAATCAAAGCACGTAATATAGTGCTAGAATAGGATAAGAACTTAAGTACCTCAAGTAAGCAAAACATGACCTTATTAACTTCCAAATACCTATAATCTGTTATTTAAACATGCATGTGTATCCTAAACAAGATTTCTAATGCAGATACAATAAATTCTTTTTTGGGGTTTTTCTTTTCAATGACAATTATTCTATAAGCAATGCATGAGATGCAATTCTAAATTAAGTTATGACTATATGAATGCTAATTCAATGAATAACATGTGACATGAACTATCTAGATGACCAAATTTAATGACAAGTAAAAGAAATATAACTATTCTCACATGACATGCAATCTAATTTATATGACCCTAAACATACGATCGTTAAATGACGTGAAAATTATGACATGACAATATCGTAACGCGGCAATGACATGGCAATGAGATGGCAATAATGATGAAGTGGTAATGACATGACAAGTGATTACATGGTAATGACATGGAATTTATGCAACTACTCCTATATGATATATGCATGTTCTTTTTGTGATTTTCTTTTAAAGTTAAGATATGAAACTACTTTTAAAAAATTTGAATAACTAATTCAAACTTAGGAATTAATTTTATATTAAATCCTATTTTAAATTTAGTAATTTTTTCTAAGATAGTACATAAAAATGAATGCAATTTATCTTATTATACAATGCAATTTTTTTTTTGTATATTCAATTTTTTTTTTTGTATTTTAAAAAACTCTTGTCCATCCATCTCTATTAATATGAGAGCACCTCTGGAATCACTCTCTTAACGACATGTTGTCCACTATAATTTGGACTGAACTTGCCTAGGGGATCAAGAATGATCAACAATATTTTACGGATCATTTACTTCAAAATGTCTTGGTCGAACCTTTCGATTAAAAAACTTGTGCTGCTCCAAGCTCTATTGCATATACTTTGCTTCAATCAGTTTGACTTGGGATAATACTAGTAGAGAAGGGATTTTCACTTCTACAAGCAAGACTACTTCCATACCATATACTAAAGAAAAGTAGATATCCAGATTAAGGTTCTATATGCCATTAATGCAAAAGGGAGCTTTTCATGCCAATTGCGGTAATTCTCGGCTGTCTTCACTGGAATTTTCTTAATATTCGCTGCCTCAACGACATCATTCGTTTGAGAGTGATAAGGAGATGAATTTAGATGTCGAATCGTGAATTCCTTGACAGCCCATCAATAAGCTTGTTATTCAAATTAGACCCATGTCAGTGATAATGGCTTTGAGAACACCTTACCAAGTGATGATGTCACCATGTACGAATTTCACGACATTCCGTGCAATGACAATTGCATAGGAGGTAGCTTTTCTCCGTGGAGAAGTAATCGATGACCATGATGATAAAGCGATGTTCATTTGATTCCTTTAGATTAATCAGACCAATTATGTCGATATCCCACATCAAAAAGAGGCAAGGTTCTAACAATAAATGCAGTTTTCAGAAGAACATATATCTTATCCCCACGATTCTGCCAATGGTGGTAGCTTACATGTTGGACACATTCATTTTCCAACGTTAACCAGTAGTAGCTGAGCCCTATTATTATTTTGGCCAACATATGATTATTTCGTGTGTGGACTGCATACTACTTCATGTACTTCCTTCATCAACTGCGTGACTTCCTTAGCGTCTACACATCTCAAAAGAATCAAGTCAAAAGTTCTCTTGCATAGTGTTTCACCACTGACAAAGAATTTCGATGCCAGCTTCATGATATATTTTCTATCACCCGACCCGCTTCTGTTAGGGAATTCTCGTTAATAGATGATGTCATAGTACCATGACTTTCCATTGGGCTCCTCTATCACGGCCATGCAGTAGGCCGATGTTGTGATGACTTCAATCTTTGATGGCTCGATGTCTAATCCATCCGTAACTCTGAGAGTGGATAACATTCTCATGAGCGCATCAGTAAACTGATTCTGAGAACTTGATAGGTACTCAAAGCATATCTCGTCAGATTCTTCTACAAGATTCTCTAGGTAGTCATGATAAGGCACTCACTTGGCATCTCTAGTTCTTCAGTTTCCAACGATTTGGAGAATAATTAAAGCAAAATCACCAAACACCTTCAACTTGTTAACTTTCATTTCCATCGCTACCTAAAGACCAATAATGCAAACTTCATATTCAGTTATGTTATTGGTACATGGGAATGCCAATTTTGCTGCTGTGGAATAATGTTATTCACCTAGGGAGATTACAACACCAATATTACACTCTCATCACAACTCTATTGATTGCCAGAAACCAGAAAGTCTTTTAGAATTTTTGAGAACTTGATAGGTACTCAAAGCATATCTCGTCAGATTCTTCTACAAGATTCTCTAGGTAGTCATGATAAGGCTCTCACTTGGCATCTCTAGTTCTTCAGTTTCCAACGATTTGGAGAATAATTAAAGCAAAATCACCAAACACCTTCAACTTGTTAACTTTCATTTCCATCGCTACCTAAAGACCAATAATGCAAACTTCATATTCAGTGATGTTATTGGTACATGGGAATGCCAATTTTGCTGCTGTAGAATAATGTTATTCACCTAGGGAGATTACAACACCAATATTACACACTCATCACAACTCTATTGATTGCCAGAAACCAGAAAGTCTTTTAGAATAAGGTAGCAAATCTCCATGGCACAAGTTAGCATAGGTTCAATTATGACATAACTCGAACTTGTGATCTAATCAAAGACTGTATGATATCACTATGCTATCATACTCAGTGGTAGCTTTATGATTTATTGGTTTACTTTCAATATAATTATTATTTTTATGTGGTAACTGCCTGAAGTGAACACAAACACTTTGTTTTGATAACACATTTAATCTTTTCATTCAAAGACAAAATTAGACTAAAAGTGATTAAGAGTTAGTAAGTTAGAGCATAGGGGCGTTGAGACCCCTTCGCATTAACAGACAAAAACGAAATGATAACAAAAAGAAGGATATGAACAATTATTATATGCTCTAGATACAGTTATTTTATTTATACAAACTACTTGATATGAGACTTTGTCGTTAAAATCAACTAGCCAGTCTCGTGCATCGCTTAAGGTTAATTGATGTCGAATTTACTTAGGAGATCGATTTTACGTAACTGTCAATGACCCAACTAAAGTTGTGTTGACAAATAACTGGTGACACCTATGTTGATGCATTACCAAAAAATAAGTGCACACCAAATATATTTATGAGTTATTATACCCAGTCTAAAACTTGCTCTTGTTTGTAACTATTTTCTAGGCAAGAAGTGAAGCTGTGACGAAGTTTGGATCATATAAATCGTCATCTAAAATGGCCCAACAAAGTGATTAAGAGAGGGTAAATTGATCTATTAAAAGTTTTCATTGAATACTGTTACGAAATCGCACGTCGATTCCAGAAAAATAACGCTCGCAAACAATTCACCAGATAGAATATAGTAATAAAAGAGCAGAATCAGATGAACACGCTAGAAAATTTGTTATCGAAGTTCACCCAAACCTGGGCTACGTCTCCGCGCAGAGGCACTCTGCGAATCCACTAGACTTCGAAAAAGTTGGAATACAACGATGATCTTCTCTCAAGATCAGGGCACAAAGAGATTGAGAACCCTCATCAAGAAAAAACTCACTTTTTTCTTCTCTCTTTTTCTTGCCTCTCTATTTCCTTTTTCTTGCGTCTTGACGGCTAGGATCTTGCCATCGCTAATATAAAGATACCACTTTTAACCTAAAAGGAAATCTAATAGAAAAGACAAAAAAAGCCCCTAAAAACAAATATTTGGCTTCATCTATAACAATCTCCCACTTGAAGACAAATATACCCAAGCACCTAGCAACTTTGTATCCATCTTCTTCAAAAAATAGTAGTTGAAAAATTTGTGCCTCTGCGATACTCCTCATCAATCAACATGGAGTAATGCCAATGGTAGTAGTACAGAAAATATGCTTCTCTCTGTCTACTACCTTGGTCATCATGTCAGCTGGATTCTTGGAGCCATCAATCTTCTGTAGCTTTAACTCATTATCTTTCAATGCTGACCTGATAAAGTGATAACGCTTCTTGATATGTCTAGTTCTTGAGTGATAAGCTGCATTCTTTGCTAAGTGCACTACACTTTGACTATCACTCCAAAGTTTACTGACTTGCTGTTTTCGATGTAACTCCTCCATATAATCTTGTAACCACATGATTTCCTCGGAGGCTTCTGTGATCGCCACGTATTCTGCCTCTGTCGTCGATAAAGCCACTACTTTTTGTAATTGAGATACCCAGCTAACTGCTATACCTACAACTGTAAAGACATATCCAGTGGTACTCTTACCACTATCTCGATCACCCGAATGATCTGCATCTACATAACCCTGCAACTCTAGAGATGTACCACCATAACAAAGTGAGTAATTGGAAGTACCTGCTAGATATCTCAATATCCATTTCACTGCATTCCAATGCTCTCTGCCTGGGTTCTGCATATATTGACTCACAACTCCCACTACTTGTGCAATGTCTGGTCTCGTGCTCACCATGGCATACATCAAACTCCCCACTGCTGATGCATATGGAACTACCGCCATCTCATCTTTCAAAACTTGAGTGCTCGGACACATATCCTTTGAAAGTTTGAAGTGATTTGCTAGAGGAGTTGCAACCGGTTTTGCCTTGTCCATGTTAAATCTCTTTAACACCCTGTTCACATAGTCTTCCTGCGACAACCATAATTTCTTATTTTTCCTATCCCTGATGATTTTCATGCCTAAAATATTCTTGGCCTCTCCAAAGTCTTTCATAGCAAACTGTGATGATAACATCTTCTTCACTTCTACGATTCTCTTCATATTGGAACTAGCCACTAGCATGTCATCCACATATAAAGAGAGATACACAATGTCACCATCATCATATTTGCGAAAATAAACACAGTGATCAGACTCACAGTGTGCAAATCCTTTTTCTTGCATGAAACCATCAAATTTTAGGTACCATTGCCGCGGAGCTTGTTTCAAGCCATACAAGCTTTTCTTCAAGCGACATACCATGTGCTCCTTACCTTTGACTTCAAAACCTTTAGGTTGTGCCATGTATAGTTCTTCATCTAAGTCACCGTGTAAAAACGCTGTTTTTACGTCTAACTGCTCAAGATGAAGATCCTCCACTGCAATTATACTCAGCAGAACTCTAATTGATATCATTTTCACTACAGGTGAAAATATCTCGGAGTAGTCGATCTCTTCTTTTTTAGAAAAGCCCTTGACTACAAGTCTCGCCTTGTATCTAATACTACCATCTGCTTCATTCTTAACCCTGTACACCCATTTGTTTAATAAAGCTTTTTTACCTGTGGGCAACTTGGTCAACTCCCAAGTTTTGTTCTGAAGTAACGAGCTCATCTCATCTTTCATAGCACACTCCCACTACAAGTGAGACGTGTCTGCCTTTGCCTCATTGTAAGTCTCCGGTTCTCCTAAATCTGTATATAAGACATGGCTCAAAACAGTATTAGCTGATTGATCAAAAATTACCTTTGGCTTTCTCACACGTGTAGACCTTCTCAAGACAGGTACTTCAGGGTCATTCGTTTGCTCCGAATCATTGCGTTCTTCTTGAACTACCTCTTCACTGATAATAGGCTCATCTTGAACCTCTCTTTCAGGTGAACTTTGATCTACTGGAAACATCTTCACGGGCATTGTGTCTAATTCAACATATTCTGGTTGTACTACCTTCTCATGCTCTGTCTCTGTCTGACAATCCTTGTACATCTTTTCTTCATGGAATACCACATTGCGACTGCGGATGACTTTGTTATTCTCATAATCCCAAAGCCTATAGCCATACTCGTCGCCACCGTATCCGATAAAGACGCACTTCTGGGACTTAGCATCAAGCTTTTTCCTATCCTCCCTGTCAATCAAAGCATATGCATTACAACCAAACACCTTTAGATGTGAATAATTAATCTTTTTACCTGACCATCGTTCTTGTGGTATTTCTCCATCCAACGCACTAGATGGACTTCTGTTGATAAGATAAACAACTGCATCAACTGTGGCAGCCCATAAGTGTAGCGGGAGACCCGCGTGTAGTCTCATGCATCTCGCACGTTCTAGAATAGTCCTGTTCATTCTTTCAGCTACACCATTCTCTTGAGGAGTTCTAGGAATAGTCTTTAGCCCGTGTATGCCTTCTCGACTCAGATATTCTGCAAATTCCTTACTTGTGTAATCTCCACCATTATCAGATTTCAGAGCTTTAATCTGATAACCTGTTTCTTTTTCTACCATGGTCTTCCACATTCTGAACATCCCGAATACTTCTGATTTTTCTTTAAGAGCATAGACCCAAGTCTTCCTTGTTGCATCATCAATGAATGTGACAAAATATCTCTTACCACCATAAGAGAGTTCCTGAGCAGGTCCCCACACATCAGTATGAACCAACTCTAGCTTCTGGCCTTTATTTTGTCGCCCATTCAATTGAAAACTAACAGCCTTCTGTTTTCCATAAATGCAACTCTCACAAAAATCTAACTCAACATTTTGTAAACCCGGAAGTAATTTCCTCGAGTGTAACTGCTTTACACCTTTTTCACCAAGATGTCCCAAACGATAATGCCAAAGAGTAGATAAATTACCTGTAGTCATTGTAGTTGCAACCATATCACTGATATTGTCTCCTTGGAGAAGGTAAAGTGTACCCGTACGCTTTTCATTTGCTACTACTCTTACCCCTAAGGTTATCTTCCACTCTCCGCAGCCAAAGGTTATTACCAAACCTTCTTGGTCAAGTTTACTGGTTGAAATCAGATTTTTCTTTAATTCTGGAATATGCCTAGTTTCACGCAAAACTAGACATCCTCCACCTGAGATGTTCACAGTCATAGTTCCTTTCCCAACAATAGGACACATGTGGCCGTTTCCCACAACCACTTGTCCGAAATCTCCACTGGCATAATCATCAAATATGTCTCTTTGCGAGGTGCAATGAAAAGAAGCACCAGAATCAATAAACCATTTATCTGTTGTTAAGTCAAACCCTGCAGACAAACACAAGTTATCTAGCAAAGATTCATCGCTAACCATATTAACTCCTTGATTCTCATCTTGCTGCTTCTTTTTGTAGGCTTCACACTGAAACCTCCGGTGTCCGGTTTTGTGACAAAACCAACACTCATCTTTTGCAACTTTGTCTCCCACCCCTTGATTGTGATCTACGCTACGCCCGCTGAATTTTCCTCTACTTTTACTTCTTCCACGATTCTCCACTGCGAGTGCCGTTGAAGATGTAGATGCAGAAAAATTATCTCCACCCGAGACTTTCCTTCGCATCTCTTCATCCATGATACTACTCACAGCATCATCAAGAGTTAAATCATCCTTCATGGTGCTCGAAATTCCCCTTTGCGGTATTGTAGCTTTCTGGAAGAGAACATAAAAATAATAAAGCTTGAAGCTTCATGTCTAAATTTATGCCTGCGGATTCCAATTGACCCGTGACCTGCGTGAAACTATTAATATGCTCTGCCACAAAACCTCTATCAGATAACTTCATATTAACCAGTTTCTTCAGCAAAAATACCTGATTTGATGTGGACGGCTTCTCAAAAATATTCGTTAGAATATCCATGGCTTCTTTTGCAGTTTTTGCTTTCGCGATGTGGTACCCTGTCTTTTTCGTCAACCCTAGACGAATCGCACCTAATGCCTTTCGATCAAGAATTTTCCATTCAGCTTCTGCTGTTGGATCCACTTCCGCCATCTCGGGTTTCCAACCCTCAAGCGGTGCATAGAGATCTTTTTGATAAAGATAATCCTCTATTTGTAGTTTCCACCATCCGAAATCCTCTCCATTGAACTTATCGATTCTGATTTTATCTTCTGCCATCCTGTTTGCTTTCAATCGAACGTCACCGAAAACCCTCGATGTTCTCGATTAGCCAACCCAAGCTCTGATACCAGTTGTTACGAAATCGCACGTCGATTCCAGAAAAATAACGCTCGCAAACAATTCACCAGATAGAATATAGTAATAAAAGAGCAGAATCGAGATGAACACGCTAGAAAATTTGTTATCGAAGTTCACCCAAACCTGGGCTACGTCTCCGCGGAGGCACTCTGCGAATCCACTAGACTTCGAAAAAGTTGGAATACAACGACGATCTTCTCTCAAGATCAGGGCACAAAGAGATTGAGAACCCTCATCAAGAAAAAACTCACTTTTTTCTTCTCTCTTTTTCTTGCCTCTCTATTTCCTTTTTCTTGCGTCTTGACGGCTAGGATCTTGCCATCGCTAATATAAAGATACCACTTTTAACCTAAAAGGAAATTTAATAGAAAAGACAAAAAAGCCCCTAAAAACAAATATTTGGCTTCATCTATAACAAATACTTCATAGAAACATTTTTTTGTAGAACGAAACTGATGAACAGATACAAATGCTTCTATCTAACAAAAAAAGAAAAAGTTGAAGAGATAGAGATATTTGCTAAGAGATATAAAGTGGTTTGGTCAATTCCTTTGACCTATGACATCTTTTCAATTTGATTTGAATATATGACATGTTAACGTGTTTATTGGTTGAGTAAAAGTCAAGTGCAGGATGAACAAGTCAACATGTAAATGATGTCCTAACGGGATCATCAAAAGCTAGGAGCACGCTGCCTCTACTAAGGGTGGAGAAGGTATCAAGAGTAGAAGGTATCTAAAAGTTGGATGCTGAGTAGAACCAGAGTCGTCAATAACCTTGGGAGGAACAGGGCAGGTATTGAACAGTCAATTTTAATACAAAGGTGAAAGGACTGGAAAACCCACTGGTAGACTCCTGCTATTGACAAAGTAAAGATGTATGATGTGCTGCTACTACGTGGATAAGAAGACCCATACCTCTTTCCAAATTTGATTTGAATTCAGAATGGAGAGAGTTGGACTTTCGACCAAAGTTGAAGTCTCTATTTTTGGGAATCTCCATTTCGGCTTATTGACAATAGACGGACTGTGTAGGTTGAAGATCCGAGGTTTTTGTCCGACAGATTTGACCAAGAAAGGACTTCCAACAGCTAGAATAACATTTTGAAGTTTTTAAAAAGGGTTCAAGGAATGCTCTGAGGAAATTGGTGAAAATAGAAAGCATTGTTCTCTTTTGTCTTTAATACTCTCGTGCTCTTGAGTGTGAGTTACTACTTTTGCTCTAATTTTCATTCCCTGAAAGGGTTGTGGGCTTTGTAATATATGAACAGAGAGTGTTTATGTTGATAGAGCTGATTGTGTATCGTAGAGCTATCCACCAAGGTTCGAGTAGAAGCAACGCCTGCTACTACCTGTAGCCTCCTGAGTATACTATTACTGATTTTTAATTTGGGAAAGTGGACATAGATCAAAGCGATTGATTAAAAAACTATATATCTGTTTGCAAATTTCTCTATCTCTTCAACTCATTCTTCTTCTTTCTGATAGAAGTGTTTGCACCTATTCATCAGATTTCTTCTACGAAAAGTTTTTGCTTAAGTATGTCGCAAAAAATTAAATAGACCTACTCACGCTCCTCTTCGTTGTTGTATTAGCCACTTCAAATAATTATAAATATGATCCAAAACTCCTTTCAATTGCTCTTCTTTCCTGGAAAGTAATTACAAACAAATGGAGTGGCATATATACCTTTAGACTAAGAAAAAATATTTGAAAAGTCCTAAACTTATTGCATTTATACCAATTTAGTCATAAACATTTTATCAGTGTCAGTTTAATCCTAAATTTTTTTGACCTATTGTCAATTTAGTCCTTTTTGCTCATTTTAGCCAAATATTACTTACGTGGACACTAGTTTACTAATATGGCACGGGCGATGCTGATGCGTACAACTTTTAATAATATGTTAAATTTTTTTATTATTTATTTATTTTTCCTTTTTTTCCTTTCTCTTTCTTTCTTTTTCCCTTCATCTTCCACCAAAACGGTGACTAGCCAATGGCAAGGGTCAACAAGGACGTGCCTCGCCCAACCCCAGCACAAGGCTGCCCTTACTAGACGTCGCAATCCTCACCAAATCCAACAAGGGCAAGCCTCGTTGACCCAACACAAGACCACCCCCATGGACTCTGCTGCTGGTGAGGTCGGAAAGTCCAGCAAGGCTAACAGGTGGCAGGACCCCGGCAATCAACAAGAGAAAGAGGAAGGAAAAAAAAATAAAGGAAAAAAAGAAAATAAATAAATAAATCGAAAAAAATATTTAAAATAATATTAAAAGTTATTAACGTCAACGTCGGTCATGCCACATAAGCCAATTGGAATCCATGTCAACAATATTCAGCCAAAATTAGTCGGAAGAATTGAATTGGCTCCAAATAAAAAAGTTTAGGAATAAATTGACACCAATGCAATAATTTAGGATTTTTCTAACATTTTCCCCCTTTAGACTAGTTATAATAACTCATGCATATAATTGATGCACACTGAATTCATTTCTATTTTATTGACATAGATTTCACAAGCTATTCACCTGCATAATTTAGTTGGGTCACATATTTTACAGTTATGTAAAATCAATCTAACAAGTATATTCGATGCTGATTAATTAACCTTATGCAATGCACAATACTAGCTAATCAACTTTTTTGATAAATTCCAAGTCAAGTAGTCTGTACAAATGAGATACATACATCTGGATCATATAGTAATATTTTCAAATCTTTTATGTTTTATAATTTCTTTTATGGTTGTTAATGTGAATAAAAGGAATGAAAAATTCCAAATAAGTGTTTGAAATGCCATCAATTTTTCAAATAAGGGCATGAAGTAAACTTTATATCAAATGGAATCAAGTGTCACGCCCCGATCCTCGAGCGCGTGCCCATCCCTCATTGGTCGATAAAGATTTTGCGACTTCCCAAGATGAGTCGCCGACCCCTTTTTTTTTTATTGCACATGCAGAAGCGAATAATAAATCCCCTAACTGTAATCATCTCGGGATAGAAAAGCAGGACAATAGATTTTCAAACAAACATGATTTTAAATGCACACCGAGTCAAATACAAAAGTCTACAGCCACAAGATTTCAAATGATCGACTCTTAAAAAGAAACTGTCCTATCTGACCTACACTTCAGATCCCCTCAACTCGGCTCCAGGTCTTCCACCTTACGGTCCTGAAAAATGAAGCCCACGACGGGATGAGATATAAATCTCAGCGAGTTCACACTCTAAACCCCGATTAGGAGGGTAATACGCCTAAGACGTCTTAACCACACAATCATACAATTTTAGAGACTTACCTTGGCCTCAATTCCTCCCTGCAAGTCAGCACAGTTCTTATCACAACGATGTGTATAAAGCAAATTCACACACCAATTTGGAACGTCCAAACCAATCATTACTCACACGAGCAAGAATCATCATTTCATCACTACTCACACGAGCAAAAACTACTGATACACATCAAAGCAAGAATCATCGACGCACGCCGATGCATCAATTCAACTCAACATGCATTCGAATTAATTAACTATTACTACCCACACGAGCAGTTTTATCCGACACACACCGAGGAAAGATAGTAATATCCACCAACACACGCCGGGGTTAAGATAATATCCACCGACACACGCTGGGGTTAAAATAATAACTACCGACACACGCCAAGAACGATTAATAACTATTAACATCCACCAACACATGCTGGAAACAGGTTCTCTTAACTATTAACGTCCACCAACACACGTTGGAGACGAATTCTCTTAACTATTAACGTCCACCAACACAAGCTGGGGACGGATGCTCTTAACTTTCACAACATCATCAAGAATAATCTCTAGGCATGGCACAAACCGACCATATATCATCAATTATGCACTTTCCAGCAATCAAAGCCTCAAGAACAATCACAATATCATAGCCAGCCCTAACCGGTAGAATAGGCCCACTCGCATGTCTCCATGTTTAAATCTAGAAACCAACTAAAGTGAGTTCGGAAAATTCCCAAATTTGAATATGTTGTAAAAGACATATAAACGAACATTTTTCATGAAGACATCTTAACTCAAATCCTTCTAGATTCAGCCCAGTAAATCGCTCAATCCAATACAAAACTGTGTCCGTTTTCCAGAAAGTCTATTTTCTGAAATCAGTTTGGTTCGAAGTCTAAAACATGTCCATTTGATTTGAAATTTGATTATGTTAAACTAAAAGATATAAAAAAAAATAACTTTTGTAAAGAAACCATTTTGAAATTCGAACCCTAAAAGTTGATAAAAACCCTTAGAATCCTGAAAGGTCATCAGTTCCGGCGAAAACTAAGGTTCTGTTTGAAAATGACGGAGTTGATATCTCATTCTTTTAGATCCCTAAAACTCTTGACAAAAATATATGTTGTAGCTGAGGATGTATAAAATATTTCTCAAGAAGGCATCAACCTCAAATTCGTAACCCATTTCGATCCACAAAAATGGCAAACGGCAAGGGTCAACCAAACCCTCTGTTTGCTGCTGCAAAAGAGAGGAAACAAGCTGGTTGGGGTGGCAAGGCTCGGGAAAGGCTAAAAAGGACCAAACCGGGCCAGACCGACGGTGGAGGGAGCTCCAGCGGTGGCTGGCACGGTTGGACAGCGACCCTAGACGCATGGACAAAAGCTGCTGGATAGCGGTGAGGCACAACTAGGCACGACGGCGTGCGTGCGCGCGAGGAGGGCAAACGGCGGAGGCGGTCGACGACGGGCGGCTCCTGCTATCTCCGGCGATGCTACTGGCTTCCGCTGGCTTCTTGCTGGTTGTTGGTGTGCACAAATGGAGGGAGGTGAAGAGGAAAGCTAGCCGGTTGCTTGGTGAATAAGAGAGGGCAAGAGGGGGGGCCACCATGGCCAAATTTTCTACAAGCTTGTCTCCCTTGACCATTGCCATCCACTAGTTGCTCCGTGGCTCTCAATGAGCCACCAATGCTCCCCCTTGCAACCTTGAAATGGTCCAAAACCATAAGGAATGGGGGGCACATGAATTTAACACAAATCTCTCTCAATTGGACACCCTTTCGTATTTAATTCAATCTCATTCGGCCTCAATAAATTCCGTTATTGAGTTAATAATCAAATTGGTATTTTTCCTCACCAATCGATCCATCTCGCATCCCAATTGCGTGATCGAAAACGATCCCCGGCTTTTTCTTAACAAAAACGGTCATATGCCGACTTTTTCCCAAAAAGTCTCGGGTTGTAGAAAATCTTCTGAGACTGAGTCGACGTTCCTAGAATTTATTGTGACATGACAGAACCTTCAATTTCTAAAATCGGATTCAAATTCGCGGTTAATTTCACTCCGACGCGTTTTTAGCGTGACCCAAGCTATCAGGTAGCTTTTAGAAATTTTTAGTGCAATTAACCCGTGGTCAATTTTCTTTGAATCACAATGAACCCCTTCAACACATTGGCGACTCTCGGTTGTCGTGAAAATCTCGAGGATTCAAATACGGATACAGGGTACCAAAATGATAGAAAAATCAGTCTAGTGTTAGTCAACGAGAATTTTGTAATTTAGTGGGATCACCCACATTTAACCACATATCTCAATCGAACCGACCTATCTTTGATTTCTAATCGACTTATATCTGTGCCGTAATGATCTCTGTAGATGAGCACGATCGAACAGCCGATTCCTGATCGAATCCTCAAGTCTATTGCATTAAAATCTTTTAATGACTTCCCCAGATAGTCTAGTTATCTCATGAGTGGTCATCTCAGAGAAAAGCACTATAGGCGCGCCCAACCTATTCGATCGAAATCAGAACCTAAAAAATCAGGATGTCACATCAAGAATGTCCTCATTTTTACAAATAAGAACCTATAATGGATCTTATTTTAAATAAGAGTCTAAAGTAATCATGTCAGTCTCAAATAATGACCTGACTTCAATGATTGGTTAAGGGTATTGCCGTCCTTGACATTTTTGTTATTTTCTTCCCTTCTTTCTTTATTTTTTTCATTTTTTCTATTTTTCCCATAAAAAGACAAACTAAAAAAGAAAATAATTAAAAATTTTAAAAAAACACAAAAAAAAAAAAAAACCAAGCTAGAGGGCTAGCCCTAGCCCTCCTGCCTATGGCTGCTGCCCCTCGTGGGTGGGGCGTCAGCCACAACTTGCGGGGTTGCTAACATCTCTTTGAGGGCCGGTGATCTCATTGACCAGAGGCATGGGCCTACTGGCCCTCACCAACCATGGCCGACACCCCTATCAGTGATGGGTTGACGACCATAGGTAGGGGGGTTGCCAGCCCTCCGCCTATGCTTCTTCTGTTTTTTTTTTTATCTTTTCTAAGTTTTTTGGAAAAATGAAAGAAAACAAGAAAAAATAAAGGATGAAGATGCCTTTAACTAGCTAATGAGGATAAGTTCTTTTCTAAAATTGATATAATCATTGTATGCCTTATTTGAGAAAATGAGAGCATTTCAAATATTTATTTAAGATAAGATTCACTTTAAGCCCTTATTTAAGCAATTGATGGGACTACGAGCTTTTATTTGGAATTTTCCCTAAAAGGAAAGATATTTTAACATGGGCGAGTCATTTATGTCCATGGATTGCACTTTAATAGTCCAATTCGAGTAAATAAAATTTGATAGTTTGTTACAAACGGAAGTATATCCGAGCTAAATTAATAAGGATCCAAGACGAAATCCAGGTATGACAAGAGCTTTTAATTCACATTGTCATCGAGTTTGCATAAATAGGTACGTAGTGGGGATTGGCAAAGCAAACCTCATCAAAATAAAACTAATCAACTTTATCTATTTATCATCTCTCATCCTCCTTCCAATGATAATGGAGAAATTTTCATCGAAGTCAATCCTGCTTCTCATGCTTTTGGTCATTGCATTAGGTCTCTCTCTATCTCTCTCTCTAATATTATTGCAAATGCTTATGGTTTAACCCGATGTGCACATGTTATTTGGTATAGGTTCTCAAGTGATGGTCGGAGCACGAAACCTCAACCCACCATGCAGCACTGTCGGTGATTGTGGAGACCCAAGATATTGTCATTGTGACGGTTTCTGTGCTTGCCAATATCCACCTGTGTTTCGTTCCGAATTCATTCCAAAGGAAAAATACGATGCGCTAAATTCTCGCCCTAGAGTTTGAAGTGGCGTGGCTTTCATGTATTTGTGTTGAAGATCCTTGAATAATAAATTAATTTACCTTTACTCTAAATCTCTCTCTCGTTCACATGTTTGGGATTTCACGCGGGGTTACCCTTTTGCTTTTTCTTTTTTTTTCCTTTTCTTTTTAGGAAAACAAAAAGGAAACTTGTAATCGACCACTTGGATAAAAAAATCACACACACGCAATCATAATCTCACTTGTGATCGACCAGACGAAGCAAGCAGAAGATGGTCACCTCAATAGCTTTTCATTCCATGCGTCAACATTAATGATCTCTCTGCACCAAGCTTTGAACTGACGGCCATTGTTCATCATCTTCAATTTGCTAGAAATGGAGATAAGACCACTTGATTGGAAAAATTTATGAGTTTTAAGGACTTAGTTGTATAACTCAAAAGTTTGCTCTCTACAATGTGAAAAAATAAATAAAATTTTAAGAACCAAATATGTAAACTTCCCATTCAAATAAAATGATAGAATGTTGCCAGCATTCCCAAGAAGTCGATAAATTTCAATAAAACTCAATTTGTAGAAAAGAAAAATAGGGCTCTTGATGTTGACAATGTAAATATTGAAATTTGGAATATTGAGATAGGTATGTAAAAATAGTCGACTTTGCCATAAAGACTAGATTTGAAATTTGGAATATTGAGATAGGTATGTAAAAATAATCGATTTTCCCATAAAGACTAGGGCCCTCTTACTTGCCAAGGCACCCCAGGCTATTGCCTCGGCCTAGACAATTTCGTAAGCAACAAGAGAGTAGTAACTCCTTTATAAGGCTCTGTTTATTTGCCTTTAATCGAAAGCAAAATTTACTTTTTACTGTAAACACTTACACTGTTATTTAAGTTTTAAAAAAAAAATGAGCAATTTATACATAATTCTACTTGTCGACATTTATATATTTTGAAATTTTTGCTGTTTTGGATTTAAAAAGTTAAAGTCTAGGAGCCACAAAAATTTGATTAAATAAAAAAAAAAGTAAAAATCAATCGAGATTTGCTCTATATAAATTTGATTACATCCATAGACTTTTATAAAGTTGCAATAATCAGGTAAGTATCAACTAGAGACATTTTTATTGGCACATAATTCTATCGATTAGTTATCTCATTATAATATGGAATTAAGAGTGTTGCCGGTAATCCTTGTAATTTTACTGGAAAATTAAAACCATGCCTCTATTTTTTGTTCAAAAGCGCCCCTTTATATTTAAAAATGTCTTACTAGTCCTTTCATTCTCCTTTTTTTTTCCTTGCCGATCGAATTTTGTTGATATGGACTATTGGATTGTCGAGTTAGACGTTGGAGTACGCATGTATACTTTGATTAGTTCAAAATTATTTTATGGGGCCTAATCAGGGGACATAAAAACTACAAAAATATATAGAGAGAGAGAGAGTATATGTATATATAGTATATGTGTGTGTGCGCGCATTTGTTTGCATACAAAGAGAGAGAGAGAGAGAGAGAGAGTTGCCATTAATCAAAAGAAAAAATTACTTTCTTAACAAAAAGTTTAAAATGTTATATAAATTTCAAAAAAATATTAAAACAATAAACATATTTTTATGTTTCAATATTTATATGTTATGAAAATTCTCTCCATTTTCAATTGAAAAAGTTGAAATCCAGGAGCCGTCGCGACCTTCCGAGAGGTAAATTACCCAAGAAGAAAGCTAATGGAGTAATGAATGGGAATGAAAGTTTCTCTCGTGAGACAATCGCTCCCCTTTAGTACCAATTCTCTTAAGCCCTACTAATCGTAACGTAATAATCGATTTAACATGCAATTTTCTTACCTTTTGAAGTTGCCACTAATTAATTGGGGTCAATTAAAAATCCAATTAAAATATAGGAAAATACTATACTTTTGTGAACCAAATATTCATGGAAATGGTGATTTGGCTATGATAGATTAATTTAAGGCGCTTTTGGTACCTTTTCTATTTTATTATAAAAAATATATGGCATGCAATCTTGATTGATTTTAAGCCTCAACTGCTAACCTACGAGAGTGATCATGCGGGTATAGCAACAAAAATTTAGTACTCAATAATCAAAGCATATAAATAAATTGCTAAAATAGGGTCAGAACTTAAATACCTCACACATACAAAATGCAAACTTATTAATTTCCAAATATTAGCAACATGTTAATCAAACATGCATGTTTATCCTAAACACTATTGTTAATGCAAAGACAATAATTTCTTTTTTATGGGTTTTTCTTTTCAATGAAAATTAAATTATATGAGTGGGAGCCACCGATACTGTTCACACGAGTGCTCTTTGCTGGGCGAAATCAACACTGTTCACTGGTTGTTCAGCTGCTCGTTCCCAAAGTTCCAACCGTCCGATTAGGTTGATTTTTGGAGGGTAGACTCTTCTATCACACAAACAAAATGCAAACTTATTAATTTCCAAATATTAGCAACATGTTAATCAAGCATGCATGTTTATCCTAAACACTATTGTTAATGCAAAGACAATAATTTCTTTTTTATGGGTTTTTCTTTTCAATGAAAATTAAATTATATGAGTGGGGGCCACCGATACTGTTCACGCGAGTGCTCTTTCTTTGGGCGAAATCAGACCGCATTCCTTCGGTTGTTCAGCTGCTCGTTCCCAAAAATCCAACCGTCCGATTGGGTTGATTTTTGGAGGGTAGACTATTTTATCCCTCCTCTACATCCCCACTGGACAGATCTTCAAGGGGTGGATTACAAATCGAGATCTGCTTCACGCAAGTGCTCTCTACTAGGCGACTCAGCACTGTCTCAACGTCTGTTCAGCTGCTCATTCCCGGAGATCCAACCGTCCGATTGGGCTGATTTTTGGAGGGTATACTCTTCTATCCCTCCTCTACATCCCCATCGGACGGATCTTGAAGGGGTGGACTACAAATTGAGATCTGCTTCGCCCAAGGACAGATTGCAATTCTCCCCTGCTACTGCGCTGCTCGATCCCTGGTGGTGCGGCTGCTGGTGCGACTCCAACCTTCCTCGAAGCGGTATATAGGCATCCCAACTCCCTCCATCGTCTCGGTCAAGCCCCGCCATCCTGCGGCCCTTGTCGAGCTACTGCGTCAGTCCGCTCGGGCTCCTTGGAGTGTCTGGCTGCTATAGCTCCAAGGTCTAACGGGAGTTTTGGTCTCAACGGTACCTGCCTTAGCCCGGTTAGCCTCTTACTTGTTATGGTTCTCTTGATGGTTGTATTGTAGAGGGTTCAAGTGGAAGTGGGCTTGGTCTTGCTGTAGTTATGACTCTATCTTCTGTGGTTGGCGAGCCAAGCAGTGTGGTCCAATTGATTGCTGGAACTGAGACGACTTCTAGCCCTCTCACTCGAAATAAGGAGGCTCAGCCCTCCTTGCTCACGGGCAAGGCTCCTATGGAAGCGGAGACAGTGGAGAATGCAAGCCATGGTCATCCCAAGGATGCGGCCTGTGATAGGCGCTCGAGAGGACGAAGCAGAGCGAGGTCGGCTTCCAAGCGGCCCGAGGCCTCGCATAAGCAAGTGAGGGACTCAGAGGCCCCGGCTGCCCCGGACGTGGGCAAATGTTGCAAAGCTTACAATGAAAGGGTATGACATTACCTTTGTTCCTCCTTCGTTTGAGGATGATGTCCCTATAGTGAATCTCCTTGAAGAGGTGCTGGATGCGGTGGATCCCAAATGGCATGAATGCCTTGTTGGGTATTATGTGGGAAGAAGGCTACCTTTTCAGCTCACAGAGCGCTCGCTCAAGCATAGTTGGGAACCGAAACTTGTTGAGATCCTAGCCAATGACCAGGGTTTCTATTTCTTCCACATCCCTGACCCATGTTTCAAAAGGAAGATCTTGGAATATGGACCTATAACGGTTGCAAGGGTTCTGCTCGTATTGCAACAATGGAAGCCTCTTCTAGAGTTGAAGAGGGAAAAACAAACTACGGTGCCAGTGTGGATTCGCTTGAAGAACCTACCTCTTGACCTTTGGACAGCCCGGCAATTAGCGCCATCGCGAGTACCGTTGGTAAGCCTCTGTTTGTTGATCAATGCACAGAGCAAACTTGTATGATTTCCTTCACAAGAGTTTGCGTTGAGCTTCAACTTAATCAGCCGAGAGTCTCTTCGGTCAAGGTAAGACTTAATGGAGTGGCTCGGTCTATTGCCATCAAGTATGAGTGGAAGCCAGCGGAATGCTTGAAGTGTGGCTCCTTTGGACACACTTGTGCGACTTCTTCAGATGGTCCGAAGGCGGTGCAAGACCAGCAGCAAACTCGAGCCATTCCCTCCCCTCCTGTGCAGGGCCAGCAGTAGACTCGGGCCATTCCCTCCCCTCCTGTGGAGGCCCGACCCCTCGAGACTGCTCCGGTGTTGGTAGTAGATCTTAGAGATGATGAATTGGGTTGGAAACAAGTTAGGGGAAAGAAGAAGAACTCTTCCCCTCCTAAGGAGACGAGCTTGGCCCATCCAGTCAACTCCGGAGATGAGGGGCGATACCTCAAGCATAAAGCAGCAGCTATCAAGAACTTGCCCTCAACCTCTACCCGTAGGGCTCAAAGTGGGCTTTGGATCCTCACCAAGGTGGATGCTCCTAGCTCTACCGTGGAGGAAGATCCCATTAGCCCTCTTGATGGTTCGATAGCAAACTCGGGTAGTGAAGTGGAGTCAGACGGGTCAGCCAACCACCTTCGTAGCTTAGATGATGATCTTCTCTCGCATTGTCCGTCACCGAAGGCTCCTCCGACTAAGAGGACAGAGGAGACTATCCAGGACAAGCTATTGGCGCTCTCCCCAGCCTCGCCTCCTCCGTCGGCCCGTGCAACTCCCCCTCCAAGCCGTCGCAAGCCTCCGAAAAGGAGGTAACCCTTACTTTCTTCCTCTTTTGTACATATGTATATAGGTTGTTGGAATATTAGAGGCATTGTTGACCCGACTAAGTAAGCGGAGGTTTGTAACCTCGTTTTATCGAACCACTTGTTCTGTATTGGTTTGTTGGAAACTAAGGTGCCACAGGATCGCTTCAACTCCATCTCTAAAGGCTTGCTGAGGGATTGGTGTTGGATTGCAAACTACGACTTCTCCCCTAAGGGAAGAATTTGGGTTGGTTAGGACCCCTTAAGGGTTAAGTTTGAAGCCTTCTCAGTTACCAAGCAGGCAGTTCATGGGAACTTTGAGAGCTTGGATTCTGGGGTGGCTTGCTGTATCTCTTTTGTTTATGGAAATCACTCATTTTCGATGAGGAAACCTCTTTGGGAGGATATCATATCCAGAAGCATCCATCTCCACAACACTCTCTGGCTTGTCTTGAGGGATTTCAATGCTATTAAGGATCCATCAGACCGTGTCGATGGCTCTGAAGATTGGCTCCCTTGTTTTGATGAGTTTGGACAGTGTTTGAAGTAGGTTGAGCTGGAAGACCTGAGGTTCGTTGGTTTTAGATACGCTTGGACTACGTCCTCAGGACCCTTTAGGAAAGCAAGAAAGATCAACAGGGTTCTGGTGAACGCCAAGTGGAGTCTGGATCTCTCTTACTCGGAAGCCTCTTTCCTGGCGCCGAGAATCTCAGATCACTCGCCTATGGTGGTGAAGGTGCTTAATCCGACTCCTTGAAGGAAGCCCTTCAAGTTTTTCGACTTTTGGATGAAGCACTCGAAGTTCAACAAGATTGTCTCGCAAGTTTAGGATGCCCCAGGGGTTGGAGTCCCTATGTATAAGCTTGTTTGTAAGCTCAAGGCTTTTAAATGTCGGCTCAAGCAGCTCAATAGAGATTCTTTCTCTAATATCTCCGCCAGAACTCTTGATGCGAGGAAGATGTTGGAGACCACTCAGGCAAGCTTGCAGCAAAACCCCATTTCTACCGACCTTGCTAAGGTGGAAAAAAACCAAAGGCGTATCTTTGCAAAGTTGCGTGCTTTGGAGGAATCCTTCTTTAGGCAGAAGTCCAAAGTCAGATGGCTCAGGGAGGGAGATCGCAATACCAAGTTCTTCTACCAGTATGTCAACAAAAGACATTTGAGAAACAGAGTCCTCTCCGTTCTTGACTCTTCAAGGAACCAGGTGACCGAGCCATGGCTAGTGCAGCATCGATTTGTAGAGTTCTTTGAGGACCTCTTGGCACTGCAAGGGGAGCTTATTAGACCTTCGCTGGAGGACCTGAGGGAGGTTATCCAACATCCACTCTCGGATGATCAGGCTGCACTCCTTGCTCTGCCGGTTACAAAGTTGGAGATCCGAGATACTATCTTCTCCTTGCCTAGGGGAAAGGCACTTGGACCGGATGGTTTCATAGCGAAGTTTTTCAAAGAAAACTGGAACATGGTTGGTCCCTTAGTCATGGCTGCGATGGATTTCTTCACCTCCAGAAAACTCTTAAGGGAGATTAACAATACCATCTTGGTAATGGTTCCTAAAGTAATCAATGCCACTTCCGTGGAGGATTATAGGCTTATCGCCTGCTGCAACAGTATTTACAAGTGTATTACAAAGGTGCTAGCTAATCGATGGCCCTAGCTTTGAAGAGCTCAATAGGCCCTTTTCAGACTACTTTTGTAAAAAGCAGACGGATCAGGGATAACATCTTGCTAGCCCAGGAGCTATTCTCTAACTTTCACCTCGAGCCTTATCTCCTTAAATGTGCGATAAATGTGGACTTCAGGAAAGCCTATGATACTATGAATTGGGACTTTCTCGAAGGTGTGTTGCTGGCCTTTGACTTCCCTCAGTTTGTCATGCGACTTATTATGACTTGTGTATGCACACCCAAATTTTCAATTGCTTTGAATAGAGAGCTCCACGGGTTCTTTGCGAGCGGCTGAGGTCTCCGCCAAGGTGATCCCATCTCTCCTTACCTTTTCACTATGGTTATGGAGGTGCTTTCAGGGATCAATCTTAGGTACTCTTTGAGGCCTGATTTCAAGTTCTTCTGGAGGTGTAAGGCAACGGGTCTTTCACATCTCTTTTTTGCGGATGATGTCTTCCTTTTTTGTGAGGCTCACCTTCCTACGGTGGCTCTCCTCAAGGAAGGTCTTCATATCTTTTCCTCTTGGAGTGGCCTTTGTCCTAACCCGTGCAAGAGTGAAATTTTTTTGGCGCGTGGCGCACCCTCCTTAAGGAATGGTATTCTCTTGGAGTTGGGCTTTCGAGAAGGGGACTTGCCAGTTCGGTACCTAGGGATTCCTATAATCACTTCGAGGATCAACAAAGTAGACTGTTGTGCCCTTGTCAACCGTATCACTACAAGGGTTCAGTCTTGGACTCACCGTTTCCTCTCTCTTGCTGGACGGCTTCAGCTTATCAAGTCAGTTCTTTATGCTATACAAGCCTACTAGGCTAGTGTATTTGTTTTACCTATAACAGTGGTGGACCAGATAGAGAAAATCCTTAGACAATTCTTGTGGAAAGGTCCTGACCTAGGTAGGGGTGGTACTAAGGTAGCTTGGGATGAAGTTTGCCTTCCAAAGATTGAAGGAGGACTAGGTATCAGGAGGCTTCAAGATTGCAATAAAGCCGCCATGCTGAAGCATATCTAGCTCTTGTTCTCTAACAAGGAAGCGTTGTGGTGTAGGTGGGTCCATTCCACTTTCTTAAAGAACAAAAACTTTTGGGTTGCTAGGAAGCCCACCTATGGCTCTTGGGCCTGGAAGAGTTTGTTGAACCTAAGGAATGATTTCCAAATGGCCTTCTACTAGAAAATTGGCGATGGCCAAACAATTTCTCTTTGGTTTGATAATTGGCACCCTAGAGTGCCGCTGAACCTGCTCTTCTTAGATTCATTTATCTACAGTTCAGGGCTTTCTAGGCAGGCCTGTGTTGCTGACCTCTTCTCAGATGCTGGCCAAGCTCTCAAGACGATGCTTGAATCGATGGGGTCATCCTCTCCCGGTCTTGTCGGGTGACTTGGATCATTTCTGCTGGCGAGAAAGCTCTTCAGGCCGGTTCACGGTGGCAACAGCGTGGAACTCCATCAGGAAGAAGAGATCGCAGGTCCATCGGCACTCCTTCGTGTGGGACAGCGCCATAGTGCCTCGCTATCAGCTTAATCTTTGGCCCATTGCCAAGCACAGACTTCCAACCTAGGCTCTCCTTCTGTCCTATGGTAGAATTGGAAGTGCTGCCTGTGTGTTTTGCAAGAGTATGCCCGACTCTGTTGATCACCTATTTTTTTTATTGTTGTGTCACGGCTGGCGTTGCTTTCTTTTGGGCTTCCAAATGCCATTTGCCTTGGCGCAACAGAACTTGGAGGAAGAACCTCTGTTAGGCCACTACTTATTTGATGGGTAAAGATTTTTACAAATGCATTGCTCGTTTTTCCTTTGGCGTGCTTTGTCATGTCATTTGGAAAAACAGGAATAACATCATCTTTAAAGGCCAGCCCCTGACGGTCCCGGCCATGAAGAACTACCTCTTCAAAGTGGTCCAAGACAAGGCTATCACCTTCAGGAACGTCGAAGATAATGTCAGAAACAGAAGGTTGCAGAGAAGTTGGGGCCTAGACCTGATTATTTTCACTAGGGACCCATAGGTAGTTCGTTCCAACATTTACCTCTTCCTCGCCTGTGGCGTCTTTTGTAGCCGGTTGACCATGCCGTGCTTCTTTTTGGTCTAGGTGTTATAGTGTTTGTGCCGCGTTTTGCGGTTTTTTCATCCCGTCACCCTTCCACTCCTTTTGTTCCTGCATTTGGAGTGTAAGTTCTGGTGACAAGATCTTTTGTACATTTAGCTTTTCCTCAATATATTTCTTACCTTTTACCCAAAAAAAAAAATTATATGCAATGCATGAGATGCAATTCCAATTTATACTACGGCTATACAAATTCTAATTCAATTACCAACATGTGACATGAACTATCTAAATGATCTAATTCTAATGACAAATAAAAAAAAAATATAGGCCATTCCAATTGTGATCTAATTTATATGACCCTAAACATACAATCACAAAATGACATGAAAATGATATGGTAATATGATGACATGGCAATGACATGACAAGCGATGGCAAGGCATCAATGACATGGTAATGACATTGAATTTATGCAACTAATTCTACATGATATATGCATGTTATTTTTGTGATTTTCTTTTAAAATTAAGATATGAAACTTCTTTAAAATATGCGAATACCTAATTAAAACTTAGGAAATAATATTTATTAAATCCTATTGTAAATTAACTACTTGATTCCTAGATATACTGTCCTAAGATAGTAAATAAATGTGAATGCAATCTACCTTATCATGCAATGAAAAGTTTTTTGTATTTTCAAAATTGAAAAAATTCTTGAGTTAAAATATGCAATATAATAAACTCATATAAATCATATCTTCACCACAACCCAAAATAGGAAAGCAAAATAATCAAAAATCCGATCCGATGTCTTGTGGCTCAAATTCTCAATTATCATGACTCTCAATACAATAACGTAATGTGGAGTAATTCGTAACATGGTTAACATGAGAGGAATTCTTCTAACATCTAAGCTCAAAAAGAGGTTAGACAATGGTTTACCTACACTATTTAGGATAAAGAAATGAAATGCTCCTTGTCATTCAGCTTGCTTACCTTTCACGAGAAAATCCTTTATCTAGATGAATGGAATTTTCCACCCATCTCATAATTTATGAACAGGGGATTATGTGTAGGATCAAGCGTCCCTTTCATCATCTTAACATGCCCCATTTAGTATTCTCAATTAATTCTACATCATTCATTAAATTGGTCTATCTTAACAATCATTAGTAGAATTAGTGAATTAACCAAGTAAAATTATTATGCAAAATCTCTTTGCGAAGGATTAAGCATTTTATAAAATTTAAGCATGAAAGAGCTTATAACTTAAAGATAATTCAATATATTCAATGAAGAACTATCTTGAAAACGAAACTAGACACATAAAGGAATTATCTATGCAAGAAGAATTAGTTTCTTTCATGGGTAGTTCTTCTTCACAGCTTTAGAATTTACAGAATCGGCGAACTCTAGTCCGTCCATCTCTGCTAGAATCAAAGAACCTCTGGAAGCACTTCCTTTACGACATTTGGTCCACAAAGTTCGAAGTGAACTTCCTCGAGGGATCAGGAATGATCAGCAATATTTTCCAGGGGACCATAAAATGTGGTCGACCCTTCTGATTAAAAGACTTGGCTACCCATTGGTGATAACATTAATCATGGTATAGAGCTTTCAATCGCTTCTCATCAATCATGTTGAGCTACTCTAAGCTATATCGCATCCACTCTGCTTGAGTCAGCTTGCCTTGAGAGATTTCCACTTCTACGGGCATGACTGCATCTATACCATATACCAAATGTAATGGTCTTTAGCCTAAAAATGTTTTAGGAAATGCAAGATTATTTGGTAAACTGTAATTAAAAAGTGTTTTTGGGAAATGCAAGATTGTTTGGTAAATATATATCTGGAAAGCCTTTTGGTGTGACCAAATTAAGTTTTAAAAATTTTTAATCTATATAAAATTGAAACAAATAAAAACAATGATTGTAACTTTTATATTTGTGCTACGAGAGTAATGTAGAAGAGGCATTAACAAATTTATAACAAAAAACAAATCAAATGAGAGTTGGACTAGATAATGCCGGACAGCAAATATGAAAGAAAGCAAGAAACGGAAGGAAAGGAAAAGATAATTTGCGGGGGAGAATTTATCTGTATTTTTATTCTGTATTGATTCGATGTACATTGCTCCATATTATAGTACAACATGTGTATAAGAAAAAGGAAATACCCACCCGTAGGTAGCTGTGATGGTTGGGCTTTACAACCTCATCGCCGAGGGAACGAATTCGAATCTCCGGATGCTCGCGACTTAAGTGGGGGTCCCAGGGGTGGTTTACTGGGTCAACCCTCCGAGGGTTTACGTCTAAATAGCAGCTTGTGGCAAGGCTCCACCGATACTACCGAGCACCAGAGGGTCGTTTGATCCCCGAAGAGTGATCTACGGCAATTCCTCAGTCATCAAAAAAAAAAGAGAGGAAATAATGCATCTATATAATACAAATACAATATTAGATTGATCTCGATTAATTCAGTGTGTTGATATCAATCCAAAATGGATATCGAACAATTCATGCATATATTCCAACATAATACTAGGTGAGGCAAGTCGATATGAAATTCAAGAATTGACACTCATTTTGGAGAAAGTATTCAAATATAATGTCTAAACAAATTTGACTAGACTGATTGTGTAGTCTGAAGATTGGCTAAGCAGAGATTTGAATCCGACGGATTTGACCTAGAAAGGACTTTCCAATAGCTAGAATGACATTTGGAAGTTTATAAAAACGGATTCGATGAATGCTGAGGAAAGTGGTAGAAATAGAAAGCTCTATTCTCTTTTGTCTTGAATAATTCCGTGCTCTTGAGTGAGATTTACTATTTCTATTCTAATTTACATTCCCCGAAAGGGTTTTGGGCTTTGTAATGTATGAACAGCGAATGCTTATGTTGATAGAGGTGCTTATGTATCGTAGGGCTATCTATTAAGTTTCGAGTAGGAGGAGCATCTGCTATTACCTGTAGCCTCCTAAGTATACTCATGGATTCCAACCTAATTTGTGATTGTTAGTCTTGGAAAGTGGACATAAATCGAAGGGAATGATTGAACAACTATATATTTGTTTGAAAATCTCTCTCTTCAACTAATTCATCTTCTATTTGATAGATGATTTTGCACCTATTCATCCGTTGTCCTTCTATGAAAAGTTTTTAATTAAGTATTTCGTGAAAATTAAACAGACGAACTCACCCTCCTCTTGGTCTTTGTGTTCGCAGTTCAGATAATGATAAATATGATCCAAAACTCCATTTCAACTGCTCTTGTTGCCTCGAAAGTAATTACAAACAAAATGAGTGGTATATATATATCTTTAGACTGGTTATAATAACTCATGCATAGAGTTGGCGCGCATTTAGTTCTTTTTTAATTCATCGACATAGAATTCACGGGCTATTACCTACGTAACTTCGGTTGGGTCACATATTTTCAGTTATATAGAATCAATATAACAAGTATAATCGACATTGAATAATTAACCTTATGCAACGCCCAAGACTAGCCAGTTGACTTTTGATAAATTCTAAATCGAGTAGTCTGTACAAATAAGATACATGCATCTAGAGCATATAGTAATGTTTTCAGATATTTTCTGTTTTTATAAATTTTTTCATGATTTTCTATGTGAATATAAGGAAGGATATCTTGATATGGACGTTAATGTCCATATATTGCACTTTCTCTTAATAATTCGATTTGATTGATTGAGCGAAAAAAACCGACAATTCGTTACATATGGAGTAAGTGTGTCCAAGCTAAATAAATGAGGATCAAAGAAGAACTCCAGATATAACAAGAGCTTTTAATTCACATTATCATCGAGTTTGCATATATAGGTACGTAGTGGGGATTGGCAAAGCAAACCTCATCAAAAGAAAACTAATCAACTTTATCTATTTATCATCTCTCATCCTCCTTCCAAAGATAATGGAGAAATTTTCATCGAAGTCAATCCTGCTTCTCATGCTTTTGGTCATTGCATTAGGTCTCTCACTATCTCTCTCCCTAATATTATTGCAATCTCTCTCTCCAATATTATTGCAAATGCTTATGGTTTAACCCGGTGCACATGTTATTTGGTATAGGTTCTCAAGTGATGGTCGGAGCACGAAACCTCAACCCACCATGCAACACTGTCAGTGATTGTGGAGACCCAAGATATTGTCATTGTGACGGTTTCTGTGCTTGCCAATATCCACCTGTGTTTCGTTCCGAATTCGCTCCAAACTAAAAATACGATGTGCTAAATTGTCGCCCTAGAGTTTGAAATGGCTTTCATGTATTTGTGTTGAAGATTCTTGAATAATAAATTAATTTACCTTTACTCTAAAACTCTCTCTCGTTCACATGTTTGGGATTTCATGCGGCTATAGAAACTACGGTTACCCTTTTGCTTTTTTTTTTTTTTTTCCTTTTCTTTTTAGGAAAACAAAAAGGAAACTTGTAATCGACCACTTGGAGAAAAAAATCACACACGCAATCATAATCTCACTTGTGATCGACCAGACGAAGCAAGCAGAAGATGGTCACCTCAATAGCTTTTCATTCCATGCGTCAACATCAATGATCTCTGCACCAAGCTTTGAACTGACGGCCATTGTTCATCATCTTCAATTTGCTAGAAATGGAGATAAGACCACTTGATTGGAAAATTTTATGAGTTTAAGGACTTAGTTGTATAACTCAAAAGTTTGCTCTCTACAATGTGAAAAAATAAATAAAAGTTTAAGAACCAAATATGTAATCTTCCCGTTCAAATAAAATGATAGAATGTTGCCAGCATTAGGGGTGTGCAACCGGACCGGGTTTACCCAATTCCCGGTCCGGCCCACCCGGAAAACAGGGTCGGGAACCAGTTCTGGTTGAAACCAGTCCGGGAACCGGTTCCCAAATTCCAGACCCTGTTTGAACCGGTCCGGGAACCGGTTCCGAGGGATTATCCACCCGGGAACCGGATCGACCGGACTGGTTCGGGAACCGGTTTGAGAACCGGTTTTTAAGGCAACCCAAAATCCAAAACCCTAATTCGTTTCTATCTTTACCTCTCACCCGCAGACTTGCTTTTCCGTCGTCGTGCCATCCAGATCCGTTAGTGGGAGAACACCACCGCCGGAGCCGTCGCCGGGTTCGCCACCGTCGCCGCCACGCACCCCCTCGACGTCGTCCGCACCCAATTCCAAGGTCTCTCTCTCTCGGGTGCTTCCGGCTTGTGTCGAGTTTTTGGAGTTTGCTTTGGGCTGATACGGATGATCCGTCAGTGACTCAGTGGGAGAACGCCACTGCTGAAGCCGTCACCAGGTTCGCCACCGTCGCCGCCGCGCACCCCCTCGACGTCGTCCGCACCCGGTTCCAAGGTCTCTCTCTCTCTCTCTCTCTCGGGTGCTTCTGGCTTGTGTCGAGGTTCTCTCTCTCTCTCTCTCTCTTCTCTATGAGCTGAAAGTGCTTGCATTGAAATGGTGGGTCGAATTCGGTAGTGTACGTTTCGGCTCCTGGGTTGGTGAGCTGCATCCCAGCTGCCCCGTGTTGACTTGCCCCCTCGATCATGGCTCGCTCGTCGCGTCCTATGATACCCTAGAGTTTTTAAAAATTGTTGGTTACCTTCCTCTCTTTTGGGTTCTGAACTTCTGGGTGTTTCTTGAACTTGAACCAGGTTTGGATTTTGAGTTCTGGGTTTTTCTTGAACTTGACCCAAGTTTGGATCTTGAGTTCTGGGTTTTCCTTCGATTTCAAGACTTCCATCATTTAAGGTTGAAGAATTCTTTCCCTGATAACTCTTCTTTGGGAGATTCTCCATATGATGCTTCTCCTACTTCCATTCATTACAAATATTTAAACTTGGTAAAGATCAGGACCTGGTATCTTCCTCGCTATAGGGTGAAGCCTTTCCTAAGGCATTCCATTCACAAGGGGATAAACTCAAGGAAGAACTTTGCGTATCTTCTGCACGAAAGTAAACTTCATAAAGGGAATAATTAGAGATGTTCTAAGATTGCCACTGTATGATCAAAACTTAGGAACCTGCTGGCTCGTCAATTTGTAGAATATGTGTGTACTTCAGCCAACTCATTGTTCGACAGTCTGCAGATGCTTTGCATATATGGTTTTACATCCATCAGTAACCTAGGGCACATAAATTTGGCAGTCCAGCCACAATTTGGGCGGAGTGGATAGTTTACAACGTATATCTTTCATCTTATTGCTTGAAACAGGTTGGACTTGATGCACAAAATCCATGCTATGAGATTGACTGCAATGAGATTGACATGGAGGGGGCTATTCTAATTGGAGAAGTAAGAAATTGATTGATGTTTGTGGCCAACTTTTGTGAGTCAAATCCCAAAAGACACTGTCACTGTCTTGTTACCTTGGTGAACTAGAGATTTCGTGAAAGTCTTTTAGAGTACTTCATGTAATCTATGTAATGCCTTGCATTGACTTTACTTTGTTGGATTCCAGGGAGCGTTTGGTGAAGTGTATATGGTGAAATGGCGTGGTACAGAAGTTGCAGCAAAAACAATACGTTCCTCCATTGCCTCAAATCCAAGAGTTAGGTTAGTTTACTCTCGTGTTAAGTGAAATTTCATTCAAGATGTGCTTGTTTTCTTGTTCATTTCATAAAAAGTTTTCACCAGGAAAAAAAACATCTCCCGTTACTGAAAGTTGATGACAGAATCTGAAAAATCTAGGATACGATAGTAATGTTTGATAGCCACGCAGGTCTCTTCTGATTAATTAATGTGTTGTTTAACTTTGTGCTTTTTACCTTAATTGTGAACGGTGGAGTTGTATCACAGGAGTGACTTCATGAAGGAATTGGCTCTTTGGCAGAAGCTGCGCCACCCTAATATTGTGCAGTTCCTTGGCATTCTAAAGCAATCTGATCGTTTAATCTTTCTCAAGAACCATAGGGGAGCACACAACTCTCTTCTGTTTTCCCTTGAGGATGCTTATATAGTGACCTTTAGTTCTTATCATCATCATCACCACCAACGCTTTATCTTACATATGAGTGTTGTACAGCAATTTTTATGCAAAACAAGTTCCAATATAAACAGGGTTAACCCTGTTCCCGAACCGGAAAAACAGGGTGGGTCAGGAACAGGGTCCAAAGAAAGAGAACCGGTTATAACACGGTCGGGTACAGGGTCCAGGTCTAGACCCTACCCACCCTGGACCCGATCACCCCTAGCCAACATTCCCAAGAAGTCGATAAATTTCAATAAAACTCAATTTTGTAGAAAAGAAAAATAGGGCTCTTGATGTTGGCAATGTAAATATTGAAATTTGGAATATTGAGATAGGTATGTAAAAATAATCATTTTTCCTATAAAGACTAGGGCCCTCTTACTTGACAAGGCCTAGACAATTTCATAAGCAACAAGAGAGTAGTAACTCCTTTAGAAAAGAAAGGCTCTATTTATATGCCTTTAATCGAAAGCAAAATTTACTTTTTTACTGTAAACACTTACACTGTTATTTAAATTAAAAAAAAATAATGAGCAATTTGTACATAATTCTACTTGGCAACATTTATATATTATGAAATTTTTGCTGTTTTGGATTAAAAGGATCCACAAGAATTTGATTAAATAAAAAAAGTAAAAATCAGTCGAGACTTGCTCGATATAAATTGGAGTATATCCATAGACTTCTATAAAGTTGCAATAATCAGGTAAGTATCAACTAGAGATATTTTTATTGGCCCATAATTTTATCGATTAGTTAACTCATTATACTATGGATATAAAAGTGCTATCAGTAATCCTCGTAGTTTTACTAGAAAATTAAAACCATGCCGATATTTTTTGTTCAAAAGCGTCCCTTTATTTTTAAAAATGTCTTATAAGTCCTTTCATTATCTTTTTTTTTCCTTGCTGGTCGAATTTTGTTGATATGGACAATCGGATTGTCGAGTTAGACATTGGAGTACGCATGTATATTATGATTAGTTCAAAGTTATCTTATGGGGCCAAATCAGGGGACATAAAAACTACGTATATATATATATATAGTATATGTGTGTGTGCGCATGTGTTTGCACAGAGAGGGAGAGAGAGAGAGAGAGTTACATGGGCTCGCAAGCAACAATTGACCTCTGAGCTCGTAGTCATGGTCACACGCGATTGGTAACTACTTTACGAGGGAAATGATCAATTTGTTTGCCATTAATCAAAAGAAAAAAAAAATTACTTTCTTACCAAAAAATTTAAAATTTTATATAACTTCCAAAAAGAATTATTAAAAAATAAAGATAAATTTATGTTTCAATATTTAGATGTTATGAAAATTCTCTCCATTTCCAATCGAAAAAGTTGAAGTCCAAGAGCTGTCGCAACCTTCCCAAAGGTGAACTGCCCAAGAAGAAAGCTAATGCACTAATTAATGGGAACGAAAGTTTCTCTCATGAGACAATCACTTCCATTTAGTACAAACTCTCTCAAGGTATTGTTTCTGCTGGAGGGAGAACCCTTCCGGCCACTTCACAGTTGCAACTGCTTGGGAAACCATCAGGCGGAAGCGGAGTAGCGTATTTTGGCATGACTTCATCTGAAATAATGCTATTACGCCAAGGTATCAACTTAACCTTTGGCTTATGGCTAAGCGTAGACTGCCCACTCAAGCTATGTTATTGTCCCATGGTAGAATTGAGAGGGGATCATGTGCTTTTTGCAATGGGATGCCTAACTCCATTGATCACTTATTTTTTGATTACTCTGTCATGGCCAGAGTTGCTTTCTTTTGGGTGGCAAGATGCAATTTGCCTTGGTGGAACAGGTCTTGGGGAGAGAATCTCCACTGGGCCACCTCATTCTTGAAGGGCAAGGACTTCCTTAAATGCATTGTCCGCTTTCCCTTTGGGGCTCTTTGCCACATTATCTAGAAGAACAGGAATAGCATACTTTTCAAAGATCAACCCCTTACCGTCCCGGCTATGAAGAATCACCTTCTTAAGCTAGTTAGGGATAGGGTTAGCACCTTCAGAAATGTCGAGGACAACTTCAGGAACAAAAGATTGCAAAGGAGTTGGGGCATCAATCCCATTATCTTTTCGGGTGACCCGTGATCGACCTTGGATTTGACCGTCACTTCAAGGAATGGAGTTGCTGTGGAGCCAACGTCTTTCTTCCTTCGCTAAGGGTTTGCATCTTTGCCAGTTGTTCATGCCATGCCTTTCTAGTTGTTTGTGCGCCTTTTAAGGCGCTGTCTTCCTTTTATATCACGGCATCCTTTCACTCATTATGATTGCTCATCTTGAGTGCAAGTTTTGGTGCCGTGATCTTGTGTACATTTGGCTTCCCCTCGATTTAATTATTACCTTTTACCAAAAAAAAAAAAACTCTCTCGAACCCTACTAATCGCAACTCGTACTTGATTTAACATGCAATATTCTTACCTTTTGAAATTGTCACTAATCAATTGGGGTCAATTAAAAATCCAATTAAAATATAGGAGAATACTGTACTTATGTGAACTAGATATTCATGGAAATGATGATTTGGTTATGATAGATTAATTTAAGGCGCTTTAGGTACCTTTTCTCTTTTATTATAAAAAATATGTTGCACATGATCTTGATTGATTTTAAGCCTCAACTACTAACCTACAAGAGTGATCAAGCGGGTACGCCGACAAAAATTTAGCACTCAAAGGGGTTAGACAATGGCTAGTGTGAGAGGAATTCTCCTAACATCTAAGCTCAGAGAGGTTAGACAATGGTTTACCTACACTATTTAGGATAAAGAAATGAAATGTCCCTTGTCATTCAGCTTGCGTACCTTTCACAAGAAAATCTTTTATATAGAGGAATGGAATTTTCCACCCATCTCATAATGTCTGAACAAGGGATTATGTGTAGGATCAAGCGTGCCTTTCATCTTCTTAACACGTCTCATTTAGTATTCCCAATTAATTATGCATCATTCATTCAATTGGTCTATCTTAACAATCTTTAGTATTGTTCAAAAAAAAAAACAATCTTTAGTAGAATTAGTGAATTAACCAAGTAAAATTAATATGCGAAATCTCTTTGCGAAAGATTTAAGCATTTTATAAGATTTAAGCATGAAAGAGCTTATAACTTAAAGATAATTCAATATATTCAAAGAAGAACTATCTTGAAAACGAAACTAGACACTTAAAGGAATTACCTGTGCAAGAAGAATTAGTTTCTATCATGGGCAGTTCTTCTTCACAGCTTTAGAATTTACAGAATCGGCGAACTCTGCTCCATCCATCTCCGCTAGAATCAAAGAACCTCCGGAAGCACTTCCCTTACGACATATGGTCCACTAAAGTTTGGAGGGAACTTCTTCGAAAGATCAGGAATGATCAGCAATATTTTCCATGGGACCATAGCACTGGCTTCAAAATGTGGTCGAACCTTCTGATTAAAAAACTTCGCTATTCATTGTTGATAACATTGATCGTGGTATAGAGCTTTCAATCACTTCTCACTAATCGTGTTGAGCTACTTTAAGCTCTATCGCATCCACTCTGCTTGAGTCAGCTTGACTTGAGGGATTTCCACTTCGGGCATGACCGCTTCCATACCATATACCAAATGCAATGGCCTTTAGCCTAAAATGTTTTGGGAAATGCAAGATTGATTGGTAAACTGTAATTGAAAAGTGTTTTAGGGAAATGCAAGACTGTTTGGTAAATATATATTTGGAAAGCCCTTGGTGTGACCAAATTAAGTTTTTAAAATTTTTAATTTGTTTAAAATTGAAAAAAAAAAAAACAGATTGAAACTTTTATATTAGTGCTTTGAGAATAATATAAAAGAGACATTAACAAATTCATAACAAAAAACAAATCAAACGAGAGTTGGACTAGATAATGCTAGACAACGAATATGAAAGAAATCAAGAAACCGAAGGAAAGGAGAAGATAATTTGCAGAGAAGAATTTTCTGTATTTCTCTTATGTATTGATTCAATGTACATTGCTCCATATTATAGTACAATGTGTGTATAAGAAAAAGGAAATAATGTATCCTATTAATTAGATCCAATATTAGATTGATCTAGATTAATTCAGTGTATTGACCTCAATTCAAAATGGACCTCGAACAATTCACACATATTTTCCGACAGAATACAAGGTGAGGCTAGTCGTTATAAAATTCAGGAATTGACACTCATTCTGGAGAAAGTATTCAGATATAATCTCTAACCAAATTTGACTAGACTGATTGTGTAGTTTGAAGATCGGCTAAGTAGAGATTTTGTATCCGACGGATTTGACCTATAAAGGACTTTTCAATAGCTAGAATAACATATGGAAGTTTATAAAAACGGATTCGATGGATAATGAGGAAAGCGGTAGAAATAGAAAGCTCTATTTTCTTTTGTCTTGAATACTTTCGTACTCACGAGTGAGATTTATTATTTCTATTCTAATTTACAATCCCCGAAGGGGTTTTGGGCTTTGCAATGTATGAATAGAGAATGCTTATGTTGATAGAGGTGCTTATGTATCGTAGAGGTATCTACTAAGTTTCGAGTAGAAGCAGCATCTTCTACTACCTGTAGCCTCCTAAGTATACTCATGGATTCCAACTTAATTTGTGATTGTTAGTCTTGGAAAGTGGACATAAATCGAAGGGAATGATTGAACAACTATATATTTGTTTGAAAATGTCTCTATCTCTTCAACTAATCCATCTTCTATTTGATAGATGAATTTGCACCTATTCATCTGTTTTCCTTCTATGAAAAGTTTTTATTTAAGTATTTCGCAAAAATTAAAAAGATCAACTCAACCCCTCCTCTTGGCCTTTGTGTTAGCAGTTCAGATAATGATAAATACGATCCAAAACTCCATTTCAACCGCTCTTGTTGCCTCGAAAGTAATTACAACAAAAAGAGTGCTATATTCATCATGTGTAGAGTTGGTGCGCACTTAGTTCTTTTCTAATTCATCGAGATAGAATTCACAAGCTACTCACCTACATAACTTCGGTTGGGTCACACATTTTCAGTTATCAATCTAACAAGTATAATCAACATCGAATAATTAACCTTATGCAACGCACAAGACCAGTTAGTCGACTTTTGATAAATTCTAAATCAAGTAGTCTGTACAAATAGGATACATGCATCAAGAGCATATAGTAATATTTTCATATGTTTTCTGTTTTTATAATTTTTTTCATGATTGTCTATGTGAATATAAGGAAGGACTTAATATGGGCGTTCATGTCCATTTATTGCACTTTTATAATCCAATTTGAGTGATTGAGTAAAAAAAAAGAAAAAAAATTGACAGTTCGTCGCATATGGAGTAAGTGTATCCAAGCATAATTAATGCGTATCAAGACTTTTTCTTTTTTTTTCGATCCTACTCTAATCCTACTCTAATATATACTTTTAGACTTTTGTCCTGCATTCTTGCAAGGCGTGAGAGTCGAAACCCACTCCTAAAATGAAATCGTCCCCACCCCAATCCCTCCTGAGAAGGTGGGGATTTGAACCCCCCACCTCTCCCTTCCAAGTTGGAAGGGTGGCCACTGGGGCGAATCCCTAGTGGTTTAATGCATATCAAGACGAAATCCTGAGAAAAATGAGCTTTTAATTCACACTGTCATCAAGTTTGTATAAATATGTACACGGTGGGATTGGCAAAGCAAACCTCATTAAAAGAAAACGAAAGTGAACAACTTTTCCAATTTATCATCTCTCGTCCTCCTTCTAAAGATTATGGAGAAATTTTCATCGAAGTCAATCCTGCTCCTCGTGCTTGTGGTCATTGCATTAGGTCTCTCTCTCTCTCTCTCTCTCTCTCTCTCTCTCTCTCTCTCTCTCTCTCTCTCTCTCTCTCTCTCTCTCTCTCATATTATTGCAAGTGCTTATGGTTTAACCTGATGTGCATGTGTTATTTGGTATAGGTTCTCAAGCGATGGTCGGAGCACGAGACCTCATCCCACCACCGTGCGGCACTCTGGGTGATTGTGAAGACCCAAGATATTGTCAATGTGTCGGTTTCTGTGCTTGCCAATATCCACCTGTGTTTCGTTCCGAATTCACTCCAAAGGAAAAATACGATGCGCTAAATTCTCGCCCTAGAGTTTGAAATGGCATGGCTTTCATGTATTTGTTTTGAAGACCCTTGAATAATAAATAAGTTTACCTTTACTCTAAACCCTACGCCCCTCCCCCCCCCCCCCCAAAAAAAAAAAATCTCTCTCATGTGGCTGTAGAAATTATGGTTACCCTATTGTTTTTTGAGGAAAACCAAAAGGAAACTTGTAATCGACCATTTGGATTAAAAATTCATAATCATAATCCAACTTGTAATCGACCAGACGAAGCAAGCAGAATATGGTCGCCTCGCCTCAATAGCTTTTCTTTCCATGCGTCGACATTAATTATCTCCGCCCCACGCTTTCGACTAATGGCCATTGTTCATCATCTTCAATTTGCTAGAAATGGAGATAAGACGACTTGATCGGAAAAATTTACGAGTTCAAGAACTTAATGGTATAACTCACGAGTTTGTTGGCTACAATTTCAAAAAATAAATAAAAGTTTAAGAACCATCCCATTAAAAAATAGATAAAATGTTGTAAGCGTTCCTACGATGTCAATAATCTTCAATAAAACTCAATTTTGAGAAAAAAAAAAAATAGGGTTCTTGATGTTGACAATGTAAATATTGATATTTGGAATATTGAGATAGGTATGTAAATGTAATCGATTTCCCTATAAAGATTAAGGGCCCTCTTACTTGCCAAGGCTTCCTAGGCTATTGCCTCTGCCTAGAAAATTACATAAGCAACGGAGAGTAGTAACTCCTTTGCAAGGGAAAAGGGTTTGTTGTTCCCCTTTAATTGAAAGCAAAAAGTACTCTTTTACTGTAAACACTTGAACTGTTATTTAAATTTATAAAATAATGGCCAATTTATATATAATTCTACTCGTCATCGTTTATATGTTTTGAAAATTTTTCTGTTTAAGTCCAAGAGAATGTCGCTGGTAAGTATCAACTTGAGAGCTTGATTTCGCGGTCGGCATGGCCATTTGAGCCTAGAGCTTGAGCTCGTGGCTGTAGCTACTCGAGCTTTGAGCCGGCGATTGCCAAGGTGGTGTTTTCGGCCAATTCCATCGCTTTTTTTAAGTGCTTTGTCCTTTTCCAAATTGCAAATACTTCCTCTCTTGAGATAATGGCAAAAACAGGAATGAATTTCCATGCTTCCAACCAAGCAGGCCTACAGAATAGGAGTGAGCAACACAAACCAACCGAATCAGAAATTGACCGGCTTTGAGCGATTCTTGAAAGCCTCAATGTAGTTCTCGTTTCTGTAAAATTGGAATCGGTTATTTCGATTTTGAATTAGACTGTCTGGACCAGACCGAATATATATTTTTTGTTTTTTATTTCTTAATAAACTATATCGCTTAAGCCCCACGCCTTCTCTTCCCTATTCACCATTCACGAATCACACAACCCTCCTCTTTTCCTCTTCTCACTTAAATCAGCAACTCATTGGAGACAAACCCTAATTGCCTCTCGTCTCTCGGGGCTGGCTCAACTGTGAGTCACACATAGTCGCATAGTCGCATCTGTTTCCCTCCTTTGCCTGAGTCAATGAGTCATGTCCTTCTCGCTCGACTCTCAAACGGCACCACCTTCTCTCACCTAAGTCACATCCATTTCACTCGAGCTTGATGCCTCCCTCTCATGGTCTCGTCTCAACTCTCACCTCTTCTCTTTTTCTATCTTTGCATCTCATCAAGACAGTGCTCTATTCTTTTGGATGCGAGCTTCACATGCATCTCTAAATTAGACGGTAAGATTGGGGGAAGGCCCATATTCATTCTTGACGGAATGGATTAAGTGAGACATGTTCAAATATGGAAAATGAAGATGACTTTGCCTTATATATTTATTCCATCTCTTACTCATTCTTTAGATTCGGAAATATCGTGTCCCAATCAATTTCATTGGACCATTTGGGAATCGACCGGTCTATCCAACCCAATTTGTTCCTTAGTTCAAGAGATTAGAAATTGATCATTTTGATCCGATTCCCGATTCTTATGTGGGACCAAATCGACTTGGGAACCTATCACTTCCATTATAAGAGACTTTTAATTTCCATCATCCCCTAGATTTAACTAACATACCAAAGTCGACCATTCATGAATTTGATCATTTAATTCCAGATTTCTCTTAACAATGTAAGCTAGCGTGAATTAACTTGCCATCAAAAGAGAGGTCCCCCTCCCTCCCTCTCTCTCTCTCTCTCTCTCATGTCTTTGGGCGCCAAAATCGAAAAGTTGCGCCAAGCCCCCAAAAGGGGACGCTCCATTACGTGCCCTAATTTCCCCTGATTCCTTCTCGTTTCCCCTCAAATCTCATGGTGGGTCGCTTTAATTAGTGCCTATCTGGCCCCACGAAGACAACTCACCTCCAGCCAATTTCCAACCCTCCCTGTTCAAATCCTCCCAACTACGACGAGCCAGCACATAGAAGAAAAACTCGGCTTTTGGCGCCAAAGTTTCAAACTTTGCCCGAATTGGCCACAGTAGAGGGAAAACCAGGCCGACCCTGAATTACGAATTTCGAATTCAGTCTTCCCGAGCACGCAGGCGCACCCGGGGCGCTATATAAATCCGACCCATCTTCCGCTTTGGATTGTGCGAGCGACCTGTTTGAAGAAATTCCTCAGAGAGAGAGAGAGCGGGAGAGAGAGCGGGGGTGAGGAGTGAAGATGTATGTGGTGAAGAGGGACGGGCGCCAGGAGTCGGTGCACTTCGACAAGATCACCGCGAGGTTGAAGAAGCTGAGTTATGGGTTGAGCACGGAGCACTGCGACCCGGTCTCGGTGGCGCAGAAGGTCTGCGCCGGGGTCTACAAGGGCGTCACCACCAGCCAGCTTGATGAATTGGCAGCAGAGACCGCCGCCGCCATGACCGCCAATCACCCTGACTATGCTTGCGTGAGTTGGATGCCCCGTCCGTTTTTGTTCATTTGAAATTGAAATGGGTCCTCTGGGCAAGTGATTGAGATCGTCGAGCCTGTTGATGTCCGCCCTGATTGTGCTTGTGTGTTTGTGCAGCGGCGTGTGCGCATTCGTGTTTCAGTAGAAGCGCTTGTGTTGTTTCTAGCATTGATTTCTGTATGGCCTGGGCGTGGTGTCATAGGTTCTTTTGTCTGAATGCTTTTTTTTTCCTGTTGTTTTGGTAATGATCGTGCTGATGATTATTGATTTGTTGGATGGATATGCTGCAGTAGAAGGTGATT
Source organism: Eucalyptus guilfoylei (assembly GCA_016097605.1). Classification (NCBI taxonomy): domain Eukaryota; kingdom Viridiplantae; phylum Streptophyta; class Magnoliopsida; order Myrtales; family Myrtaceae; genus Eucalyptus; species Eucalyptus guilfoylei. The sequence goes on along the minus strand of CM027867.1, from coordinate 56,614,192 downwards.
TGTGTTTCTGTATGACCATCGTGTTCGTTCGAGTGGTGTCCAGTTTGTCCAATTGGCTAAATCAATTAGGTTTTGAATTTTTGGGGTGATGGTGTAATTGGGGCTCTGAATTGCGCATGATTTGACCTTTGCATAAGCAATTGCTGCGTTACCCCAAGCACAGATTATGAGGACTTGATCTGATGTCCTTGTTTTCCCATGATGTTGTTTTGCAGTTGGCTGCTAGGATTGCCGTTTCGAATCTTCACAAGAACACCAAAAAGATATTTTCAGAGACGTAAGTATTGCCAAATTCACCTTTTACTGATGTATTATTGAAATCATCTCGTGAGATGCGCAAGATTCTCATCTCCTTTACTGAAAAAATTATTGATTTCCTCTTCCTTTTTCTGATGCAGGATCAAGGATATGTACTACCATTTCAATGAGAGGTCAGGGCTAAAGGCTCCTCTGATCGCTGATGATGTTTATGAGATAATTATGAAGGTAATTGGCTGGCAACTTTGTTGGCCATGTTTCCTACGTGTGAAATTAGGCCTTGAGATAGTAGCTTGTCTGGAATGTAATGATTGCTTGTAGAAGCGAGGCTTCCCCTTATGATTAAGTTTTGTGTTTCTTTTTGTCTGGCAGAATGCTGCTCGTTTGGACAGTGAAATCATCTATGATCGAGATTTTGACTACGACTTCTTTGGTTTCAAAACACTTGAGAGGTCTTACCTTCTGAAGGTGCAAGGGAAGGTTGTGGAAAGACCACAGCACATGCTGATGAGGGTTGCTGTTGGAATTCACAAGGATGACATCGATTCTGCCATCAAAACATATCATATGATGTCTCAGCGATGGTTCACACATGCTTCCCCCACCCTGTTCAATGCAGGAACACCTCGGCCCCAAGTATGTGCATTGCATGCATAAGGCCGAGATTTGATATTTATTGGGAATTGCATGTTCCTGCTGTTTTGAATTTTCAGATATGCTGACATCATACTGTTGATTCCTATTGGCAGTTAAGCAGTTGCTTCCTTGTGTGCATGAAAGAAGATAGTATTGAGGGCATATATGATACCTTGAAAGAGTGTGCTGTTATCAGCAAATCGGCTGGAGGGATTGGTGTATCTGTTCATAATATCCGTGCAACTGGTAGTTACATACGTGGGACGAATGGAACTTCCAATGGCATTGTTCCAATGTTGCGAGTATTTAATGATACAGCTCGTTATGTAGATCAAGGGGGTGGCAAGAGAAAAGGTGATTTTAGCTTGCCATCTCTATTCTTTTCTCTAGTTTTTTGTTTTCTGGTGATGCCCTTATAATATTTCATATCTTTAATCCATTATTTGCACTGCAATTTAGGTGCTTTTGCTGTCTACTTGGAGCCTTGGCATGCAGATATCTTTGAGTTTCTTGATCTCAGGAAAAACCATGGAAAGGTATAAATAATATGCCAATGAATTTGTAAAAGTTTATTAATGCCTCAAATTTGTGTTTATTCAAATGTCTGTCATTTGTGTAATAGCATGTGCCGATTGACTATTTCTGAAATAGTTTCTTCTCATTGTTGATGAACCTTGATATTGCAGGAAGAGCATCGTGCTCGGGATCTGTTTTATGCCCTTTGGGTGCCTGATCTATTTATGAAAAGGGTTCAAAGTAATGGGCACTGGTCACTTTTCTGTCCAAATGAATCTCCAGGTTTGGCAGATTTTTGGGGTGAAGAATTTGAAAAGTTGTATTTGCGCTATGAAAGAGAGGTAACTATTATTGGTCTTCTCTGCTACTTAAATTTGCTTGTGGTACATTTTGAAACGTGTCTGTTTATGTCTTATTAGTCTCTGGAAGTAAAAGCTAACTATTATTGTTTTCTCTGTATGTAGGGTAAAGCAAAGAAGGTTGTCCAGGCCCAGACTTTGTGGTTTGAAATACTAAAGGCCCAAATTGAAACCGGAAACCCCTACATGCTTTTTAAGGTGAGGAAATTTTGTCTATAATATATGTTCTCTGAGCTATTGTTCTACATTGATGTTCACGGGAATAGTCTAGTGTTTTGTCTGATCTTATTGTTCATGTAGGATACATGCAATAGAAAGAGCAACCAGCAGAACCTAGGTACCATCAAATCTTCCAACCTCTGCACTGAGATTATTGAGTACACAAGTCCAACAGAAACAGCTGTGTGTAATCTTGCATCTATTGCTTTGCCAAGATTTGTCCGAGAGAAGGTATGGCATGACTTTCCATTAGGAGTTCTCTTGGTTTCACTCCATTAATATGTCCTTTTGTTGGTTATATTTAACTGTTCTTGATCACAGGGAATGGAATCAAGTGCATCCAAGCTTGTCGGGAGTAGGGGATTTAAGAACAGATATTTTGACTTTGACAAACTGGCAGAGGTTTGCATTATAACTCACTGCATACACTATTTGCTACGTGATCCCATTACATTTTGTGATGAAGCTTATGTCCTTGTAATGTCTGGTCAGGTTACTGCAATTGTTACTACGAACCTGAACAAGATTATCGATGTCAATTACTACCCTGTTGAAACTGCTAGAAGGTCAAATTTACGACATAGGCCAATTGGCATTGGTGTGCAAGGACTTGCTGATACGTTTATTTTGCTTGGTATGGCATTTGATTCGCCAGAGGTAAGCCAAGTCCAATCTTGATTTGTCTTGGTGATTGTGAGTCCATCCATTCTTATCAGTGCTTTTTGCTGTGCACTTTCAGGCTCAGCAGTTAAACAAGGACATCTTTGAAACCATATACTACCATGCTTTGAAGGCTTCCACTGAGCTGGCTGCAAAAGAAGGGCCATATGAGACGTATGAAGGAAGTCCTGTCAGCAAGGTATATTTCTGCAAGGAGCCTATTTTGTAGTGTCGTGATTCCTGAGTAGGCTTGTGATTCTCTGTTTTATTGCATTGTTATAGCTAGTACTTAAAAGGTAGAAAAGATAAAATTAAACAGTTCATTTGGGTGCTACTGATTCACATGACACCTTTCACGATGTTACCTGTCTTTTCTATTTTTTCTCCTGAATGTTGTATGTATTGGTAGGCCATCTTAATTAATCCTAACTGGCAATGTTTTGGTCCATGCCTTAGGGTGTTCTTCAGCCAGATATGTGGAATGTGACTCCATCTGATCGATGGGACTGGGTTGCTCTTAGGAACATGATATCAAAGAATGGAGTGAGGAACTCACTGCTTATAGCTCCCATGCCGACTGCTTCGACCAGTCAAATTCTTGGGAATAATGAGTGCTTTGAGCCTTATACTTCCAACATATACAGCCGAAGAGTTCTAAGGTTTCTTTCGGGCATCAGTAATTGTTACATTCTCTTTCATACTGCTATGCAATTTCTGACTGTGTCCATCTATGTTTCTCTTTGCAGTGGTGAATTTGTTGTTGTGAACAAACATCTTCTTCATGACTTAACGGAGATGGGTCTTTGGTCTCCATTTGTCAAGAACAAGATAATAATTGAGAATGGCTCTGTTCATAATATTTCAGAGGTTCCTGAAGAGCTAAAGCTTATATACAAGTATGTAACTTTGTTACACTGGATATTTCTTCACCTCCTTTGGGGTTATGTCTTGTCTTGTTCAAAAAAATTCATCTGCTCACAGGACTGTGTGGGAGATCAAGCAGAAGACGTTGGTTGACATGGCTGCAGACCGTGGAAGCTACATTGACCAGAGCCAAAGCTTAAATATTCATATGGATCAACCCAATTTTGGAAAGTTAACATCCCTACATTTCTATGCATGGACCAAGGTATGTATACTTGTTGTTTGTCTCTTGTCAATCAAGCTAATCTGTTAGCAGCTCATCTCACTCATTAATGTTTGTCATGAAAGGGTCTGAAAACGGGGATGTACTATCTGCGAACCCGTGCTGCAGCCGATGCAATCAAGTTCACAGTGGATACTTCAGTGGTCAAAGTAAGGCTATACATTTAACTTTTGTTTGGACACGAGCATTTTGACTTATGTGGAGTTCACTCTCTTTATGGCCCATTTACGTTTGGTGATGCAGGAACCTGCTGCAGCTCAAGACGACGACACAAAAATGGCTCAGGTGGTGTGTTCCTTGACAAACAGGGAAGAATGCATGGCATGTGGAAGCTGAAAATGAGTTCACCAAACAGGTCGGCCGTGTTAGTGCCATGGTGAATGGAGCACTCAGCTTGTGTGCTTGGTCCAGCCGAAAAAAAAAGCTTTGGCACCATAGGTTTCAACCTGAATGACAGACAAGTTATCTGTATAGTTTTCAAATACTGATGTGGGGTTGTTTGAACTCTGGAATGTGTATATCTAATGTTCAATCTGAAGTATGAAATGGTTGGTTTTGCAACTTGTTCACCTTCTACAAAAGGGATATTGGTACTCGAAACCAACACGGGTTTGATTGGTGGTGGAGCGCGAGACAACTCTCTTTTCTCTCTCTTACACGACCCGAAAGTGGGCCTACAACATCTGATCTCGTCGACATCTACATCACTGTCTTTTTAATAAAGAGTGAGGCAAAGGTTGGACTTCCGTGCAATCAAATGGCTTCTGAAAATCCAATGACACCGAGCTGACGTGGGGGATGGGGTCAAAACCGTGTTCGTGCGGGAGTCGACCGAGGCGAGCGTTGACCACCATCCCCCAGATGTTGACTGCGTCCCGGGTGTCGCCGCTGCAAGCCCCCAATCGCGACAGCCCACGTGGGCAGCTGAGCGGCGGGGCCCTAGATCTTCTTTTGGCTCCTTTCGTTTTCTATCTTTTTCATGTCGGTCGGGATGCTTTTCGGTCCTCTATCCGAAACACGCAGTTTCGTCGGTGTGGTCCGCCGATTGCTCTCATTTAAAAAACAGAGAATCTATGAACGGAGTGTGAACTTTATAATAAAAATCGCTTAAAGCGCACACATTCCCAGAGGAAACGAGGTAATACAATTTAAACACATGATTAGAAAATCATCATATTTAGCTTACTGAAAAATTACTTAATCAGTCATTGAACTATCGTGAAATTAACAATTTATACTTAGAACCTTTTAATTTTATCAATTTAATCTTAAACTTTTGCATAAAATTTTAACCTGATCCTTCCAATCGCATTGCGTTGGAGATTTCTAACGTGACAATTCAGTAAACACGATGATTAAATTGGAATTTCACATAAATGCTTAAAACTAAATAGTCATTTATTCTTTGTGAGCTCTCGTGAAAACAATAATAGTGATACTTATAACAACTAAAATTTATAATAATATCTCCGCCACCCTCTCGGTGCGGGTAAAAGTGAAACCGTGAAAAACTTCGGTCCCCTCCCGAGACGAAGACCGCTCGCTGTGAACGGGAAGCCTTTTTACACCATGGTTGTTGACTATCCATGCACAGCTTCTGTTCATCTTTTCTTCTTGATCTATCTTTTTCCCAAGTTGCAGAATCTTTAATGAGACTTTGACTTATTTTATTGCCAACTCCGGCCCCAACGTCTATCCATCTCTCGCTCCGCATACTTCGCCTCCCATATCTAAAACGTCACGTCTCATCGTTATTATTTTTATAAGGTGCTTTCCGATGTCGATCAACTAGATAGTTGCACCGAAAGGCGGCGTTTACATTACATCGTCGCCTCCTCACCAACCCGATCGCCAGCCCTGACCCTTTATTTACGTGACCCTTCTTCTCCAGCTCTTGTTCGAGCTCTCGTCCGTTGAGCTTGCCAAGCATTTATCGAGTATTTGAGGGCTTTGACGGCGTTGCGAGCAGTTCCTGTCGGTGTGTGCACGAGTCATGTCGGCGCTGAAGGTGGCTGATCCGAGTGACAAAGCGCCGATCCTCTATCCCGGGCTGGACAGGGAAAGAGAGACGTCAGCCATGGTCCTGGCTCTGGCGCGAGTGGTGGCCGGGGAAGTCCCCGGCGATGCCGAGGAGTCGTGTCCTTTTCCCTCCGGAGTCCTGAGGCTGAAGAGAGGCCATGGAGATCTGTCGGCCGAGCCATCGGTGGAGGCGCAGCTTCGGAGAGCCCCTGGAAGAGAGTCGTCCGTTGATGCTGCGAGAGGTAATTGCAATGGTTATGAGTTTAATGGCTTTCCATAGACATCCGATAAAATGGGAACAATAATGAAATGTGAAGACATCAGATATGTTGGAGATGATGTGTGCTATAAAATACTCTGCATATAGAACTCATATCATCGGTTTTACCTTTTGCATAAATCTAATATAAATCATCTATAAATATCAGAGACTATAAATCACAAGTTTTAGACTACTAATATCATATCTAACATGTACTTTAACTCCACTTTTGCATTGCAGCTAATTCCTTACGTTTGCTTTAGCTTATGACACTCATTTGTTTCATTGATAGGAGGCAATTAAACTCGTAAACACAATTATTGATTTAGCCGATAGATGGTCTATTCCTTGAAATGTAGTGTTTCTAATATTTATATAACAGTAGCATCATACAACGCACGGATGTGACATTATATACTTTATAATTCAGTGATCTTGTTCTCAAAATGTATATTAAAAACTAAGAACAAGCATAGGAAATTTGATCGGTATGCGGTGTCACGACAGTTGTGCAACATATTTTGTGGTGTGAACCTTTACCAACTTTTTTGTACTTTTCTTTTCCAATTCTTTGTTATAGGCATCATGGAAGGTCCCAGCATGAAGACAACAAACCATGCAACTCCAACTTATGAGTACAGCAACAGTACAGCTACGATGTTGATGTCTAACGACGAACACCAACCGAGAAGAAAATACAGAGGAGTGAGACAGAGGCCGTGGGGGAAGTGGGCAGCCGAGATCCGAGACCCAGTCAAGGCCGCGAGGGTTTGGCTAGGCACGTTTGAGACGGCTGAAGGGGCAGCCCAGGCGTACGACGTCGCAGCCTTGAAATACCGAGGCAACAAGGCCAAGCTCAACTTCCCGGAGAACGTCGTGGCCCGCCTGTCGCTGGCGACTCCTCCCACGACCCAGATGACGGTTCCAGACACCGCGAGGACCCATGTGACCGTTCCGGCAGACACGGAGCATCAGTTGGCCTCGGGTCCGGATCATGGCTTCGATGAATGGTGCTCTTGGTTGTCTCCTAATCCTGACCTCGCGCATTCTAATCTGTTGCCATCATCTTCGTCGCCGCCTTCTTCTTCATCTTCAGAGTCAAAAGCAGCATCTTTTGCTTTCCCCACTCGGTCTGGTTCTGGCCATTTTAGCTCCTTCTCTAGGCAGTATTGAATATACTCAGGTCTCCTGCTTATTCAGTCTTGTTCGCTCTTTCTTCATTAGTTGTATATGCACCTGTTTGTGATTTCAGAATTGGCCTTATATTTGTTCGTGAATCGGTTTCAATTACGATGCCAGGTATCATTCATACCGCAAAAGTCTCGCGAACGCTTGAATAAGCACCGTATGTCTTTAAGAGTGAAACTTTTGAACCGGATTTTGGCCTCCATGATTTTTTCATAGTCATGAATCACTGTCTCCTTAAGTTCTTATTCAGCTATGTAAAATCTGTAAACCGCAAAAATGACATCCCAAGATTTCGATAATTAAAATTTAGAACATAGAAATGAAGAAAAAGAAATTTATAATTCATCGTTTTTAATGCGGAATGATAACGTTCTAAAGCTCAAGTTCTTCTCTTCTATTGCCCTATGTATCACTGATACAATTAGACTATCCCTCACAAATTGCATTCAATAATTGCTCTTTATATGAGATTATTCATACATGAGGGTTAAAGAAATAACTTGACCATTCGCATCACAGACCGGGCTTTACTCAGTCCACACAAAACCAGCTCCTAATTTGATTAATTATGAATCTTTATATTGTATCTCACATTAGAAAAACCTTTACAAAATCGTCATTGCACTATGTGACATAGCTATCAATGATGACGATCTCCATGATATAGAGTATCCAAAAATCGCATTTTCTTCATCCTCCCTCTTTGCCCATCGGTGGCTTGCGGACCACCATCTTTGACTGCCTCAACAATGTCCTAGTCGGCCGCGACGACTGAGGTGGCAATACTATTTTCTCTAATTGTATACAACTTATTAATAGCTATAGCATAAACACTACCAATCTATCCCGAGGTTTGGTGCAATTGATTGGGTCTTGGGAATTATAGCTCAGGAACTGGAGCTTGTCAACTGTTCGAATTTTACAAATAGTATTGCAAACTGCTCTAGATAGGCCCATCTGTACCTGTAAAAAATTTAAACTTAATCGATTCATGAAATTTGTAAGGTATTTCACAAATCTCGAGATAGTTCAGTCTTCATGTACGTGCTTCTAAATTATAAAAGAACAATATTCCCATCCAATAATTCATGCTTATCTTGGGCCTAAAGTGGACCGCTCTTGGCCTATAATTGGGAGACTTGGGAGTCCCCTAGAGACCGAAGAACCAAGATTTGGAGAAAGAATCTTGATCATTTGCTCATTGCTCACCTAATTCGATCTTGCTTTTCCACGAGTGGATGCATCGATGGTTTCTCTCATCCGGACAAAGCATTTCGGTCCGAAGCCTGAGAGGGCCTGGGCTGAGCTCTGCTGATGGGCGGAGCCTACTAAGCCCGCCCAGTGTTGGCTTGTACTGTGAGAGGGAGACATACGGTGATTCTGCAGAGGAGTTTGGAAAAGTCGTTTCTTGACGCGGAGGAGTTTGGCGAGCGAAGAATGTGTTGCCGCTATCAAAGACACGACCTTGAGCAGGAGTAGCGCTCTTCTGGTTCGCCCATGAAGTGGGTTTCTGCTTCTAAGCTCCATCTCTCCCTCGCGGGCCTTGTGGGTGTTGCCGGTTTCGTCTTCGCCTTGAAAAGAGATGGCATAGTCGGGTCCTTCGGTGGCCTCACGTTGTTATTCCAGAGAAAGAATCATCTTGAAGCGAAATTCTCCGTGCCCGGTTTGCAAAACCTCGGCAACAACTGTTTCCTCAATGCAGTCTTGCAGGTACTGAGGTTTCTTGTCCGTGGTGGTCATGCTTGTTGGCTGAGTTTTCTTGGTTTGCCCCTTTTCTTTGTTCTGTCTTTACATTTTGCCGAAGCTCTTTGGTTTAAAGGAGCTTGTGGATGGAACGTGGAAGTGAGATCTTGATCAAAGAGACAATCTTGATTAGCGCGTATGATGATATTTGGGTGCTTCGCTGTGATTATGGATATTCATGTGCCTGAGCTTGGATGGTTGTCTGATTGATGGGGTTGATTTTGTTTGGCTAAAGAAGACGGGGACTTTTGCAGGCTCTGGCTAGTTGTTCGTGCTTCCAACCTTTTGTTCACAAGTTCTTGGAGGAATGTGAAATGACAGTCGTGGAGGAGAAGGCAGAAATGATGCCACTAACCCTTGCATTGGACGATCTTCTCGAAGGTAACACTTCAATTATAATGGAGACTCATTGTAAGTTTGTGGTCGCAACTTGGGAGGCAATATATTTCCGCTAATCTTAAAATGACTTGATGGTGGAAACTTATTGGAAGTTGCAAGTTGAGTAGGGTGTTGCCCTTTTCATCCTATGGTTGGCTGGAATTTCACAATTCTGAATGGACATGCGGCAGTATTACATTTATAGCTTGATTAAACGTGTATCATCTCTTTTCTTAGCCCAAATTTAAAAGAACGAAGAGAAGAAAAGTGGAAATCCTTGAACCTTTAAAAAAATTCAAGGGTCAATTAGACCGCAAAATCATCTTATTGGTCATTGCAAAAGTTTCTTTCATTGCTCTTCACTTAGTTATCAAGAACTGATACATGTCAATTCTAATTCCAACAAATTTTCCTTTCTTTGCAGAGCTATGCATTACTGGTGATAGGAGGGTAGTACTGAGCCCTCGAAGAGTGATGCTTGAGATGGCCCATTATATACCCAATTTCAATCTGACAAGCCAGCAGGTGCTATTACGTCTCTTGCATTGCTTTATTTGATGACTTTAAGATTTTCAGACTTTTAGTGCAATCTCCTTGTTTGGTGCTTAGGATGCAGCAGAAGCACTCCTCCATCTTCTCTCCTCCTTAAGGGAGGAATTTTCAGAGTGGTACGTTCCAGTTCGAAGTCCTCTAGCCGTTGTTTCTGATACTACCGGTAGGGTTCTTTCTTCAAAGAGTAGAGACAACCAAAGTGAACAGCAAAGATGGCAGAAGCACTTCCTCGGGCCTTTTGATGGGATTATTCATAGCTTTTTAACGTGTCAAAGTTGTTCATCTCAGGTTCATACGGCATTCACAAGGATATTTGTTTTGAAAAACTTTGATAAGTCACTTTTATCATTTTGTCAGAAGCACACTATGTCTCTGACCTTGGATCTGAATTGTATGTTGTTGTTCAGGTTTGAACATATAGGTTGTAGACTTGTAGTGATCCACTTCTTCATCTGCTGAATATGGGCTTTTCTTGTTTTTGCAGATTTCACTGAATTTTGAATTTTTCCATACTTTGCTGCTTTCTCTTGTGCTGTGTAATGGCTCAACCATTGTAAGTTCACTAAGGATCTACCTGGATATAGTTTGAAATCTTTGTCATTTTGTTTTCACCTTGGAACTTATTTGCTTGGAATAGATAGGAGGTTGTACATTGCGAGATTGCTTAAAGCAGTTTGTTGCTGCCGAGAGAGTTGTCAATTACCATTGTAGTCAATGTTGGCACATTGCTGCAGCGAAGTACTTATCATTGGTTAGGCCAAGTGAGGTACTTACTCAAAGACATTAACTTATTCCGTCTCTCTCAACTGCTTTGGGGCAAATTATACTTGAATTTGTGCATGTTCTACATTCTCATCTGCATATTCCTTAATCCTGGTTTGGGATTTTAGACGCCACCCATCTCTCCATGTTGTGTGAAAAAATCTTACGATATTTTGAAGTTACTTAGTGCTTATATAGATCAATGTTGCTTTTGTGCCTTTTTCCCCAGATGGATATCATGAAACTTAAGTCATGCAGTGGTGGAGATTTATGTGACTGCCAAAATCAGTTCAATCTCGAGATGCTACCTTGGTCAAATGATTTTTCGCAAACTGTTAGGCAGTCAACTATTGCCCGTCCGCCGGAGGTATTATTGAGTCTTTGCTCTGCTCAATGTAAAGGAAGCCATGATCTCTTTTGATAAATGAAATTAGGTTCCTGAAGTCTCTTTTTAAGCTTCTCACATATTGCATTTGCCTGTTTATACATAGTGCACAATCTTGTGGGCACAGCAGCAATTACACAGGATGTTGAATTTCATGAAATCTAAAACCATGCTTCATTCTTGCAAATAGAATTTGCTTAGCATGGTTCATGGTAGATGTGGCTCATGCTTCTGGAAGCAATTATAAAGTGGATATAGCATCATATTTGTTGTGAAAGTGGATATTCTTGGAGATTATATTGTGAATTCAGGAACTTTACTTCAAATATTTGTTTTTAATTGATGGGTTTAACTCCAGTATACTATGAAAGGTGAAATTTAATACACTTTTAAATCTTTTGAGTGTAAGACTTTTCTTTTTCTATTGTTGGTTGAAGGCCTTCTCTTTTGACATGTTGGAAGTGAAGGATGAGGTCAACATGCAAACCCACTTTCGTTAATTTTAATGAGGACCTAGCTTGAAGCAGGTATCCCATTGTTTGCCAGCCTTATTGGGCTGACAGAAGCTCCCTCCTGGGAAATGTGGATGCTACTCTATGCTATGGCAATAAAGAAAACACAGATTAAAGCCTAATTTGTTCTTTCTTTTATGAAAAAAAGAAGAAGAAGCATTTATCTGACTTTCCTGTATAAAATTATGTTAATGTGAAAAAAGAAAAAATTCCAGATGATTCTGAATGACCTTAAATGTCAACATATGTATGTAAATAGAAACCAAATCTGAAATGCTAAAAGCAAAAGGAGAAGCAAAAAGTTCTAAAAATTAGAAATCATTCTGGATAGACCATAACCTTCCTTATGTAGAGCTTCTCCTTTTCTCCCCTCCTATCATGAGGTAAAACAATTTTTATGTGGATTTTGTTAACGTGTACACTAGAGATATTGATGAAGTAATTAATTCAGGAAACTTTGCAATTTCCCATACATTTATTGTCCTAGTACTAAGAGATCAATCTTTTGAAAATTGTATTTTTCCAAGTAAAGTATGTTTAACAAGTGTATGGGAGACACTAGTTAGCAAGAGCCTTTTCCATATTTGGAGGGCTAAATTTGTGTGCTTTCTGCCTGCAGATTTTGTGCATTCAGTTGCAACGGGCTTCAGTGAATGAATTTGGAGAGCCTCTTAAACTTCAGGTACTCGAGGATTCTTGCCTTGAGGTTTCACTGGCAATCTTGCGCTGGCAAGATTTCTAGGGATATGTTCCATACTTCTGTTTATTACTTGATGAAGTCCTCCCAATCTGCTGTCTAATAGTGTACTTGTCTTCAACTGAGTATCTTGTCTAGCACTGGATCTTTATTAGTCATATTGACCATTCCCAAGCATGTTATTCAAATGATTTTCCTTGTCCCCTTTTCCAGCTCAAAGCAGATTGGGAGTAGATACCACATGATTGTCTTCTTGTGACCTTTTATTTGTATTCTCATTTGAAACTTGCTGTGGTCCAGTCTTGGGCTATTCTCACTGCGCAACAACATTATTGATGATTGTAGGGCCACATTTCGTTTCCGTTGGTTCTGGACCTCTCTCCTTACACAACAAATAGGGTAGGGATGCAAATCATGAAAGGAAGTGTTCCCGCTGGGCAAGGGAACCTTAATAGTCAACAAATAAGCCCTCTTTCTGTGCAGTCTAACATGCACATTGATTCAGAAAGTCACAGTATCCGGTTAAGAGGGTTAGTAGACTATGAATTTGGGTCTGTTGTGCAGCAGAAACCCTTCAAAGAAGAGGCGGAGGTGGCCAATGGACCCAGCTTTAGTGGCTCATGTAATGATGAATGCATTATATCCCATGGCAAGGTTAGTAGAATCCATAACTGATGTGCTACTGGATTAGCTGTAGTGAATAACGACTATAAAATCACATTATTAGGACAAGTCCATAGTGAACTAAACTGATCATCTATCCAAATAAGAGTTGGCTGCATGTAGCTATTTTTGGCAATATTGCTTGGCAAGCTCATACCTACTGCGTTTCATTTCTAGTCTTGGATCATCGTCCCTGTTCTCTTGTTCCCTGTTCTTAATGTGCCTTCTGTTAAATGCAAAGGCATTCTGTGTTCTTTTATTGAGTAATTGATTTCTTGCAAGTTAGCTAGAAATTTTAAATCTACAGCTTGGTATTCTCCAACATACTTGACCATCAAATTGCCCAGCTTTCTTAAGCTTCTATGTTTCTCCCCCCTGGAGTGTAGGATGTGACGCCCCAAGCTTCAAAAAGTCATTGGTACTGTCTTGTTTCAGTGGTGGAACATTTTGGAAGAACAGGAAGTGGCCATTATACAGTTTACAGAAGGGTAAGAACCAAGCCGCCTGAGGAGGAAAATCAGCCATACTCGGAAACTGCCTCAGAACAATGGTTTTACATTTCAGATTCGGAGGTGTACAATGTGTCAGAAAGTGATGTTCTTGCTGCTGAGGCTAGCTTGCTTTTTTATGAGAGATTGGTTTAGGGCTGAGATGTACATGTCAAAAGTAACAACTAGTTGCCTGTAATGGTTGAAGTTCCATGATCAGAGAATCTGAGGCTTTTCTTTTCAAATGCACTTTCGAGAAATGAAGAGCAAACCAACAGTGCATATCTGACATGAAGGAAGCTTTAGCAACCCAGACACCGGTGATTTTGTACAATTGCAGACTCCTGGGCGTGGTGAAGAGTCAAGGGCATGCTCTGCCCAAAGAAAAAGATCAAACGATTTTTGTTTTTGCATCAAGTGGATGTATCTTGGGGCAGTGGTTGTAGGATTCTTTCAGTTGTTGATTAGAATTTCAATCTTCGTTGGATAGGTATTATAGGGAAGCCAAAATACCACCAACTTCCATTCTGAGTTTTGTTGTCTTTCTGGTTTTAAGTACTTTGCCAAACAGGTGGCGGATTACACCATCTATATGTTAATGATGATGTCTCTGCTACCTGGAATCTGAATTGTTGAGAGGGATGTTACACGGTTACTTGCATCACTAGTCATCAGGTTCACAGGGTTATTACCCATCCATAAATGATATCTCTTACTCCTATTTTGCACAGAATTGTGTACAATTGTGTTCATTGAAAAGGACAGACTGAGGATGACTAGAAGAACAAAAAGTGCACTCATGTATCTGTGTCTGTGTACCAACGCCTATCTGTTATGGTCATTATGAGAGAAATACATAGTATTTTTAAGTTGTGTTAGGAGAGAACACAGTGTATCATTGAAATCTAATCATGAAATGAGGATTGATTTTCATAAGTTGAGCTGGACACTTGCCAATTATCTCACTTGGTGAAAACGCTTTCCTGGACGGTATGGTACGGGGTCTCTGATTTGACATATACAAGGTTAGCCACGAGTAAAGGTGCTCGGATTGTTATCAGCGATACATTCGGACAGGTCATGTGATGTTCTCGTCATGATGTGTCAGTCGGTGGGGCGTGATCTATATTTACCTCTTCTTGTTCACCAGTTTTTGTTGAAAGAGGGGAAAATATCATCCACGCCCCCTGCTGATGGATTACAATCCAAACAATTCAAATCTCCTATACACACTTATTGTTGGTGGGCATTTTCATTTTGGCAACTCCAAATAGCTCCCGAAACTCCTCACGTTTAACCAATTGACATCGAGGTTTAGCCTGATGAACTTCTGAGACATGAGAGGTGGCCAAATTTACTTAAGTGTTACGTCTAGGGTTTTATCACAAAAGCAAAAAAAGATCGACTTGCAGTAAAAAGAAGTCAGACCCTTAAAGGCCTTACAGGAGCTTTTGGAAAACACAGGTTGTTTGTTCGATTCTAGCTCAAAGTACATGGCGCTGTGTTGTGAAACCTCTCATAAAAAACACTCAAGCAGATTCTTTCCTTTCACTTCCAATGAAGTATTTCTTCTGTTCCTCTCTTGCGTCATTAACAGATTAATAAATATGGTGATTACGTATCAAGCTTAACTGGAAACCTTTCTTTGAGATAGTCTCACCACTCGTACAGCTCACCATGATCAAGTAGGTTGTATAACAGCAGAAGCTGAAATTAGACCCCTCTTCCAAAATAAAAAAGAGAAACTTGGAAAAAGGGAAGGAACAAATACATTTAGCTCGATTTTTTCATCTAATGTCATGAATCAATGATCCATCCAAGTCTTTCCGGAGTAACGAACCTGGCAGGTAGTCAATTCTGATGCCTGAATGACCTCAATGAATTAAAATAGAAAAGGTGAATGACTTAATTTACATTATACTCACCATTGAGTTCATGATGCATTTGTCTGATTAGTACTGTGCGTACTGTCATTTCTTCTACAATAATTTAACATCCAGTTGATGCTGAATCGATAGAAACTATATATACTATACATGTAGTAGAGAAATCACCCGGTTTCCATCCCTAAAAACTTTTGTTCTTGCATATCCAGGTTTTGCGCATGAATATATATGACCAAGTACATATGCAACAACTAGATTTGCTTGGGGTGACAGAGACTACGCAAATTTAATTGTGGATCGGAGTCTTCTTCTTCGCAGGAGAGTAGTCTATTAACGAAAAATCATCATCGGCTTCCATTGTTCCTTCTTCTTTTGGTGTATTTGCATCTTTGGGAACTAACACATCAATATTTTCCACAGCAGCAGCATGCAAACTCCGTCCTGCAAACAATAAAAGAACAATCTGCTCAAAATCATCATAGTACTGTTAATACAAATGCTGATGTATACCTCCTCATTTCAAATAATATACATTTACATATGCACTTCTTCAAAGCTTTGAATGGGATTTTCTTTTCATCAAATCCAAGTTCATCTTCTTGAACACACATCAGAAGTCATAACAATCGTAGATATTGCAAGAGGTATATCATTCTTTTATCTAAATCCACCATAAAATTGAGTCACACCTTTAAGCTGATCAGCTTAAACATGGACTGCCATAACCTTTCTGTAAAAATTCTGAAAAAGTAGCATCGGGAATTAGAGAAAATACGTAGAAAGAGATACACAGGAACTATAATTACCTTGAGCGGTGATGGAGATGAAGCAGAGGAAGCAAAATGCCACAAAAACAAGTCTCTTGCATGAGAGCCTATTATTATTGGCCATATTCCTCACAAGCTTCTTCCCTTAATCTATATGTGTTTATATGTGTAGTCAATCTTCTTTTCATGTCACTTCTTGTGTGTCTGCATTATAATATTTCTCTTTATATAGACATAGAGCTGTACTTGCCAAGGACATGAGTTGCTCTATGACGGTGACAGAGAAATACCTCCTTGTAATAATTCTCTACGTGAAGTCCACATCGATGTCTCCTTCTTTGTGCTGAATGAAGATGCTAGCCCTAGGTTTTAAAGATAACTCTCCCAAGTCCCAAACAAGTCCAAACCTTGAAAATGAAAATAGAAAGGAAAAAGCTTTTAGACTATGGATTCTCTTTGGAGGGGTCTCAAAAAACTGTTTCTAAAATAGTTGCATCGTGCTATAGACTGCAAATGTCGTCCTCCAATGAACAAAGCACATATTGGATCCTCTTGGGTTGCTGTTTAAATTTATAGGCTCTCTTAAAAGGTCTATTTTTGTAAAGGGACTTATGAATCATGATGATTTAGAAAATCAATCATATTCATTCAATCCACCATTAGCGAAAAACAGATATTAACCACACAAGTTTGTGGAGAATAACTATTAATAGAATGATCATATATTGATATACTAGACTTGAATTCCCACCATGTCAATAGTCTAAATATAGTTCGAGGAAAACATGTTTTTCATAGGCGTTGGTAAGAATATAAGTCGGATTCATATTGAAGTACATAAGAAATAGTTTAAACTCGACATGAATTTATTTATTTATGAATTTAGTATATGATAGAAGAGTCCCACATTTGAGCTTCTTGGCTGATGATAATTTAATTATTAGCGAACGTTTCGATAAAAGATGTCTCTATATTCCACTGTATGAAATTCAGTAATTTATATCTTGATTCATCAGTATTTTTTCTGGTTAAAATTCGCCTAGGGCTATCTAAGATGTACATCCTACACATCTTCGGACAAGACACCACTCCAAGCTCATCCTGTTGGAGGAAGCAGGGTTTTCCATTTTAATACAGTATTGAGAAACTTTTTTAAAGTTTGATGGATAAATTTAAGCCAGGTTATAGGAGGTGCATGGATAATAATCTTAACATACCTTTTCTGAATGATTTCGGACAAACCACTGCCTCCCGTACGAGTGGATATCTTTGCCCAGCTGAGCAAGATTTACTTGCTTTCTGTGGTTGAGGTGGCTCAAAGCCTATAGCAAGAAACAGGCGGGGAACAGCTTCAAGCAAACTATACCTGTATATGTATTCATGTTTCTAATCTTAGATCAACATTAAATGTCAATGGCCTTCTCATTGTGTCCAGTTGACATAATAATGTTGTTGCTGCAGAGAACATGTGGATTTCGTTTCGTTTCTTTTTAGTGAGAATTGAAATAGGTCACACGGATTTCCATTGCATACTCTCCAGGCACATTAAAGGACTATGATACGTATCAAATATTATTGGCCGACCGGACTATTGGTAATGTGTAAGGTGGTAGAATTGAATAGAGATCCTACACTTCACTAAAACCATTTCACCAAATTCAAAACGCATTCGTATTATGTGTAGTTGTATGTTATACATCAAGATGATCCTTATTAAGTATACTTAACAAGTGTCGTGAGAGTGCTGATAAATAAGAACTTCCGATGTTTGTAAACAAAATGGCTGCAACTGTAGATTGAAAAGTGTATACTTCCCCTTTTTGGATACTTAATAAGAAGTGCTTCAAAGGCAGTCTTTAACTAGCAAAACCCATCTTTAAAAAGTATGACTTCTATAAGATCTTGAGAGGGTTTGTTTGATTCAATCAAGTTTTGGAAAGTGGTGATTATAATGGTGAAAGGGACTAAGAGACAAGGTTCGAGCTTCAGATAAGGCAAATGACCGTGTTAATGTACGTACCAAAGTCACATGGCCATGCCCTAATGATCATCCATTAAGTGGCCCTGCCTTGTCTATAAAGAGACTGTGCATACAATGATAAACATGATCTATCGTACTGCTAACTGGGGCTTCGAATTGGAGACATCAATTGATTGAAAAGATAGGACAACTGGATTTGATGAAGAGCCTCGATGGATAGGTCTTGGGTGTGCAGATAGATATAATAGATCACATATCATTGTCCGGGGAAAGTAACCATGTATACTTGCCTTCATATGAATTTTTGCTATACAATGAGCTCAACTAGGGCAATGCCTAGCTCGAATAAGGTCATGACACGTCTCTTGTTATCGATATTGTCCAAATCAGCACTATTTAATAGGAAATCAAGCATGGTCGAACCACACTCGCATGTCCTACATACTAGTAAGTGCCCGTGTGTTGGCACGGAGCACCGCTTATGATATGGATATTAAACAAAGTTACATGAAAAAATATTTACTGTCATATCTTAATTCTTTTGAAAGGAACCATCCCAAAATAGTTATATGTTAGGATGTCATGGGAAAATGAAAACTCCATGGGAAACATTGCTATTAGTTGTCTAATGGACTTTAAAGTTCTCTTCGTTGCTGTCTATCTCTATTAGTAAAATCCTCGCACTCTTTCGATTGGCCGGTGTTAGGCTGTCCCTAGCGATGTTCATTCTGGCGGCTGAGAAGGTCAAGAAGATGGAATCGCTACTGAAACAGGCCTAGAACTGTAAGCTCAGAAGATGTTTACTGTTCAGGCCATCACCAACCACCTCCCAGGACTTTATCCGGCCTTCCTACGGAGGGTGATGGCAGGCGCCCCTGTCCTTCCTTCTTCTTCAACTGACATTGTAGAGGAGCTGCAGGAACTAGGGTTTGTCGAACTTGGGGTAGGGAAAACGGTAGATTAGTTAACTGTCTAGTTCGTTGCCTTGAAACTGAAATGAGCTTGGAGCAGGGTGCCCTCCTGCTGCTTTTTCCATTGTTGAATAAAATGATTTATCGAAAAAAAAAAAAACTGTGTATGACCCAATATATCGAAAGAAGGGCGCGAATATACAGACGTGCTATCAAAATTTTATGCAAATTATGAAAGATGACAACAGTTCAAATGACATTCCGAATATCCCTAATATATGTAATGATATCTTTTCGCATCCAAAAAGCCAAAACCCTCGACAACAATCAAATTTTTAAAGCATCTTACCTAATGATTCTAATATATGCATCCTTCATAAGCGAACAAAACATCTGTCATTTGATCAAAATAATTTTTAAGCCAAGTAAAGATCAGAAAAGGAAACGGAAAAATCTAATATGAGGGAATAAAAAGCTAAAGGAATCAAACTAAATAAAAGTAAAAAGAACGCCCTTACATGCCTCTTTGATGTATTTAGGATTTACCCATGTTTAATATCCTTAGGAAAGCATTGACAAGAATTTGGTATCATGAAATGAAACGAGATAAAATGAGAATCATTAAATGCTTTAAAATCCTCCAAATAAGCATTCCACAGTAAATAGTTGTGTCAATATGATAATTAAGAGGATGTCCACATGTTCATCACTTGCTAGTGAACTATTATTTTCATCGACAGTGAACAAAGTCAGATCTCCTTTCCAAAAAAATAAGAAGGCAACTTTCCTCCCTCCATTAATAGTTCTTTGACATTCGAGAGGCAAAGATCTTTTCTCACTAATTGTGGCTCAAAGTTAAATTTTGTCCCGAGAAATACGCAACTAGATTTACATGCTTTCCATCATGGACAGATTAGGACATGAAAGAAAAAAAATAGAGAAAGAAAGGCAAAACAATAGTAAATGAAAATATGAATAAGATGGCCCATTGAAGAGGTCAATGCATGGGGTGAGGGTCCGGTCCATATTGACGCTAATCCAGCCAGCTCGATCACACTATAGAGCCCACTTTAAGTTTCTGTGATCACTAATATCTTAGATTAGCATTTTCATTCTTTCACCTTCAGACATTCATTGCATCTTTTTCGTTGACTCTAGGGGCCTTTTCTGAGTAATAATTATCACCACTGAAAATTATTCGATGCTTTGAATTTGGGTAGATTGAGCAGGGACCGATCACACCGTCACCTTTCAATGTATATGACATAGAATATTTAAATATTAAATTATGTATTTATCTATAATGTTAAGTTTTTAGAATGGTTGGCAGGTGTCTCATAAGAAGTCCTGCCTAGGAGGATAAGTGTTAGAATATTTGCAATTTAATTTACACCCTTCATCTTGCGATTCAAGCTTTTCAGAACGGTTGACAAATGATCACATAAAATTTTTACTAGACGTGCTAAAAGTTGGGAGGATTATCCATGTTTATGAACGTTGTTATTGACTATGAAGAAAGAAGAAAAAGATCACAGAAGGGTTGGAATCTCCATGGAAATCCACTCCCGCCTGGCAAGTCAGAACTTGTTGACTTCGAAGAGTGCACCAACTTGAATCAAATCAATGTTTTGGTCCCGAAAATGATTTGTCCCGTCGAGACAAAGTTGAGACACCTTGTCGACCGAAACCAAAGCAACCCCCGCACGTTCAGGGAGATTCTGACCGGGGCCCCTCCCCCGGTCCGACCCATCTTCGAGCCGACAAGAATGGACCCCAATATCACAAAATCACTGAGCTTCATGTTGTGGATCACATTCCACATCCAACTGCATCGCGTGGTTCTTTCTGCACCATATAGCTGACCCTAATAAGACTCGAAAACTGATCTGTCGTACTCCAAACGCGGTCGGCAGCGTTCGGGTCCTGACACGGACAAGTTCCGCCACATGTGTAGACTGGACCGGGCCGGTACGCATAGGATAGTTAGGACTTGTTGATTATATTTTGGAAGACTCGATCACTCAATACTTGCGCCTACATTTTAACTTTCATGCACCAACTTAAGCACAAGGAGCTTTTGCCTAGGATAGTTAGGACTTGCACCCGAGCCAATCATACGTTATAAAGATTCATTCTCAATGCACACCAGACCAATTTACTGGATATATAAAGTGCATAATCATATGTTACATAGAATCATTCTCAATGCACCAGCGAATTTATTGAATATACAAACTGCATACTCCTTTATTTTGCAATGGACGGACTAATTTATTGAGTGTACAACTTTAGTAGCCTCTCAAAAGAACAATTTATGACTCAGAAAAGAGGAACAATGCTCAACAGAAAGAAGGGGCATGATCAATGGACAATGAAGCTTCAGGCAATTTAAGGATGAATGGAATCGTACTCTTGTGGCCTCAAATCCTTAATATTCCACTTCAAAGAGCTTGGATATCTTCTCGGGGTTGAGGGGGCGCCAATCCAGAGTGGAGAGCGATCTCCGGAAATGCGGAACCTGGTTGCCTTCCTTGGGATTGATGATGTCCGTTATGGAGGCCTGCAAGAGGGCGCTATAGTTCTGGATATTCCTGGCAGCGTTCGGGTGGCCTTCGGTCCTCGGGGATGACGCTTTAAGGTTGGATCGGTGCATTGGCGAGAGAGAGACGTGTATGCTGTCCTCATGCAAGTTCGGCTTCAGGCTGAAGGAAGTGCTACTTGTGCTATTGCTCGTCGCCTCTTGACTCTGGTTGCTTGTCTCTGCAATCTTCTCCTGTAGAAAAGAAGGAACTCTTTGTTGAAGTGCGTATAAAGAAACTACCCTTTAAGGATGTTAAGGAGACACTTCAAAAGTATTATGCTCTTTGAGATAAATTATTCTTAAACAACTAGTGAAGCATGAAATTCTGTGTATCAGCCCTGGGCCGGAACGCGTATGTTAGCTCATTTGAAGATTATAGTATAGTTGAATATGTATACCTCTTTAGAAGATTCAGAATCCTGTTTGGCTTCGACGGCTAAAATTGCCTCCCCATCATGTGCTTTCCCGTTCATTTGAGACAATTGCTTTGCTCTCAAGGACTTGCGTCTGCACAATGGAATGAACGTAATAAGGACATGTGAAAAGCTTTCGAAGAGTTTGGTAATGCGTTTGTTGATAGTAGACTATTATGACAATATTGTGTTCAAACTGAACCTCTAACACTCCATGCGCTATATGTTGATTGTCTGTTTTGCCATTAAGGTGGTAAAAACTGGTCGGTCGAATGTCTGTATCACCTTGAAACATGTTCAACTGCAACTACGTACAGTTTAGACAACGATTTGCAAGCATACCTTCCAAAGCACTGGAAAAGGGTCGAGTGAAACAATACAAGCACACTGATAGGCTTTCTAGCTTTGAGCCATGCATGAGCTATCAGGCAATGCAACATAAGATGTTTGCTTTTTAATCTCAAGCGGTTAGATCTCTCTTATATTCAAGTACTGCCGTGTGTCAGGCAGACGATGTGTATGCATCGATGATGACAGGCATGATTTGCAGTTTTCCCCACGTATGATATGTTAATCAGCGACCAAACTTTTTTCATTATTGCACCATCTTTGGCGCTACTTCTATTCTTCGAACGAAAACAACTTTTGTAGTATTGGCGCAGAACTTGCCTCTTTATGATCTTAGCTTGATGAGATGGTGGAGGTTCCTCGATCTGCAGCACAGGTAGACCTGAGAGGTCGCATGCCAGTGGACTGGAACTAAAGAACTGCAAGAAGAGACCTCTAATAATGTTAGACAAAGAGCAAAGATGCCATCGTTTATCAAAGTGATTCCTAGAATGGAGAATTTGAAAAATCCGTCATCTGCAGCATCGTCAACCTGCTTATGACTCAATATCACATTGACATATATTGCTATAACAAAGTTGATAACTGAATACGCCCTCAAAATCTGATCATTATGACAGGAAAAGAAGCAGATGAGAAATTTCTCGCGCTCACATCATTTTTCAGAGCAGAGGCCGCAGTACCCCGATAAGCCGGGTCCAGAGCAAGAAGCTTGGTCAAGAGACCAAACGATGAGGACGGGAAATCCTTGAAAGTCTCACGGTAACTAGGCTGATGATGTGACGGTGGTCGGTAGGTCGTCTGTAGCTTATTTCTCTTCCAGTAGTCTTCCGAGGGCGCACCGCAGAGTTTGAAGATTCTATGAAGTTGCTCGACCTGAATGACAAGCCCATATACCTCAGACACAAAATGCAAGAAAAATGCTTTCTAATTATGTGCTAAGGTAGATCCATATAGGTTTTACCTCTGTTTTCCCCGGCATGAATGGCCTTCCGAGGAACATCTCAGCCAGTAGGCATCCTGCACTCCAGAGATCAATGCCGACCCCATAATCAGTAGAGCCTAACAGGAGCTCTGGAGCTCTGTACCAGAGTGTGACGACTCGGCTTGTGAGCTGACGCTTTTCATTAGGATTGAAGAAATTAGCAAGTCCAAAGTCAGCGAGCTTCAGCATGCCACTCTTGTCTATCAACAAGTTCGATGCTTTGATATCCCGGTGGAGAATTCCTTTCTCATGGCAATGGCGGAGACCCAAAAGCAGCTGGTGCATATAGCACTTGATCTGTCATTGTACAAGAGAGGTGCAACAGAGATGAAACTTGTTACGCTCAAGTTTATAAGGAACTTGTAAGAAAACAAATTGAGATACTGCAACTATTTCTAGAGTTGAATCTTTAATGAGTCATTCTAACAAGACATAATTGCTTGGTGCCTAAGTAACTTCATAGTCGGCGAGTGCACAAGCTAAATTAATGACCTGGGGTTCTGAGAGACGCAAGCCTGGGCGGCAGATTATTTTGGTCAAGTCATATTGCATAAAATCGAAGACCAAGTAGAGACTATACTGCATCCTCGAGGTGGCAATCCCTTCAAGTTTGATCACATTAGGATGGTCTAGCTTCTGCAATATCATGATCTCTCTGGCCATGAACTTGACACTCTCGGGCTCTGTCGTATCAAAGCGGACCTTCTTGAGAGCCACAATTTTCCCAGTGTCCCTGTCTCGAGCTTTATACACATTGCTATAGGTTCCGTGGCCAACCTGCCGAAACAAACACCCGTAAGATTTAGACCAAAATGGGTCCAAGGAGAGCAATCTGTGCTAGTGTAGTAGCAGTAAAGAAATTCCAATGGAGGAGAACAGTCTCATACAAAAGGTGAACTCAGGGGATATCAGGAACAAAATTACAGTATCGAGATACAGAATCATCATGTAATATTTATATAACAGGTAACCTTGACATGATATTACTAACTTATCAAGTCATCTTCTTGGTTGTAAATTTTTATATTCACTGAAAATGAGATTGCTTGTGATCGAGTGCATGATTATATGTCAGCACGTAGTACGAAAAATGTTTTTCCTAAAGCTTCACTTTTGTGTCTAGTTCAAATTCACGCGCGCATCATGCAATTACAAGCATGAAAAACTAGAACTACAGAGATGCTACTATCCGTAACACCTAGGTGAGTCGTGCTTATTGCTAAAAATTCTAAACCATCATCCAAACTGATAAGGATCTTCAAGGAAGAATTGTTAAAAGATTTGAAGTACAATGAACAGCTTAAAGGGATTATTGATTTCACTAACCTTGGCCAGCTTATCATAAGAATCAGCAGACTTAGGAACCAAACCAGCCAAAAAATCCTTGTTGACATTATCAAGAAGCCACTTGGGCCAACCATCCACAAGATCATCTCCTCCACCTCCGTTGATCTTTTTATTGTTCACTCTCTGATCACTGAGGACATTATCATTCCCGACATTGCCATCACTCTTGCTCTTTGCTCTCTCCTTGCCCGGCCCTCTTGAGACAACCTTATTCGCTCCTCCTCCTACAACACCTGATCTTTCAGCGGCACTTCCTACCGCGATGGGGATCTTGTTGTCCTTGGCTTCACGCCTGATGGCGGGCTTATTGTTGCCGCGACCCTTGTCAGCCTTGACGTAACCTCTTTGGAGCTTCAGCTTCTCGAGGCCGTGGAATGGTGAGGTCCTGGAAGGCCTCGACTGAGCACACCCCATTGTTGTCGTTTCAAGAGAGGAGAGAGAATTTCGAAGAGGGTCTGAGTGCAACTGGTTCCAGAGAATGAATGCAACGGAGAGAGCGAAGAGACAACATTGTAACGAACGAAACGTTGGACAAGTTTGCGCTGGAGAGGATGAACAAGAACGTATGTGGAGCAAAAAATGCTCGTGATACTATCCGTCCTTTTGGCCGGCATAGCTTGGAGCTTTCTAACGTGTAATCAGTAACAAGTTTCGTCCCAATACCAAGCACATCTAATAGTGCACCGGGGGTGAACTCGCTTTGTTAAATCGCACAAGCAGGAAACGTCCTCACTATTCTTTGCATTATTATGATTGTTCTTGATTATATTCATCACTCATTTCATTGATTATTCGTCCTCAGGTGATCGATACGTTGAATGTTGTGACATCCTGATTTTCAACCCTGTCTTTGATTATATGAAATGGGCTTTTCATCGACGCGTCTATAGTTCTTCTCTTAGCTGATCACTCACGAGACAACCAATTTTTTAGGTGAAGCCATTAAGGGTCAATACGGCATCGTTAAATTCGATTAGAGACCAGAGATAGGTCGATTCGACAGAGGCATGTAATTAAATCGTGGGTGATTCCACCCAATTGCAAAATTCTTGTCAAACAGCACTAAACCGATTTTTTTGTCGATTCTGTACCCTGTGCCTGTAATTGAAACCTTGAGATTTTTACGACAACCAAGAATCGCCAATGTGTCGAAGATACACAATGTGGATCGAAAATAATCAACCACAGGTCAAATGCGCTAAAAATTCCTAAAAGTTACCCAGTAGGTTAGGTCACGCTAAAATCGCGTCCGGTTGAAATTAACCACGAAATTGAACCCGGTTTCAGGAATCGAAAGTTCTTGTGCATCACGATTTATTTTAGGAACGTCGACTCATCCTTCGAAGAAATTTCGGCAAGCCCGGGATTTTGGCGGAAAATCGAAATTCGGCGAAATTGGACTGGGAAATTCGGATGGGCTAAATTGAGTGCATTTTTGGCATTCAAGGTGGATCATTTGATGAGGAAAATTGTGGATTTGGTGTGAACTTCTTCCTCAACAAATTTGGCCTTGGAATAAAAGCCAATTGGTGTAAAATTGAGTTGATTTGGGAGAGGAACACATGAAATTCGTAGGCTTGAGGGGCTGCAACATTTGGGCATCAAAGTTGGCTTGTTGGAGAAGCTTGGAAGGGGAAAATGGCTGCTAGATAGGGCTGAGGCTGGTGGGGGCCTTGCACTTGAGTGTTTTGATCTTTTAGCTTAACTTTGACGGCCTTTGTCCCCTTTTCCAGTTGCAACAGCTTCTTCCTCTTCTTCTTCAGCATTTCTTCTCCATTATTGCTGAATCAAAAGCAGAGAACCGGCCAAGACTAGCCAGCCTTCACTGCAAGCCACCGCCGCCCGTCCAAGCCATCGCCCAAGCCTGCCGAAGCCGCAACAGCCTGTGTGCCGTCGGTCGCTCGCGAGGCCAGCCCGAGCTCGCTCGACCGCGCCTTCAGTCCCACACATCCCCCGCGACCTGAAGCCCCTAGCCGCTCGTCGTCGACCGCCTAGTCGCCCGTAGCCGTCCCTGAGCCGCTGTCGTCGCCACCTGGCCCCGCCGTGCCCATTCCCGCGCCGTCTAACTGCTCAACCAACTTCTTCGGTTCAACCACAGAACCGAAGTCTTTGTTGGGTTGTGAGCCTTCCAAGGCTTTTTCGGGCCCTTTCCGAGCCTCCTTTAGTGTCGTCGTAAGCCCGAGTCTTGCTCGCCTCCACGTCCCTGTTGCCATAAACTCATCAGCTCATTAAATCGGTGAGTTTATGTCCTAAACTCTAATTATGGTGCTAATTATGCTTAGAAGTGAATTATTAGCTTAATTAGAGATTGGGGGTTAGTTAGTTCAATTAGCGGTAATTAGTTATGTACTTAAGTCAGTAGATTAGTTAATTAGTGATTAAGTGGTTAAATTAAATTAGTTAGATTAGTAGGTTAGTTAATTAGTTATTAGATGGTTAGATTATTATAAATAGATTAATTAGAGATTTATTTAATTATTTACATTTATTTAATTATTTTGTAATTTATTTAATTATCTATTATTTTCTATAAATTATATCGGGATAGCCGGTCATTAAAATTTTGTGCTAATCATCGTGGTGCAGTTAGTTTATGCAATTGAGTGCTAATTTGTGCAATTTGATGCTGAGTGTTGAATTTGAATTATTATGGAATTTTGGGTATTTAATTAGAAAAATACCGGGTGTCGATTTTTGACGCCGAAAATGTTTTTTTTTTTTTTTTGGTGACCTAGGAAACCCCGAAAGTCGGCAGCCGGCGGGGAGAACCTGGGGGCAGCACAGGTGAAACCACCACCCCGTACCAAAAATGTTTTTAGTACTATATAAAGTCGTGGAATTTTAAAATGATGGGATATCACGCTTTATGGTTCGATTTTACCGTGTGTCCATGCACACCTATTTTACCTGGTGTTTTTAATATGAAAAAAATAGGCCAAACACATTATTTAAATTCAGGCATTTGAGTGCAAGGCACGATGTCTTTGGCCGAGGTTGGTTGTGCGTGTGATCGCTATGAGAACCTATCACCTAGTGAAGGTCGGGTGGACGATGCTCCTTCGGGAATGCCCTATGTCAACGAATGCCGAATCGCGGTAGAGGCCGAACCGATGCTCCTTCAGGAATGCCGTCTAGAGGTAAACGTTATCGTGCTTGATAGGGCGAGATGATGCCTAGTTATGCCGGAAAACCGCTGACTATTGAGTCGGCCGTGCCCATGGGGCCGTAATTAATTGGAACGCTTGAATGAGTGAGATGATCGCGCCTGATTATGGGACAAAATTATGTGGCATGGAATGGAATGTATCATAACGATTTGGCCTTAGAATCGAGACCCCTGTAATTGACTGGTATATGAGTTGAAGTGTTTCAATTATTGATTGCATTTACTGTATGCATATATGATATGAGCTATATTGACGTGCAGAAAGGTGCTGAGGCAAGGTATGTATTCTATGATGTGTGTATAGATGGCATCTAGGTGTATTACCTTCCTAATCGAGTTTAGGACATGAACTCACTAAGATATTGTCTCACCCCGTCATGGTTTAACTCTTTGCAGGTTCTTAGATGGAGGCACGTCACGTGCGATATGGGGTCCCGCAGACGTGGAGTTTGATTCACCTACTTTCCTATTCCTGGGACCACCCTAAGCCGGGAGTTGGTTGAGACCACGATCTAGGTTGAAGAGGGCCTACCTTAGTTAGTACCTCACTGATTCATAGTGTGGTACATCAGCTTCCCTCGAGGGGGTTAGGAGGGTCCCCTTCGGGGTTTCAACGGGCCTCCCGTTGGGACCGGGGAGTGGGAAGCAGCTCACCTGATGAATCTCAACACTCTTAATGGTGTTGTGGTAGACCTGGAACCCATGGTTGTAGAGCCAGGAATTTAGATAGCTCAGTGGCCCTTTTTGAGTTAGACTCTTTTGTATATAAACCTGGCTTGTTTATAAAATATGTTTTTGTGAAATTCGCGGTCCTGCTTTTCTATCCCACGTTTGATTGTTGTCTGGGGATTGTTTATTTTGCTTCCGCCTGTGCAATAAAATGAATAGGTCGGCGACGCGTCCTGAGAACGTCGCAATTCGATCGACCACCGAGGGGTGCGTGCACGCTCAAGGTTCGGGGCGTGACAAATGTACTCAATACACTTGTGTTCAAACCATGTGACAGTGGCTGGCGCTTGCCTCGGCTCCTCTGCCTGCAACATGGATATAATTCTTTCTCGACGACACTAGGTGAGGAAGAGTGGGAATGGATGATTAGAACATAATAGAATTGAAGTGTTAGTTAAAATGCGTATTGGCATTGGTGTTCATTGTGCTTGTGCTAATAATAGGAAGGTATCAAAATGAAAGGCATCGTTGCTCTAGTTATTGCTGTACTTATTGTTAGCCACGCGAATCTTTGAAGACACAAAATAGAGAAGAAAACAAGCAAATATTTACTTAAAAAAACCTTCCTAAATTAGAAATAGAAAAATCATGGCGTCTTTTTAGGCAATCTTTTCCCTATCACTATCAGTATTGGAGTTACGAGTTTCAACGTTATAACTACAAAAGATATTGCCTCAATTTATAGCAAGAGTCCAAGACATACATAGTTATTATGGAAATTACATATATGTCATTAGTAGCATAGAAAAACTCTACTTTTTGCTTTAACATGAAAATTTCATGCATGTTGTTTGCAATAAAAGCTCTGAGCTTTATATGAAATATGTCAGGCATTAGAAATCTCTCGACATCAAGTAGAAAAGAGTAGTTGAAGCTACTCTTGGAGAAATCTAGCAAGAGATCCATCTATCTCTTGAAAATCTTTGTGTGAGAAGAAAAGCATTAAGAGATATCTTAAAAATAATAAAGACATTGATAGAGCTTACCAATGCCCAGAGCTAAAGATTAAATGTTCCATGAAAGGCAATTGTCAAATTCCACAACTCTATTAATCTCCTACTTGAAGGTTGATCTTCAAAACATCAATAACCTTTCATAGTCTTCACTCATCTTTGAACCTAATTCTCTTGAGCTTCAATTTCTCAATGGCGACAACCTTCATTAACATATTTGTTGGATTTTTTGCTTTGTGAATCTTCTTCAATGACAATGTTCCATCATCCATCAGCTGATGAATATGATGATGCTTCAACTCAAGATGCTTTGTCCTTAAATGAAATACCAGATTTTTTACAAAACAAATAGCACTCTACCCATCACTGAAAAGAATACTATTATCTTGTTCCTTGCTTATCTTCTTCAGAAAATTCTTCAACCAAATTATCTCATTGCCATCTTCAAAATAGCAACATACTCTACTTCTATAATTGAAAGAGCCACACACTTCTGAAGTCTAAACATTTAACCGATTGTAGTGCCACATAAAGTAAGAATACAACCCGAATGCTCTTCATAGTATTTAAGTCACCGCCAAGATCTACATCTATAAAGTCTTGTAGAGTTACACCATTTTTCATAAAACATAATGACATATCTAAAGTGTCTCTTAGGTTCAACCCAAAAAAAAAGTCTCTCAAGTATCTTAATGCCACTTTATAGCTTCTCAATGCCTTATTCCTAGATTATTCATGTATATACTCACAATTCCCATTGTGTGAGTTATATCTAGTCTGGTACACACCATCGTATACATTGAACTGCCAACAGCCGACGCATAAGACACTTTAGCTATATGCTCTGGCTCTTCACCTACCTTTGGCAACTACTTCTTCAAGAGTTGAAATGACTTCCTAAAGGAGTCTGGGCTTAGCATTTTAAACTCTGAACCTATCCAACA
This sequence comes from Eucalyptus guilfoylei, assembly GCA_016097605.1. Lineage (NCBI taxonomy): Eukaryota > Viridiplantae > Streptophyta > Magnoliopsida > Myrtales > Myrtaceae > Eucalyptus > Eucalyptus guilfoylei. The sequence continues at coordinate 56,583,737 of CM027867.1, read as the reverse complement.
CCTTTCAATATACTTTTCTTAAGATAACTTTAGAATTCCTTCATATCTATCTAGCATGATCCTCATCCCAAGAATCTAATTCACTACTCTTAAGTCCTGTATCTCAAAATCTTTTAACAATTGCCACTTCATTATGTTGATCTTCCTCATGCTAAATTCTATAGTGGGCAAATCATCCACATACAAGAGCAAAATAATATAGTAGTCATCAATTTCTTGTAGTAACGACAATAATCCATTTCACTCCTACTGAATTAGTTACCACACATGAAGATGTCAAATTTTATTATATCACTATCTCGGAACTTGTTTCAAGCTACATGTGCTTTTTTTCAGCTTGTAGACATAACTTTCTTTTCAGGAACCTAAAAATTTTTTATAATTCTACCAATTAGATATTCTCTTCTAAGTCACCATAGAGGAACGCAATTCTTTACAATTAATTGTTCTAGATGTAAATTTTCAATAACAACAATATTTAACATTAGCTTGATTAAAGTTAATTTCACAACAAGAGAAAAAATATATAATTAATTCCTTTTTTTGGCTAAAAACCTTTTATTACTAGTCTTACTTTGCACTTCTTATTGCCATCAGGTTCTCTTTGATCCAGTATACCCACTTATTCTACAATGCTTTTCTCCTATCTGGTAACTAAGTCAACACTCAAGTTATGTTCTTCTCGAATGAATCCAACTCATTTGGCATTGCTAACTTCCACTTAACAGAATATTTAACTTGTATTGTTTTTGAAAAATTTTATAGCTCACTAGCGCAACTCAAAAGTGAAAAATGCAATGACCTAAAATACCTCTATGCAAGTCTAGATATTCTACTAGATCTTCTTGCAGTGGGTTTAGGTATATTAACTGTTAATTTTTTACAAGAAGTAAAGTGAAACAACACACTTGAGTTTAGAATTCAAGACTCAATCGGACTGTCAATGTTCAAAATTAAAGCACTACCGCCAAATGTCTCTTTAAGACTTATATTCACAACTTTCTCTTTTCTTAATTTCGATCATCATACTGAATTTTCTTCTTTAGGACTCAAAATCTCATCTCATATGGCATTTCTTTTTGCAATTCCAGCAAATTATTTCACCGCAAGGTCTTCATTTTCTTCTTCCTTTGGACTTCAATCTACCATAGAATTGATTCGAGCCTTATTGATTGCTTCTCCCTTTGCCTTCTGTATTTAAAGCAGCATACAAAAATTCATTCGATTCTCTTCTGCAAATACCTTTGCTAAGAATGAAAAAACTTTTTAACCGGACGAACTGCTCACTTCAATCACAATTGCACTCCAAATTTCAAGTAGAGAAGAAGACAAAAGTCAAGTTTTTACCTCATCATCAAATTTGATTTCCAACAAGCTCAATTGAGTCGTGATCACATTGAATTCATTTATGTGATTTGTCACAAGAGCACCATCTATCTTCAAATTGAAAGGACAACGCATCAAAATATTTTATTTGATGTGGAAGGGTTCTAATTGCCGCTGTCAAAGGCAACATTCTGCGCCAATGTGAGACAAATCATACCAAAAGCTTGCGGTTCCAACAATTTCTACTTTCCTTGCTTGATCGAATCTAGTTTCTCTCCCAACAGATGCTAATGCAAGTTCTCTCATACAGCACAACAGATCCTCAATCTACATCTTCCATAACCAAGGTTCTTCCCATCAAACCTTTCCCTTTGTTCATATTTTTTTGCTCCCACCATTTTGCCAACTTTGATACCAATTTTTGAGAACGCAAATCTTTGAAGAAAAAATAGAAGAAAATAATTATTACAGGAAAAACCCTTTCAAAATCAGAAAAGGGAAAATCACAATGCCACACTAGACAATCTCTTCACTATTAATATCATAGTTACAAGTTTCTACATTAAAATTACAAAAAATATTGCCCTAGAATATAGTAAGAGTCCAAGCTCTATTCTTTGCTTTAACGTGAAAATTATATGCATGCCGTTAGTATTAAAAGCTCTGACCTTTAATATTACTTTTTCCTGTTAAAAGCTCTGACCTTTTAATATTACTTTTCCCTATCAATCTCCATAACTCCATCATGTATCACCTCTTAATTTGATACTTGCAAATATTTTCGGGAAAGGACCATCAAAAACCCCAAACTTTGCTCAAAGTGACAAATTTACCCTAATTTTTTTTTTTTTGCGACATGAAAACCCCCGAACTTTGCCGATCGTGACAAATTTACCCTAAACATTTTTTCATGATACAAAAAATCCTGAACTTCTATCCTTGTAACACATTTACCCAAAACTATATGGCATTTTGGTCTTTTTACTTTTAAAAAAAATTTCCTTTTTTTTTTCTTATTCTCTCTTCCCTCCATCGATGGTCGGAAGCCAGCGTCGAGTGAGGGTTGGCTAGGGTCGCCCTCGCCGACGTCAGGTGAGGGCGGCCCTCGGTTGGGTCGCCCTCGCCCGACCTAGCTGAGGGCCACCCTTGCCGGCATTAGATGAGGGCGGCCCTAGCCAACCCAAGCGAGGGCGACCCTCGCTCGATGCCGAACGCCAGCTTCCCTCCGCCGACTTCACCATGGCCGGTGGAGAGAAGAGAGAAGAAGAAAAAAAAAAGAAAAAGATAAAACATAAAAAGATAAAAATAAATAAGACAAAAATGCCCCCGATGGGATAAATGTGTCATAATTTGCAAAGTTTGGGGTTTTTCATGTCAAAAAAAAAATTGAGCTAAATTTATCACTTTGGGCAAAGTTTGGGGTTTTTGGTGATCTTTTCCCAATATTTTCAGTGTAATTCGACATTCTTTATCAATTTTTTCAGTTTTCCATACACTTGTTCCACAAAACTAGGAAGCTTTTCTTTTTTCTTTTTCTTTTTTTTTTTGGGTAATTTTTAATACTAACTATTACTATTATCATACGAAAAAAACCCATTAGATGAGCGAGTATGAACTACGGCTTCCCAATTAGTAAGACAAATGTCCTATAAAGGTCAACCTCAATACCGACTCATTGACATATCGGACAACTTTCCCACAATCGTTTTGATCCGCATCAGCCAAATTTACTACAACAAACTGCCCCTCTGACGTCCGTACAGCAGCTAACTGCTTTGTTCTAGCTTGACCCTCGTGAAGGTGAGATCAAAGGCTGCAACACAAAACTGCCCCACAAAGGTACGAGTGCATCTCCAGGAACACGTGAATGTTCAAGGCCGATTCATAGAGGAAGGGACTCAATCATAGACAGTCACTAGAATCACCTGTGTGAATAATCACATATCATACACATGATAAGTTTTAAGCCACCTATTAACAGCTTGGGTTTGCTCTCACTTCATCGTAGTAGGTGGTAAGTAAGTGCAAATGAACTCTCTATAGTCATTAGCCAGCAAACTGCCTGCCAAAAGCGACTCAAAAAACTGAATAACTATTCAGTTATGATGAACGAGCACATACCGTGCATTAGTTCATGGAAAACCGGGCACCTGAACAGCTGATTTTGGATGAGAAAGAAGCACAAAATCAGCATCAGCGGGTTTAAAAATTAGCATATCCTTCCCATTAAACTGCAGCAAGCCATCAATACTTTCCGTGCTAATTTCCACCCAAGTAGCACTTGGGAATGGGCCAGCACATGAATTGGGCGGTGGCTCCGACAATCCTACAGAAGCTAAGTCCTCAAATACTGTAATGTGTGCATTGCCTTGCATGCTTCTCCGAGTGCTTTGTGCATGAAACAAGTCAATGATCTTCCCTTTAAAGGTCTGCGCATGACCTTTTCTTGGCTGCCAAGGGTGTCATTCTCCAAGTAGAATGAGAATTCATCAATTCCTCATTCCAAAGCTCCTTAGTCATCTTGCAGTAATATATCCTGTCCCAACTAGCCTTAGCTTCTCCACGAGAACTTGGCTTCTGCAAAACTCCTATGAGAAAATAATCTTCCTTTTAAAGGTCTGCACATTGCCTTTTCTTTGCTTCTAAGGGTGTCATTCTCCAAGTAGAATGAGAATTCATCAATTCCCCATTCTAAAGCTTCTTAGTCATCTTGCAGTAATATATCCTGTCCCGACTAGCCTTAGCTTATCCACGAGAACTTGGCTTCTGCAAAACTCCTATGAGAAAATAATCTTCCTTTTAAAGGTCTGCACATTGCCTTTTCTTTGCTTCTAAGGGTGTCATTCTCCAAGTAGAATGAGAATTCATCAATTCCCCATTCTAAAGCTTCTTAGTCATCTTGCAGTAATATATCCTGTCCCAACTAGCCTTAGCTTCTCCATGAGAACTTGGCTTCAACAAATTCCTATGAGAAAATCCTGAACTATTACTTTGTTTTTTCAAAATTGCCTTTGAAGTATGAACTCGAATTTTCAGCTTAGACCCAAAATCAGTTTCAGCCATATGATTTGCATAAAAGTTACATTGTAAAATTATCAGCATGCAATGGGATTTGTGATTTAAACATAAAGAGGCAATCAACAGGTGCCTAAGAGGTCATGCAGCTTGGAAACAGGGACCGATGAAATCAACCAGCAGATGACAGATTCTGCCTGGTGCTACTTGCAGAAGACAATGTAAGACCAAAGGCCCATAAAGAATACTAAAACATCCTCAAAAGAAATGCTAACTCAAAATGGCAGGCCAGAAAACAAGAGGAAACAGAAATTGATTATCTGATTGCACTAAAATGCAACATGAACATGTTGTCAACTGAATTCTATGAAAAGCAAACTGCAGTGATCCCCACATATTTTATTTAAGTTTTAAAAAAGCAAGGTGCATTAGGTAGATCTCTTGAATAAAGTTAATTCATATAACTTGCATCATACTCTCAATTGTCAATGCATGATACACAGCTTTCATCTGATTTGTTACATCAACTATTCTAGCCCTCTAATTATTCAGACATCTGAGATAACCTTGAGATAACCTTTTGAAGTCTAACCATTAATTGACAGCACACTTGCTCGCTCTTCTTATTTCATGTAGTATAGTTTATTTGAAAGCAACAAGGCGTAAACTATTATGGACCAAACACTACAGGCTTCAGCCACTGTCCAAAGAGAAGCAATAGAAATAACTTTCATCAAATTTGCAAATTACTTTCCTGCATGGAAGAAAACTAGTGAACTTCCATTGCAAGCATATATCACAGAAGATGATAACACAGGCAGCAATGTCGAAATGGTCAGGCAGTTTTTATGGCCAAATTTGATGCCATGATGAATTCAATCTTCGAGCAGTTTGAAGACCAGTAGTTTATGCATTGAACCATGAACTAGATTCTTTTAGGGACTCGAGGCAAGTTTTAAAATATATATCCATTCAAAGCTCTAAATAAATATAATTAATTAGAGCACAAAGGACATAAAAATTAAGAACACAACAACATTGTGGACAGCTCAATCATGATGTCAAAGACCAAAGAGTTCTTCTCCCAAAAAAACAACGGCTGTTTTGAATTCACCCAATTGTTCTGAGACCATTCACCCAACAAATGAATTAGGCTGCTTTGATTTAAATAGTCAAAGCTATATCTAGAAAGCTTGTCACCAAATACTTATCCCTTATCAATAGAAGAGCTAAAAATCAACCTCAGTAACTGACTGGTGAGAACAGCTAAATTACGTGGGAAAAGAATATCGAGAAATGCACCAAATAGCAATTACCTCATCACTGTCACCCTTGGGATTATTCCTACCAATATGCTAGTCACCATCCATATCGATCAGTTACCCCATGTGCTCCTCCCACTGCCATCTTTCTATACAAGTAAACGATAGTACATCCATAGATAAAGAACAGCTGTCCCACTGCTCAATGAGCAAACTCAAACGATCAAGCAATGTTATGTAATGGCTAACAAGATAGAAGAACAAACCAATTGCATATAAATACATTTCATAGGCTCTGTCAAAACAAGTAACAGAAGCCACATGTTGAACAATTGTCACCAAGTATTTATCAGCAAGTGATCTTAACATATACAAATTGACTACTGATGAAAGATGGGAAGAGTAGCAGCAGAAATGTAGACAAAAGGATTCCAAATCGATTAAAGACTATAGCCAATACTAGTAAGTACTTAGTGTAACATAGTGAAGTGCTCCACCAAAATTAAAGATACAAAATTAAGGGAACAAAAGAATAATAACTTTTCTATTTGCTTGATTGGCAATGACATATTGTTAATCAACAGAAATGCAATCGCAATGATCAAACTAACTACAAAAAAAGTACAAACTCTTCTTGGGAGGAAGATGGCTGCTCTGTGGGAGTTCAAATCATCACGGTCAGTTTTGCCTATGGATTGCTTACGCAAAAAATACCAAACTTTTCATTCAGAGCTTTTGATTGGATTTAATAAGCAGTGCATTGAGGACAATCTGTACAGCAGCATTATAGACAGCTCCATCATAATGCATCCCATCCTCTGTGCACTGAGGTCCACAACTCTGGGTTAATGAATGAATGTCCAGCAGCAAGAAATGGCCTCCCGCTTGCCGCAGTATCCTACTCTTATGGAGCTCCATATTGTATGAATAGAAAGCTAGGTCATTCATCTTTTCCCTCTTTTCTTCTGTGCTTAGCATCGAGTTTATTAAATATGGCATCCCAAGCCAAAACAAATGTTGCGATCTAATTGGCGCAGACCCTGTTACAGGTCCATCGTTGCCCAATTCCCGCGAAAATGGTAATGCTGATACAAGAGAACTACTCAACATCTGTAGTGAAACACCATAATCAGAGGCATTGCTCACATGAAGCATATGCCACAATCCAGAACCCATTATAAGAACATCTGGAAGGTTCACAGTTTGCCTGAACCTTAACATCAAATCAGTTAAGTTAGAAACATAAGGAGCCCAAATGAAATCCAACTTCAACCCAATTCCAGAAATCATGATCCTGTAGTCGCTGTGCCTCTTGAACAAATCACCTCTGACAGATTCCATCTGATCCGAGTCCAAAACCAAATTCAACAGAGACAGCACGACCAAACGTGCTTGCGAGTCCCCAGCCACAACAACCCATGACCCATTAAGTAGATCCGAAGCATCAGAAGACTGCAGTTTCTGAAAATCACATTCGAGGACGGAATTCGATCTTGCCCAGCTCCACGACAACTCACGATCGTAGGCAGAGCTCTTGCTGCTGCCATTCGTATAGCCATCTGCATAGCTCATGGGTCGCTTATGTCTGGCCGGCTTCACATCCCAGACAACGTCGTGCAAGAGAGAGAGACAAGAGCCGCGGCCGTCGCCCAAAACCACCGTGCCGGAGGGAGATATCAGGAAGTGGGAGATTGACGGGAAGTAAGGGGACAAGTGGACGCCCACGGCAAGGGTGATGAAGAGGGCCCCGCTGAAGAACAGCATCTTGTTGCGGCTCAGGTGCCAGCCCGCCATTCCCATCGGCACAAACAGCACCACGCATGCAGCCAGAACCCCCAGCTGCACAGCCCCGATCATCACCACCACTGGGGGGGCTAATCGGTTCCGATCGAATCGATGCAAAATCTCTCCTTTCGAGCTTTGCCCTCGTTTGCAATCCCGTATTCCTCTAAACCATCAAGAATTCCGCAGAGATCGGACTGAACGGAACCGAGTCGGTTAAGGATGGGGGAGGATTCTTCTATGCTTGAGCTTCACACATCAGCCGACAAGCGTCGATGGCGACGGGACAACAAGAATCAAGCAAGCAACCAAGCAAGCAATCAGGCAAAAAGGAAGAGGGCCAGACCAGAGCGATGGCAATGGAACAACAACCAGCGACAGCAACAACGTAAACCAGCGACCGGAATTTGTCTACGCACACGCCGACATTTCCCCACTCCTCTCTAGGGTTCGAGCCGAGCGACCGAATCCCTCACCCCGATCACATCCGCGCGAGCGGCGGCGGCGGCGGCGGCTCCTGCTTCTTCAGACGAATCCCACAGTTCGAGCTCGGTAGGACGATCGGCGACCGGCGGCGGCACGGGGGATCCCGATTCGGAATGCGGCGGTTCACGGCTGCCGGCGATCGGAGCGCCGGACGCGGCGGCGGACGGTACCAATCTCGAGCGACTCGAGTTGAGAGAATCGGATGTGTCGGAGAGAGACGGGAAGGAGAGGTGAGCTTTAGCTTGGAGCTATAAAGTTCGCACCTTTGCGCATTTTGCAGTAAATTACGTTTGGACCTTTGGAGTAGTGTTGATGTTCAAATAACTTCCTTGTTTCTCTTTTGCATTTGAGCTTGTTGAACATCTCAATTTTGGACAATCAAGTCTTTCTCATCATCCGGAGTTAGGGATACCTTTAAATTGTGTCACTTGATCGAAATCTAACGTGACATGCCGTTGTTACGATGCGATAAAATAATGAGAAAATTTTAAAAAAGAGACTCGAAATGTCATCAATTTCTCAAATAAAAGCACGGAATGAAGATTATTTTAAATAAAGATTTGAAATGACACTGATTATTTTAAATAAGAGCTTGAAATAGCTATGATTATTTTAAATAAGATTCAATGGTGTTTTCGTCCAAATTTTATTCTTTCTTCTCTTTTCTTATTTTTTCTTTTTCGATGGTCGCTAGTAAAGGCCAACGAGGGCTCAGCGAACCCTGGTCAGTCTTGCTCGGGGCCAATAAGGGCCGACCTCACGAATGGTTGCGAGGGGCGGCCTCCCCTAGGGCAAGGGTCACCTCGTCAAGGCAAGGCTATCTCTCGCATGATAAATGATGAAAATACCATCGATCGCTAAAATATTAGGCCTTTATTTGAAATGGACATAGTTAGTTCAGGCCCCTTTTTTGATACAGAAATAATTAATTCGGGCTCTTATTTGAAACAAGATTTACTTCAAGTGCTTATTTGAAGAAGTGATAACACTTCAAGTCTTTATTTAAAATAATGTCCATTTCGAATTTTTATTTGAGAAAATGAGAATATTTTGAGTGATTTTTTTAGAATTTTCTATAAAATAATTTAGAAGAAGAAATGTGAAAAAGAATAAATATGAAGAAGAAACACGAGCACGTCGCCGCCCAGTTTGCCTAACTTCGTTCGGATGTTAATGTGTGTGACAACTCTTATCAATTATAAGCGGGGCTCAATAACCTTTTGTCGTGTCCCGCAAAGGCATCGTTTCGATAATCAATTAGGTCATTGTCGAAATCATTGAAGGTATTACATGGAAAAGGGGAAAGAGAAAAGGGGTTTCGTAAGCAAAGTCAATTTAGAACTTGGAAAGTCTCTTGTTTTCTTCCTTAGTTCCAAGTATCTCGTCTTCTTCCTCGATCGAAAGTGAATAGTCTACAAAAGACATCTAATGACAATGCAATAATGGTTTTAGTTTGAGAATTTCTAACTTGCAATGTAATCTTGTGTTGATCTTAAAGGGCAGTATGTATCTCAAAGTTCATTAGAGATTTTATTGAATCGTAATAGGATATGAGTTTGGATAAGATTATTTCTACTCTCATTTTGGTTAAGAAATTTATTTTTTCAGTTAACCAGACAAAAATACCTTCTCTCGCTATTTAATATATTGTTCATTTTGCAACATGTTCAAAGAAAACTAGTCTTATTGCTACTATCTCTTTCAACAGTTTATATATGCAATCGCCATCTTCACCCTGAGAACTATATCATCTTATCTCTTCATCCTCATGTCACTTTATTTGAAGTTGTAAACTTTTATTCATCATCTTTTGAATCACAAAAGGCATATGAGATGTGAGTAGACTTTTGTTTATGATGTCTTATGAATGCATAATTAGTTTGGACTAAACTAATTGAAAATTAAACTTCAGTCTCACCAATTTTAACATTGTGAGTTTCTTGCCCAACTAAATTAGTAGATTTATGTAGTTAAAGTAGATCACTCATTTGTGATTTTCTTTGAGCTTTTCACTTTAAAAAAAAAAATTACAAAATGGGCATTGAAATTCTCTTTACACCTTCTTCCCTTTTAAACTCATATGACATTATTTTTAGGAAATTTTTTAGCATTTCTTCAATTTTGGATTCACTTGCTATGATATTGAATCTCCAATTGATATGAATCACCTTTGTCATGGTGGAGAAGTTCCTTTCATTTTCTTTTCTTTTCCTTTCCGTGTGTCATATTTCATTGAGATCTAAAAATAAGTATGCATCGCATATGACCATGCTTCTAGCAAAATAATCATTTTTCTCCTTATTTTGGTTGATTTTTGTTTCCATTTTGGAGGAAAAAGATACGTCTGTAATAGCAACCACCGATTGTTTCCATTTTAACCGTTGACTTCCATTTTCATCTGGTCTAGAATCTTTCATCACATGGGCATCTTGTAAAGCGTCCTCCTAATATTCCTGAACAACAGGCCAAAAATAATATATAACATAAATATATGGCATGTAAATAAATAATAATAACTGACCAATAGGGAAAAAAAAAAGAAGGTGAATAATAACCAAAATGCCATCTCTCTCAAGCTCACGCTGTACTGCTGCAGTGCAGTGTACATCTGCCGCTCCAGCCGGTGGCGCGCAGTCCAGACAAGAAACGGTCTATCTCCTTCCTTCGACGTCTCCGAAGACAGCACGCTTCTTCTTCGCTCTCTCTCTCTCTCTCTCTCTCTCTCTCTCTCTCTGGTAATCCTCTCTTTCTCGCTCTACACTTCCGACAACAACGTCGTACACTCGTGTTCACGCATCCCGCATTCCATTCCGTCATCTCTCTTACGTTTCTCGCTGTATAAAACTTGATGAATTCTCCTCTTTCCCAGTTCGCAATTCCGTAGCTTTTCATCACCTCTTGTGATGAATTACTGCGTGGAATCAGCTTGGTGGGTTTTGAAAATTTTCGAGATATCTTTAGGTGGCTGACGGTGATTTTTTTGTGTGCAGTTGAGTTGTACTCAGTGAAAGATGGGTCCTTTAGCGCTGGCATTCGACGCGAAGAGAGCTTCGCAAGCGCCTTCAGGTGGATTCATCTCTTTTGTTTTTTGTCTTTTGTATTTTTGGTGGTTTTGCGCTTGCTTTCTGTGATGTCGGTACATGGGAATGCAGGGAATCGCCCCAGGAAAAGGAATTTGTTTTAGTTTCTGTATTGTGAGATAGGTTGTCAATTAGATGCCATAGGATCAACCCATTTGGATCCCAATTCATATAAATCTTCGTTGGAGGAATCAAAGAACAAAGAGGACGGAAACATTTGCTTTGACTTATCTGCGTATTTGATTGTGGTTGGTTGTCTGTGTTAAATAGAGATTTATTAATTTTGCTTATTGTTGATGGATGCATATGTCTAACCATTTTTTGCTCTCAAAATGCTATGGTTGCTGATGCAGATTAAGAAAAAATGTGATCTTGTTTTCTAATGGTGCCCTGACTGATGTGGAGATATATGTATTCGATGTTTCTGTACTTTTTTGTCATATTCTGTTGATTATCTTGTTAAAGAATTGATGTTCTCTGCAGATATGCTCATGATGAAACCTCAGAACTTTCAGCTGGATGCAACAAAGTTCTTTGCTTCAGTTAGCACAGGAGAAGAAAAGCCCTTCGACTTTTTCCGTGCTTTGTTTGGTAAGTTGGAAAATATCAACCTGGGTATGCTTCCAGTGACTGTATCTTGGGCCATCATGTAGTGAGTTACATTTCTGTGCTCCATCTAATTGATTTGAGTTTGTAATTATCCTGTCTCCAAGTTATACCCAATTCAGAGATTATTGGCATCTGAAGCAAAATCTACGTCTATAGCACAGAATCCTCAAAAGCATAGAGGAAATATTGATGAAAGACTAGCATTAAGTATACGGGGAGGGAGGGGAGTCCATCATTCTTGGTGATTGTCTTTCCATAGTCTGGGTCAAGAGAATGGGAAACAATCATGGCAATTCTTGGCTGGGAAAGGATATGAAAAGACGAGTCATCTGATATATTTACATCTTTACTCATTCTCGGGTTTTTGGGAACCAGTTTTTTTTGTTTCCTCTGTTTGATTTTTGGAGACATTACTTTTTCCCTTTTGTCACAGCACTTGTTCTGCATGTGAACTGGTGCTGGTGTTGCATGTGATGTTACACAGTATAATCTATTCTCCCACGTTTGCTGCAATCTGCAGATGGAGTTATTGCAGGAGGTACGGCTGGTGTTGTTGTTGAAACAGCCTTATACCCCATTGACACGATAAAGACAAGGCTGCAGGCAGGTTTCCTATAAAAAATTGGTACTGTTTATACAACGGTAACCGATATCCACTACTTTCTTATGCACTGATTTCAAAAGTTTGAGAAGAAAAAAACATGGAAAAGATCAGTAGTATAAGCATAACAATTCCCTTGCATAAAATAAAAATGAAAGAAAGACTTTAATACTATAGAGCACTGTTCTCCAACTATGTCAAGCATGTTACTGATATGCCCTCAAAAGCCTTTAAAAACCTTTTCCCTTGAGAGACACAAAGGGAATCCCACTTGCATACTCTGATGGTACTTTCGTCCAAAATAAGCTATTGTTTCCTTCTCTGGATGTTAACATGTGGGAACTGCAATTTCTCAATTTGTATAACTTGGATCATTGTTCTTTTTGGTCTCTACAAGACTATCATCGAGAGATTTCGCCCCACCTGTGTTGATGTTAATTGCCAAGTTCCATCTTTCTCTTTGATAATTTGTATGTTGAAGTCTCCGAAGTTCTTTCTCATTCAGCAATGAGCTTTTTTCAGTTCTCTAACGTAGTATTGAAGCCTCATTAATCAGATAACCATCTTCCTTTGGGACAATCGTTCAGTAAGCCTTATCATTCCTTTAGTTGTTGAAGTACCCATGGACTGGTGGGTGGTCTTCCTTCTATGTTAAGATCAATCCATTAAAAGCTGAGACAGCATCAAGAGAGAAGTCACTGACGCCATAGATAAACTGCATGAAACTGAATAAATCTGTTCTTGGCAATTATCCATCTTGCATCAATGAGTGAATTTTGTGTATTTTGCTCAAATTTCATCATGGAGTTGCTGAATTTATCTTTTGATTTACTGTAGGCAGTTCGTGGTGGAGGAAAAATTAATTTTCAAGGCTTATATTCTGGGTTGGCGGGAAATCTTGCTGGTGTATTACCGTAAGCTCCTTTTTTAAGATGCAAAACTTACTTATTGGCTGCAAATAATGTGTGAATCAACTATTCCTTTGTGCAGCTTTAGGTTTTGTTGCTAGGTCAAACAATCTTGATTCGTTTACCTTATAGAATTTCGTATTTCTTTGTGGGCAGACAAGTGGGACATTATACCCAGATAAAAATACTAGGAATAAATCATGCATCTATTATGTTCTTTGTAGATCAGTTCTTCAATATGTTTTTCTCTCTAACACGGCAAATGGTTCTATTAGTTAAATGACAAGGGTCACTCTCCTCTCAGGGCTTCCGCTCTATTTGTTGGTGTTTATGAGCCCACAAAGCAAAAACTGCTAAGGACATTTCCTGAGAATTTCAGCGCTCTTGCTCATTTGGTAAGGAATCCTTAGATACTTCCTCTGGCGAATGCTTTCTCTGGTAAAGCAACGTGTGCATTGAATTGAACTTAACTGGCTTACTTCTATTTGATTGAAAAGAGACGGTGATGTGGTTAAATCCGGTCGACATAGTTGTTCAAATTATGATTTGAATAAATCCCGTTATCCAACTAGCATTGAGGGTTCTTCAGAATGAGCTCCTGAGTGTGATATATTTGGTGTTTAGTCATCACACTATAGTACTGGATTGAGGATCGATGGATCCAACAAGTGGAGCAAATTACAACTAGCAGATTTTGTGTGATCACCTTCATAATTAAAAGTCAAAAAAATGTAGCTCAGTGGTAAAGCCTTCGGTCAAGATGAGGTCAAGCTTGGCTATGGATGGCTAATTTGATGGCATAGTAAGTTTTTAATATCATGAGGAGGATTATGTCTCAAGTAGGCATACCCTTATATCATGATTTTCTTCCCTCTTGTTTTTGCTATGTGATAGAAATCATATATAACTTGGGCTGCTTGTCTAAATCTGCTGCATTTTGAGAATATCGACTTTCCTGAAGTTTATTGAGCATTTTGTAGGCTGCTGGTGCCTTAGGAGGAATGGCTGCTTCTCTTATTCGTGTTCCGACAGAGGTCGAGTTGTTCTATCCGCACAAATTTTTCCCTTTTGTTTCCTTTTCTTTCATCCTAAGAAAACCAACTTGCTTTGTATCTGAACACTTTCCAGGTTGTTAAGCAAAGAATGCAGACAAGGCAGTTTAATTCTGCCCCCGATGCTGTCCGCCTTATTGTCTCTAAAGAAGGTTTTAAAGGTCTTTATGCGGTATGTAGAAAAAAGAAAAAACATAAAGAAACTGCTATTTTAAGATTAAGTTTAATATTAGGATCTTCTTTTATGACTATTAGACATTGTTATCTTTTGTTTCACAATCATATAAGCATTGCCGCCAAAAGAATGTATACATCAGCGCTTTCTGTAACGTCAGCTTCACTCAGCAGATGTTTTGATCTCATTCTTTCTAGGGATATGGATCGTTTTTGTTGCGGGATTTGCCATTTGATGCAATCCAATTCTGCATCTATGAGCAGCTTCGGCTTGGTTATAAAGCGGCAGTAAGCATCTCGATTATGTCTTTTTAACAAGTAAATTATCGACATCTGTTTTCTTCATAGAATTTTTTCACCATGGGACCACCTTTTGAACTGATTAAATATGGCTATTGCATCCGTCGGAGGAAGCACTTTTGCAAAGTCATGTCGTCATGTGTGCTTACTAGTTACTTTAGCCGTTCTTGCCTATCAAAAGAGATTAAGAATTCTTTCATTGTTTCCCAAACAGGCACGTAGAGAGCTGAATGATCCAGAGAATGCTGTAATTGGAGCTTTTGCAGGTACTTATTGGTGCTTTTGCAGATGTTGGTGCAATATTTTTTTCTAACTATTTATTTATTGCTGTTAATTCTGATGACTGCGGTCCATTGATTCTGTACTGCCTCAATATGCTTTTTCGCAATTGCTCCATGCACATAAAATGTGAAAGTTCAGTTCAAGGAACCAGTAACTGCCAAAGACTGAAGAGGTGGTGTGCACTACTTTATTTCCATTTCCATCCATAGGTGAAGGTTTCACCAAAAAGTTCCAATTGCTGCAATGGTTTACCTTTAGTTAGTTTACTAAGTCCACAGTATAGACTCAGGAACAATATGCTCCCTAAACCTATGCATGTTGCTATGTGCTCATAACTTTTCTATGACCCTTAACCTCACCGTTGAATAATGAAGATAATACGACAGCTATTAGATGCGTAATTGCCTAATTTGCCATGGCATAAAGGTTGGTGAATATTTTGGTTCCAGACTTTACTTCTTAAATTGCCATACAGGTGAGATTTTGCATTCTCTTTTCACATCCATTTTGTCTTCAAAGGCTCTCAATTGGGGCAATTTGCCAATTACAATGATATTATCGGATAGTATTGTGTTATATGAAATTTTGCAGCACACCACGACAAATGTTTCCATCAAACTTGAAGAGAATTGTTTATTAACTGCCCACTTAATTCCTGCATGGCATGTGATATGTGTGTGGGTATTCCTACAGCTTTCTTACGCTAGTCTGAACAGGCAAACAGTTTTGCTGCATCTGCTGCATTAGGAATAAGGCTTAGTGTATGCATATAGCTCACCCCCCTCATTGAGTTAAAGCTGGTGGTTGATGTCATTATGTGTTTTTAGAATAGTCACAAATCTGTAGTCACTTGCTGAGCCACTAAAGTTGATGCCTTTTTCTTTGTCTGCCTAGTACTGTCCCTGAGCTTTCACTTCCTTTTGTACAGTTGATTTATCAATAATATTTATAAATTTAAGTTAAGTTAGCTTGCCTCTCTGGTGCAGCTTAATCTGAAGGGTATTTATTGTTGATACTTATTCACCCCTACACTTTTTTGAACAATATATTAAAAGTGTTCACCAATTTTGAACTGTGTAATGCTTTATATTTGTTAATTTGTAAAATCAGAGAATTTAGAGGCCCTAGAATTTTTTCCCCTAGTTCACTGCTCAGTTTCTCAAATGCAGAGTTATAGTACCCAGGAAAATCCCAAAAGAATCGGGTTCTTGTCCAACAATTAGAAATTTCATGCCTTCAGACTGTATGCAAATTTGTTGGAGTAAAATGAATGAACTGCTCAAATATGCATGAAATGATTTATACCATTCTTTAGGTGGATGTCATGTTTTGCAGGAGCACTAACTGGAGCAATAACCACTCCACTTGATGTAATCAAGACAAGGCTAATGACTCAGGTACTAAGAAGCTGCCTCTCACTTCCACCTTATCACTATCTTCTTAGTTTTCCTCCTCTTATGAGTGTCGGCTATCAGTGGCACCCAAAGTTTGTATCTGTCTATGATAATGAGTGATTCACTCTGATCCATGCAGGGACCAGCAAACCAGTACCGAGGGGTATTCGATTGTGTCCAAACT
This sequence comes from Eucalyptus guilfoylei, assembly GCA_016097605.1. NCBI lineage: Eukaryota > Viridiplantae > Streptophyta > Magnoliopsida > Myrtales > Myrtaceae > Eucalyptus > Eucalyptus guilfoylei. The sequence goes on along the minus strand of CM027867.1, from coordinate 56,567,282 downwards.
ATTGTGAGGGAAGAGGGTCCCTCAGCTCTTCTCAAGGTCTCTCTCTCTCTCTCTCTCTCTCGTGCGCACACACGCGCTCACATGTGTGCGTGCGCATTTTTGAGCTAGACGTTGAGGATGACCATCTGTTTTTCTCTGATTGCTCTATCATTAGTGTATTTCCACTCTGTTTTCTGCCTCAGACAATAATTGAAAAACGAGTTCTCAATTCTCAAAGAATCAATTTTAAATGAAATGGAGCACTTATTAATAGTAGAAGTAGTGCATAATCACAATATGTTTACTTTTTACCAATTTGTAAATGTACGACATGCAAACAGTTTCTTGGTATAAACAACCCTGTACATGGAGAAACCGGCCTTGATTTTCACAAATATCTTATGCCAAACTTTCTACTCCAAGGCACTTGTTGTGCAATGCATTTATGACGTGGCGGATAATTTGAAGGAAGAGATCAATGTCAGGATTAGTACAAGATAGCACAATGGCATAGCCTCTTACGAGCATCCATGAAGTAGAGTTTACTTAGCAGGAAAAAAACTTGATCGCTGTTGTAGTTGTCAACATTGTTATCTCATGAACTGCAGAACACGTGGTATTTTGAAGGTTGTCATATAACCTTTCCCTCTTTCTTAATGTTCCCTCCTCTCTGAGTTCCTGTATATTTCAGGGAATCGAGCCGAGGGTACTATGGATTGGCATTGGTGGGTCGATATTCTTTGGCGTCCTAGAGAGCACTAAGCGGTTCCTTTCTCAAAGACATCCTCCACCACCTCCACATCCCAAGAAAGATCCAACTAGCTGAAAGTCGGTTTGGCACTCACGTTGGGGTCAACATCATTCATATTGGACAGTTCCGGTCTTCATGCTTTGTTATTCACATGAGGTTTGCCCTGAAATCTGCATCAACTAGCCTGGAGCGGAAGATAGAGTAAGTGTTAAGGGAGATTGCCCCCATTGAATCGGTGCAGCTGCTTAATATGTTCTTAGCCCGCTTATGCAGGTTTTGAAAATGAATGCTTTAGCTATACCAAATAGTGAATAGCTAGAGGGAAAAAGGAAAAACAGAACTTTTCTTGACTGATGAATTGCTTGTTTACGTTCATTGCTCTCATTTCCTATGGGCCATTTGCCAATCTAGTGTGGATTTTATTAATTTGCCTTGAGCCACTGCTTACATAACCGTGTAACCATTTCTGGCCATCAGTCGCAGAAATGTAACATGTTTGGCTAGGAGCAATGCAAATAATGCGCCGCCGAAACCATTGATTAAGGTTGATACACACCGATGAGCTAAATTTTAACTGTCCACCACCTTCACATTGTTCAAGATTAAATTATATGAGATGAAAATATGAGAGACCAAAATTTTATTCTGTGCATAATTTTATCACACATGTAAGATTTTCCCAACAAGGTGTAAAAGATCCTGAGGATTTTTCAGCCAATTATATCTTTAGTTGTTGCAGACGACCCAACACCTCCCGTTTGAAGCCATAGCTACCAGGTGCTAGATATTAATCAGAACTCAACATAAGAAAAGCTTACAAAGCCACCAGATATGGCATTCCTCATCAGCAATCCATCGTAAATGCTACAACTTTTGTCTTCAACCTGCGAAGAATGTCGAATAGCATGTACCATATTATTAGCGTGGTCTCAGTTTAGTTGCAAATGTTGGTAAATTTACATCCAGGACAGTGTCTAAACCTTGAAGCGCTTGGTTATAGAAGAGCATGAACGGACTTCGAATTAGTTTTCCTCAAGATTAAAGCTGACTATGAGCGTTACAGACAACCCTGTGTACCAAATCATGCCGGTTCAGTTTCGCCTAAACCTCTAAAAGTGACATTCAAACGGTTCATCCGTGTCATATAAATCAAACGAACCTCATTCTTCGCCGCAATATTCAACATTTGCAGTTCAACCACTTTTGTCCTCACTCCACCTAGTTGATATTTGGAGACTGATAAAACATTTAACGTCCATTCACTGTGTTTTAAACCGGCATTATTCAACGTTTCCTACTAAAAAACTGTAAGAAGCACTTGAAAAAGGTCTCCTTTGGGGGTTCCAACAAAAAAGGCAGGCAACAAATTTTCGTCCTCCAACTTGCACCCACTGACTCAGGCCCCTGATTCTTGGTCCCTGCACAATGATCATGACTTTTCTTCAATGCAGGAAAACATCTTCAAGTGGATTGATTTTCCCAAAACTCAAACACGAGCACATTCAAAGAATACAATCGAAAATCTAGAAGAGAAGGCCCTTAACCCTTACAAGGGAGCAAATCGAAGTCATTGCTGAAATGCTACAGAAGAAGCCATTTCTACTTATCATGTAAGGACCCTGAATCAAGATCCCTGTTTCCCACATTCACCTAGGTTTTGGAACACAGTGGGAGACAAGCTACGTAGACACACAGAAAGCAATTCAATCTAGCATGCGCAATTTACTGTGTCAAAGAAATGGATTGGTAATTCCTGCAATCAACGAAATCCTGCTGGTGACCCACTCAACCTAAAATAAGACCATATAATAAACTACGACTGTGTGAAGGCCAGATAATAAGGAGTAAGCTCATATGCCACCGCAAATCAACTTCCTCTGTAATACAGTAATCTTTGACCGCTTGAGCAGCAAAATCATCTAAACTACTAGCTCAACGCTTTAAGTTACAACTGACCTTTGATAGCTAAATATAGTAAGCATGCTTCAAACAGGAAAGAAAAAACATCTACTGAGAACATACCGAAAAGCACTAGCTTCATCACAATGTGAACCACATTATTTTCTAGGAAAAGAATCCGTGGATTGCAATCACGAAATGGTGGCAGACTTCATGGAAAGAAGAACAAGTATAGTGGAGTACATTTAGCAAGCTGCCATTAGCTAAAGAAGTTCAGTTTACTCAAATGATCACACACACTTCAGTTAATTCAAGAATGCTACTATCTCCCTCAATCCTTCCCAAGGTTCCCGCAATCAACGAAACCCTGCAGGTGACCCACTCAACCTAAAATAAGATCATATAAAAAGCAACTACTGTGTAAAGTCCAGATAATAAGGAGCGAGCTCATATGCTGACGCAAATCAACTTCCTCTGTAATACAGTAATCTTTCAGAGCAGCAAAGAATCTAAATTACTAGACCAACGCTTTTAGTTACAACTGGCCTTCAATAGCTAAATATAGTAAGCACGCTTCAAACAGGAAAGAAAAAAAAACACCAGCTTCATCACAATGTGAACCAAATTATTTTTCTAGGAAAAGAATTCGCAGTTTGCAATCACGAAACTTTGGCAGACTTCATGGAAAGAAGAAAAAGTATGGTGCAGTACATTAGCAAGCTGCCGTTAGCTAAAGAAGTTCAGTTTACTCAAATGGTCACACACACTTAAAGAATCCTACAATGTTTCCCAATCCTTACCAAGGTTCCACTAAATGTATTATAACAAATCTAAATCTCCTGGAAAGCTTGTATCAAGAATTTGCAACCTCACAACTCGGCAAACCATGAGCTAAAATTAGGAAAAGAACACTACCACATAAACTTGGAATGAAATTATCTGGTGGATACATTATGACATCAAGAAAATAAACCAAACTATACATAAGACATGAAAATACTCACGAACATAATATCTTATTTCCTAATGCATAAATTAAATAGACTTCAATTCCTAATGTGTTGACTAAATTGACTTCAGCTCACACAGGAGGCGACAGGTGTATCACTTAATGGCACTGCAATACCTTGCCATGCCTGTCATATCTTCTCAATCTTATCAGCCTTCACAACAGGGTTCGCCTTAGCGATAGCATCCCTGCCTGCACCCTTGTAATTAAACACGCAGTCGTGCTTTTCAGAATATCGATGGACAGAGCAGAATGTCTCCCCACATTTGCACTTGAAACCTGTCAGGCCAACCCGCTTCCTACAGAAACCGCAGCGGTTCACGGGCCTCATCTCCTGATTCTCCAAAGCCGCCACCTCTTCCACTCGATTAGCCGTGGCTGCCACCAGTGCCTCCTTGGCATGACTAGAACCATCCACAGCCCCATCATCCTTGGTGTCTTCTGCCACAGCAGCGGAACCACTAGCCTCCTTTGATTGCTTCAAAAGATACTCACAGTAACATTTGGAGCAGAGGTTATTGGTGGTAGGATTCCCAAAGAACCCACAACTATTCGCGCAAAGAACCGGATTGCTCGAAGAAGGCTGACCAGAATGATCAGCCGGCCTCGTCTCCTGCTTCTCCGAGACAGCTGCCGCCTCCGCCCAGTTAGCTACATCTTCAGCCGGTGCCTCCTCGACACAACCAGAACCATCCCCAGCATCGCCACCGCCGACGCCAGCTCCTTCCGACCCAGCTGCCGTCGAATCCACAGCATCCTTCGGTTGCTTCAGCAGATGCTCATAGTAACATCTAGAACAGAGGTTATTGGTACTTGGGTTCCCGAAGAAACCGCAGTCGTTCCCGCACAGAACCGGATCGCCGCTCGAAGACGACTGCTCGCAATCCACGTCCCGAAGCTTCCTCTTTTGCGATTGTTCGTCCATTCTAACAACGACCCAGTTCGCAATTCCCACAGAAAGACCCGAAAAACCAATCGGGCACGAACCAAATTCGCAGCCGAGTCGAAATTCGCAACAGAGCCGCCAAGAATTCCTATCACCGCCGAATAAAGAACGAATCTTGATCCTAACAAAGGCGAGAACTTTAAGCTCCACACCAGTCGAGCGATCGAATCACGAAGAGAACTTGAACTGTACGGAATGAAGCGCGCAGAGAAATCACCTCACGAGGAACCCATCGCAGATCTGGAGGATCCGGCCATGGCGAGCAGTTCGAGCTTGCAAGCGAGAGAGAGAGAGAGAGTCGTCTGATCTCCAGAAGAGGGAGAGAAATGAGGATATAGTGGTGGAAATTATAATATAATTATTATTTCTTTTCCTTAAAAGGGGAAAATTCCATTTTTATTTCCTTTTACGGAAATTCCTTCGATTTTTTTTTTTTTAATTTCGCGGGGATTTTGTTGGGTGGACGGCCGTGCACGGTACACTTGCGTATAATATACGGCCAGGGCCAGCTCGCGGTGAACCAGCGAGATACGCGACCGTACAGATTAGAAGCAAAGACATTGAAAAAAAAAAAGAATTACTTTTCTATGTTGTTATTATTTTCTATTATTCTATCCTTGTCATTACTTGAAGGATACTGTTGTGTGGTTGCGTTCGGTTTTGGATTTATTTGGTGACATGCAATTTTCTCCTTATTATACTTAGGTTCAGTATGTAATTTCACTTTTTCCTTCTTCTTTTTTTTTAAAGCTTGTGAGCGCTCTCGTAATTTAAATCTTCCTTGATACGGCACTCGAATTCTTTTAGAGTATATATGTAACAATGTAAAACTATGTATTATTATTTTTTTTTCCATCTTTGAACAACTTTTCCACCTTTTGCTTCTCGAGGAGACATCGAAAAGTAAAAGAAAAATGTTTTGCATGCGGATATGAATGGCAATTGTGTTGAACGGTCATTCTATGAGGACAATAAACATAGTGAAAAGAGGAGATTATAAGTCTAGTTGAGTTGCTCTTTCCATCATCATGACGAGTAGCATGATCATACTACATTATTATGCATGACTTTTAGCCAAGATAGAAACAATTTAGGGGCTTAATAATGCATGGCTTCCTCAATTCGACAATTGCCACTTTTCAAATCCAAAAATAGAAAAAGAAGACCATTGCGACTTTGATTCGTTGTTATATTAATAACTTTATCAATTTAGGACTTTGTTGTAAAGGGATTGGGATGAAGCAAAAGAATACTAAGTTTAAGGTTCCATTCTTGCGAATACTCTCTCTCTCTCTATATGCACACATACAAAAGAAAAGTGAGATCAAAAAAAGAAAAAAAAGTACTTGAGAAATCAGTCATGATAATTCTATTTTTATTTTGAAGAATTTTTTTAACTTTAAATTCCATGCTCCAACTTCTCAATCTCTCTTTCTTTGATTCCATCTTGGCTCATTCAATGTGAAAGTGTCGTTGCATTTATTTGCACTCAAAGAGTACGAATTAGCCCTTTTAATGATATATTGACTCCCAACAAAAAAAAAAAAAATTTGATATATTGACTCGATATGAAAATTTGACTAAATTTAGTAATCGATATTGTAATCAAGATTGAAAATTTGTAGTGGTTGTATTAGGCTCTTATTCTATCAATGTAAGTTTAGTTGGATAGATTGATCTATCGAAACAAATTGAATGATGAATTGGATTAGGCTTTATTCTATCGATGTAAGTTTAGTTAGACAGATTGATCTATTGAAACAATTTGAATGACGGATTGGACTTTCTATTTTACAAAATTCAAACTAAAAAAGAACCCTTTAGATTGGCTTTTGAAGCAAATCGAAAACCTCAATTTCAAATGATTCGAAAATATTTTCGAATAAGAATTTAAATCCTCATGCGTAAGTCTTATGAAAATTTGAGAAGGTTGATTTCAAATAAGAGCACCCAAAAATAAAACAAAAAAATCATAAAAATTAACGGTAAAAGTCACAACATCAATTCAAAAAGATGAAAAACTACCATCAGCTCGTAATAATCGGAAAACCCAAAAAAAAATTAGTTGGAGATAAGTTCTGTCTCCGACGACCAAACACTCTCTCTCCTTCTGTTCTGCAATTCTTGCCGTCTTGCGTTACCAGGATATATCTCGAGTCGCCGTTCTTGATCGAACTCCAAGTGAAAGTTGAGCACCTCGATGTTCTTCGCTTTTTGGTCCTTTCTGCTGTAACTTTGCTCGTTGTTGTTGTTGTTGAGTTTGTGGGTCGCTCCTGCTTTGCTCAACTTAAGTGGTGGCATAACGTCTCTGACGTCTCAGCGTGTGAACGAATATTTTTTTTTTTTTGGGTCTGTTGTTGTGAATATGGCGTAATTGACGGGGCATCGCACATGGACAGTTGGGTCGAGAATTGACGGGTTCAATGTGCGTTGCTTGCGGGGGTCAAGTTTTGATCTTGGGTTCTTCTTCCCCGGGTACGGCGGTTGGCGAATTGCTTTATCTTGTTCGTGCCCATCAGGTGCTTGCTCATTGTTCTGAGTGACCAGTCGAGGAGGAATTCCTTGCTTGCGAGAATGGCGAACAGCAAATACGAGTACGTGAAGTCGTTCGAAGTGGAGGATGAGGTGATGCCACCGAATTTGATCATTGTGCGAATTGAGGCATTCAATTTCGACGGGTATGTATCAGCCAACGTAATTCTCTTTTTGAAGTTTTGGGCATTTAATGTGACAAAGGTCGCACTTTTAACATTATAAGTAGAAACTAAAGCCTCAAAAGCCAGAAGCCAAGCCTAGCACTCACTAACTCTTCAAAGTGAAGGACTTTGATGTTTGTTTTGCTTAATCCTGCTTAGCAACTCATGTTTTTTTGACTTTTTCAACATTAGGTTTTCTGACATCCATGATTTTGAAAAACCTAACGATGAGAAAGCACTGGCCCTGATGAGCTCATGTGCTGCTGCTGTCTTGGAGGAGTATCCTGATATAGTTTTTTCTTATGGATTTAATGATGAGTACAGGTGCTATAATCTGTTCCCTTCTATATTTTAGGTTTTGGTGAAATATCAATATTATTGCTATTAATGTTGTAAACCTATATGTATTTGTTTTTCATATGGCTTGCAGTTTTGTTTTCAAGAGGAAGACAAAGTTCTATCAAAGACGAGCCAGGTACTTTTGAGACTCCATGTCAATTGCAAGTACGTGGGGGTTAAGGACACAAAAAAAAAGTAACTGGAAAGGAACTAATATTCTCTTCTAACTTCTTTGAGTACATTGATATCTGTTTAATTGATTGAGCTGATTCTATTGCTGCAAAAGTAGTGGCTACTATGTGGAGCTGCATTATAGAACAAGGACAATATAGCAGAGAGTATTAGCTAAGTGAACCGTAAAGGGATGAAGTGATTCAGAATAGAATAATTTGGTGATTCGAGGGGAAAACTCAATTCTTCTCTATATGGAATTTCTTTCTGGTCATTGCTAGATGCAATCTCTGATTGTTGGAATACTGGGATTGTGCCAAACTCAAATTCATCCCTGTGGTGACTGAGCAATTTAAGAGAGCATTTCAGTAACTTGGCATATTGAATGGACTGAAGAATATATTTCTAGAATTTATGACTTCATGCCACAGATTTGGGGATAAAGAGTTGTTTTTGTAGATTTTGAGGTTGTAATTGCTTCTTTTTCCTGAATGTTGTGTATGTAGCTAACTTGCAATATTTTGGTTGCAGCAAAATAATGTCGCTGATTGTGTCTTTTTTCTCTTCTGTTTATGCCACAAAATGGAAAGAGTTCTTTCCTCATAAGGAAATGAAGTGTCCACTTTCCTTTCTTGCACGTGTTCTTTGTTGTGCCTCATTAGAGGTTCTTCAAGCATATCTTGCATGGAGACAAAATGAATGTAAGTATATAAGTCTTAAGTTATTATATATGGAAAATCAATCAACCAAAATTGGTTTTAGATTGTACTACCTCCTTTGAATATCTCAGACACAATTTTAATAGTTTATGTATATGAAAAATCTAAGCAGATGGAATATAATTGAAGGGCAACTAGTGAGTTAGTGGAACTGATAAGTCATTGCGGGTTTTGTCTTTCTACAGGTCATATCCGTAACCTTCACAATACTTGTCTCTGGATGCTGATTAAAAGTGGAAAATCTGCCAAGGAAGCAGTGGAAGTTTTACAGGTTTTTAGTTCTTTGTGTTTCTCTATGTATGCATGTGTTCTCTCTTTTAGAATAGAGCTGGTTTGTTCTATGCTGTTATTGGGATTGTTATTTAGAGTGGAGTTGCTTTTCTTATTCATTTGCAAGGACGTCGAATAGAGAACTCTGGGGCTTTGTTGCTTGATCTGTTGAATACGATGTTATCTGATCTGAATTATTTTTCCTTTAGTTCTTGACATGAAATTCATGAAAATTCTACTCTTATAGAACTTTCTGTAGCTCAGCCTTATTTTGGCAGTCTCTATGTTCCTTGTGTGTTGGTTCCTATTTCATCTGCTTTCATCATGTGGTAACTATACTAAGCAATGGTTCCTACTTTCATTTGGCTAAATTCATCTGCCATATTTTCAGGGTACCCAAAAACAAGAGAAAAATGAGCTTCTTTTTCAGCAATTTGGGATCAACTACAGAATGCTTCCTGAAATGTTTCGTCAAGGGTCATGTATCTTTATGACACAGGTTTGTTTCCTCTCAGTTGGATCTTCTTGAATTTGGACTTCTCATACTGTCTGAGTAATCTTGTAAGAAGTGTTATGATTGCCACGGGGAAATTTTTTGAAAGTCCAAAGAATATGCAACTTGTGTGATCATCAAAATCAATAAATTTTATATTGCAAAGAAATACTGCATCCTATTGCTGCGTGCATGGGCGAAAAATTCAATGAATTTTATTGGTTCTGTTTAAGAGATGCATATACAGAGTCACTTCCTGGGAGATCATATGTATGCAATGTTTCTATACCCGGACTGGTTAAGAACCGGTGTCACTTCCAGTTCAAGGCAACCGGTTCAATTGGTTGTACAATTGGGTTGATGACTCCTCAGTCAGCTTTGGCAGTAGATGTGCATTCTCGTGGTCAGGGGTTCCATTCCCCTCGCTGCCTCCTGCTTGATGTTTTTGAAAGCCAAGGACCTGGTTCAAGATCCTGTCACATTGCTGACTGGTTCACCAGGTTTAGCTTTTAAACCGGGAATATGACCAGTTCTTGACCATTCTGGTTCTTAGATGAAAAGTGGACCCAACCATGGTCCTATTCTTGGTTCAACGTGTTCAACCGGCCAGTCGGCTCAGGGTTTAACAACACTCTATGTATATGCACTTTTTGTATCATTTTACGCAACTTTGGTACCACAGAGTTTTCCAGAGGCGATGTCATTTAATGTGGATAAAACAGAGGAACTTCTCTACTGTCATTATTCTACTTTTTTGCTTGTTCTGTGGAATACGTATTAGGACTTTCAGATTTACCTGACCAGTTATATTTTTGCTAGGTAATGTTTGCTTGAAATACCCCTGAATCAGTCTATACTGTTATGAATCGCTATTTGATAGGAGTGAAAGTGGTTTCTTTTTCAAATTTTGGCTCTTTGTTGCGCATTACTTCTAACTTGTCAATTGAATTTAGCAAAAAGGAAAAAATGTCACATTGCTATTTTCTGTGTATATTGCTCAGGCAGAAGACGTAGTCAAGTACAATGAGCATGGAGTTCCCATCAAAAGAATGCGGCGAAAACCTATGATGATCCACGATGAACATATAGCTGGGCGAAACTTTTGGAATGGACAGCAATATCTCTTGATGGAACTAGGTGCCTTTGAGAATGATATAAAGAAGATAAAAGCAGAATACGTCAGATCCTTTTTGTTTGAAAACAAGTTGATGCCATCTACTTGGATTGTGATCAGAATTGACGGTTGCCACTTCCACAGGTATAGTACTTGTTGCTAGTACACCCTTGACCTTATAAGTCAAAATTAGATTATTCCATTCAATGTTTAGCTCATCCAGGATCCCCTGAATAGGACTGTCCATGGTCATGGGAGATATTTACAATCATTATTACAGCTAAGGACATATTGCTTAAGGAGGAGTTTTTGATCTAATGCTCATTTTTTGGGAGATTGGCACTTTCTTCCCTTTTCTCTCATCTTGTGTACTCTTTGAAGCAAGCATGTGAGAAAGGATATCTATTCGACATTTTAGATTTAGGACTCCCCTCTGTGTCCACTGACTGTTACAACTAAAAGATTCTTGATTAAATTCTGGGTAGGAGTAGATTTTGGCATTTGATAGGTACACAATGGGGACATGCAGATGGTAAGGGGGACATAAAAAGGATAGGACTTTTACTCTGATAGAATTGGTTTTTAGGATAGATTATGTTGTCATTGTCAATTACTTTGTCTCTGGATGCTCAGCTTATCTTGAAACTTATGATTTTAAGATATTCTCATTATCATGAATGGTACATAAGTGCTAAGTTACAACTACGGCATCTTATAATTTTGCTTTTACTTGAAATTTTCTCGGTTTGGTTTTGGTAGATTTTCGGAAGTTCATGAGTTTGAGAAGCCAAATGATCAGCAAGCTTTGAACCTTATGAATTCATGTGCTGTGGCAGTTCTGGAAGAGTTTAAAGATATTGTCTTCTCTTATGGGGTCAGCGATGAGTATAGGTATCTTATTACTTGATATTCCAATTCATTGTTTAGTGCACCATTTGATGGTGTACTGACACTTTGGGTTTATACTCTCCAGCTTTGTTTTGAATAAGGATTCTAAATTTTACCAGCGACAGGCCAGGTACCTCTTCACAATTTTCCCTCAGTCTTTGTTGATTCTGCCACTGCTTATTGGAACTTTGAATATTTTAGTGGAATATATGAGACCTCAATTAACATCTGGAAGACATATTTCTCATAGATGCTACAAATTACCAATTACTTTCAGCTAAACGTTCCTAGTTCATGGAAGTAGAAATTAATGTTAGAGATCTTTCAAGTAATAGACAGTATGATTTACTGGTGGTTTTTCTTGAGAGAGGTGGACTATTCTAAGAATTCCTCCTTTCTCTTTGCCAATCATTTCAGAAAACTGATGGTTCTAATAATTAGTTGAAGATAGATGCCTCTGCTAAAGTCACAAAAAGCTATTTAAAGATAGTGGGAAATAACTGAGAACAGCATCTCCTTTCAAGGGGAGTATACTATGTGGCTTATTGAAAGTTCGTACCTGTTTGTTCCCTCTAGAATGTGAATTTTAGACACTTCCATCTTTGATACTGGTTATCAAATGGATTGATATTTCTTTTAAATAACCATTTCTTTTTGGAGTGCGGTTTTTCCCAGGGAATTTTAATAGTTGACTGCCATAATAGGTGGCAAGAAGATATAACTTTGAGAATGTGCCAGATTTTGATATCATAATGTTAATTTATGGACTTTGCTCGCAATAGTGGCTTTTGTGCTGTCTAGTTCAATCAAATGTTGTTGCCTCATACACTTCCATTTGTTTGCAGCCAAATAGTTTCTGTCATTGTGTCATTTTTCTCTTCAGCGTATGTGATGAAATGGAAAGACTTTTTCCCATTTAAAGAGTTGAAGTATTCTCCTTCTTTTGATGGACGCGCTGTGTGCTATCCTTCCACTGAAATACTTCGAGATTATCTGGCATGGAGACAAGTTGATTGTGAGTATTGGGCTAAGAAGAGATATTTTTGAATTTTTTACGGTCAAATACATTTAGTTCATTCTATTTATTTAATTAGAGAATATTGTGAACGTATTTTGCCAATTTGTAGGCCACATCAACAATCAGTACAACACATGTTTCTGGATGCTTGTCAAGTCAGGAAAGAGTAAAAGTGAAGCTCAGAGTTATTTAAAGGTGCCAAATTCTTTTCAAGAAACATAATTGGTGCTTTTGACCATCTCTTATCTGAACTTCAAGGCCTCAGCATTGATAGCCTTTAGTAGTCCTAGAACATGTTTTCCCTTTTTCGTTTGCTTCCCTTTCATCTGCTGTATCTTATATCTCTGGCCTATGGGCAACAGAACTCCGTCTGTTTACGTGTTTTAATGACTCTGGCCCATGTCATGTTAGTGGTGCTCTTCTTTTTGTTTACATGTCTAATTTATCATCAGTTTGGTGCATATTGTAATTTTGGTGTGAATGGCTTGGTTTGCAATGTATATGCAATCTAATGTTTGCATCTTGCTTTTGATTAATGCAAATTCGTAAACCTGTACTGCTAATCAAGAGAACTTGTGGTGGTTATCGTGAAAGAAAATGTATGTAAAGTTTTTGCATATTATCATCTGGGAAAACTTATTATTTATATGAAATTGCATTTCAGTTTAGTGCTCTTCTACCTGTATATGTTTTATTTTCACTCTCCACAACCCCACTTTTTCTCGCTTATGCCACCCATGTACCAGCTTGCATGCACTCTCCAGTCCTCTCTCTTCCTTACAACCACATGTTGTGCATATCCATGCTGATATTTGTTAGAATGAGTGAATGCAAATTTTTTATCGTTCTATTGGTGCTGTTTCAACGACTTCGATCTGGAATTTTTTCAACTAGAGAAGAATTTGCATTTTGGAAAGTAACAAAAATTCCAAGTATAGGGTTGCATCTTTATCAACTGCCTAAACATCTTATAAGACCTCTTCTGTCTTCATGTACTTGAAAAGTTTGCTCTACAAGACATTAATACATTAGCCTCTCACCACACTTTCCGTACATTCACTGCAAGTAATCTAGTAGAAGAAGCTGACACATAATAAACAAGAATTGTGGAATTGATCTTGATTCAACCACTTTGAGTTTATTTGATGTGAATCCAGTTTTCTTGTCTACTTATTCCTCCAGATCTTCTATTAAGAGTATGGGTCAATTTTCAAGTCTCCGTTTCTCTCTCTTCTGCCGAGGAATTTTTTATTGGGTGCTTTAGGACCATTGCACGTGCAGTTTTAGTACATCCCAGCTGTTGGATGTTTGAGAATGTTATGCATTAAATGTCTTTCCGTATATCCAGTGGTTCAGATGCATATGGAGCAATGCTCCAGAAGCATGTAATATTTACTCTCTACCTACGCCCCCTCTCCCAAAGGAAAGTATAAGCAGAAGCGTTTTTGAGCTCAGCTTTTTTTCAGCTACTATGATGATGCTAAATTCATTTAGTCATGAGAGAATTTTCCTTATATTTTAGCAGTTTTTAATCCTGTGTTATTTACTTCCAGGGCACACAAGCAAGAGAGAAGAATGAACTTCTAATCAGACAGTTTAACATTAACTACGACACACTACCTGTAATGTTCCGCCGGGGTTCCTCCGTATTTCGCATGAAGGTTTGTTGTTCTTTTATGCTGTCGCATATTATTTTAATCTATGCAAAACCAATGAGACGAATTGGTGACAAATGCTGGCTGCAAGAGCTAGCTTGATCTTATACATTTGAAGCATGCCTCTATTGACATTGTTCATTACTCTCCTTTTTTTAAAAGATTTTAACTTTGTCACAATTAATGTCAAGTGTTAAATGAGACTTATACTTGGACAAAGTTGACTTTCTAGCTGCTGATAAACTTTGGATTTTCATCAAGAATAGTAGCCCAGAGATTATATACATTTGCGTAATGTGCAGGGAGAAGACTCTATGATGCCTGAAAATGGCACGCTTGAAGAAGTCAAACAGAAAGTAATCATAGACCATTCCAATATCATTGAAGATAGCTTTTGGAAAGAGCATCCAAGCATATTGTCTTGATGTTGTGGAATTCGAGAAGCTCTTTTTTTTTTCCTTTGACAAATTTCACTGAAGCTTCACTGGCGTTTTCTTTCGTTTTTTTGGGGCCGTCTGGTGTAACTTTTCCACTATCCACTGGCAATTGGCATTTGTTACATTTAGGTATATTAGGTATACCTTCCCTATCTATTGGGAATCAGTATTTGTTGCATTTAGATATATATTAGGTACCTTCGGAAGAGGTTGACAATGAAGTATTCTTTCATTTAAAATCAACAGTTGTGATTTCTGAGTGAGTATATTTAAAAGAAAGTTCTGCCATGTGTTGTTGGCTGATCCTAAAGGTACAAGGTGGTTCACAACTGCAGGATGTCTTTCAACTTTATTCTGGTTAATGATAGAGTGAGCTCTAGAAGAGCTCCAAGTATTGTGTCCTGAAATTTTATATCATCACTTTGTCCCTACCCCTTTATAACCCGTGTCAAATTGATCCAAATCTTCACAATTAGTACAATTTTGTTGGAATGAATTAAGTAGTTTAAGTCCAAAAGAATTGCTTGATGGTGATGGCTATCTCCACTCTGCCTCCTTCTATTTAATGGTCATCTGCTAATGTGTAGCTACATTGGAGAAAAGCTTATGGGTAGAAGGATAGAGTATCAAAGGGCATAGTGTGAACCATTGAAGGAGCTGTGTATTTCTCGTAATAATGTGCTATATAGTGTAAGGGTAATTCTATCATTTTAGGCCTGTTTGTTTCGCAGAAAAAGTTATTTTTCAGGAAAATGTTAATATTTTCTGATGTTCAGCTGAAACATGAAAATGTTTCGGAAAATATTTTTCGATGTTTAGTAAGGAAAATATTTTCTACGACTTCACCACTTAGCATGTGTAACGCGCCAATCGATTGGGATCGCGACCGTGCGGTGACTCAGGCACTTTTGGATCGTCTAAGCCAAGCCAAGCTTTGCTCGATTGATCGCACACTCGCTCGCTTTATCCGAATCGTAGAGAGAAAGTTTATAGAGAGAAGTTCTAGAAAGAAATGAGCTTTTGTATTGTTGAAATGTTTGGATGGTTACAAATGAGGGGGAAGGCACTCTTTTTATACTTGAGGTTTTCTGATTACATCCATTGATCGGCTTTTCATTCGGCGGACGAGATCGCATCGCCAAACCTATCAACTACCGACACTTATGATAGGAGACTTTTAGAATTTGTCGTAATAACTGTATCGCCCGCTCTTGGAAAGTTTCGGAAAAAGTCTTGATGGCAGAAGTTTCTCCGCGGCAAGGTACAGCCCTTTAGCTACCGAAACTTCTTGGCCGTGATACATGCATCACTTACCGACCTATAAATTCATCAAATATGAACCTGCCTTTAAATCCGAGCAAGTTTGCTTCATATCTTTATTCCCTCATTGTCGTCAAACGTTTATCTACTTTAAAAAATGTCCGTATGAATTTTAAACAGAAATAAAAGAGAAAAGAAGCAAAGC
Organism: Eucalyptus guilfoylei; assembly: GCA_016097605.1. NCBI lineage: Eukaryota > Viridiplantae > Streptophyta > Magnoliopsida > Myrtales > Myrtaceae > Eucalyptus > Eucalyptus guilfoylei. Next base: position 56,551,433 of record CM027867.1, on the reverse strand, counting down.
ATATACAGCCCTAATGAGAATCTTCCAGTTGAGTGACATGTTTTCCCCCTGCGTCTTTTTTTTGGTACCCAAGGAACCTCCGTGCGCCGTTTCGCGGCGGAGTAAACCTGGAGGAGCAAAGAGAGTCGGGACCTCTCCCGAAAGGAATCTGCGCTCAACCAACTACGCCGCCACCACGGATGGTTCCCCTTGCGTCTTTTGTGTTCTAATGAACAAAAGAAAAAAAAAAAAACAAAGCATGTAGAGCCATTCGCTTGAATAATGTACAACTGCATGGTAGAGTAAATAAAGAAAAAGGATAAGCAAGAATGCAGAGCACCAGGCTTGAGATCAACAAGCTCGAGGTTTGCCTAGCAACGGCCGACGACTAGCTAAGAAAGAAGAAGATGAGAAACAAAGAAAAGAAAAAAAAAGAAATAGAAAAGAAAAATGAAATTAAAAATAATTCAAATTAGAAAAGAAAAGAAGAAGAAGAAATGGGAGGAGGAAGTGAGAATTTGTAGAGATGTGAGATAAGATAGATAAAATGATAAAAATGTTTTCCACTTTTCAAATGTGTGAAATATTTTCTCCTAATTTAGATAATTTTTTTTTTTCCTTTCATGGAAAACATTTTCCTAAGGAATTCATTTTCCGTGAAACGAATGCGGAAAATTCGGATAATGTTTTCTCGGAAATTATTTTCCGCAAAATGAACGGAGCCTAAATTAAAATGTTTGTTTGATTGTTTTCAAAATACAAATTTTATTGATAAAACTTACCAACATATTAGTGCAACATCTCTTACATGACCGACCTATAAATTCATCAAATATGAACCTGCCTTTAAATCCGAGCAAGTTTGCTTCATATCTTTATTCCCTCATTGTCGTCAAACGTTTATCTACTTTAAAAAATGTCCGTATGAATTTTAAACAGAAATAAAAGAGAAAAGAAGCAAAGCATATACAGCCCTAATGAGAATCTTCCAGTTGAGTGACATGTTTTCCCCCTGCGTCTTTTTTTTGGTACCCAAGGAACCTCCGTGCGCCGTTTCGCGGCGGAGTAAACCTGGAGGAGCAGTAGAGTCAGGACCTCTCCCGAAAGGAATCTGCGCTCAACCAACTACGCCGCCACCACGGATGGTTCCCCTTGCGTCTTTTGTGTTCTAATGAACAAAAGAAAAAAAAAAAAACAAAGCATGTAGAGCCATTCGCTTGAATAATGTACAACTGCATGGTAGAGTAAATAAAGAAAAAGGATAAGCAAGAATGCAGAGCACCAGGCTTGAGATCAACAAGCTCGAGGTTTGCCTAGCAAGAACGGCCGACGACTAGCTAAGAAAGAAGAAGATGAGAAACAAAGAAAAGAAAAAAAAAAAAGAAATAGAAAAGAAAAATGAAATTAAAAATAATTCAAATTAGAAAAGAAAAGAAGAAGAAGAAATGGGAGGAGGAAGTGAGAATTTGTAGAGATGTGAGATAAGATAGATAAAATGATAAAAATGTTTTCCACTTTTCAAATGTGTGAAATATTTTCTCCTAATTTAGATAATTTTTTTTTCCTTTCATGGAAAACATTTTCCTAAGGAATTCATTTTCCGTGAAACGAATGCCGGAAAATTCGGATAATGTTTTCTCGGAAATTATTTTCCGCAAAATGAACGGAGCCTAAATTAAAATGTTTGTTTGATTGTTTTCAAAATACAAATTTTATTGATAAAACTTACCAACATATTAGTGCAACATCTCTTACATGAAATTATAGCATTTGTTTAAGAGGTTTACCTATTTTTCCTCCATCAAGTATCACTCAATTTTTAGTTTTCAAATTTTATATGATATTTACCGTGATTTACTTGATCTATCCCAAATTACAACGAAAGGCTAACATGAAATATCGGAAATGAAAATATTGAGGCAGAAGTTAATGGTTATCTCTGTAGTCTGTATTAATTCTTTCACATGTTGAATTGCTGTATATTTTGCAGTACCTATTACTTATTTAACTCATTATCGATATTCCATCATTTTAATGTTCCATTAGGTTACAAGCTCACGACATCAGTTTAATGTGCTTTTTATAAATTTAAGCATTCGCTATTGTCCGTCCGACTTGGGATGTGGAGATATTCTTTTCTTCGCCTTTTCATGTTTTCCTTTCGATTCTCCTTCATTGCTTTCTTTGCACAAACGCCATGCAATGGTCTTATCAATCAACCAAAGCACTAGACATGAAAAAGAAGGGTTGCAAACTTGCATTTTCTGTGCTCACAAACCTCTCCAGATTTGATTAGGACGCCAATTTACGCCTTGCTGCTATTGATTATGATTTAAAGTGGGATTTGCTTTGTAAATACACCTTGTGTCCAATATGGTCATCATCAAGATTCCAAACTCACTTATAATACGAGTAAATTTGATTGTAGCCCAGTGGGTTTCTAAATCTTGAACTGCCCATCAAGGCACGCCCAGAAGAAAACCGTAGATACGATACAAAATAAGCACGCTGTCACTTACCACACGACAAGAAACACTCGAGAACGCACGCTGTTTTCCCGTTCTTCCAGACCCGGATGCCCTGGACAAACGCTAAGAGACATGAAAACATGCAGACAGGAACAGATTTGGATGGTTTACCTTTCAAGACATGCCCTTTTCTTGTCATCATCGCCAATATTCAATTTGAAAGCATGATAAAAATGGAGGTCAAGTGACCAGCAAGGCACGCTCTAGATATCTAACACCAAAAGCCAAACAGCTCCTTTCACATTGGCCATTTGCTTCCACTATAAAAACGATGGTTCTTCAACTGATTTTGGCAAGCAAATTTTTAGATTATTACTTTGAAGTAGATTTCTCAGTATTGAGCGAAGAGCAATCTAGCTAATTAACCGAGAATGTATCGTGTAGCAGTAGTATTTCCGCTCATATTGGTGGCAGTGCTCGCGCTAGCGGTAGAGTCCGATGCTGGAGGGATCTCTATCTATTGGGGTCAGAATGGGAATGAAGGAACATTGGCAGAGACGTGCTCCACTGGAAAGTATGAGTTCGTGAATGTAGCCTTCTTGGCGACTTTCGGTGCTGGTCAGAATCCACTGATAAACCTTGCCGGCCATTGTGATCCATATAGTCACGATCCATACAGTCACCCTTGCACTGCCATTGAGCGCTGACATCAAATCATGCCAGGCCAAGGGAATCAAAGTGATGCTCTCGATTGGAGGTGGGGCTGGTAGCTACTCTCTTGCATCCTCCGAAGATGCACGGCAAGTGGCGACCTACCTCTGGAACAACTTCTTGGGGGGAAGTTCGTCTTCTCGGCCATTGGGAAATGCAGTCTTAGATGGAATCGACTTCGACATTGAAGGCGGGACCGGCTTGTACTGGGATGATCTTGCCAGGTATCTTTCTAGTTACAGCAAGCGTGGGAAGAAGGTCTACCTGACTGCAGCTCCCCAATGCCCTTTCCCTGATGCATCGGTCGGCAAGGCCCTCAAAACCGGTCTATTCGATTATGTCTGAGTGCAATTCTACAACAACCCTCCATGTCATTACTCCTCGGGAGACATCAGCAATCTTGAAGATGCATGGAAGCAATGGACATCGAGCATTCAGGCCACCAAGATTTTCCTAGGTTTACCTGCTTCGCCCGATGCAGCCGGAAGCGGTTTCATACCAGCGACAGATCTCACATCAAAAGTACTACCAGCCATCAAAGGTTCCAAAAAATATGGAGGTGTTATGCTCTGGTCCAAGTATTATGATGATCAAAGCGGATACAGCAATTCCATTAAAAGCGACGTCTAAGTTTAGGGTTTCTAGTATAAGCCACCTTAATAAGTTACTATGTAGCATTTGGCATGTCTCCAAGTGGTGTGTTTGTGTGGTGTGTTTCTTGTAAATGGTTGATAAAGTGCTTCGATATAAACTCTACTTGTCACTTGTCCAAACATGATAAATCTCAAACCCATGCTTACTACATATGGCAAACCAACTTGTGATTTTCTTCCGGTCAGACCAAAGGGAAAGCTAGTTTACTACCTCTACGATTGCAACTTATTAATCACGATGAACTTCTGATTGTCCATGACTTCAAAAGATGAAGAATCTGTAGTATTCCATTTATAAAAGCCACAATGCCTGGAATTTTGACAGTAGAATTCAATGACCTATTTTGTTCCAATCCGCCTGTTCATTTTTCATTTCTCTTTCGGTGGTGAAGAAAAACCTAGCTTCCACTCCTCAACCTCTATGTAATCTCCGGCCATTTTAGTCAGATGTGGACTAATTCTATAGTATACATTGCCCTGAGGAAGCTAATTTCAACTCTCCGTTTGATGTTTGTAACTGAATATATCAGCTGATAATGTCAAATCCTACCCAGATGATCTTTCACTTCTATGTTCAGCTTTGAACTCCTTCTGAAGTTGTTCCCACGTTGCCGATTTTGCTGCCAAAACAACATCGTCGAGAAATCCTCTTTGTGGAAATTCCTCAGGTACAAGGCTTCGATACGTCTCGAGTTGTTCTTGGGCTTCCTTCTTCTTGTCCAACAGACTATATATTATCCCCTGCAAATATTGGGAATAAAATTGAGGGTCAAGAGGCTAGAGTACATTTGAATTTACCTATTCTAGATTAGCATAATTAAGCAACGTCAATCTGTATTTCCATCATACTCCATACTTTTATTCAGTATGAAATTTTATAATTTAGGCAGCTACATGAAGCTGTCAGTATAATTGCATGGATCAAGGGAGCAGAATGCCCGTATCTCTTAATACTCTTAGGAATAAAAAACCCGTGTCTAGGAGAACCAAATTAAGGATTTGATTTCAATTGGCAGAGAGCATGCTACATACCTGACAAAGATAAGGCCGAAAATCTCGAGGATTGTCACTAACTAGATCTTGAAAATCTTTCAATGCTGCATTCAGGTTCCCCTACAAACACCAATATAAATCGCCTTTAGAAAAGGTGGCAAAATTTGCTAGTACAAGATTCTCTTCCCCTCCTTTTATTTTCTCATAATTATTATCTAGTCTGGCAACTGGCGGGTAGAGACACCATTTGTATTTCAGTGAGTTAAGGTCTTCCCTTCTGTCATCTGGCTTTTGTATTTAAGCAAATGCAGTAAACATGGTAGCAAGTAGGAGATATCAACTACCACTACAACATGCATTTGAGCAATTAAAATCCTGATATCTCGCTCTTCAGTGACTCTATTTTCACGACGGGCTAATTCAAGAGCCTTATTTAGCATCTCAAAGATAGCCGGCCCTTCTTGATTCTTATGCATCACCATGGCCAGACCCTGTATTAAAAAACAAAGAGCATAAGCTTCAACACAAATTTTGCAATACGATACCAATAACACATTATCGTCAAATAAATAAGCGATTGAACCATTTTTCCAACTCCAAATTTCTAGGGCTTTAGTCTGACCATTCTCTCATTTTTCTTTTTCCTTTGTTTTTGTTTTCCATAAGAAACAATTCATTGTACTGTAAACCTGCACCATCTGTTCAGTCTTTATACCACAGTGGATTTTCTTTATATAAGCTAATGAAATTTCTAATGAAGGGCCTAGGAGTTGCTAAAAGCCTAAAACCCAATTAAAGCTGCAGTTCAGACCCATTTATGTAATTGTCTCATCATCAAATTGGCACCGTAATGGGCGCTAATTTGAATTAGACTAACCTAAGCCTTTAGAAAAACCGATAAATTAGCACCTGAAAATGCACCCCTTTAGGCACTTCTTTGCATTAGACTTACACATACGAAAGCTGCCCTGCTTTTTCATAGTACGCTGATGACTTGCAGTGAAAGTCATTTTTTCCGCCTATGGCACAGACTTATCAATACTAGCCCTTGCACATGCACTTTTGGCATTCACTTAACTATTCCTTATAGGGAAAGGAAAGAGGAAAAACACGTTAAATATGACCCTGACAGCTAGTCAATGAAAGCTGAAGTGCAAGTAAGAAATTATATACAACTAAATGGCACTATAAAGAAGCTCCATCTTCCACAAAATCCATATTGAGGAATGAAGAATACAGTAAGGGAGTCGCCGTAAAACAGTATACAGTATGTATGAAAAGTACCAAATAATAATAGGGACACGAAACGAGTCAAAATGTATTATAATTAATGAAGCTGCAGAAAGTCCTCTTCCCGACTCTAAAGGTCATAAAGCATTTTGATGACCATGACCCTAGAGATTCTCGATTGGAAGAGAATTCCTCCAGCGCAACAAGTTACTTCTTGGTTTGCAAAACCTCCAGATACATTTCATCCAACTCACTTATAGAAGTGCCAAAGTTCAGAACCATGTAAATACCCAATTCAAATCACCTTCCTTCCCTTTCTCATATGTACAAATTTCATTCTTCTCACCAACCATCAACTTAACTTTAGCTATGCAAGATTTCCCATTGGGCATACCCCTAATACCACTTCCAGTAAAATTCGCGGAATATTCTGTCTAACATAGCTAATTCAAATGAGCCAAGCATAAGAACAGAATCATGAGTCCGAAGAAAAGGATCATACGTGCAAGGCCCTGAGCATCAGAGGCGTCTCTTCCAAGATTTCCCTGAACAGCCTCTTCGCAGTGCTGATCTGACCCATCGTCTCATGACACAGAGCAAGCAAAAGCTTCCACTCAACCTCGTCCGGCACCGCATCCGCCAGCCTCTGCACGTACTTCACCGCCTCCTTGGTCTTCCCTCTCCTCATCTTCCCATACAAGACCACCTTCAGCGCCTCCACATTCGTCGGGTCCGTCTCCAAGAGCCTCTCGCTCATCTCCTCCTCGTCACCGTCCTCCTCCCGCGCATCGCCCGTCTGGGGGCTCGCCTCGCTCGCTGGAGAAGACAGCGCAAGACCCGGCTTCGAATGGACGAAACCCACGAAAACGAGCGAACCCAGAAGACAAATCACCAGCTTTCCGGACAAGAACCGGAGGAATCCCGCGGCGGGCGAGAGCAAGGCGCGGGCTTTACGGCCGCCGTCGTCTGAGGGGATCGTGGGCAGGCTCAATTTGGCGGCTTTCGGCGAAATGTGGAGTCTTTCGGGCCGGAATCGGAGCGGCGGAAGGCGGCGGCGCGTGAGGGGAGGTGGGTGGACGAGCGCGCGTCCGGGCGAACCGCGAGGGATGCTGAAGGAGAAGCTGGGGACGAGGCGATCGGGACGAGAGGTCGGAGAAAGAGGAGGGAGAGAGGCCGTGCGGAGACGGAGATGGCTCGTGCAGGCCCAGGAATCCGCCATTGACGCGAGCTCGGAGAGGTACACGCTGGGTTTTAGGAGGGCTTTGAAGAGAATGGGGAGAGGGAGAGAGGGAGTACTCTTGTTCTACGTGGAATGAAGTTCCGACATGCACTATTAGGGAATAGATGTTCCAAATTGATGTTTTTAAGCGGCATTTGGTCGTCTAGATTAGGGAACGATGATGAGATTAGGGAACGATGGGATTTGAATTGCAGGGAATTTCTTATGTCATATATCTTTATTGGTAGGAACCTAAAATTAACTCGAATTTAAAAATAAAAAAAAACACTAATCTAGTTTGGAGATTAAGGGAGCATTACCTGTGATGATTGCCATTCTTTATGACCATCACGATAAAAAATAGATCTAAACTCATAGGAAGATCAATGAGTGACGGTAACATACGGAGATTATCATTATGATAGCTGTCTTTGCAAGATGCAACTATTGCAAGTGGCTACTGAGACAAGGCAATGATAGTAATGGGGCGGTGGCAAAATTTGGCCTCTATGCTCACAATGCATAGTGAAACTCATCAAAAGGTGATTGAAAGTAGCATTATAACAATGAAATTGGTATAGACACTATTTATATTTGTCCTCTTAATTTTTTTCAATAATTTTTTAATCGAATCTGTCATCCCACTCCTAAGGTCCGAGTAGTTTATTTGACTTTTTATCCTGACCTATCCGGATTTATCCGCTTCGAAACATGTCATCAAACGCCAAATAACATAATTTATTATCATGTCGGGCACTTACTTATCCGGGTCGCCAAGCCCGTCTAGACCCGCTCAGGGCCGATTCGGCCCGCCCATCCATGCGGCGTAAGCACGGGTCGCTCGAGATCCGACCCGGATCCGACCCGCGACACCGTCGTCCGGTACCGGATCATCTCCCACGCAAAACCCCTCCCCCCCCTTCTCTCCTCCCCCTAAAACCCTAATCCCGCCGGCTGGATAAACCCTAGCACCGCCTTCTGGGCAAGCAATCCGGACGCATTCGCACGTCCTGCCGATAACATTCCGGGAGGAATCAGCATCAGCAGCGGAAACGATCGACGATGAGGAAGAAGGTGGACGAACGGATCAGGACGCTCATCGAGAACGGCGTCAAGAACCGCCACCGGTCCATGTTCGTCGTCGTCGGCGACAAGTCCCGCGACCAGGTACTCCACCTTCTCGCCGGAATGCATTTCGCACGTTCGAGCTCGATTGCGTATTGATTCGCTAATTCGCCCCTGCCGGTTGAATTCGTGAACTTTTGCCCTTTTTTCTGTTCCGCAAGTCGTGAACTTTTGGGTCAAGTTTCGTGTGGCCCTGTTCTTTTGCCGAACTGGGTTGGCATTTTTCTTGGACTGCGTTTCGGAAAGCTGAGAACTTTTTTGTTGCTGTGGCAGATTGTTAATCTTCACTACATGCTGAGCAAGGCGGTGATCAAGTCCAGGCCGACCGTCTTGTGGTGCTACAGGGATAAGCTTGAACTCAGCAGGTTGTCATCTTTCTGAACACCCCAAATGCATTAGCAGTCCACAGTGTTGTGTTGTCGTTTCAGGCGTCGTTAGAAATCATTTCCCTTATGTGAAGTTAGGGTAATGGCATCATCCACATAGTCATTCTAGGTCCTACACTCCTATCTTGATAATCGCCTGCATTCAGTCGTTCTGTTGATATGTTAGTTTTCACTGGTATGATTCTGATTCTCTGCGCAGTCACAAGAAGAAACGGGGAAAGCAAATAAAAAAGTTGATGCAGAGGGGCCTCTTGGATCCAGAAAAGGTTGACCCTTTTTCGCTCTTCGTTGAAAGCGGAGGGTTGACATATTGCTTGTACAAGGATTCTGAAAGAATCCTTGGAAACACTTTTGGAATGTGCATACTTCAGGTGGTTCTTCTTTCCAATTTGCTCCCACATGCAGTTCTAGTTACAATCCCCTAATCATAGTAATTTGCAACATTTAAATTTCTATTGCATGCTTAAATACGTTTTGCACTCTTCTAGGATTTTGAAGCTTTGACCCCGAATCTACTTGCCAGAACAATCGAAACAGTGGAGGGTGGTGGGTTGATTGTATTGCTGCTTCGGAATCTCTCCTCATTGACTAGTCTTTATACCATGGTTATGGTATGTTGTATACTCCTCTTGCAATATCTCATGGTTTGGTACTCTTTGTCTTGCAATAGATTATATTGCTGCTAAAATCTCTCACTTCATCAAGTAGTCTTTGTACACCATCACTATTATGTATAGTATCAGCCTCATGGTAATGTCTAATGGTTTGGCCACCTAATATAATATTGTGATTACAGGATGTTCACGAGAGGTTCCGTACTGAATCCCATTCTGAGGCTGCTGGACGCTTTAATGAAAGATTCTTGTTATCACTCGCTTCGTGCAAATCGTGTGTCGTTATGGATGACGAGCTCAATGTTTTACCAGTATCTTCTCACATCAGATCAATTACTCCAGTTCCGGCAAAAGAGGTGATAAATGGATTTTCTCTTTCCTCTGGCATAGGAAATTCTCTAAGTAGAAAGTTTAAGCTCTTTTAGTAGGTCTTCCCAACACGAAACATTGTACTGTTCTTCCTCCTGCATTTCCCATTACAACTATTACAGGACAGTATTTGATTGTCTGCCTCCTAATTGGTGGTTTAAGGACTCTGAAGGGCTATCAGAAGCGGAGAGGGACCTAAAAGATTTAAAAGAGCAACTCAATGATGATTTTCCTGTTGGACCTTTGATAAGGAAATGCTGCACTCTAGATCAGGTGGATATTCTGAATTTCAATTTGCAGTGATCTTAGAAAAAATCTTTCATCTGTCTTCAGTGGCTTATAGTACAATCAATCTTTTTGGACAGGGGAAAGCTCTCACTACATTTCTTGATGCAATATTGGATAAGACTCTACGTAATACAATTGCTTTACTTGCTTCTCGGGGTCGTGGTAAATCAGCTGCCCTTGGTTTAGCAATCGCTGGTGCTATTGCTGCTGGGTAATTATTTATTCATTTTCATTATACTTTTTTTTTTTGGTCAATTCCATGTTTTCATCATCCTGATAGCTGAAGTTTTTTTGTACTAGGTATTCAAATATCTTTGTGACTGCACCAAGTCCAGAGAATTTGAAAACTTTATTTGAATTTGTTTGCAAGGGATTTGATTCACTTGAATACAAGGTACATTTATTTCCACTGCTTTTTCTTTCACCTTTCTTTTCTCTATTGCTGTTACTCTAATGTTCTATTGCTAGTCAGGATGATTGATAACTCAGAGTCAACAGCTTATCTCCACTTTATTATGTTTTGTGGAACATGCTTGTTCTATATGGAAAAAATAAGAGCCCCACCAGATTAATCTAGTAAGGTCATGGGTAAAACACCTGTATTAAGTTTAGATTGAGCTGTCAGTGTTTGTTGTGAGAAGTGGGGTTTTGGGCATCAATTGTTTGCTCCATTGAAAATTCATGAAGTTTCGGTTGAAGAGCTTTGATGGTCACTGTTTTTGGGATGTCAACCATTTTCTCTCTCTCTCTCTTCCAGGCAAGGTAATGATGAAATGGGGATTCTGTTATTTCCTATCAGAATATTGATTTCTTGTGCGTTTCCTGCAAATCAGTTAAAATTTAAATGAATATCGTTTTGGATGGATTAAACTGCAGTTATATATATTATTTTTCTGTTTCCTTAGTACGTTGAATAAATTATTATCTCACCAAGTGGGTTGGTAAAATTCCTTAGCTTTGCAAGAAGATCACGGTCCGGTCCCCAGTCTAAGTTCGGGTTATTGTGAATAATAAAAGCTCATCTAACAGTTAAGAGATGATGCGAGATATATTAGTGTATGTTAGTGACATTACAACCAAATTGGCTAGATCTCCAATCATAGTCGAGAGATAATGGTCATGGTTGGGTTATCTAATTTTTACTTTGATTTGCATCTGAGTTAAAACTGAAGATTGACCCGTGTGATGAACTATTCTGTTGGACATATCAGATAGGGTGCTGATAAATAAATCAGAATCATACCTTTGAGTTATGACTGGATGATTAGGTTTCTGGTTTGGGTCTGCCCAGCTTTTCTGCATGTTTTGTTTCCAAAATGGGGTGATGATTCATGATTCAGTTACTTATTTTCTAATCATTGTTTGTTAGTTGAATTGAACGGAAAGATTGCTTCTTCACCTAATTGAATTCTTTAAGAATCAGAATTGAGGATAAATAGAACGAACTTCTAAATTTTCGTTTGAATAGGTAATGTTGTTTAATTTGTAATTTTCAACACTCCTGTTGCTATGCATTTTCTCCCCTTACAGTGTGCAAGATTGCTGAATGGATTTAAACATGCAAGGATATATAAATATACAATTTTACTTGGTTTTCAAACAAAAGTAGCATTTAAAGTAGATACAATACATACGTGTCAAGTTTTCAATAAGGTTTAATGCTCAAGGCACATTTATTGTTGGACAAGGTTCTGCTGAATATGAGCTCCTGGGGCTTTTGATTTTTTATATATTCAACTTTCAGCTGAATCCTGCTACTTTCCGTCTCAGGAACATATTGATTATGATGTGGTGAGAAGTGCCAGTCCAGAGTTTAAAAAGGCAATAGTGAGAATTAATATTTACAGGCAGCACAGACAAACAATTCAGGTTGGTGGAAGAGAATAGTTGAACCCAAGAATGTTCTTTATGCTATGTTAATTTCTGTCAATAGGCGTTGTACATTGTGTGGATATTGTGCCCAAGTCCATCATTTTCTATCTATATACTTGTTGACCATGTACTTAATTGAGTGGCTTAATGCAGACTTTTGATAAGGTCATTAGTCATTGTTTCCAATCGCCTATCATATTGGGCATATTGTTCCTTTTATCTAGATAGATATGAATATGAGTTGTTGGACAGGGGGGACGAACAGTGTGGATTGTCTATTTAGGACTATCATGTTTTTGTAGAACCATTAGTTTTACTATGATAGTTATCGATTATGATTTATTCTGAGTATCTAAAGCTATAAATACCCCTCTCCCTCCTGCCCCCAACCTCTCTATCTTTCTCTGCCCCCCTCCTTCTCCTCTCCCTTGCCCCTTATTTTGTGGTTCTACTCTTAAGTTGTCCTGGCAATGCATCTTGCAGTACATACAACCACATGAGCATGAGAAGCTTTCCCAAGTTGAATTGTTGGTTGTTGATGAAGCAGCTGCAATTCCACTGCCAGTTGTTAAATCATTGCTTGGTCCATATCTGGTGTTCCTCTCATCCACAGTAAATGGGTATGTTCTGTTGTACTCATCTTTTAATTATCTTGGAAGCAAGAGATGAATTTCATTAAGTGGCACAATTTAAATGCATTCTTCCTTAAATGTTCATTGTTTCAACTCCTTAAGCACTCTAAGGATACAACACCCTCCTTGTTATAATTGCTCATCCTCTCTCCCAGTTTAGCTTCAACAAAATTATATTTTTTGAAAAGTAAGGCACATAAATCAATGAACTTTCAAAATGTATCCTTTCCCCCCTTAGTAACCAATTTTACAAAAGAGACAAGGGTTTTAAAGGCAGTTTTACTAAGTCAGATTTTACAGTGAAGTAAGTGGTGAATTGTCAGCTTATGCAGCACACACTTTGGCTCAAGGGTTGTAGTATTCAGAACATATGGTACAATTTGTCTACTGATAAGTTTTTCCCTGTCAACAGTTATGAAGGTACCGGGCGTTCTTTATCACTGAAACTTCTACAGCAATTGGAAGAGCAAAGTCATGCAACAGTTAATGGTGCTGAGGCAGCTCATTCTGGTAATTTTAATATTGCATTTTGTCTGTAATATGCAAATAAAATACAGAGGAATGTCCATCCTCTTTGATATTTTATTTTGGTCAATAAGTAAATGTTTTCTTTGACACACTTTTGGGACTTGGCTTCTAGCTGATAAAGCCATATATGGCTCTGAATAGGAGCACTTTTATTGTACAGGAACAAATCCTAGAGCACTAAAAAACAAAACAAACAAAGCCGAGCCACATGAATTCTTTAATGCCATTGCACTATGTTTAATATCAATTCCTCCATATTCAAGATCTTTTCAGAGTTTCAGCCTGCATTGGGCACTGAAAATATAACAAACATGAAAAATTAAAGTGATTGATTGTTGTTAGGCATGTTACATATTTTAATGTGGGAAATCTATGCAAATCTTGTCTTTTGTTCCACATGTATGTGGTTTTTAAAGTTATACAAATGTAGGTCGTCTCTTCAAGAAGATTGAACTGGCCGAATCTATCAGATATGCTTCTGGTGATCCAATTGAATCCTGGCTCAATGCGTTGCTTTGCCTTGATGTTGCCAATTATGTTCCTAGTATTACCAGGTTTGATGCAATTGTTAGTGTCCTTGGGGGTGAAGCTACTTAATTCTTAGACATTCATTTATAACCTTTCTGTGTTTTTCCTTGTAGGTTACCCTCTCCCAGTGAGTGTGATCTCTACTATGTAAATAGAGATACGCTTTTTTCCTATCACAAGGACAGCGAGTTGTTTTTACAGGTAAATATGTTTCATCCGATGTGATTTTAGAATGCAAAACTATTGCATGTGGATTATTGGTCCTAAATCACTTCTCTGCATGCAGAGGATGATGGCCTTATATGTTGCATCTCACTACAAAAACTCACCGAATGATTTACAATTAATGGCTGATGCTCCAGCACACCACTTGTTTGTATTGCTTGGTATGCTCATTCCATATGATTAGCTTTATGTGTTTCCTTTACTATCCCTCGATCCTCAAATAGTATTTGCAGGACCTGTTGATGAGTCCCGGAATCAACTGCCCGACATCTTGTGTGTCCTACAGGTCTCTCTCTCTCTCTCTCTCTCTCTCTCGCTTGCACTTGCGCTTGTGCACACCGAGCGTCATGCTCATTGCCCAGGAGGGTGGGGGGATGGAAGGAATCTCTGTTTACACCATTTTGATATTTGACAAAAATGAGATTGTTAATTATGGTCATATGTGTTGATCCAATCTTTTAAGGAAGGGATATGATTACCAAACTCCATTATGGATGGGATATACTGTTGTATTTACTACCATTCTTATTTTTTAGGTCTGTCTTGAAGGACAAATATCTCGTAAATCTGTGATTAAAAGTCTAAGTGATGGGCATCAACCCTCTGGAGATCAAATTCCATGGAAGTTCTCTGAGCAGTTCCAGGACACCGTTTTCCCTAGTCTATCTGGTGCTAGGATTGTGCGAATCGCCACACATCCTAGTGCAATGAGGGTAACTTTTTTACTTAAAGCTTCTTATTTACTTTGCGTTGCTTCTTTTGTTTATCTTACTCTTTCACTTGACATACTGTAGCTTGGATATGGCTCAACTGCTGTGGACCTCTTATCGAGGTTAGTTGATTGCTCATTCATTTTGCCTACTTACATATTAATACTTGTCATCATTACTTCTATGTTCTATAAAGTTAATGTAGACTCATTAAAAGTGGATTAGGTGAAAGACGATCTCAAAAGCATGGGCATATGCATCGCGTGAGCTACTGCAGCTGAAAAAGAATAAGTAAATATCCGTCTTGACTTGTCTATGATGAAACATTGAGAAAGGTTACTATTTCTAGAGGATGCAGTTGATACAACTATAGATAACTGAGTGAATAAAATATCTGAATGTTCTGATACTATGCTGAAGCTCCACGTCCAGTTGAAGCCGAGTTAGAAGATGTTAATAAACAATACTCCTTTACTGGGATAATAGTTACTAAACAGTTACTTGTACTAAATGTATTGACTTATGCACTTCTAACTTTCACACAGATACTTTGAAGGACAGTTGACGAATATTTCAGAAGCAGAGATTGAAAATATGGAAGAGGAGCCACCTGTCAGAGTGACAGAAGCAGCACAGAAGGTGCATTGATCTTGAACTTCTGTAGTTGATTCTTATAATTAGGTAGTGCATCTTTAGGTGTTATGTTGACAAGAGTTGTGGAGTACTGTAGATCGATGCTTAAATTTTACCCGAACTGTGACTGAAAATGGGTGGTTGAGTATGTTCAGTTATTGACTGTAGCTGAACACGGTCAGTTATTGAGTATTGACTTACTTTAAATTTCTTATTAACATTCTAAAACGTTTGACACGAGAATTAAATGTATTCATGTCCCTCTTGTTCCCCTTTTGCAAGTTGAAATGTTATTTTGCATGAGCTCTAGATTCAACAATCCACACGCTCTTAGAAGACAAGTAGTTGAGATAAGATGAAATCACGACTTAAAACATTCTGAATCGAGTGGATTTCAATGTTACAAGCAAGTTTGCTATCCTTTGCATTCTTCTGTGCATTGGATCTATAGCCAGTCTTTTAACATGGACAGTTGATGTCTTAGATTAGCAGCATAGAAGTGACCCACATGAATCGAGTAGAGCTGTATCTTTTAGTTTTGCCTTTTTCCTTATTAAGTTCTGCAAGTTGCACTGAGTGACCTTCGACTTTATGACCAGAACTGTGTTATCTACATCTAATTCGATCCAAATTCATTTCAGATATAGAATTATTTTGGTCAATTTAAGATATAAAGTCAGAAAAAGAAATTCAGCTCTGGTAGTTCAATTATGTTGTTTCTGTTACTTGTCTTTACTCCCTATGGTACATATTTGTTGTACTTAAAATGTCCCTTGGTTTTAATGTTAATTGTTAGTTAAAACTATTCTCACATCAGATGTGATTTCAGGCATCTTTGCTGGAAGAGAACATAAAACCCAAAGCTAATCTTCCTCCTTTGCTAGTACATCTTCGTGAAAGACGGCCTGAAAAGCTCCATTATATTGGTGTCTCCTTTGGTCTTACTCTGGACCTTTTTCGCTTCTGGAGGAAACATAAGTTTTTCCCATTTTACATTGGCCAGATTCCAGTTAAGACGACTTAGCTGAAGCACATTGAATGCGTACTTTTTTTAGTTCTTGGTGGTGTTTTGACCTTTCTTCTTCATTACAGAATACCGTGACTGGTGAACACACCTGTATGGTTTTGAAGCCTTTAAAAAATGATGATATTGATGTCACTGGATCTGATCAGTGGGGTTTTTTCAGTCCATTTTATAGAGGTAATTCTTGCCCCTTGAGATGATGCTTTAATTGCTTCCCATGCTCCTCATGCACTGACCTTCTCTAAAACCCTTTAATTTTATTGAAAATGCCAGATTTCAAGCAAAGGTTTGCAAGGCTTTTGAGCTATGGTTTTCATAATATGGAATATAAACTTGCTATGAGGTAAGTTAATTTATTCCTCACTCTGTTTACGTTCTTTTCAATCAGTCTCGCTTGAAATGCTTTTTGTTTCACTGAATTTGCTTCTTATCTCTTATCTACCAGCATATTGGATCCGAAGATCAACTTTAACGATGAGGAAATCAAGCCATCTACCTCGGAAGGATTTTCTCTCAACCAAATTTTATCACCTCATGATATGAAGCGACTTGAAGCTTATACTAATAATCTTGCTGATTATCATATGGTAAGAACAAGTACGATTTTTTTTTTTATTATTTTGAGATATGTTATTTTCATTCTGATTTCAGAACCATTTGACCTGAAATGCGCTTGGGCAGAAGTAATTTATTTGAGAAGGAGTCCTAAAAATAATGATGATAGAGAGCATGCTGCATGTACATTATATGCTCAAAGTTGAATTCGTTACCTGAGATCATTCCTGGAGAAGACATTGGAGTCATTTCTGGAGTAGTTGGACCACGATGTGCTATATACTCAATTAAGAATCTAGCTACCTGTTTCGCTGAAAACTATCAAAGGAGGTGGCTTGCTTGCAATACACAAGTAGTGGAACATTACTTTGCTTTAATAAATGATCATTATATGGCATTTGCCCCTTGTCAACTTAGAAGCACAATTGAAGTGTCATCCAACATATTTTGCATTTGATGTCATTACCTGACAAACTATAATATATTCTGACGCACCCTTCATAATTTACAGATTCTGGACACTGTGCCAATTCTTTCGCATACATACTTCCAGGAGAAGCTTCCAGTTTCTTTATCATATGCTCAGGCATCAGTCTTGCTATGCGTTGGATTGCAGCATCATGACATCAGTTATGTTGAGGTCTGTGCCCTTGTTCATGTACCCTCATGCTAGATACTTTTGTGCACATTACTAAACGGTGAACTTGAGTTTGGGTTTGTCATTTGCTTTTGGTGCTCAACCTTTTTTTTTCAGTTGCAAACTAGAAAAAATTGTAAGCTGGATTTGCAGTCTGCACTGTGTCTAAACTAGTGCTTCAATTATCACTTAATCTGATGGTGCCTGTCTAGGGATGTCTAGATTCTCACACGGTTGTCTAAGAGGGAAGTGTAAGCTCCCTGGGATGTGAATCAGTTTTACATTTTTATTTGGGGGTGCTTTGATTCTCAAATGTCTGCTCTTTGGTTTTGCAAACTTAGATATCATTCAGAGTCTTATTTAGCATCAGAGTTGCTTTTGGCCATTTGATGAACGACTGCTGTCTGCACTAGCATTATCATGCATGAGTTTTCCTTTTCTGCTTATAATCACTTTTTCTTGGACATGTGAGGCGCCTCTATGGTGTTCTAGTGTTTTGTGAGCTCTTAATCAGAGGATTTCCTTGCCACTCGCTTGGATGGTGGATTTTATGTTTAACTTGTATTCTACAGGGACAAATAAAGTTGGAGAGGCAGCAAATTTTGTCTTTGTTCATCAAGGTTATGAAAAAGTTCTACAAACATCTACATGCTATTGCAGCAAAGGAGATAGACTCTGCCCTACCTCGCTTGAAAGAGGTAACTTAAAAACTTGTCATTTGTCACGAAGTGTTTTCAATCATATCCTCACAGCGAGAATTTGTCGCCCTCCTCTTCTAAACAACCCCCTTCAAAAAAAAAAAAAAATCTCCCTTAGTGAAGGGTGTTCTAGGATGAGCTTTGTCGTTGAAATGTGTAGCACCACAAAATAATTCCTTACACTTTGATGACCGTCACTGATGATGATAAGAAGTTGGGTATTACCCTCTGCAATGGAAATCAAACTGCTAATATGTAACAACCGCATAAATCACATGATACAGTCATATGAACATACGCACAAGTGTTCTAAATTTGGGAATTTCCAATTTCAGTTCGTTTTGGAACCACACAGTGTATCTGTGGATGAAGATCTAAATGAGGCAGCGAAGAAAGTTGAGGTAACGTTGATATTGGTCAATTCCCTTGTTATTTTATATTTTTTCTCTTCTTTTTCCTTGCACTGACTTGACTTGACCATGCTAGGACGAGATGAAGACCAAGGCAGAGGGTTTCCTAAACCCTGAATTTCTACAACAGTATGCCATTGTTGGAAGAGAATCCGATTTCGAGAGTGCTCTGCAAAACGGAGGTAAGATCACCTCAGGTGGCGTCGTCAGTGTCAAATCTAGTGGGGAGAAAATGGAGAAACATAAAAAGCACAGAGAGAATCAAGAGAGCGGGAAAAAGCGAAGCAGGAACAATCCTGGCTCCAAATCTGACAAGAAACGGAAGTCCTAAGTCTATATTCTTGTATCGTTAGTCATTGTCTTAAGTTTATATTTTTGTATTGTTAATCATTGATATTACTCCCATGCTAACGGCGTGTGCAATTTTGTTAGTGTATCAAGGGACCAAGTGCAGTCATTTTTTTATGAATGGAAGAAGCATTTGGGTAGAGTCTGTTGAATTCGTGCAACTAGCTTTGTTCAATCAAATGTCATGCGCCCTAGATGTGAGCGGTTTCAGGTTCTATATGGATTCTATTTGAAATTTAGAATCTACCCGTTGGAACGGGTTATTTATTTTTTGAAAGTTGAAATTTGCCCTGCATATCTTGCGGTCAGCTTTAGTTTTACTTAGATTTCATTTATACTATTAATTGAATAATTACAATAAATCATCACCTTTAATGATCATTACTTGTTGCTACAATTCACTTACTACAATTTATATTTAAACACACAAAGAATATGAAATACTAACAAAGTAAATCTCAGTCATAAAATGGAAATTAAAATTAGTGATTTTAAATTACATTCTCATCATTATATACCATAAAATATTATAGGATTGCGTGAAGACTTAAAAAAAAAAAAACAAAAACTTGTTTCTAGTTTCATAAATCCACTCGTCAAAATAGGTTTTCCAATGTTTAGAATCGATAGGTTCCTCAATGTTTGGAATTGATCTTTCGGTTCTAAGCTCTACTTTGAAATCATGCTAATCCCTAATGCGCTTGCTATGCCCAAATGATGGCTATTGTGATTGGCTCGAATAGACAAGGCAGATTAATATTTGGATGAGCTGTTCGAATGTTTTAATAAGTTTGTGTATTGAGTCTTAATACTCCTATTGTAACAAGATGTGTTTCTGCACGCTGTGCTTGATACATTCTATTCGAAAATCTCCTATAATCTCTCCTAATTATCTAGAATATTATGTGATATTGTATGATTTGATTTTGTTAGCTATAAATTAACTATTGACAAAAATTAGGGGCTAATTAGGATTTATACCTAAAATAGGTTTCTCATCTTCTTGTGTATATACATCTTGTAATTACTTGATGATAATAAGAAAAACATAGATTTTTTTCTACATGGTATCAAAGCCTAGTTTTCTAATCTAAATTTCCTACCTCTATTTCTTTTCCCACTATGGCTGCTTCATCGCAGCCTATATTTCTTTTTCCACTACTACTGCTTCACTGTAGCTATTTTTTCAACCTTATTGCTACTGTTCTGTTTAAGCCTTATTGTTGACTTAACCACACTTATTGCTATCCTTCTGTTATATGATAACCACCCTCGTTACTTGATCCCTTCTTAGTCTCTTGCTATGATCTATCCTTTCAAGTTGTCGAATGGAAGATTTGGGGAAGGTTATCTCCGACCAAACCGGGTCCTCTCTTCGGGATCAATCCCACTTATTGATTGAAGATTTTCCCAGCATGGAGTATTGATTGGATGGAATAAATTATCTTTAGTGGGCACAGATTGTGAGGATGTTTCTTAAAGGAAAAGGGAAGCTCAGTCATTTAGAAGGCACTAGTCCAGGACAAGGTGATCCTAAGTTTCAGACGTGAGACGAAGAAGATTCCTCAATTATGTCATGGTTGTGGAGCTTGATGTAACTTGAAATCAACAAAAACTACATGTTTCTCCCTATTGTCAAGGACATTTTGGAGGCTGTTCGTCAATTTTATTCAAAAGTTCAAGATGCAGTAGTAATATATGAACTCAAGATGAAGGCTTCAACAACAAAACAAAGTAATCGTTCTGATAGGATACTACAATCTCATGAGACGTTTTTGGCTTAAAATAGAGTATATATGAGGTGTGCTGAAGATACCAATACTCTACGAAACCATATGGGGAGGGAGGGAGGGAGGGAGAGAGAGAGCGAGAGAGAGAGAGAGAGAGAGACCATATGGGGAGGGAGGGAGGGAGGGAGAGAGCGAGCGAGCGAGAGAGAGAGAGAGAGAGAGAGAGAGAGGATTTTGGAGGTTTTGGTAGGTCTGAATGCAAACTTTGATTAGATTCAAGTTCAGATTCTTGGAAAGAAGTCGCTGTGATTCTTGAATGAAGTTTTTTCTATTGTAAGAGGAGAAGAATGCCGATGAACTGTAATGCTTGAAGACCAACACACTGAAGGATTTGCCATGACAGCAATTAAGGAGGAAACAAATTTTGACAAAAACAAGAGACTAGATCCTATTAAGACAATGGGATTGTGAAGGTTTATGGTGCAGTTTCTCCAAGAAACCACGCCATAAAAGAGAAAATAGTTTCAAGCTTCATGGAAGAATGCGGGTGCTCAACAGAGCTAAAAGACAGTCATAAGCACACATGACTAATGAAGGTGAAGCTGCCCCTATGGACCAATACAGACTTGTTAGTGAGGAGATATTTAATAGAGAAGAAGTCGGTAAAATCAGGGCTCTCCTTGACTTCCTACCTAAGTCTTCTGATAAGTGTTCACTTGTATAGTTAGATGCATGTCTAATTTTCGAAAACTCAATAGCTTCTCAGTACCCTAATTCATGGGTTCTTGATTCAAGAGCAACCAATCATATGACACATGATCCCACTAAATTTGAAACTCATAAACCATCACCAAGAAATAGGAGTATTACCATAGCATATGGATCTCCTGTTACCGTAGTTGGCCAAGGAACCATAACTCTAAATCCCTCGCTTAAACTTGACAATGTCCTTCATGTTCCTAAATTGTCCACCATTCTCCTTTCTATTAATCAACTTACCAAAAATCTGAATTGTGAGGTGTTTTTCTCTATTGATCATTGTATTTTGCAAGATTTGAAAAATGGGAGGACGATTGGATTTGCCAAAGGACGGAATGGGCTCTACTATTTGGAGGATTCGAACAGAACTAGTTGGTCTCTTGGGGGTTATAGTACCTCTTGCAACTCTTGTAATCCTATCCACTCATCTCAGGTTTGGCTTCATCATTTTTTATTAGGACATCTACCGTTTAGTCTTTTTAGGACTATGTTTTCTTCCATTTTTAAAGATGTCGCCGTTGAAAATCTTCATTGTGAAGTTTGTGAACTTGCAAAACATCATTGTGTTTCATTTCTTTTTAATAATAATGCTAGAGTTTCAACACCATTCTCTCTTATCCATACTGATGTGGGGAGTCTGTCTAAAATTGTTTATTTTACAGGGGCTAGATGGTTTCTCTCTTATCGATAATTGTATTCATACTACATGGCTATATCTTATGAAAGACAAATTTAATGTTCAATCTACCTTTCAAAACTTCCATAAAATGATAGTCAATCAATTTGGGGTGTCAATTAGTGAAACTTAGGTTTGATAATGGGAATGAATATTTCAATCAGTATCTTGATCATTTTTACCAAACTCAAGATATTATTCATGAGTCTTCCTGTATTGATACCCTTCAACAAAATGAAGTAGCTTAAAGGAAAAATAGGCATATCATAAATGTTACTTGGGCTCTCCTCCAAATATCTGTTCCAAAGCATTTTTATGAGGAAGTTGTTTTAATTTCAGCATATCTTATTAATCGAGTTCCTTCCAAAACCTTAAGAAATAAAAGTCCCTTACAACTCTTGCCTACCTTTTATCTCAATGTTTCCCATAAATATCACATTCCCCTTCGGGTCTTTGGCTGTGTTGCATTTGTGTATATCCATAATCGAAACCAAAACAAACTTGACCCTCATGCTCTAAAGTGTGTCTTTATTGGGTACTCTAATACTCAAAAAAGTTATAAATGCTATGACTCTTTAACACGTCGAGTTTTTATCACTATGGATGTGACTTTTAATGAAAATCAATCGTTTTTTCCTTCCTACCACTATCTTAAGGGGGAGACTCCTAATGAATATAGTGCATTTAAACTACCGCCTCCGCTACTTAGTGCGTTGTCCAATCCAACTTCGTCCCCTTCCCCATCTTTGTCTAATCCTAGCCCTCTTAATCCACCCAATCCTTCGTCAAGTCCATCGAGTCTTCTGTCCAGTCTTAGTCCCCTATCAAGTTCTCTGCCTAGTTCATCATCATCTTCAGCTAGTTCTCCTAAGAATGAACCAACCAAACTGCAAGTTCATTCAAGAAGGATGAAGCTCAATTCGAAACTGGATCAAGTCCCATTATCCGAACCGTTATCAGGAAATGAAATGACTCACCCTTCTCCTAATGAACTTGAGTTAAGTGATTTGGATTTACCTATTGCCTTTAGAAAAGCTATCGGGAAATGTACCCAACACCATATCCCCCAAATTGTGTTTTACCATAGACCATCTACTCAACACAAAGCCCTCCTGATTAAATTACTATTCCTAACTTGGTACATGAAGCTTTTGAGGATTGGAACTGGATACAAGATATGACGGAAGAAACGAATGTATTGAAGAAAAATGATACATGAGAAGTTGTGACTTTACTCAAAGGCAAGCAATCAGTGGGATGTGAATGGGTTCATACCTTTAAGTACAAAGCTGATGGGACCTTGCAAAGGTATAAAGGGAGGCTCATCGCAAAGGGTACATCCAAACCTACAGTGGATTATCAAGGGACCTTTGCACCAGTAGCAAAGATTAATACAGTACGGGAGCTACTTTCTCTTGCAACTAATTTAGGTTGGTCTTTGCAGCAATTTGATGTGAAGAGCGTGTTTTTACACGAAGATATGGAGGAGGAAGTCTTTATGGAGCCTCCACCAGGTTTTGACAAGGACTTTGGAAACAATCAGGTGCATCGGCTTAAAAAGGCTCTTTATGGCCTCAAACAATCCCCATGAGATTGGTTTAGAAGGTTCATAGAGGTAATACTTGAGATAGGTTACAAGCAAAGTAGAGGGGATCACGGCCTGTTCATCAAACATTCAAATGAAGATATGATCACAGCTCTATTTGTATATGTAGATAATATAGTTGTGATTGATAATGATGAAGCTGAACAAAAGTCTCTTAAGAACAGTCTTGCTCAACAATTTGAGATCAAAAACCTTGGAAAGTTGAGATACTTCCTTAGTATCGAGGTGGTCTACTCTACGAAAGGCATTCTTATATTCCCAAGGAAGTATGTACTTGATCTTCTCAAGAAAATAGGATGTCTCAATAGCAAGGCGGTGAGCACTAACATTGATGCAAACCATAAAATAGATGGACAGGGAGACAGTAACATAGTTGATAAAGGGAGATATTAAAGGTTAATAGGAAGGCTTATTTATGTCTCATATTAGGCCAGCATAGCTTCTATTGTAGGAATCATAAGTTAGTTCATAGATGATCCTAAGAAGAACATATGCAAGCTATCTATGAGATTTTTCACTACCTCAAAGCTACTCTTGGAAAAGGTATTTTGTTTAAAAAGGGTAACAAGTTGAATCTTGAAACCTATATTGATGTAGATTATGCTGGGTCACCAATAGATAGAAGCCCCACATCTAGCTATTGCACTTTTTTAGGAGGAAATCAAGTGCTGAAGTTAAATTAAGGACAATGGCGAATGGAATATGTGAACTTTTGTGGCTCAGGATTGTCATTGAAGACCTCAAAGTGGAACAAGAAAGAACTATGAGACTCTATTGTGATAGCAATCAACATTGCTTGCAATCTGGTTCAACATAATCGAACCAAGCATATTGAGGTAAATAGGCATTTTATAAAGGAGAAGCTTGAATCTGGTTTGATCAATACTCCCCACACTCCTAGCAAAGATCAACTAACAAATTTACTAACCAAAGGTCTACTAGTGTCTAGATTTCGGGAGATTATCAGCAAGTTGGGCATGGAAAATATTCACTCACATAGCAAAGATCAACTAGCAAATTTACTAACCAAAGGCCTACTAGTTTTTAGATTTCGTGAGATTATAAGCAAGTTGGGCATGGAAGATATTCACTCACGAACTCGAGGGGAAGTGTAGGAAAATCTCCCATAATCTCTCCCTAATTATTTGGATTATTATGTGATATCATGTGATTTGATCTTAGTAGCTGTAAATTAGCTACTTAGCTACTGACAAAGATTAGGGGCTAATTAGGGCAGAAGTACATCTCAAGTGCCATAACTTGACACAAATGGATACTTAAGTGCCATAACTTACAAAAGGTACATTTAAGTATCACATTCGAAGAAAAACGGATCACTTAAGTGCCACTCCGGCCAAAACGCTGACGTGTCAATTTTCCGGCGAAACAAGTGCAAAACGACTCCGTTTTGCACACTAACGTGGCCAAATAATGCAAAAAACGGCGTCGTTTTGGGCTGACGTGGTAACAAAATAATATAAAAATTAACTAAATTAAATTTAGTTAAAATATTTAAAAATAATAATTTAAAAATTTAAAAAAAATTTAAAAAAAAGAAAAAAAAGAAAAAGAAAAGTGGGGAGGCCGGGGAGGCGGCGGCAACGGCGGGGGAGGGTCGGCCAGGGTCGCCGGGCCCTAGCAACCCTCAGCCGCCTCCCCCTTTTAATTTTAAAATTATTATTTTTTAAATATTTTAACTAAATTTAATTTTAATTAATTTTTATATTATTTTATTACCACATCAACCCAAAACGACGCCGTTTTTGCATTATTTGGCCATGTCAGCATACAAAACGGTGTTATTTTGCACTCGCTTTGTCGGAAAAATACAACGTATGCAATTTGGCTGGATTTTGACCAGATTGGCACTCGAGTGATCCATTTTGCTCCGATTTTGGCACAAGTGTACATTTCGTAAGTTATGACACTTAAGTATCCCTTTCTGCCAAGTTATGACACTCCAGAGGTCCGCGTCTCGGCTAATTAAGATCTATACCTAAAATAGATTTCTTACCTAATTTAGGGCATCTATTCTTGTATATAGACACCTTGTAATTACTCAACGATGATAAGAAAAACACAGATTCTCTTCTACACACTCTTTGACCGCGAAATAAAGCATATGTAGAAAGTCATCTGCACAACGCTGTGCGGTAGTAGCCATTTATCCCGTAAGCAAGGCAAACTTCAGGTTTACAAAGCTGTACAGCTTCATTTTTCACACCCACATAAAGATGAGCCGAAGAAGGAAACATAGTTACGTCTTCAAAGTAAAATCTGGAAGAGGATTTTCAAAAGACTTCTAAGAGCAATGCTCCAGTGAGAATCATGTAAATGAGCTGATGATACCTAACCAGTCAATAATCAGTAACCACGAAAAATGACCCATGGAAGATGCTCCGCAAGAGGCGATGGAATCGTTCAATGTAACCTAGCATGCTCGAGTACCATTTCGAGGGGAAAAAGATCCCGAGGTGCACTGATGCAGAGTACAGTACATCTCAGCATCTGAATTATTATTATTTTCTGTTTTGCCCACAAGACATGATCCGAAGATCCAATAACTCAAAGCGGGATGGGTGCACATGCGCCCCAATGTGCCCAACAATAACATATCAAGGAGCCACTGGTTATGAACTCAGTACAAATACAGTCGTCGTTATCGGTCAACATTAGAAGTCTTCCAATCTAATGCAAGCCAGACTCGAGGGAAAAACCTCCAGCAAGTATAAAAGTGCATTCACAAAATAAGAAATGCTCCATCCTTGCGACATTGCCATATGTGATTGGAGGAAAACAGCATATAATCTCAGTCACTGGATAGCATTTTCCATTCAATTACTTTATTGAAGAAAACAAGTGAGAAGAAAAAGTATTGTCAAACTAACTTCCTTCTCCATTCTTTCAACAATTGATCAACCATTTGAACAGAATCTTGTCTCAGATGAAGTTTCTGACATCCAAGGACTTCACATCAACCATTTCCTCATCCTTAAATTCTTCCCTGAAATGAAACATAGATAAAAGTTACTGACAAATAAATTTTCAAAAGCTTTTACAATAATTGAAGTTGCACCTAATTCATACTTCTCCTCAGCATAGGCTATCTGAGTCGAACAAACCTATGCTTACAAAATATAACTGTCATTTAAAAGAAATTGCTGTAGATAATGATGTTTTCCAGATAAGTTAAGACCATATGTTCTTTCAGCATTTTTTTCTATTTGCTTTCAATGAATCTGTTCACGGACTAAGGATTCGTTGATTTTGCATAAAATGAATGATATAGAATATTTTCCTAAAAATGATCGCTTCTAATAACTAACAAATAAAAAATGCTTTCATTATCGACAACAATTTAAGTCCGAACATTTTTGTGGATGATAAAAAAAATTTCATTCATTCATTTTTGTAAGCAATATAAGCGATCATGTTTAGAAAAATATTTTCCAAATCGTTCATGTTATGTACAAGAAATGGAGCCTAAGTATAATAATGATTTCCATATATTCTATATTTAGCAAACAACAATAAAAAATTGAACATTTCCAGGTACAATGTTCTCAAGATACTCAAGCAGGGCCCCAATAAGTTTATTTAAACAAAGAAACTGCACCCTACACACTGATTCGCCTCAATGATGAAAGTACAGAAATACTTGCCTCTTCTTCTGAGTTTCCATAGCTTCAAGAGCATCTTTCTTCAAATCCTCCAATTGTGCTTTGGCAATTTTAAGTTCCAACTGCTCCTCATACTTTGGCAGATCTTCCCTTTGGATTCCAAGCCTAGCACAAGTGACAGAAAAGAATGTCATAAGCAGCACGTCATGACATATAAAATAACGTCATAAGTAGCACATCAAGCTGAAGAAGCTAGATATAAGCAGAGCAAAAAAGGAAAAGCATCGCATGATAGTGGAAAGCTCAACAAACAATTATCAAACTTTCTCACGTAACCACAGTCAGAATTGAGTCAAATTCAAAGGGCAGACTCAGAGCCTAGCACCCATGCTATCAACTAGTATTTTGAATCTGGCATGTAAACTTGCAGAAGAGATATAAATTGTCTATAGGAGACATACTTCTACGATTTCCACGTAAAAAATGTTAAATCTAGCATAACAAATGATTCAGTCTCTTATGTTAACAGACTAGTGCTTCAACTATATATTAAATCATCCTTCGGTATACCTTCAGTTTGGCTCAAATATCAGTAAATGTAGGATGCAATACTATTCTCATTCAAAATCAATCCTTGTACACCAATGTAATAATACTACCAGCGCGGGAAATTATTTTTAGCTAACCACTCCCAATTCAAATGTCAAGCCAAAAAAAAAAAAAAAATCGAGACGCTTGGCCAAATAAGGGCCTGTTTGTTTGTGTTCTTTTTTTGTTCCTCGAAACACCATTTTTATTCTTAACAGAAATGTGTTTGTTTACACTTTTGTTCCCAGGAACAAAAAATCTATTTTTTTGTTCCCGGGAATAGATTTGGAACAGAAACAAGAAGTAGAAAAAACTTGTTTCTTGTTCCCGGGAACACTTCCGAGAAACAATCTCTCCTATTTTTTTCTTCTCTTTCTTTTCTTCTTCTTTTTTCTTTGGCTGGTCGCCGGCCTCGGCCATGGCCGGCGACTGGCCGTCGAGGGCCGGCAACCTTGCCGAAGCGTTGCCAGCCCCCGGCGAGGCTCGGCCTCACCGGGGGCCAGCGAGCCTCGCCATGGCTGGGCGAGGCTGGCGACCGGCCAAAATGAAGAAAAAAGAAAAGAAAAATATTAAAAAATTAAAAGAAACAAAAATATTATACAAATTTACCAAACGTATTTCTATTCTTCTTTTATTCCAGGAACAGAAATTTTGTACAGTTACCAAACACGTAACACGTTTTCTGTTAAAAAATTGTTCCCCGGAACAGAAATAGAAAAAACTATTTCTGTTCCAAGGAACAATTTTTGAATAGAAATGTTACCAAACGCACCCTAAATCTCATCCAATTGAGATTGGTTCAATTCTGGAAATGCATAATTGAACAACCACATCCAATTGAGATATACACATGCACACAAACACAATGCAATTTAAAATACACGAATAAGGGTTTTGAAAATATACCTAAACTGAAAGCTAACATCAATATGCCACATTATTTAAAAAAACCAAAAGATAAGACCTAGCAACACAAGCACTTACTTCTTATTGACCTTATCAAACTCTGCCATGAGAAGAGCCATTCCTTTCTTGTCATTTCTCAGAAGGGGCTTCTTAATTTCTTTTTCAACTTTCTCCAATGCATCCATCATCATTGCCTCTGCGCCAAGGTCATCAGTAAGACCTCTCCTGCAAAAAGTATTGGCTTTAAGTACTCACTAAAAATAAGGATCGGAAACAACTCATTTTCACAAAATGTATAAGCATATGATACGAGCAGACATAACCAGAGCATTTCATACAAATCCAGAACTAGTATGTAGTAAAGTTCCGTCCCAAAAAAAAAAAAAATCATAGTATAGTAAATAGCTCATGCGTAAAATTCTGGACCATTAGAGAAAGAAGCTAGGCACAGGCGTTACAAAGTTACTAAAACTTATAAAAGCAAGCAGTGCATATCAAAACATACTTGATCCGAATCTCCTTCAAAGTCAGGAGATATGTACGGGCATCTGGTATGTCCTGCGTACGTGTCTGAATTGTGTACTGGATCCTTTGCGATTCTGAGAACAAGTCTGCCCTGTGGGATAAAAGACCAGGTCTAATCAGTTCATTATTAAAAGATCAGATAACTTATCCTCTTTGCGCCTTAACAAACAGAAACATGCTCAACTTCATCCTGCCAGTCGCTAGAGTTTACTTTAGTTGACAAATTAGAAAATGGCCAGACATGGAGGCATATTGAAAGACACATATGCCTGGACCACAAGCTGTATCTAGCACTCATGAACTGAGTTAATTACTCTAGAGATGGCATTTATTAGATCCTCACCCAAAAAGTAGTTTTCTTTGATATGTGAAAGTGACATTAAGAAGTTCCACCACTAACCAACTGCTCAATCTCCATTTCAAACATCCATAAATAAAATGAGACAAATTGAGAAATAGTAGAAGCATCTACAATCTCATCCAAGACCCAAAAAGCACATTCATACAAAACTCTCTTACTTCCAATGAAATAGATCAAAGGGCAATGCTCGAAACATGAGGCAAGAGAAAGCTGTTGCAAGGATAAGCTGAAAAGGCAGCAGAAAGATTACTTCTCTCTTACTGTCTTCATGACCTTCGCGTACTGAGCCACTGCAGCTGGATCTTCAGGAGCAATGGTAATTTTTTCCTTCCTCAGAACTCCAATGGCGGTCTCAAACTTCTTCTTGACCTCCAGAAAGATATTCTTCAACATCTCTGTTTAAACAATGACAGTACTCTGTCAGTGATAAGCCTTGGTGCTGGGAATTCTCACCTCAACAATAGAAGCATGAAAGTATATCCAAAATTAATTTTACTTCATTTCTACAGCTATTTTCTCCAGGTGGATTCCCACTTGGAATTCTCAAGATAAGACCTCAGTCAGACCAATGATGTTCCACGGCCAACATTGGGGAAATTACGCTCATGTTAGCACTTATCATTTGCATCAGCAAGAACTTGTGTAAGGTTATATGCTTCATACTTTACAGAGTGGAAGAGTAGCTTAAGAAGTACAAGAAGCTTGTTCTTACTTTTGACCTAAAAAAGATGCGGCATGTGTCAGCAAAGTAATGATAACTAACTAAATGTCCATGAAAGACACTGATGTTCACTGAAAATGCAGCAGGACAGGCTAAAGTTTACGACAACACTCACCGTCTCCCTTGAGGGCAGCAGGAGCAGCTTCTTTGGCAAAGAAGCGGACAGGGACAGCATGCTCCCGCAGCAAAATTGTCTGAGTACCGCATAACTGAGTGAATAAAAGCAGAAGCACGTCGGATTAAACAATGCCCACCAAGAAATTGACAAATCTATCGAGAAACTAAACAGTGGTGCGAAATGCGCAGAAGGCTACCGCTAACGGACCACAATACGACAGCCATTTCCATCTAAAGTAGACACGACGATATCAAAGTCGCTGTCTTTAACTAAGTACAGTAGAAAAAACCTCCTACTGCTAATCATGTGCTCCAAAGTTCGTCAGCAACCGAAAGGAACATCGAAGAAGAAGCTAAAAGCCAAAACTTGAGGTCAATTACATCCTAGTTACCGCATAGATCTATCCAAGCCCACAGAAACACAATCGCCGAATCAAATCGCCCCGCAACGAAGAGCAACAGACAAGAAGCGCTCTAAAGCGGCACGGATCATCAACAATCGCCCGAACGGAAAGCGGCGACTTTGCAGAACGCAAAATTCCCGATCTCCACGGCCAATGTAGACCGCCATCGGTACAACCCGTCTCCCCACTGATGAAGAAAACCGAGCGCCGCGTTTCGCCTCGAAATCGCTCAACCCTAGCGAAATTGCCAGCGCCCGGATCGAAGAACCCCCCGAAAAGAATCGCGCGCAATCGAGCGGAAATTCGCGACGGCAGTTGACGAACGGCGAGAGGGGGGGGGGGGGGTGGGAAGGCGCGTGGATCTGGAGGGGAGGGTCCTCACCTGCCGAGACTTGGAAACGAGGCGAGAAGCGAGCGCCATGATCGCCTTCTTCTGCTGATTTCTGTGCTTCTGCTTCTGCTTCGTTCGTCAACCAGAAAAAGAGAGAGAGAGTCTCGTGTTTTTGTAGGGTTTCGACTTGCCTTTGTTTTTGGTTGCGATTGTGGTGGTGGTGGTAACTGGTAACTCTACTGACAGTCCCTGGTTACCCGTCTCCAAGGTTAACCACCACAGTTAGCAGAGGAAATGACACTGATTAATTAAGCTAAATAATAAATATAAAATTTATAGAAATTTGGAAAATGACACAAATGATTACGGAATTTTAGTATAATGCACAATATTGTCTTCAAATTTTTAATTTGATCAGTGAGGAATGTGATCTCTAAACTTTTAATTTATTCACTGTGATCCCTGATTCTTTTGTATATATTCAATTTAATTCCTAAACTATATAAAAATGTTTAAGATTGTTTTTGATCGTGAATTAATAGAAAAATTATATTGAACATTTTCATATAGTTTAAAAACTATATTAAACATGTAATAAAAGTGCAAGGATGATATTAAACAAATTAAAAGTTTATGGACCACATTGAATATTAAAGCAAAGTGCAAAATCCACATTAATAGTTCATAGACCAATTGTATATTAGGCCGAAATTTAGAAATTAGTTGTGTTCATTATATCCAAATGGATAATTGCACAAAAGCCTCTGAAATTTACTACGAAATGAGATCGATGGAAAACTTTTCAACTAATAAAGTAATGTTATTATAACTTAATTAAATGTGCAATTAAATGGATTATGAAAATAACAAGCAATTTCAAGATTGCAGTGGCTCGATGTGTACGTTGCGGAACTCTTTTATATCATTCCGTTTGATTTTCGTGTCCGTCTGATCCTTTATTTAAATCTCTAAATCATATTTCATCCAATTGATATGTGAAAAGTAAATAACTCATCCTGCATAATTGATTAAAATTACTATTTCACATGAAAATAAAGCCCTTCTGCTCCTTAATGTCTCCTCTTCGGCCCAATTCCCTTTAAAAAAAACAAACTTTAGGTCAAGTTTTGATTATGATCTAAACTCGTAGAAAGTCACTAGCCTTCACCCTATACTCAAATCTGACCAATATTAACTTTCTGTCCAATGTAAGGTCCAATGTGTCAATTCTCCGGTCACTTAGGAATTTTGGGCCCGTTCGTTTGGGTCACTTAGGAATTTGGGTTATGAGAGAATCTATAGATTCATATGGTTCCTTGCTTTAATTAATTGATTAATTATAAAAGGTGATGAAATTAATATTTTGGATAAAAGAAATGGAAAATCTTCGGACTGAATTGAAGTTCCATTTGTTTCGCAAAAAGATAATTATTTAAAAATACTTTTGTAAAATCTATAGAATGTTTTCATTATCAAAAAAAAAAAATTGTTTATATATTTTCAAGGGCAATGAAAATAAAAATTCTATTCATTTTTATAAGTGAGATATGCAATTATATTTATAAAATAATTTTTTAAATTATAATATATATTTTTTTTACAAAACAAACGGAATGTATGTTTAAAAAAACGGAAATGAACATAAGAGGGCTCTGCGTCAAGCTCAAGCGAGTGCTCCACTGAAAAAGCATCTATTGGGCTTGATTGTAGGAGCAATGAAGTAGGCCGGCCCACCTTGTCTACCTCCTTCGATGCTCCCCCTTTCTTGAACCACTTTTATCGTTCGAAGACCCTTTGATTTTGATCAATTGCCTCAAATGCCCAATCAAAGTTTGGACCCATAGGCGAAGAGCCATCAAAATGAATATAAGCATTCGTTCTCTCATGAAGAATAAATGATTTTAAAAATGTTCTCTTAAAAACGATTGCTTGCAAATAATAAACAAATGAAAAGTATTTCAATGTCCACGAAAATGTTTAAACATGTATTGTTGTCCATGATAAAACAATCTTCCTTTGACTAATCATTTTGAGCAATAATTTTAGAAAAATATTTTACAAATTATTTATTTTCCATAAGATGTTTTACAGAAAATAACTTTCAGGAAAAAAATTTTCAAATTTTCTGACGGTTGATTCACAAAAACAAATTAGTCATTGAAAAAAATACGTTCAAAAGTGGAGAAAATTTTTTTTTTTTAAGAAAGGAGATTATTTTCCCTCATTTTTCTTTCACCCGAACGAAGCATGTTCTTCTTGCACTCTTTATTATTATTTGTTTCTTATTAAAAAGTTGATTTTTTAATTATTGTTTCTTTTATTTTCCTTCTTCTTCTTTGGCCGATTGCCAATTGAGAGACAAGCTTGCCCAAAGACAACGAGGCTTGAGCTCGCCAATCTGGTGAGCCTTGATCTCACCAGATATACCTCACCAAATATGGCAAGGTGGAGCCTCTCAACTCGGCTTGCCTAAATCTGGTGAGCTTGAGTCATATCGGCCATGGGCGAGCATATCGAACGCACATGCCGATTGACGTCGGACGAGAGATGCTTTCGGGACGAAGGTAAAGGAATATTTCATATTAATCAGCCGCCAGCCTGAGACTTCCTTCACTCCTAATGCGGCAATGAGACAAGGCAGCGTTCCAGTGTTTGACTGTTGACTATCTTCCTTGATCCCCAACTAATTAATCACACCGATGTTTGTATTTTCTAGCTTTATTCCTTTCAAAGCCGTTTTTTGCTTCGTTTTTTCCAACCATCATAGATTTTTTACGTACAAAAGGGGCAGAAAAATAATTAAAAAAAGAGACAGGGGCATGCGCTGACGTCTACTTTTTTAGAAATGATGTTTGATGACAAGTCAAAAATCTAGAAATATGGATAGAACCGGTAACTAGTTGTAGGTGCTTTAATTTAGTGATAATTGGAAAGTCACCATAATTAAAGAGCCCCCTTTTCTTATAATAAGTAATTGTGAAAATAATGCTGTTTAGGATATACTAACCGATACAATTGCATAATTTATGACCATGTGACTTATAAAAGTATCGTTGTATGTTTGAGTTGTGAACTGAAAGAGAATGATGTCTTTATCATCAAATATCGCTCTCAAATCATAGACAAGTTGAGTAAAACTTGCTCTACATAACGAAATGTTGTTTCAATAAAATATCTCGCAATCATGTGATCCCTTTCATTCTTCAAGAGAGCATGTTGTTTGATCGATGCTTTTTTTGCATGACCTGATAATATGAGATTACAAACTAATTAGGTTCTACTGTTTTGTGCTTAATGAATTAGTGATAAATGCACATAACTCGAAATGAGGAAATGTTTTATTTATTGATAATTTTATGTACTTTACTTTCGTAGTGGCAACACTCGAAGCTAAACCCTTCTATTTACAGCTGAAAATTCCTTCATTTGCTATTATGTTTTATGACAAGTGACTATATGAGCAAGAGAGTTTTGGACGGTCAAAGCAAAATGAAAGTACTTGGATGTACGTTCTGCTGTTGTCATGGCACATGGGGAGAAGTGTCAAGCCGACATTTTATCTCAAAGTTTCGCTTATGATAATTGCGACTTTTGACCACCCTTTTTAAAAAAATTTCCTCCTCTTTGACTACACATATTTTGGTGAGCTACGTAATTATTTCTCTCTCTCTCTCTCTCTCTCTCTCTCTCCGGCGTACAAAATTGAAGGATTCAACTGGGTTTCAGCATGAGAATTTGACCAAGAAATTTGTGCTCGGATTAATTTTGGAGATTCGCTATAATAAGATCCGACATTGAAGATAGCATCCCACTGAGGGATTGCAGTCAAACCTGAAGAGTGGAAGATTTTTTCGACCATTGAATGGGCTCATAACTAGCTTGACCCACTGAGGGATTGCAGTCAAACCTGAAGAGTGGAAGATTTTTTCAGCCATTGAATGGGCTCATCACTAGCTTGACAATACGGGATCGTAAAGAGATTTAAGTTTAGTATATAAATTAGGGTGGCGTCATTTGCAATGCTTCATTTTATTTTGACCGTCGTGTGATAAATAATACAATATGCATCAAAATAATGCGATGATCTGGCTCTTTCAAAGAAAGTCAAGTGCTCAAAAGAAAAATTGGAAATAATCGCACAAGGTGACCATCATTTGGGGTCAAGTGTTGCCTTATGAATCACTTAATAAGGTCTCTCCCCACTGATGTGGGGCTTGAAATGCTATGGTTATAATGCTTGATAAGAGAGAGAGAGAGAGAGAGAGAGAGAGAGAGAGAGAGAGAGAGAGAGTTGAAAGGATGGAGACGAGAAAGTGACAAATGGACGAGGAATGGTTTTTGCAAACAAAGATGCAAGTGATAAATGCACGAGGAATGGTTTTTGCAAACAAAGATGCGATGGCTTTGGTTGATAATTGGAATATAATATGGCGGATTGGAGAAATTTCCAGCGGACTTTTCCATCCAAATTCTTTTGGGCTGGTTTCTGGACAATGAAATCTTTCGTTTTAGTGTTATCAAAAGTCATAGCTTAGGTCAATTTTGGCCCAACACTTTAGTCTGCTATTTTTCCATATGAGCTTGACTTTTCTTGTATACTATTGCCCATCTAAATAGCCACCAAGGAATCAAGACTCGAGCACAACCTCCGTACTTTTGGCAATTTCTTGTCTACCCTGTTATTATTATTATTGCATGAAGATGAGTGTTAAGAGATTGAAACATAATTTGTGTGCTAAAAAAATGTATGGATTGACTGGCCGACAACTTCACTAACCTTAACCCATCATACAAGCATATTTTTATTATTCTTTGTCGAAAATACCGATAATATGAGTTTTTGTTTTAAATTTATTCCATATAGAAGAAGTTAGTAGTTGAAAAAATATAAATAAACCTTGACAAGTTACTCAAATAAAAGTTGGTAATGCAAGAGTATATGGTAACTTAAATAAAGAAACGGACAGAAATAAACTTTGGTAACCGTTAATAGAAGTTGGTAACTTAAAGAAGGAATTGGCAGGTTTAAATAGTCCTTAAGTAAAGCAAATAACAGTGGTAACTTATTAGAAAAAGTCAGTAAATTTAGAGGAAAGAAAAACAAAAAGAATTAGTAAGCAACTCAAGTGAGAGTTGGTAAACCAAAATTAGTCGATTAAATAACGGAGAAAAGATGGTAAATCATACAAATAAAAGTTGTTAAGTTCCCATAAGGTTTCATAAATTGAATGTGCTTGTAAGAAAGATAAATAAAAATTGGAAAGTTATAACAATAATCAATAAACAAAAAAGCCAAATAAAAGTTGGTGGAAAACTTAAATGAGAATCAGTGACTCAAATTGAGATGATAATTTAATCATAAGAGAACTTGATAATTGTTCAAATAAAGATTTTAAAATTCAAATAAGAGTTCACAAATATAAGTTAGATGAGAAAGACAACAAAAAATTGATAAGAAAAGTCGCAATTTTGTAAAATATGGAAAGGAATCGGTAATTTCATAAGTGCCAGAAAGTTTTCATTACACTTGGATCAGGGGATCGATAAATATATTCGCCAGAACTTATTTTTTTCGATTTACCTACTTCTTTAGATGTCTACCGGTACGGAATGATATATTACAAAGAAAATGCTACAACATTTATTCCAATATATCTGAAGCCTAACATTGCTGGTCAATGCTTGGGGAAACACCATCAATATGACTACAAAAGGTTTGATCACCAAAGTAACTTTTGACACTCTCTGCCTTCACTCGAGCATCGGCAAGACTTCGAGAGCTAGTGGCGGCCCCCGCTCCCAAGGTAAAATTTTTCTCTTATTATAAGAGGAAAAAACTTCAAAAAAATAAAATCATATGTGATATAGAATTGAAAAAAGAATTATTTCTTCGTTTTTAGTCTTGAATTTTCAGTCTGTCTCAAGTCCATGCATGCATATACGTAGAAAATAAAATTATTGAGCTCTATTTATGTCGTGAAAATAGATTATTTGAGAAATATTTTGCTTATATAACTTATAAAAAGAATGAACAAATTTTTTTCATTGTCCACAAAAATATTTAAATATAAATTATTGTTGATAATAAAATATATTCCATTGATTTATTTTTTCAAGTGATATAAACAAACATTTTTGGTGAATATTTTCTATATCATTCATTTTTTTGAAATAAACAGAATCTTACTTTACACTTAATTCGTTTCTCGTAGAATATGCCTTTAATTTCTTGGTCTTTTGGCTTAACTATGTTTAGTGGTTTGGGTTGGTGTAATCAGTCCCTATCCCTAGTTAAAAAAATAAAAAAAATCTTTGATTTTATATACCAAACGAAAATCACAGAATAGTCAAATCGGCGCCATTTAATTTATTGGAAGAAATACTGACAAGAAAACAATTATAGGAAGTAAAATCCAAAATCCTCGGATTCAACGAAGGACCATTCTCTCCTTTTCTCAAACCCATTTCTCGTAAGGTGTGAATGGTGACTTCAATCTTTTATTTATTTATCTTAGGGATGTATAAAAAGGACTGCCCAAATCGGAAATCATTCAATTTCCGATTTCTAAAAGTGAAATTGGTGTCTAGGTGGTCTAGTTTTAGGTTTTAAGGGAAAACTAAACCGAACCGAACTGGACTGGACCCAACCATTTACTTATACTTTTTTTTTTAAATTTCTCAAGAAAAATAAAAGTGACTATTTTTTTTTTTTAATAACATAAGGCATTAAGTAGTGGGAAAAAAAGGAAGTGACCAGTTTTGTTGATCTGGTCCTCAATTCCATTGAGAACTAGTCCTCCCTATCTAGTTCTTTGAAACAAGACCAGATTGGGAACCGATCATCCCTAATTTTTTTCCTCATTTCTCTGAAGTGTTTTTGGTTTGCAACTAGTTCAGAATCAGATTGGTCCATGATCCCACGTCCTTGCACTAGTAGATAAGTGTGCAACCTCACACTAGTAAGAAATATTACAATGCTGCCCTAAAGCCAATGAGCCGTAAGTAGAGCAAATAGTATTGGTTTTTACTGATTGTGGACGCGGTTGAGATTGCCTACAATGGTATTATGACCATGTCGATGTTGCACGTCTGATACGTATTTGATCTCACATCGCACGAACTTGGATACTTACATTGGTAAATAAGACTTGCCCTTCTTAGATGTAAGAGTTCGGGTAATCCGAAACCACAGTAGACAACAATTTGGATTGTGCAACGAACCTTCGTCTTGTCTTGGGACATTTCTCCATATTATATCACGTTTCAGAAAATAATATTTTACGTATAAGATAAAAGTTGTGTGCAAACAATTTAAATTAATATTTTATGATCGGAAAAATGAAATTCCTAATGACCTTACAACACACAATAACTTTATTGATGAGATATCTTTGTTGCACTACATCATATTGAAGTTAATTTAAGTATTACACAGAATACATTTTCTTGCAAGGGCGGCCCCTCTAGAGTGAGATACATATTCTGTAAAGGAAAATACTCGATTGAAGTGAACAATTGATTTATTAATTGATGCGTTGCTATTATTTTGTTGTTGTTGAATATGACTCTTTTCTCCACTTATAATCAAACACATCACTTAATAACTAGTTTTGTAAAATAATCTTAGGATGCGTTTATTTCACAAAAAATGAATGATTTGAAAAATATTTACTTAAAAATAATCATTTTCATTACTTACAAAAATGAATGAATGAAAAATATTATCATCATTTACGAAAATGTTTAAACATAAATTACTATTGATAGTGAACGTTTTTCATCAATTAATCATTTTATGCGAAATGAGTTATCATTTTTAGGAAAATATTTTTCAAATAATTCATTTTTCGAGAAACAAATTAATTTGGCACTGCTTCTCTCAAACTACAAGATAGAAGATTTTTGCTTCTTTTATAAATTTGCCAAGATATTCGCAAGCAAGCATAGAGATACATTCCTTAAAAAGACAAATACAGTAAAATACATACATTTTTTGTGTCATCTTTTTCAAGCCGCCAAGAGCCTTTCAAAGCAGTCAGCAGAAATCGCTGACCCACGTCGATTTGAGAGTACTCTGCGTATGTCCTGCATGCTATTTTGTCCAACCCAATTTGATATAACTTCATGGTTATTACTGTTACAATAAATTATCTACCAAGGCTTCCGTGTTTTAATTTCTTGAGGCGTTAGAAATTGGGTTACAATTTCAATTTATTGAGTGATCCGGCAATAATAATTTTATAAACCAATCTAGTAAATCGATGTCAGATGTATCTTTAGCATTATTTGTTCAATCACATAACTTATTCCAATATTCAAATTAGTAATTTAGAGAAAAAACACATTAGAAATCCACAAATGATTAGATATTTCATTATTTCTTGAAATGTGATTGATCTTATTTGTTTCTATGATGGCTGATTGTAAACTCCATTCTCCGACAAAGCTCACATACTTATGCAATGGAATTGTCAATATTGTCAATGGTCCATGATCTGACTTTCAACAGGTGCATCAACAAACTTGTCGCATGATTTGATGGGTATGGTAACATTCATTCTCTTGAAAATACAAATGCCTTGTAATCTATAGATTGTCCTATGATATGACCCTATGCTTTTTCACATGTTGCCCGAGCAATATGTAGGACCCTCATCCCATCTAAATGAGGTTAGGATTTTGGAAGAGAAGAGGAGAAATTTGTGAATGTCAGCACACCACAATTAAATGAAATAAATGGGGTCATCGATCTAGCTGCGATAGTACACAGAAGTTTTGTTGGGGCATTTCAAATTAATGATCCAATCTCTATTTGCTCGTCCTGGAAGTCTAGAATGAAGCTTTGATTCATGCATTTGCAAGAAGCATTGGATATATGCAATTCTTGGCTGCCGGCTTAAGTAAGATAAAGAAGATTTTTCAGAAGAGAGACCGTTCCATGAATTAATGCATCTTAACTTCAAATATCAATATCCGTCAGCTATATAAGTCAGAGCACAAGAAGAGCTTATGCCACATCTAAAGCCTTGCATGTAAACATACCATATTCCTCCCCAGCCATGACAATGTTCTCTTCAATGGCAATCCTGTTGCCTTCTCCTTCTGTCATCTTCGCTTCCCTCCTCTTCCTCTTGCTCATTCTAAAGAAATGGAAGAAATCCAACAATGCCAAAGACCCTTCTTCGAAACTGCCTCCAGGGCCGAAGATGCTCCCTCTTCTGGGGAACCTTCACCAGATGGCAGGGTCGCTCCCTCACCACTCGCTCCGGGAGTTGGCCAGGAGGCACGGCCCGATCATGCGCCTCCAACTAGGCGAGATCCTGACCATCGTCATCTCGTCGGCAGACATGGTCAAGGAAATCCTTGGCAAGAACGAGCTTGCCTTCGCCCAGAGGCCCGAGCTCGCGGCCCTCGAGGTCATGTCCTATGAGAACTCGAGCTTCGTGTTCTCGCCCTACGGCGAGTACTGGAGGCAGATGCGCAAGATTTGCGTGTTGGAGCTCCTGAGCATGAAGAGGGTCCTCTCTTTTAGATCTATAAGAGAGGAAGAGTGTTGGAACATGATCAAAACAATACAATCATCTCAAGGAAAGCCTGCGAACTTGACCAAGATTGTACTGAACTTGATCAATGACGTCACCTCGAGGGCAGCATTTGGTGAGAGATGTAAATATAGAGATGAGTTCCTTTCTTTCCTCGAGGAAGCGACAAAAGTTGCTGGGGGATTTGATCTTCCAGATCTCTTCCCTTCAATTTGGTTCTTGCGTTATCTCTCAAGAATGAAACCGGCTTGGGAGAGACTGCACAAGAAGATCGATGTGATCCTCGATCACATCATTGCAGAACACAAGGAGAAATTGAAGGGAAACGGTGGGAACAATGAGGAAAAAAATGCAAGAGAAGATCTTGTGGACGTGCTCTTGAATCTCCAGAAGAGTAGTGAAACGAACTACTTCATCAAGCCACACGTCATCAAAAATATTGTCATGGTAAGGCCTAATTTCGTTAATAATCTCAC
This sequence comes from Eucalyptus guilfoylei, assembly GCA_016097605.1. Classification (NCBI taxonomy): domain Eukaryota; kingdom Viridiplantae; phylum Streptophyta; class Magnoliopsida; order Myrtales; family Myrtaceae; genus Eucalyptus; species Eucalyptus guilfoylei. The sequence continues at coordinate 56,510,236 of CM027867.1, read as the reverse complement.
TAAATATGTACTTTGCTTATATCTTACTTACAACGGCTTTCATTCTGCCTGAGCTTTTATATATGCATGGGCTATGTCTACACCCATAGATTTTCTACTCTATGTGAAGGGATGGAAGAGGCTACTAGCTCTAGTTAGTAGTCCTTTTAAACATGTTAACATAAGGATTTCATACTCGCTACAAAATATTTAATTTGAACATTTAATTACCTACTTAAATTAGCAAAAAAGGAGCTCTTATTAATCAGTATGCAGTTGGCCTCCAAGAATTTCAACGGCAAAATGGATCATCTAAAATGCATTCATGATAGAAAACATGATGATCACATCCATGAAACCCTAATATTCTCAAGATGTATCCCGGGAATTTATCACATGGTGGATGAAAGAGATCTCCCCTTGTTAATTGTTTTACTATTCCCAGGTCAAGAGTTTGCATTGAAGTTTCCACGAGATTCGAAGTGATCCCATATACAGTTTTGCTCAGAAAAATATAATATTTTGTGTACACACACACACACTGATTCAAATCTCCAAAGAACCTTTGAGTCCAAGTTTGACCATCTCGATGAGGCGACACTGGCATACATGTCTGTTGCGACATCTTGATCAAATGCAACTACATATAGATACGGCCGAGGATTCGTCATTCTAAGCACAATATCATCTTATTTAAATGTCCAATATCATGCGAAATGTAAACCTATATTTTAGTTAACACCAATTGTGTCTTGTCGTATCATTCGGTATAAACTGATTTTTATGTGATATTGCTACGTTTAATATCATGCGGCACTTTTATCTTTCATGTTCTTTTTAAGGACATCCTTCTGAAATATAAAATCAATCCGTTCTTTGTATTTTGTGTAGGAAATATTTTCTGCTGGGTCAGACACATCCTCGACGACCATAGTGTGGGCCTTCTCGGAGATGCTGAGGAACCCCCGAGTGATGGAGAAGGCGCAGGCCGAGGTCCGAGCCGTGCTCAAGGGAAAGACCCAGGTCCGCGAGCAGGACATCCAGGGCCTCGAGTACCTGAAGCTTATCGTCAAGGAGACCCTGAGGATGCACTCGCCGGGCCCGCTCATGGCCCGAGAGTCGCGAGAGGCGTGCACGATCAACGGCTACGAGATCCCCAAGAAGACCAAGATTGTGATCAACACGTATGCAGTGGGGAGAGACCCCGAGTTCTGGTCTGACCCCGAATCGTTCGTGCCTGAGAGGTTCCTGAACTCATCGGTTGATTTCCGAGGGTCGAGCTTCGAGTACATACCCTTCGGTGGCGGGAGGAGGATCTGTCCCGGGATCAACTTCGGGATCGCAAACATTGAGCTCCCCTTGGCTCAGCTCTTGTACCACTTCGACTGGTCTCTGGCCGATGGGGTTAAGGCGCAAGACCTGGACATGTCTGAGACTTTCGGGATCACTTCCAGGAGGAAGACTCCCTTGATCATGGTTGCCGAGCCCTGCGTCCCCTTTTCGTACGATGGAGATCGTGATAAGTAGTTATCCAGATATGTGGTCATGCGTGTTAGCTACAAATCGTTAGTCTGGTTTACCATATGTGGTCATGTTCGTGTTTTTGTTTGTCACTTGTATGATATTGCAGTTCCTGTTTTGGGACTTGCTGAATCCAATTAACGAGCTCATGTGATCGAAAGCTACTCTGCCCACTCCTTATGCACTGAATTTTCTTGTCACTGCATATGATTGATTAGTTCTTTGATTATCAGATGTGTGGTCCTAGCTTCATTCTATGAGGGATTCCATCTGTGTAACCCAAAATGAGTTCGGAGAAGGCACGGCTTTTAGCCTCTTTCTCTTTTTCGTTCCGACAGTAAAAATGAGCAAGTGTCGAATGCAAAGTCCCTGTTCATGCAAGCTCAATGCACGTGAAACATTAGATCATGAGGGTGCCCACCTGCTTTCGCAATTCATGGGAGTTAGGCTCACATAAATCAGGATCTTGTGAGAAAGTTCCATAAAAAATGAGCAAGCCAGTGGAAAGTTTAGTGTAAGAAAGATCTACATATGTCACTTTCTTGAACAAGGGTGAACAAGGCAGCTTCAACAGGAGCAGAAGATAGCCGTATCATTATTTATACACTGGACAGCCACAGGCCAACATAAGCACAAGTCAAACATTTCAAACCAGACTCCTAAATTTATTTCTTGGCTTCTATATAAGACCAAAAAAGTGACATCATAAAGACGACACATTCTTTATTTTTCATGTCTATTTTTGTGGCTCTATGGTTGTAGTTTATGGACAACCAATAGGGGCAAAACCTAGTTGTTCTCCGGCAACTATTAGCTATATGCCCTAAAGCAACCATGTAATGGTTACATGTTAGGAATTATTTAATGGCAAATAAATATTCATTCATCGTCCTATTTATATATATGAATGAGTCCATAAGTTCAGTTACAACCGAACCTATTCTTAAGGTGTTAAGAATATGTTTACAGTTACGCAAAATTTTTAAACAATTCCAAGTCGATGGATCCTATTGAGATCGGTGTGTTTTCAAGAGTGTGTTCTCAAGTTTCACAATTCAATATTGGATACTTGAGGGGGATGATGAGTCATAAGTCATTTGGTATAGTGATATCCGAGCTATAACATAGGTGCTTATCTCAGACAAGTTCACTAAACGTGATATACATAGAAGGATTGTCGACGTGGAAGCTTTTTGCGGGGTCAATGTGTCACGCCTCGAACCCCGAGCGTGCGCGCACATATTCTTTGTGCGGTCGACTAAAATTTGCGACGTTCTGGGAGGCGTGGAATTAAACAATACCCGTGAAGAATTGACAAATCTATCAAGAAACTAAACAGTGGTGTGTATCGCGCAGAAGGCTACCGCTAATGGACGGCAATACGACAGCCATTTCCATCTAAAGTAGACAAGACGATATCAAAGTCGCTTTCTTTAACTAAGTACAGTAGAAAAAACCTCCGACTGCTAATCATGTGCTCTAAAGTCCGTCAGCAACCGAAAGGACCATCGAGGAAGAAGCTAAAAACATAAAATTTAGGCCAATTACACCCTAGTTACCGCATAGATCTATCCAAGCGCACATAAACACAATCGCCGAATCAAATCGCCCCGCAACGAAGAGCAACAGACAAGAAGCTCTCTAAAGCGGCACGGATCATCAGCAATCGCCCGAAAGGAAAGCGGCGACTTTGCAGAACGCAAAATCCCGATCTCCACGGCCAATGTAGACCGCCATCGGTACAACCCGTCTCCTCACTGATGAAGAAAACCGAGCGCCGCGTTTCGCCTCGAAATTTCGCGACGGCAGTTGACGAACGGCGAGAGGGGGGAAGGCGCGTGGATCTGGAGGGGAGGTTCCTCACCTGCCGGGACTTGACAACGAGGCGAGAAGCGAGCGCCATGATCGCCTTCTTCTGCTGATTTCTGTGCTTCTGCTTCTGCTTCGTTCGTCAACCAGAGAGAGAAAGAGAGTCTCGTGTTTTTGTAGGGTTTCGACTTGCTTTGTCTTTGGTTGCGATTGTGAAGGTGGTGGTGGGTGGCAACTCTACTCTCGGTCTGTGGTTACTCGTCTCCAAGGTTATCCACATTTTAACTGGGGAAATGACACTGATTAATTAAGCTAAGAAGCAAATATAAAATTCATAAAAACTTGGGAACATGATACAAATGATCACGGAATTTTAGTGCATTGCACAATATGGTATTTAAAATTTTAATTTATTTAATACGGTCTCTCGAACTTTAGCTTTCGATGCATAATGTGGCATCTAAATTTTTAATTTATTTACTGTGATCTTTAAATTTTTGTATATGTTCGATTTAATCCATGAACTATATAAAAATATTGATATTGAATTAATGGAATGATTATTGAACATTTTTATATAATTCAAGGACTGTATTGAATATGTAATAAAAGTTTATGGACTACATTGAATATCAAGCCAAAGTGTAAAGCCCACATTAAAAGTTTATAGACCACTTGCATGTTGGGCCAAATTTTAAAAATCATCAGTGTCATTACATGAAAAGGGATAATTGCACAAAAGCCTTTGAAATTAATTACGAAATGAAATTGATAGAAAAATTTTCCACTAATAAAGTGATATTATTATAACTTAATTAAATGTACAATTAAATGGATTATGATAATAACAAGCACTTTCAAGATTGTAGTAGGTCGATGTGTACATTGCAGAACTCTTTTACATCATTCTGTTTGATTTTTGTGTCCGTTTGATCCTTTATTTAAATCTTTAAATCATATTTCATCGAGTTGATATGTGAAAAGTAAATAACTCATCCCACATAATTGATTAAAAATTATTATTTCACATAAAAATGAAGCCATCGTGCTCCCTAATTTCTCTTCTCTTCGGCTCAATTCCCTTAAAAACCCCAACCTTTAGGTCGAGTTTTAATTCTGATCTAAACTTTTCTTTTTTCCTCGTAAAAAGTCACTAGCCTTCACCTCCTGCTCAAATCTGACCAATATTAACTTTCTGTACGATGTAAGGTCGAATGTGTCAATTCCCCGGTCACTTAGGAATTTTGGGCCCTTACGCTTGGGACACTTGGGAATTTGGAGGCCGAAAGTGAGGAAACAACAACATTTGGTGCCGAGGGAATCTATAGATTCATATGCTTCCTTGCTTTAATTAATTGATTAATTATAAAATGTAATGAAATCAATATGTTGAATAAAAGAAATGGAAAATCTTAAAACCGAATTAAAGGTTCCGTTTGTTTCGTGGAAAATGAACTATTTGAAAAATGCATTCGTAAGATTGATTGTTTGTAGTACTTAAAATAATTAGTCAGTGGAGAATATTTTTATTATTAAAAATAATTTGTATAAATATTTTTAAGGACAATGAAAATGTTATTCGTTTATTCATTTTTATAGCGAGATATGCGATTATTATTATTATTTTTTAAGTTATTTATTTTTTGCAAAACAAAGGGAACATTAGTCTAAACAAACGGAAATGAATATAAGAAGGTTGTGCGTCAAACTCAGGCCATTGCTCCACTGAAAAAGCATACACTGGGCTTGATTGCAGGAGCAATGAAAAGTAAGCCGGCCCACGTTGTCTAGCTCCTTTTGATACTCTGCTACTTTTCTTATTCGAACACACTTTGATTTTGATCAATTGCCTCAAAAGCCCAATCCTAGTTAGACCGGTAGGTGAAGAGCCATCAAAATGTACTTAAGGGCTTGTTATTTCGCAAAAAATAAATACTTTTAAAATTATTTTCTTAAAAATGATTGTTTACAAATAATGAACAAATGAAAATATTTCACTATCCACAAGAATGTTTAAATATATATTCTCGTCCATGATGAAATAATTTTCCATTGATTGATCATTTCAAGTAATAAATTTGAGAAAATTGTTTTTACAAATCATGTATTTATTTTGGAAATTTTTTATGGAAAACAACTTTCAGGAAATTCTTTTTTCAGATTTTCCAATATTTGGTTCACGGGAAAACAAACTAGTTAATGGAAAAAATACTTTCAAAGTTTCCTCTTTTTGAAAAGAGATCATTTTGCCTTATCTTTTTTTTACTTGGACCAAGCACGTTCTTTTTGCACTCTTTTTAATTATTTTTTTTCTTTCCTTTTCTTTCCTTTTTCTTTCTTCTTCAGTTGGTCATTAATTGAGGGACAAGCTCGCCGATCTAGCAAGGCTCAACCTCACCAGATTCTGGCAAGGTGGAGCCTCGCCTGAGGTTAGCTCGAATCGACTTGCCTAAATTCGGCGAGCTTGAGTTATGCTGGCCTTGGGTGAGCTCATCCGTTGCTTGTGGCCATTCGCTAGCTATTGCCATGGCTAGCGATTGAATGAGGAAAAAGAAAAAAGAACAAAAATGAAAAATTAATTAAAAAATTTCGATATTTTGGTGTTTCACCTTCGGAAAATTAAATTATTTTTTCTATAACAATTAGCAGAAAATACTTTTTAGTTCATTTTTAGGTTCATCCAAACACAAGAAAATATTGTTATTAGTCTTGGACAACATTTTTAAAAAATGTCACACCTTTCATGAAGTACACGGAGTTTAAGGTCTATTAAAATTCCGCGGAGAAGTGATGTTGATACTTTCATGCCTCCTCTTACAAGTTACAAGTACAACCTGAACCGAGAACAACACGTGAGATTGCTAACGGATGGGGATCTTAACATGCAACATGAATATGGAGTGGGCCTTAACTTTGATACCGCTTCAAACGGTCAAACTCAAGAGTCTGAACTAACAAGAGAAGAGATACGAAAATGAATATAAGGCCCATTGAAACTCTAAAGACTAGCGACCTGCGTACTTTTTATATCCTACACCCCTAGCTGATATACATGCAGACATAGATAAGGCGAATTCAACATACGCAACTCGATGTGGATAGGACCGAAACCTGAATTACTTTACTAATTACATGTCAGCTCATCACTACGGTTGAAAGGAATTCATTTAAGCCCGGCTAGACACAGAGAAGTTCGCGCCTTTTGAACGGGACATGTGGAATTTTCGTGCATGTCGAACGCACCTGCCGATTGACGTCGGACGAGAGATGCTTTCGGGACGAAGGTAAAGGAATATTTCATATTAATCAGCCGCCAGCCTGAGACTTCCTTCACTTTGAATGCGGCAATGAGACAAGGTAGCGATCCAATATTTGACTGTTGACTATCTTCCTTGATCCCCAACTAATTAATCACACCGATGTTTGTCATTTTCTAGCTTTATTCCTTTCAAAGCCGTTTTTTGCTTCTTTTTTTCCAACCATCATAGTTTTTTTACGTACAAAAGGGGCAGAAAAATAATTAAAAAAAGAGACAGGGGCATGCGCTGACGTCTACTTTTTAGAAATGATGTTTGATGACAAGTAAAAAATCTAGATATATGGATAGAGCCGGTAACTAGTTGTAGGTGCTTTAATTTAGTGATAATTGGAAAGTCACCATAATTAAAGTAAAGACCCCCCTTTTCTTATAATCAGTAATTGCGAAAACAACGCTGTTCGAGATATACTAGCCGATACGGTTGCATAATTTATGACCGTGTGACTTATAAAAGTATCCTTGTATGTTTGAGTTGTATCATCAAATATCGCTCTCAAATCATAGACAAGTTGAGTAAAACGTGCTCTACATAACGAAACATTGTTTCAATACAATATCTCGTGATCCTATGATCCCTTTTATTCTTCAAGAGAGCATGTTGTTTGATCGATGCTTTTTTTGCATGACCTGATAATATGAGATTAAGAATTAATTAGGTGCTACTATTTTGTGCTTAATGAATTAGTGATAAATGCACATAACTCGAAATGAGGAAATGCTTCATTTATTGATAATTTTATGTACTTTCCACTTTCGCAGTGGCAACACTCGAAGCTAAACCCTTCTATTTACAGCTGAAAATTCCTTCATTTGCTATTATGTTTTATGACAAGTGACTATATGAGCAAGAGAGTTTTCGACGGTCAAAGCAAATTAAAAGTACTTGGATGTACGTTTGTCATGGCACATGGGGAGAAGTGTCAAGCCGACATTTTATCTCAAAGTTTCGCTTATGATAATTGCGACTTTTGACCACCCTTTTTAAAAAAATTTCCTCCTCTTTGACTACACATATTTTGGTGAGCTACTTACAAATTTATCAATTGTTTCTCTCTCTCTCTTTCTCCCCCTCTCTCCCCCTCTCCCTCTCCCTCCCTCCGGCGTACAAAATTGAAGGATTCAACTTCAGCGTGAGAGTTTGACCAAGAATTTTCGTGCTCGGATGAATTTTAGAGAGTCGCTATAATAAGATCCAACATTGAAGATAGCATCCCACTGAGGGATTGCAGTCAAACCTGAAGAGTGGAAGATTTTTTCGGCCATTGAATGGGCTCATCACTAGCTTGACAATACTGGATCGTAAAGAGATTTAAGTTTAGTATATTCATTAGGGTAGCATCATTTGCAATGCTTCATTTTATTTTGACCGTCGTGTGATAAATAATACAATATGTATCAGAATAATGCGGTAATGATCTAGCTCTTTCAAAGAAAATTGAGTGCCCAAAAGAAAAATTGGATATAATCGCACAAGGTGGCCATCATTTGGGGTCAAGTATTGCCTTATGAATCACTTAATGTGGTCTCTCTCCCCACTGATGTAGGGCTTGAAATGCTATGGTTATAATGCTTGATATGAGAGATATGAGTGAGAGAGAGAGAGAGAGAGAGAGAGAGAGAGAGAGAGAGAGAGAGAGAGAGAGAGAGAGAGAGAGAGAGAGAGAGAGAGAGAGAGAGAGAGAGAGAGAGAGAGAGAGAGTAATGTGGTAATGATCTAGCTCTTTCAAAGAAAATCGAGTGCCCAAAAGAAAAATTGGATATAATCGCACAAGGTGGCCATCATTTGGGGTCAAGTATTGCCTTATGAATCACTTAATGTGGTCTCTCTCTCCCCACTGATGTAGGGCTTGAAACGCTATGGTTATAATGCTTGATATGAGAGAGAGAGAGAGAGAGAGAGAGAGAGAGAGAGAGAGAGAGAGAGAAATGGACGAGGAATGGTTTTTGCAAACAAAGATGCAAGTGACAAATGCACGAGGAATGGTTTTTGCAAACAAAGATGCGATGGCTTTGGTTGATACTTGGAATATAATATGGCTGATTGGAGAAATTTCCAGCGGACTTTTCCATCCAAATTCTTTTGGGCTAGTTTCTGGACAATGAAATCTTTCATTTTAGTGTTATCAAAAGTCATAGCTTAGGTCAATTTTGGCCCAACACTTTAGTCTGCTATTTTTCCATATGGGCTTGACTTTTCTTGTATACTATTGCCCATCTAAATAGCCACCAAGGAATCGAGACTCGAGCACAACCTCCGTCCTTTTGGCAATTTCTTGTCTACCCTGTTATTATTATTATTGCATAAAGATGAGTGTTAAGAGATTGAAACATAATTTGTGTGCTCAAAAAACGAATGGATTGACTGGCCGACAACTTCACTAACCTTAACCCATCATACAAGCATAATTTTATTATTCTTTGTGGAAAATACCGATAATATGAGTTTTTATTTTAAATTTATTCCATATAGAAGAAGTTAGTAGTTAAAAAAATATAAATAAACCTTGACAAGTTACTCGAATACAAGTTGGTAATGCAAGAGTATATGGTAACTTAAATAAAGAAACGGACAGAAATAAACTTTGGTAACTGTTAATAGAAGTTGGTAACTTAAAGAAGGAATTGGTAGGTTTAAATAGTCCTTAAGTAAAGCAAATAACAGTGGTAACTTATTAGAAAAAGTTAGTAAATTTAGAGAACAAAAAACAAAAAGAATTAGTAAGCAACTCAAGTGAGAGTTGGTAAACCAAAATTAGTCGATTAAATAATGGAGAAAAGATGGTAAATCATACAAATAAGAGTTGTTAGGTTCCCATAAGGTTTGATAAATTGAATGTGCTTGTAAGAAAGATAAATAAAAATTGGAAAGTTATAACAATAATCGATAAACAAAAAAGCCAAATATAGTTGGTGGAAAACTTAAATGAGAATTGGTAACTCAAATTGAGATGATAATTTAATCCGAAGAGAACTTGATAATTGTTCAAATAAAGATTTTAAAATTCAAATAAGAGTCCACAAATATAAGTTAGATGAGAAAGACAATAAAAAATTGATAAGAAAACTTGCAAATTTGTAAAATATGGAAAGAAATTGGTAATTTCATAAGTGTCAGAAAGTTGTCATTACACTTGGATCAGGGGATTAATAAATATTTTCGCTAGCACTTATTTTTTTTGATTTACCTACTTCTTTAGATATCTACTAGTACGGAATGATATATTACAAAGAAAATGCTACAACATTTATTCCAATATATTTGAAGCCTAACATTGCTGGTCAATGCTTGGGGAAACACCATCAATATGACTACAAGAGCTTTGATCACCAAAGTAACTTTTGACACTCTCTGCCTTCACTCGAGCATCGGCAAGACTTCGAGAGCTAGTGGCGGCCTCCGCTCCCAAGGTAAAATTTTTCTCTTATTATAAGAGGAAAAAACTTCAAAAAAATAAAATCATATGTGATATAGAATTGAAAAAAGAATTATTTCTTCGTTTTTAGTCTCGAATTTTCAGTCTGTCTCGAGTCCATGCATGCATATACGTAGAAAATAAAATTATTGAGCTCTATTTATGTCGTGAAAATAGATTATTTGAGAAATATTTTGCTTATATAACTTATAAAAAGAATGAGCAAATTTTTTTCATTGTCCACAAAAATATTTAAATATAAATTATTGTTGATAATAAAATATATTCCATTGATTTATTTTTCAAGCGATATAAACAAACATTTTTGGTGAATATTTTCTATATCATTCATTTTTTTGAAATAAACGGAATCTTACTTTACACTTAATTTGTTTCTCGTAGAATATGCCTTTAATTTCTTGGTCTTTTGGCTTAACTATGTTTAGTGGATTGGGTTGGTGTAATCAGTCCCTATCCCTAGTTAAAAAAATAAAAAAATCTTTGATTTTATATACCAAACAAAAATCACAGAATAGTCAAATCGGCGCCATTTAATTTATTGGAAGAAATACCGACAAGAAAACAATTATAGGAAGTAAAATCCGAAATCCTCGGATTCAACGAAGGACCATTCTCTCCATTACTCAAACCCATTTCTCGTAAGGTGTGAATGGTGACTTCATTCTTTTATTTATTTCTCTTAGGGATGTATAAAAAGGACTGCCCAAATCGGAAACCATTCAATTTCCGATTTCTAAAAGTGGAATTGGTGTCTAGGTGGTCTAGTTTTAGATTTTAAGGGAAAACTAAACCGAATCGAACTGGACTGGACCCGACCGATTACTTATACTTTTTTTTTTTTAAATTTCTCAAGAAAAATAAAAGTGACTATTTTTTTTTTAATAACATAAGGCATTAAGTAGTGGGAAAAAAAGGAAGTGACCAGTTTTGTTGATCCGGTCCTCAATTCCATTGGGAACTAGTCCTCCATATCCAGTTCTTTGAAACAAGACCAGATTGGGAACCGATCATCCCTAATTTTTTTCCTCATTTCTCTGAAGTGTTTTTGGTTTGCAACTAGTTCAGAATCAGATTGGTCCATGATCTCACGTCCTTGCACTAGTAGATAAGTGTGCAACCTCACACTAGTAAGAAATATTACAATGCTGCCCTAAAGCCAATGAGCCGTGAGTAGAGCAAATAGTATTGGTTTTTACTGATTGTGGACGCGGTTGAGATTGCCTACAATGGTATTATGACCATGTCGATGTTGCACGTCTGATACGTATTTGATCTCACATCGCACGAACTTGGATACTTACATTGGTAAATAAGACTTGCCCTTCTTAGATGTAAGAGTTCGGGTGATCCGAAACCACAGTAGACAACAATTTGGATTGTGCAACGAACCTTCGTCTTGTCTTGGGACATTTCTCCATATTATATCACGTTTCAGAAAAGAATATTTTATGTATAAGATAAAAGTTGTGTGCAAACAATTTAAATTAATATTTTATGATCGGAAAAATGAAATTCCCAATGACCTTACAACACACAATAACTTTATTGATGAGATATCTTTGTTGCACTACATCATATTGAAGTTAATTTAAGTATTACACAGAATACATTTTCTTGCAAGGGCGGCCCCTCTAGAGTGAGATACATATTCTGTAAAGGAAAATACTCGATTGAAGTGAACAATTGATTTATTAATTGATGCGTTGCTATTTTTTTTTTTGTTGAATATGACTCTTTTCTCCACTCATAATCAAACACATCACTTAATAAACTAGTTTTGTAAAATAATCTTAGGATGCGTTTATTTCACAAAAAATGAATGATTTGAAAAATATTTACTTTAAAATAATCATTTTCATTACTTACAAAAATGAATGAATGAAAAATATTATCATCATTTACGAAAATGTTTAAACATAAATTGCTATCGATAGTGAACGTTTTTCATCGATTAATCATTTTTAGCAAAATGAATTATCATTTTTAGGAAAATATTTTTCAAATAATTCATTTTTCGAGAAACAAATTAATCTAGCACTGCTTCTCTCATACTATAAGATAGAAGATTTTTTTGTTTCTTTTATAAATTTGCCAAGATATTCGCAAGCAAGCATAGAGATACATTCCTTAAAAAGACAAATACAGTAAAATACATACATTTTTTGTGTCATCTTTTTCAAGCCGCCAAGAGCCTTTCAAAGCAGTTAGCAGAAATCGCTAACCCACGTCGATTTGAGAGCACTCTGCGTATGTCCTGCATGCTATTTTGTCCAACCCAATTTGATCTTTCTTCATGGTTATTACTGTTACAATAAATCATCTACCAAGGCTTCCATGTTTTAATTTCTTGAGGCGTTAGAAATTGGGTTACAAGTTCAATTTATTGAGTGATCCGGCAATACTAATTTTATAAACCAATCTAGTAAATCGATGTTAGATGTATCTTTAGCATTATTTGTTCAATCATATAACTTATTCCAATATTCAAATCAGTAATTTAGAGAAAAAACACATTAGAAATCCACAAATGATTAGATATTTCATTATTTCTTGAAATGTGACTAATCTTATCTGTTTCTATGATGGCTGATTGTAAACTCCATTCTCCGACAAAGCACACATACTTATGCAATGGAATTGTCAATATTGTCAATGGTCCATGATTTGACTTTCAACAGGTGCATCAACAAACTTGTTGCATGATTTGATGGGTTTGGTAACATTCATTCTCTTAAAAGTACAAATGCGCTGTAATCTATAGATTGTCCTATGATATGACCCTATGCTTTTTCACATGTTGCCCGAGCAATATGTAGGACCCTCATGCCATCTAAATGAGGTTATGATTTTGGAAGAGAAGAAGAGAAATCTGTGAATGTCAGCACACCACAGTTGAATGAAGAAAATGGGGTCATCAATCTAGCTGCGATAATAGACAGAAGTTTTGTCGTGGCATGCCAAATTAATGATCCAATCTCTATTTGCTCGTCCTGAATTCTAGAATGAAGCTTTGATTCATGTATTTGCAAGAAGCATTGGATATATGCACTTCTTGGCTGCCGGCTTTAGTAAGATAAGAAGATTTTTCAGAAGAGAGACCGTTCCATGAACTAATGCATCTTAACTTCAAATGTCAAAAATAGATGCAAACCCCATCATTATTTTATCAATATCCGTCAGCTATATAAGTCAGAGCACAAGAAGAGCTTATGCCACATCTAAAGCCTTGCATGTAAACATACCATCTTCCTCCCCAACCATGACAATGCTCTCTTCAATGGCAATCCTGTTGCCTTCTCCTTCCGTCATCGTCGCTTCCCTCCTCTTCCTCTTGCTCATTGTGAAGAAATGGAAGAAATCCAACAATGCCAAAGACCCTTCTTCGAAACTGCCTCCAGGGCCGAAGATGCTCCCTCTTCTGGGGAACCTTCACCAGATGGCAGGGTCGCTCCCTCACCACTCGCTCCGGGAGTTGGCCAGGAGGCACGGCCCGATCATGCGCCTCCAACTAGGCGAGATCCTGACCATCGTCATCTCGTCGGCAGACATGGTCAAGGAAATCCTTGGCAAGAATGAGCTCGCTTTCGCCCAGAGGCCCGAGATTGCGGCCGTCGAGGTCATGTCCTATGAGAACTCGAGCTTCGTGTTCTCACCCTACGGCGAGTACTGGAAAGAGATGCGCAAGATTTGCATGTTGGAGCTCCTGAGCATGAAGAGGGTCCTCTCTTTTAGATCTATAAGAGAGGAAGAGTGTTGGAACATGATCAAAACAATACAATCATCTCAAGGAAAGCCTGTGAACTTGAGCAAGATTGTACTGAACTTGATCAATGACGTCACCTCGAGGGCAGCATTTGGTGAGAGATGTAAATATAGAGATGAGTTCCTTTCTTTCCTCGAGGAAGTGACATTGCTTGCTGGGGGATTTGAGCTTCCAGATCTCTTCCCTTCAATTTGGTTCTTGCGTTATCTCTCAAGAATGAAACCGGCTTTGGAGAGACTGCACAAGAAGATCGATGTGATCCTCGATCACATCGTTGCAGAACACAAGGAGAAATTGAAGGGAAACAGTGGGAACAATGAGGAAAAAAATGCAAGAGAAGATCTTGTGGACGTGCTCTTGAATCTCCAGAAGAGTAGTGAAACGAACTACTTCATCAAGCCACCCGTCATAAAAAATATCGTCATGGTAAGGCCTAATTTCATTAATAATTTCACTAAATATCTACTTTGCTTATATCTTACTTACAACGGCTTTCATTCTGCCTGAGCTTTTATATATGCATGGGCTATGTCTACACCCATAGATTTTCTACTCTATGTGAAGGGATGGAAGAGGCTACTAGCTCTAGTTAGTAGTCCTTTTAAGCATGTTAACATAAGGATTTCATACTCGCTACAAAATATTTAATTTGAGTCATTTAATTACCTATTTAAATTAGCAAAAAAGGAGCTCTTATTAATCAGTATACAGTTGGCCTCCAAGAATTTCAACGGCAAAATGGATCGTCTAAAATGCATTCATGATAGAAAACATGATGATCACATCCATGAAACCCTAATATTCTCAAGATGTATCCCAGGAAATTATCACATGGTGGATGGAAGAGATCTCCCCTTGTTAATTTTTTTACTATTCCCAGGTCAAGAGTTTGCATTGAAGTTTCCATGAGATTCGAAGTGATCCCATATACAGTTTTGCTCAGAAAAATATAATATTTTGTGTAGACACACACACACACCGATTCAAATCTCCAAAGAACCTTTGAGTCCAAGTATGACCATCTCGATGAGGCGACACTGGCATACATGTCTGTTGCGACATCTTGATCAAATGCAACTACATATAGATACGGCCGAGGATTCGTCATTCTAAGCACACTATCATCTTATTTAAATGTCCAATATCATGCGAAATGTAAACCTATATTTCAGTTAACACCAATTGTGTCTTGTCGTATCATTTGGTATAAACTGATTTTTATGTGCTATTGCTACGTTACAGGCTTAATATCATGTGGCACTTTTATCTTTCACGTACTTTTTAAGGACATCCTTCTGAAATATAAAATTAATCCGTTCTTTGTATTTTGTGTAGGAATTATTTTGTGCTGGGTCAGACACATCCTCGACGACCACGGTGTGGGCCTTCTCGGAGATGCTGAGGAACCCCCGAGTGATGGAGAAGGCGCAGGCCGAGGTCCGAGCCGTCCTCAAGGGAAAGACCCAGGTCCACGAGCAGGATATCCAGGGCCTCGAGTACCTGAAGCTCGTCGTCAAGGAGACCCTGAGGATGCACTCGCCGGGCCCGCTCATGGCCCGAGAGTCGCGAGAGGCATGCACGATCAACGGCTACGAGATCCCCAAGAAGACCAAGATTGTGATCAACACGTATGCAGTGGGGAGAGACCCAGAGTTCTGGTCTGACCCCGAATCGTTCGTGCCTGAGAGGTTCCTGAACTCATCGGTTGATTTCCGAGGGTCGAGCTTCGAGTACATACCCTTCGGTGGCGGGAGGAGGATCTGTCCCGGGATCAACTTCGGGATCGCAAACATTGAGCTCCCCTTGGCTCAGCTCTTGTACCACTTCGACTGGTCTCTGGCCGATGGGGTTAAGGCGCAAGACCTGGACATGTCTGAGACTTTCGGGGTCACTTCCAGGAGGAAGACTCCCTTGATCATGGTTGCTGAGCCCTGCGTCCCCTTCTCGTACGATGGAGATCATGATAAGTAGTTATCAAGATATGTGGTCGTGCGTGTTAGCTACAAATCGTTAGTCTGGTTTACCATATGTGGTCATGTTCGTGTTTTTGTTTGTCACTTGTATGATATTGCAGTTCCTGTTTTTTTTTTGGTAAGGATTGCAGTTCTTGTTTTGGGACTTGCTGAATCCAATAAACGAGCTCATGTGATCGAAAGCTACTCTCTGCCCACTCCTTATGCACTGAATTTTCTTGTCACTGCATATGATTGATTAGTTCTTTGATTATCAGATGTGTGGTGCTAGCTTCATTCTATGAGGGATTCCATCTGTGTAACCCAAAATGAGTTCGGAGAAGGCGCAGCTTTTAGCCTCTCTCTCTTTTTCGTTCCGACAGTAAAAATGAGCAAGTGTCGAATGTAAAGTCCCAGTTCATGCAAGCTCAATGCACGTGAAACATTAGATCATGAGGGTGCCCACCTGCTTTCGCAATTCATGGGACTTAGGCTCACATAAATCGGGATCTTGTAAGAAAGTTCCATGAAAAATGAGCAAGCCAGTGGAAAGTTAGTGTAAGAAAGATCTACATGTCACTTTCTTGAACAAGGGTGAACAAGGCAGCTTCAACAGGAGCAGAAGATAGCCGTATCATTATTTATAACTGGACAGCCACAGGCCAACATAAGCACAAGTCAAACATTTCAAACCAGACTCCTAAATTTATTTCTTGGCTTCTATATAAGACCAAAAAAGTGACATAATAAAGACGACACATTCTTTATTTTTCATGTCTATTTTTGTGGCTCTATGGTTGTAGTTTATGGACAACCATTAGGGGCAAAACTTAGTTGTTCTCCGGCAACTATTAGCTATATGCCCTAAAGCAACCATGTAATAGTTACATGTTAGGAATTATTCAATGGCAAGTAAATATTCATTCATCGTCCTATTTATATATATGAATGAGTCCATAAGATCAGTTACGACTGAACCTATTCTTAAGGTGTTAAGAATATATGTAACAGGTTTACAATTATGCTGAATCTTTAAACAATTCTGAGTCGATGGATCATTGAGAGGATATTGATGATCCTGTTGAGATTAGTGTGTTTTCTAGTTTCACCATTCAGTATTAGGTACTTGAGGGGATGACGAGTCATAAGTCATTGGGTATAGTGATATCCGAGCTAGAACACAGGTGCTTCTCTCGGACAAGTTCACTAAACGTGACATACATAGAACGATTGTCGACGTGGAAGCTTTTTGCAAGGTCAATGTCTGATCGTTCATACTTTGGTTAGGTGTAAGATCCTTAGACTTGAAGAATAATGTTGACTTATATGTTGGATGGCTGTGGTTCACAAGTGTGCATATTGACACTTCATCGAATCGTCTCTGTACTTTATGGTCATAGTTTGTTCACATACGAAGGCACATGCAGGCGCAATATGGAATTTGTCTTCTTATTATATATAGATATACAAGATTGACGTCCTATGCGATCTAATTGTGGTATTGTATTGAAATTCTCGCCCCGGGTTATAACTTAGGATGAATAATTCATGTCTCGAAGAAATACATATCATTTAGATTTGAGCATATGATCGAATTGGTAGCTTGACCAATAATTCCATGGCCTTTGTTCGATTGGGACATGGTGAGACAAAATGATCGAATTTCATGTTAGCTTTTCATTATGTCTGAAAACATTTCACACTGTCTGGGTAGTCATGATATATTGCTAGATGTCATTCATGGTTTACAGGAATAGAAGATTGATCTGAACAATTAGTTCTCTTGGTTGTGCTAATATGTTAGTATAAGTCCTGCTACCAGTTCAGTGATGAATCTAGGGATGTCACACACCATAACCAATTAGAATGACGTTGGAACGAGAGAGAATATTACAAGTGTGTTTGCAATTGAGCCAATCAGATTGAGTCTAGTTAGAAATAAAAGTTTCGAAAAAGGGGCTTTAGACTTTACAAGGTCTGAAGCGAGCTTTGGACTTTGCAAAGTCTAAAGCGGGTTTCAGACTCTACGGCCGAATCAAAGATCTGAAACTTGTTTAGATTCAGTGACATAATTAATAATTTGAAGTGAGTTCAGGATTAATAGCTGCATTAATAATGTGAATTGAGTTCAAAATTAATGTCTCATTAATAATCTAAAGTCAGTTCGGAATTAATAGCCAAAATAATGATCTGAAATGGTTTTTAGACTTAATGGCTAAATTAAAGATCTGAAACGATTTCAGATTTAACAGTCACATTAAAGTTCTGAAACTGTTTTAGAATTTAACGGTCACATTAATGATTAGAAATGGTTTCAGAATAAATGGACAGCTTAATGATCTAAAACGATTTCAGATTTAAATGACCAATTAATGCTCTAAAAAGTTTCAGATATAACGGTCAAATTAAATATTTGTAATAGTTACAAAGTCCATAATAAAGATTTATGACATTTACAAATAAATGTTTGGAATAATGCTCTGTAACAGTTATAGAGTTAATGCCGAATTAGTGTTTGAAATGGTATCAAAACTTACGTTCGTTAGAAGTTATGACCGAATTAATTCTAAAATGGTTTTAGAGTTAAATGTGATTTGCACTGGTTATAAAAGGTAATATAGATAGCAGATCATAGGATGCTCGACGATTGACAATCGATAATTGAGAGTGTTGATAGTGATCAACAAAAGTCATTCACACAAGAAAGTGATTGCTAGTACAATTGTAACTGTGAGATCTCTCAATTTTTCTCTTCTGTTAAACGTGAGAATTGGTGATGTGTCTAAACTAGAGGCCCGACACTTGTGGGGCTGGAATTGAAGAATGTCAAAACCTGCAGTATGAAGAGATTAAATGTTCTGCACTTGAAGAACGTCAGAACCAGTATTATCGGAAGACATCAAACGTTCGTGGTGGTGGAAAATTCCAAGAATGTTAAAATCGGTGTTACCAAAAGGTGTCAGACGTTCGTGGTTAGAGTCTAAAGAACGTAAGGAATGTCAGAACCAAATTTAGAGCACGATACAAGGTTAATATGATTAGCCTCTTTATATCTTATATGTGTTTTCATTAAAATGCACGAAAATGCGATGGAAGCATGTGTATAAGAGTTTTTACTTCTGCTGCGATCAGACTTTGATCTTAATTTACTTATGCACGTATGCTTGTTTATTGAAACAAACACCAATAGCAACATCATAGATCACCTCGAACGTCTTTTGCCGCACGCTTCCGTAGATGAGGATGTGGGTGTCGTGGCTGTTCTGCGCAAATGCGAAGCAAACCCGTGAATCACTTATGGGGTATAGTATGCCGCCACGATCCAAGTCCACGACGCACCTCCGCTGAAGGTGAACCTTATCTTTGGTATGACGACTGACTTTGTGTTGCGGAGATCATAGCAAGTGTCGAAGATTTTGAACCTCTTTGCCCTCTTGTACCTTGCCATCTCCTTCCGGAAAGCCGTCCTCATGGCATAGTATGCTGTCGGGGGTAGTCGAGTGATGATGGTCCCTGTTGGTAGTTTGTTTATAAAACAAATGAAGAGATGCCTTGTCCCACATTGTTGAGATGTGAGTACGCACATGGACGAGATTTGGCACTAACCAACAATCAATTATTTTTATTTATTGAAAATTCGGATTTATTTCTATAAAAATTAACTATAAATCTTGTTAAAACATTATGATTGTTTACGAAAAGTTATGATTATTTTTCATTTATTATTTCTTTAATTTCAATTTTTTTTATGTCTTTTCAACGTAACCTTTGAGACGTACATGTTCATTTTGTAACATTTTCCAAAAGATTGCCTTTGTTCTTTTTGCAACTTTTTGAAGAGTTACCTCTATTCGAAAGACAAAGATAAGTACGTTTCTTTTGGGATTGTTAAATTAATGTCTCGAGTTTGAATTTGGATAGCGATTTGTTAAATCGAATTTGTTGATAAAGATTTTCCAAGTAGATTTCAAATTGGATGAAGAAGTTTCGTTGGACTCCATGAAGGTTTACAAAAGAGGAAATAAAATAGAATAAAAAAAAAGGAGCAAAGTTTCTTCTTTATGTGCAGGAGGCAAATTAGGTCATCTAGGGGGGCCCAAAGTCAAAGTCTTGACTTTGGGCACACATATATATATATATATATTAAAGGAAAAAGGAAGAAAAAGGAAGGGTTCTTCAGCTTACCCACGGCGTCCCACTTCCCATTGAAGAAAGAAGCACATGGCGGGGCCTAGAGTCAAGGTTGTTGACTCTGGGCACACATATTAAAAAACAAAATGCGTTTTTTCCAAGGGTGCGGCTGAAACCCTACGAGAGAAAAATAGGAGTCGCACGATGTCAAGCTGAAGAGAAGCCACCCACGCGATCAAGAAAAGGAGAACGCAAGTAGTACGTATGTGAGAAAAAAAAAATAGACACTGGAGTTCTTGTTTTCGACGTACGTAGAGCGTTTTGTTTTGAGTTTGAACACGTGGTAATTTTGTGTCGTGAATTTATGTCCAAGTAAGTTGTTTATTTATACATACTTTGGGTTTGGGGTTAAATCTAGGTGTGGGAAACACTTGAGTGTGTGAGTGATTGTAAACTTTGATTTTCCGATTATAGTAGATTATTTGTTGCTTGCTCTCCCCGTGGACGTAGGTACCGATACTCGGATCGAACTACGTAAATTTCTGGTGTCCTTATTATTTCTTGTTTATTTCTCTGGTGATTTTGCGTTGACGTAAATTGCAAGATCTTGTTGTTTCCACATATTATATTTCAACAATTGGTATAAGAGCTTGGGATTGGATTTCTTAATTGTGATTTGAAGTTTTTGCTTGTCTGATTATTATCTGGAAATTCTGTTATTGCAATTATGTCTGAGAGAAAATCTGAATTGAGAAGTTTAACGGGAGGAACCACTTTGGGTTATGGAGTATCAAGATGCGGGCATTATTAACAACTCAAGGTTTGACCAAGGTACTAAATGGTGAAGATGAGTTTCCTATTATAATGAAAGCATCCGAGAGGGTAGAGTTAATGGAAAGAGCATATAGCACAATCCTATTAAATTCGTCGGATGAGGTTTTAATAGAGGTTGCTAAGGAGAAGGATGCTGCAGCATTATGGGCAAAACTTCAAGCACTCTATGTAAAGAAGGTTTTGAACAATCGCCTATACATGTTGAAGAGGATGTTTCAATTTAGATATACTGAAGGTACGTTTATTAGAACCCACCTAGATGAATTTAATAAACTCATGATAGATCTGAAGAACGTCGGTAAAATACTTGATGATGAAGAACATGGCTTGATGTTGTTAGCCTTTTTACCAGAGTCATGGGAGCACTTTACTGATTCACCGTTGCAGGGGCGTACTACAATTACCTCAGAAGAGGTAAAGTCCATCTTATTCTCTAAGGAGTGGCAGAGAAAGTTGCGAGATGACGATCTAGCGTAAGGAGTAGTGCAAGCACTGACGATTTGGGGTAGAGAACAATATCGAGGGCCTAGTAGCAGTAGAGGTAAAAACAGATTGAAATCACACCATAAAAAGTCCAAGGGACACGTGAAGTGCTTTGAGTATTACGAGGAGGAGCACATCATGAGAGATTGTCCAAAGCGGATGAATAAAGTTGATAGGTAGAATACCACAAGTAGTGTGGCAAACGTTGCCGAGGGGAGCAATAGTGATGAAGAAGCTATTTTATGTGTGACTACTACTTTGTCAGGAGATGAATGGGTGCTAGATTCGGGGTGTTCTTATCATATGACGCCTCATAAGAACTAGTTTACTACTTATTAGATTGCAGATGGTAGTAGAGTTCTTTTGGGGAATAACGCAGTCTGTAAGGCTGTGGGGATAGGAATAATTTGGATTCGGATACATGATGGGGTGGTGCGCACATTTACATACGTGAGGCATGTACCAGAGCTCAAGAAGAATCTTATTTCTCTAGGGACACTCGACGACATCGGGTGTAAGTACACCGTTGAAGGTGGAGTACTGAAAATCTATTGACGTGTCATGATGGCGATGAAGGGAAAGAAAGTGAATATTCTCTGTCATCTACTAGGAGAGACCGTGATCAGAATCGCTGCAGTTTCATCAGGTGAGTCAGACTTTAACTTGACTCAATTATGATATATGCGTTTGGGGCACATGAGTGAGGCAGGTATGATGATGTTGAGTGAAAGAGGGTTATTGAAGGGTCAAAAGACGGGGAAGCCTGGACTTATGTGAGCATTGCATCTTTAGGAAGCAGCACTGAGTTAAGTTTACTACAGTTGTTCATTCGACCAAATGACCAGTTGAATATATTTATTCAGACGTTTGGGGCCAAAAGGAGGTGCCCAATATATGCTGACATTAATCGACGATTACTCGAGGAAGGCATGAGTATACTTTTTGAAGCACAAATATAATGTGTTTGATTGGTTCAAGAAATTTAAAGGATTGATTAAGAAGCAGTCAGATAAACAAATCAAGTGCCTAAGAACTGATAATGGCATGGAGTTCTGTGGTAAATATTTTACCAAATTCTGCAAGAAAGAAGGTATCGTGAGACATCGCATAGTACATGGGACACCACAGCGAGAATGGCGTGGCAGAATGGAAGAACAGAACTTTGCTTGAGCGAGCTCGATGCATGTTTTCACATGTAGGACTTAATAAGGAATTTTGGGCCGAAGTAGTAAACATGACATGTTACCTAGTTAATCGATCTCCTTCATTTTCTATCGAGTGGAAGACTCCTGAGGAAGTATGGTCGGGGAGATCGTTAATTACTTCGGATTACGTATATTCGATGTCTTGCGTATGCTTATGCGAGTGATGGTAAGCTTGAGCTGAGGCAAAGAAGTGCATATTTCTGGGTTATGCACATAGAGTGAAAGGCTACCGGTTGTGGTGCACTGATCCAAGATCACTCGGTTTTCTAATCAGCAGAGACGTGATTTTCAACGAGACTGCAGTGCTTCAACAGAGGAGTTCTGAGACACAACCAGTAGAGAAGATAGATCATGGTGTCATTAGCGAGGTTGAGCTTCAGGTGGAGACTTCAGAGACCTCGAAGGTAACAAAAGTTGAGACTGTAGATGAAGCCGCAGTTTCTGAAGTTGGTGATAGTGAACAACCAGCAAAGTCGCAGTACACTATAGCCACAGATAGACAAAGAAGGCAAATTAAATCGCCGGTACGTTATGGTTATACAGATATTGCTTATGCATTGATTGTAGGTGATGAGGTAAAGGCAGATGAGATTTCGTCTTACTCTGAGGTGATAGCTAGTTTAGAGTCGTCGTGGTGGCTAGGGGCTATGAGTGAAGAGATGGAATTGCTCTATCAAAATCAGACATGGGAGTTGGTCAAAGTACCAAAGAGCCAAAAGATTGTCGGAAGTAAATGGGTCTTTAAACGGAAAGAGGGCATTCCTGGTGTCGAGACAGCAAGGTATAAGGTGAGACTTGTGGCGAAGGGATATACACAAAAGCATGAGGGCATTGACTACAATGAGGTGTTCTCTCATGTGGTAAGACATACTTCAATTCGTGTTTTACTTGCCTTAGTTGCTTCGTAGGATCTTGAGTTAGAGCAACTAGATGTGAAAACTATGTTTCTTCACGGTGAGTTTGAGGAGCAGATTTACATGAGGCAACCAGAAGGATTTGCTATTCCGGGTAAGGAAGATCATGTTTGCTTGTTGAATGAATTTTTGTATGGGCTAAAACAGTCTCATAAGCAATGGTATAAATGTTTTGATGCTTTTATGGTTAGTCAAGACTATTCAAAAAGTCAGATGGATAGCTATGTTTACTTTAGGAGATTGGAGAATGGTTCTTTGATTAGTCTACTCTTATATGTTGATGATATGCTGATAGCAGCTAAGAATATGTCTGATATTGATGTGCTGAAGAGGCGGTCAAATGTTGAATTTGAGATGAAAGATTTAGGTGCTGCAAAGAAAATATTGGGTATGAAGATTTTGCGTGATCGGATTACAGGAGTTTTACGATATATCTCAGAAGAAATATATTGAGAATATTGTGGTACGTTTTAATACGCGATCGGCAAAATGTGTAAGTACACCTTTAGCGAAGCACTTTAAACTTTTAGATAAATTATCACCGCAGACTGAGGAGGAGGAGGAGCATATGTCCCGTGTTCCTTATTCTAGTGTCGTGGGTAGTATTATGTATGCTATGGTGTGTACTAGGCCTGCTATTTCATAAGCTGTGAGCATGGTTAGTTGTTATATGAAGTGTTTTTGTAAAGCTCATTGGGAAGCTGTGAAGTGGATTCTCAGATATTTGAAGGGACAACAGACGTGGGTATAGTGTACCGGAGGGACAGCAATGGCAGTGAGACCACTGGTTTTGTGGATTCGGATCACGTCGGTGACTTGGATGATCGCAAATCTTTAGCAAGGTATATGTTTATGCTAGCAGGTGTGCAGTTAGTTGGAAAACGTCCTTACAGAATTATATTACCTTGTCTTCGACTAAGGCAGAGTACATGTCACTAACCTTTGTAGCGAAGGAGACGATATGGTTACAAAGTTTGCTTTCGGACTTTGGGTTAGAATAGAAAAGTGTGGATATACACTGTGATAATCAAGGTGCGATATATTTGGCGTATAATCCAGTTTATCACGAGCAAATGAAGCATATCAACATCAGATACCATTTCATCCGAGATGTCTTAGTTAAGGGTAATGTTATTGTCAAAAAGATTGTTACAGTAGATAACCCGACAGACATGATGATTAAGTCTGTTCCTTTGGCGAAGCTCAAGCTCTGCTTGAGCTCTATTGGCGTCTGTAGAGAGTAAGCGCCTGTCGGGGCGTTGGGAGAGCAGCATGGATGATGAGCACTATAACTTGGATTCAAATATCAAGCCAATGTGGATAATTGTTAAATTAATGTCTCGAGTTTGAATTCGGATAATAATTTATTAAATCGAATTTGTTGATAAAGATTTCTCAAGTAGATTTCAAATTAGATGAAGAAGTTTCATTGGACTCCATGAAGGTTTACAAAAGAGGAAATGAAATAGAATAATAAAAAAAGGAGCAAAGTTTCTTCTTTATGTGCAGGAGGCAAATTAGGTCATTTACGTGGGGCCCAAAGTCAAAGTCTTGACTTTGGGTACATAATATATATATAAAATAAAGGAAAAAGGAAGGGTTCTTCAGCTTACCTGCAGCGTCCCACTTCCCGTCGAAGAAAGAAGAACATGGTGGGGGCCCAGAGTCAAAGTTGTTGACTCTGGGCACACATATAAAACAGAACTCATTTTTTCCAAGGGTGCGGCTGAAACCCTACGAGAGAACAATACGAGCCGCACGACGTCAAGCTGAAGAGGAGCCATCCACGCGATCGAGAAAAGGAGAACGCAAAGCAGCATGTAAAAAAAATAGCAGCTGGAGTTCTTGTTTTCGGCATACTTAGAGCATTTTGTTTTGAGTTTGAACACGTGGTAATTTTGTGCTGTGAATTTATGTTCAAGTGAGTTGTTTATATATAAATATTTTGAGTTTGTGGTTAAATCTAGGTGTGGGAAATACTCGAGCGTGTGAGCGATTGTAAACTTTGATTATCCGATTATAGTGAATTATTTGCTCTTTGCTTTCCCGTGAACGTAGGTATCAATACTCGGACCGAACTATGTAAATTTCTAGTGTGGTTATTATTTTTCGTTTATTTCTCTAGTGATTTTGTATTGACGTAAATTGCAAAATCCTGTCGTTTCCGCATATTATATTTCAACGAGAGATCAAACACACATCTTCTTTCATTTTTTTTTTTCGTTTTCTTTCAAAAGAAACTATAGCCATTGTTCCAAATTGTTTCTTACGAGAGATCTTGGAGAAATACTAGAATTGCTAACTAATATTCTCATTTGAGACTTTGTTGTATATTGGAGGAAATTTGCCAGTGACCATTAGCAACTTTGTGGGACAAATAAATCCTTAAAAAAAGTGATATTACGCCTCAAAGTCCGACTTGATTACTCGATCCGATTTCATTATTCTACCCAATTCGAAGCCATATTTTCCCGACAATTTTAAGGATTTATTTTTGCAACAATGGAGCTAGTGTCAAAGAGAAGCAATTGATGGTTGAAAATGAGAGAGGCTTGTCACGCCCTGAACCTCGAGCGTGCGAATATCCCTCGATGGTCGATAGAAATTGTGATGTTCCCAGGACGCGTCGCTGACCCATTCATTTTATGCACATGCGGAAGCAAACTAACAAATCCCAAACAACAATCAACACAGGGATAGTCAAAACATAAGCCAACACTTTTATTTCACAAAACACACTTTAAATACATACCCAGTTAACCTAAGGGTTCATATACAGAAGTCTGATCCAAAAAGGAACTACTAGGCCAACTACACCCAGACCCTTACGCCTCGGGCTCCGAATCCTCCACTCTACGGCCTTGAAAATGTTAACCACGATGGGGTAAGATAAAATGCTCCATCCTTGCGACATTGCCATATGTGATCGGAGGAAAACAACATATAATCTCAGTCACTGGATATCATTTTCCATTCAATTACTTTATTGAAGAAAACAAGGAGAAGCAAAAGTATTGTCAAACTAACTTCCTTCTCCATTCTTTCAACAATTGATCAACCATTTGAACAGAATCTTGTCTCAGATGAAGTTTCTGATATCCAAGGACTTCACATCAACCATTTCCTCATCCTTAAATTCTTCCATGAAATGAAACATAGATAAAAGTTACTGACAAATAAATTTTCAAAAGCTTTTACAATAATTGAAGTTGCACCTAATTCATACTTCTCCTCAGTACAGGCTATCTGAGTCGAACAAACCTATGCTTACAAAATATAACTGTCATTTAAAAGAAATTGCTGTAAATAATGATGTTTTCCAGATAAGTTAAGACCATATGTTCTTTCAGCATTTTTTTCTATTTGCTTTCAATGAATCTGTTCACGGACTAAAGATTAGTTGATTTCACATAAAATGAATGATATAGAATATTTTCCTAAAAATGATCGTTTCTAATAACTAACAAATAAAAAAAATGCTTTCATTATTGATAACAATTTAAATCCGAACAATTTTTTGGATGATAAAAAAAAATTTCATTCATTCATTTTTGTAAGCAATATAAGCGATTATGTTTAGAAAAATATTTTTCAAATCGTTCATGTTATGTACAACAAACAGAGCCTAAGTATAATAATGATTTCCATATATTCTATATTTAGCAAACAATAATAAAAAATTGAACATCTCCAGGTACAATGTTCTCAAGATACTCAAGCAGGGCCCCAATAAGTTTATTTAAACAAAGAAACTGCACCCTACACACTGATTCGCCTCAATGATGAAAGTACAGAAATATTTGCCTCTTCTTCTGAGTTTCCATAGCTTCAAGAGCATCTTGCTTCAACTCCTCCAATTGTGCTTTGGCAATTTTAAGTTCCAACTGCTCCTCATACTTTGGCAGATCTTCCCTTCGGATTCCAAGCCTGCCACAACAAGTGACAGAAAAGAATGTCATAAGCAGCACGTCATGACATATAAAATAACGTCATAAGTAGCACATCAAGCTGAAGAAGCTAGATATAAGCAGAGCAAAAAGGAAAAGCATTGCATGACAGTGGAAAATTCGAGCTCAACAAACAATTATCAAACTTTCTCACGTAACCACAGTCAGAATTGAGTCAAATTCAAAGGGCAGACTAAGAGCCTAGCACCCATGCTATCAACTAGTATTTTGAATCCGGCAAGTAAACTTTTAGAAGAGATATAAATTGTCTCTAGGAGACATGCTTCTACGATTTCCAAGTAAAAAATGTTAAATCTAGCATAACAAACGATTCAGTCTTTTATGTTAACAGAGTAGTGCTTCAACTATATATTAAATCATCCTTCGGTATACCTTCAGTTTGGCTCACATATCAGTAAATGTAGGATGCAATACTATTCTCATTCAAAATCAATCCTTGTACACCAATGTAATAATTCTACTAGCGTGGGAAATTATTTTTAGCTAACCACTCCCAATTAAAATGTCAAGCCCAAAAAAAAAAAAAAAAAAAAAAAAAAAAAAAAAAAAAACCGAGACGCTTGGCCAAGTAAATCCCATCCAATTGAGATTAGTTTAATTCTGGAAATGCATAATTGAACAACCACATCCTGTTGAGATAAACACATACCCACAAACACAATGCAATTTAAAATGCACAAATAAGGGTTTTGAAAATATACCTAAACTGAACGCTACCATCACTATGCCACATTTTTAAAAAAAACCAAAAGATAAGACCTAGCAACACAAGTACTTACTTCTTATTGACCTTATCAAACTCTGCCATGAGGAGCCATTCCTTTCTTGTCATTTCTCATAAGGGGCTTCTTAATTTCTTTTTCAACTTTCTCCAATGCATCCATCATCATTGCCTCTGCGCCAAGGTCATCAGTAAGACCTCACCTGCAAAAAGTATTGGCTTTAAGTACTCACTAAAAATAAGGATCGGAAACAACTCATTTTCACAAAATGTATAAGCATATGATACGAGCAGACATAACCAGAGCATTTCATACAAATCCAGAACTAGTATGTAGTAAAGTTCCGTCCCAAAAAATAAAAATAAAAATCGTAGTATAGTAAATAGCTCATGCGTAAAATTCTGGACCATTAGAGAAAGAAGCTAGGCACAGGTGTTACAAAGTTACAAAATCTTATAAAAGCAAGCAGTACATATCAAAACATACTTGATCCGAATCTCCTTCAAAGTCAGAAGATATGTACGGGCATCTGGTATGTCCTGCGTACGTGTCTGAATTGTGTACTGGATCCTTAGCGATTCTGAGAACAAGTCTGCCCCGTGGGATAAAAGACCAGGTCTAATCAGTTCATTATTAAAAGATCAGATAACTTATCCTCTTTGCGCCTTAACAAACAGAGACATGCTCAACTTCATCCTGCCAGTCGCTAGAGTTTACTTTAGTTGACAAATTAGAAAATGGCCAGACATGGAGGCATATTGAAAGACACATATGCCCGGACCACAAGCTGTATCTAGCACTCATGAACTGAGTTAATTACTCTAGAGATGGCATTTATTAGATCCTCACCCAAAAAGTAGTTTTCTTTGATATGTGAAAGTGACATTAGGAAGTTCCACCACTAACCAATTGCTCCATCTCCATTTCAAACATCCATAAATAAAATGAGACATATTGAGAAATAGTAGAAGCATCTACAATCTCATCCAAGACCCAAAAAGCACATTCATACAAAACTCTCTTACTTCCAATGAAATAGATCAAAGGGCAATGCTCGAAACATGAGGCAAGAGAAAGCTGTTGCAAGGATAAGCTGAAAAGGCAGCAGAAAGATTACTTCTTTCTTACTGTCTTCATGACCTTCGCGTACTGAGCCACTGCAGCTGGATCTTCAGGAGCAATGGTAATTTTTTCCTTCCTCAAACCTCAAATGGCGGTCTCAAACTTCTTCTTGACCTCCAGAAAGATATTCTTCAACATCTCTGTTTTAACAATAACAATGTCAGTACCCTGTCAGTGATAAGCCTTGGTGCTGGGAATTCTGACCTCAACAATAGAAGCATGAAAGTATATCCAAAATTAATTTTACTTCATTTCTACAGCTATTTTCTCCAGGTGAAATTCCCACTTGGAAGTCTTAAGATAAGACCTCAGTCAGACCAATGATGTTCCACGGTCACCATTGGGGAAATTACGCTCATGTAGCACTTATCATTTGCATCGGCGAGAACTCATGTAAGATTATATGCTTCATACTTTACAGAGTGGAAGAGAAGCTTAAGAAGTACAAGAAGCTTGTTCTTTCTTCTGACCTCAAAAAGATGCGGCATTTGTCAGCAAAGTAATGATAACTAACTAAATGTCCATGAAAGACACTGATGTTCACTGAAAATGCAGCAGGACAGGCTAAAGTTTACGACGCCACTCACCATCTCCCTTGAGGGCAGCAGGAGCAGCTTCTTTGGCAAAGAAGCGGACAGGGACAGCGTGCTCCCGCAGCAAAATTGTCTGCGTACCACACGATTGAGTGAAGCAAAGCAGAAGCACGTCAAATTAAACAATGTCCACCAAGAAATCAACAAATCTATCGAGAAACTAAACAGTGGTGCGAAATGCGCTGAAGGCTACTGCTAACGGACCACAATACGACAGTGTCACGAATCCGAGAAGAAGACGAAAAGGAATATGGGAATTTCGTGCAGTGAGGGAAAATGTATTTGCTTCATTGATTTCTAGATGTAATACAATGATGTATATATTGTACAAGAGAATTCAATAAAAAAAGTAAATAAATTCTTCTAATCTTTCTAGTCCTAAAGTAATCACATCTTCTATCAATTACAATCAATACAAATCCTCAATCAGATCCCAGATCTTCAATCATATCTTCTTTCAACACTCCCCTCAAGCTGGTGGCTTGTATATATCCAAGACGCCCAGCTTGTTTAGAAGATATGTATGCTGTCTTTGACAAAGGGGTTTAGTGAAGATATCGGGCTGTTCTACGGTCCCGATTCCTCCGGTTTCGATGATCCCTTCTTTGATCTTCTCTCGAGTAAAATGACAATCAACTTCTATATGTTTTGTCCTTTCATGTAGTACAGGATTTGCCACAAGCTTGAGTGCCGAATCATTATCACAGAAGAGTAATGTCGGACCTTTAACTTGTACCCCAAGGTCCAGAAGTAAGCCTCATAGCCATACTATCTCACAAACAGTTTTTGCCATAGATCGATATTCACACGCCGATGACAATGATACGGTGGATTGTTTCTTTGTCTTCCATGAAAGTAATGACTCCCCAAATTTGATGCAAAATCTAGTAATAGATCTCCTACTCATGGGACATGTAGCATAGTCCGCATCACAATAGGCTGTCATCTCCATATTGCACTTTCTAGAGAGGAGTATCCTAATCCCTGGATATCTCTTCAGATATTTCACCACTTTTAAGGCTGCATTCATGTGTGACCGTTTGCTTTGGACTATGCATGAATTGATCGAGAGTGCATCTTTGCATAGCAAATATCTGGCCTAGTCATAGTAAGATAGATAAGCTTCCCAACAAGTCTTTGATAGCTTGTCGGGTCCTTCAATAATGGATCATCAGAGGAGGACGTCCCAGCATCATAATCAATACTAGTCAACTTGGCATTCGTTCAATAGGAATAATTGCCGGTTTGCATCGATAATCCCGCTTCGATATAATCTCCATCACAAATTTTCGCTGACTAAGGGAAATCCTAGATTAGAACGAGCTATCTCTATTCCAAGAAAATACTTAGGTGACCCTAAGTCTTTGATATGAAAAGACAAATGTAGATGGTCTTTAAGCTTCTTCACGGCGGAATCATCATTTCCCATAATAAGTATGTTGTCAACATAAATCATCAAGTATATGACCGACGTACCTTTTGCCCAAGTGAACAAAGCATAATCATGTTTGGATTGCATGAATCCAGCTCCCGCAAGTGCAGTAGTAAACTTGGCGTACCACTGTCGAGAGGCCTGTTTCAATCCATAAAGAGATTTGCGGAGACGACATACCTTCGACTCCCCCTGTCTCCGTAATCCTTGTGGAAGATCCATGTAAATCTCCTCTTCCAGATCACCATGAAGAAAAGCATTGTGGACATCCATCTGATGCAATGACCAGTTGCGAAAAGCGGCAACCAATAAGAAGGAGCGAACCATGACATCCTTGGCTACCGGAGAAAATGTCTCATGGTAATCAAAACCTTCTCATTTGTGTGAAGCCCTTGGCTACCAATCGGGCCTTGTATCTTTCCACGAGCCATCTACTCTATATTTGATCTTATAGACCCATTTACACCCAATGGGTTTGCGTCGAAAGGTAACAACACAACATCCCAAGTGTGATTATCAATTAGGGCTTTTAGTTACGCCTCCATTGCCTTTCGCCGGCGTTCATCATGTATGGCCTCATTATAACTAGAAGGCTCCCTTTCCTCGAAACTTCGACTAATGCAACATAAATGGTCGACGACAAGCGGTCGAAAGATACATATGAGGATAAAGGATAACGAGTACCGATGATAGTGATGAGGAATAGACATAATCTTTTGTCCAGCTGGTGGATGAGTGGCTCGACCGGATCTTCGTGGTGGCTCATCCGGCACCTTCAAAGATGATTCCTCAATGCTTGTAGGTTCTCCGTGATTTATCTCCCGGGATTCTGCTCCATGAGTTGTTGCTCAACGGAATTGTTATGAGAAGAATCATCGGGTGGTGAAGGCAAGGTTGTATCTACTATCGATGTCTTGGAGGAGAGGTAATAAAGTATGATTCTCCATAAGATAGATCTTCTTCGACGGGGAATTGATGATTAGTTCTCATATCATCTGCAGACATAGAAGTAGTATTCCGGAAAGGAAAAACATCTTCATGAAAAACCACATCTCTGCTGATAAAAAACTCCCCGGTAGACTGTTCATAAAATTGATAACCCTTTTTTAAGTTGGGATACCCCATGAAGATACACTGTCGAGCATGAGGGGACATTTTATCCTGGGGACCTACTGTAGCCACATAACATAAGCAGCCAAAGACTCTGAGATGACTCAGATCTGGTTTCCTTCCATACAATAATTCAAATGGAGTTTTGCCTTCTAGAATGCGAGATGGCATACGATTTATCAAATATGCCGCAGTGATCACACAATCTCCCCAAAATTGTTCGGTATAGATGCACGGAACTTAAGAGCACGTGCCACTTCTAAGAGATGACGATGCTTTCGCTCAACTACCCCATTACGCCATGGGGTATAAGTGCAGTACTTTCATGTAAAATACCATTTGAGGTAAGAAAGGAAGCACAATCACCATTAAAGAATTCCCTACCATTATCAGTGCGGATGCGGCGAACTAATTTTCCAAACTGAGTTTTGGATAAGGAAAGGAAGATTTTAAGATGAGAAAGAACTTGACCTTTTGATTGTAGGAGAAAGACCCAAGTGGCACGTGAGAAATCATCCACGATTGTAAGAAAAAATCTTGAACCATCATGATTTATTGTGTGATATGGTCCCCAGACATCAGCATGAATCAAAGAAAAATGTCGTCTACTCGAGTCTTCTTGTTTTGAAAGGGGGCACGAGTTTGTTTTGCCAAGGGGCAAATGGGACATTGAGGACAAGGGAAAAAGCAGTGTGACCCAATCTTTGATGATGAAGAAAATTTCTTTCATTGGCAACAATGTTACACAATGGTTTATTGAATGCAATGAGAGGTTAATTTAAAATTGCCTGGAAAATTATTCCAAAAATAAAGTCCTTGATAGATTCTACCCAAGCCCATCGGTTGCCGGTCGAAAGGGCACTGAAATAGACATTTATCGAGTCAAATGAGACATGACAAGAATTTTCTTCACAAGCTTGAGAGCGATATGAGATTAAAATGGAAACTAGGGACATAAAGGACATTTTTGAGAATGATGAGTGGACTAAGATTCACGGTGCCAGTCATTCCAACATGTGTGGTATTTCCATTGGGAAGTTGTCTTGATATTGGAAAAGATAACCTTTTGACATTGGAAAAGAATTTTGGATTACAGACAATGTGATCACTAGCTCCTGTATCTATGATCCATGCATCCTTTGAAATTGAGTTCATCGGGTAATAAGAAATACCCGTGAAACTGCTTTGCTGCCTTGTCGAAGGATCCAATTTCTTTAGAGCTTCCATCGGCTCTCGATATTCCCCATGAGTGATTGGCTTGTCTCGCTGGTTACCCATTACACGAAGACGGTTGAAAACTTTCCTTTTCTTTTTCACCAGGTTTACCATGTAATTTCCAGCAACTTTCAAGCTTTGTGTGGTGTGGGCGTTTACGGTATTCACAATACATCTTACCCTTTCCTTTATTGTTTTTTGCAAATGAGGAAGGCCTGCTAATAGCATGGGCCGATGTTCCCTCATATGAGCCTTCGGATGATGCGAAAATTGCGCTTGTGGGCCGTCCCGGAGCCGAGAAAGGATTTGGCCGCGTGGGCCTTCGAAGCCATAGAAACCCCCTGCACGTGGACTGTTGGATTCAGTGGCCGCGCCACTCTGTGAGCCGTCGGATCTAACAGCTCCAAGGATTGATCGTGGGCTGTCTGATCGATCAGAAAAATCGTGGCCATCCATCGTCTGTATATAAGATCTAGGGTTTTCGTGAAACCCTAGATTAGGTCTTCGACCTTCTCTTCCTCCTGTGGTTTTCTGTAGCGGGCGAGAGGAAACCCTTGCCGCCAGAGCCACTCTCTCGCCTTCCTTTCCGATATCTGTTGCTCTCTGTTGGCTTTCCTCCTGGATTGTGAGTTGGTAGATACGGCCAAGGTTTGGCATCGGCTCCATGGTTAAGATATGCGATCGAAACGAAATGTAAGATTCGTTTAATATGAGGAGAAATATGATGGCTTTCTCCTGTCTCGCATCCTTTTGTATTCTTTGTAAAATCGGCTCCAGCCAATCGAATTTTCTTCGGCCGCTTCCAATTCATTCCACAAACTCGAAAGTTTGTTAAAAATTGTAGCAACAAATCATGTTTCCTTGCTTTAAATCCGAGATCTGTTGCATTAAAGAAAAGATTTTCACTTGATCCAATTTTCCATACATCTCTTTGATGTTTTCCCACATTTGTTTCGAGTCCTCCGTCGGAGGAAGACCGGCCGCAACCGGAGCGATGCCGTTTCCGATCCACGTTCGACTAGGCGATTACATTTTTTCCAAAGCGCGCTAGTCATTCGTCGGACGGAATCGGAACGTTCCATCAATAAAGCCCTCCTTATCCTTCGTTACCGAGCGCGCCGGAACTCGCGCGACCATCTTGAGTAATTATCAGGTCCAGTTAAGCGCTAAGCAACAAGCTTCGGTTACGGTCCGTCGGCATTGGTTGTGAAAGAGGGTCGCGGGTTCCGGTCGGTTCTTTGCAGCGTAGATGCAGTATGGGAGGAACCCGGTGGTGGACTTGGGTAAGGATTTGCTCCCAAACCCGATCCCCGGATCCGGTTGAATGACCCGCATTAGAAAAAAAGAACCCGGGTAGGGATTCGGTCCCATACCCGCTTGGCCGATCCGCCGCATCTGCTTGTGGCCCGATGTTTGTGCCTCGCTCGCTGGCGCGGTAGGCCTCCATCGATCGTACACCATTTCGAAATCCCGGCAATGATGCATTTGGGCCCGTCCCATAATACCAAGGATTTGGTATCCATTGGTAAGGTTGGCCCGAATAGGGTTGCCCAAAGTGCTCGAGCCGGAATGTACCCACCGTGTATCTTGAGTTTGACTCGACGTGATTTGGATCTGCCCTTCGGGCACAGTAACAACTGATATTCCTGGATCTGCGAGATTTGTGGCGTTGTTTCTCCTGCAGACTGATCACCGAGTCCTGAGGTAAGTGCTTATGGATTCGTCATGGTGACAATTTTCTAAAAAATCTGCAACAACTCGTTTTGCAGTTAATTTTTGAACAAAGAATTGAAGGCTGGATGAAGAACTTTCTCCCGGATCTTTGTTCTATTCTGCAGGGTTGCGGCAATGAGAAACGAGAGAAGACCTGGATGTTGTTGGCAAGGATTACGCAACGAGAAAATAGAGAAGTAACAGAGGCTGATTTTAGTGCGGAAGCTTATGTCGAGAATCAAGACTCGCTCTGATACCATGTCACGAATCCGAGAAAAAGACGAGAAAAGGAATGTCATGAATCCGAGAAGAAGACGAGAAAAGGAATATGGGAATTTCGTGCAGTGAGGGAAAATGTATTTGCTTCATTGATTTCTAGATGTAATACAATGATGTATATATTGTACAAGAGAATTCAATAAAAAAAGTAAATAAATTCTTCTAATCTTTCTAGTCCTAAA
The DNA here is from genome assembly GCA_016097605.1 of Eucalyptus guilfoylei. NCBI lineage: Eukaryota > Viridiplantae > Streptophyta > Magnoliopsida > Myrtales > Myrtaceae > Eucalyptus > Eucalyptus guilfoylei. The sequence continues at coordinate 56,474,556 of CM027867.1, read as the reverse complement.
GTAATCACATCTTCTATCAATTACAATCAATACAAATCCTCAATCGGATCCCGATATTCAATCATATCTTCTTTCAGCAGACAGCCATTTCCATCCAAAGTAGACACGACGATATCGAAGTCGCTGTCTTTAACTAAGTACTGATAGAAAAAACCTCCTACGCAAATCATGTGCTCTAAAGTTCGTCCCAACCGAAAGGAACATTGAGGAAGAAGCTAAAAACCAAAACTTTAGGTCAATTACATCCTAGTTACCGCATAGATCTATCCAAGCATTTAAACACAATCGCCGAATTAAATCGCCCCGCAATGGAAAGATTATATTGAACATTTTTATATAGTTCAAAGATCATATTAAATATGTAATAAAAGTCTAAGGATGATATTAAACAAATTAAAAGTTTAGAGACAACATTAAATATTAAGGCAGAGTGCAAAATCCATATTAATAGTTCAAAGACCACTTGTATATTAGGCTGAAATTTATTTATTTGTGTCATTTTATCCAAATGGATAATTGCACAAAAGCCTCTAAAATTAACTACGAAATGAGATCGATGGAAAACTTTTCAACTAATAAAGTAAGGTTATTATAAATTAATTAAATGTACAATTAAATGGATTATGAAAATAACAAGCGATTTCAAGATTGTAGTGGCTCAATGTGCACGTTGCGGAACTCTTTTATATAATTCCGTTTGATTTTCATGTCCGTCCGATCCTTTATTTAAATTTCTAAATCATATTTCATGCAATTGATATGTGAAAAGTAAGTATGCGCATGGTAACGCTTCTACTTTGGGGAATAGTTTCTTTTCAAAAATAGTTTTTTTCTATTTCTACTCCGGAAACAATTTCTGAGTAAAATAAGGTATTTGGTAACTACACAAAATTTTATTCGTGAAATAGAAAAAAGAATAGAAATGCGTTGGTATAATTTTTTTGTATTTATTCATTTTTATTCTTAGTCACGGATCGTCGACCGTTGCTCGCCGCCGACCGTCGGCGGACGGCGGTCGGGCGGCGGCATGTACGGCGATCGCGGCGGTGATGGCGGTCGGTGGCGATCATCGGTCGGGGATGGCCAGTGGGCTATGGGTGGCGGCGGTGACGATTAAGGCGCCGGCCCGGAGGTGGCTGCGGTTGTGCGGCCACCCAAGGTCAGAAAGCAAGCAAGAAGAACAAAAGAAAAAAAGAAAAGAAAAAATTGGCTTATTTCTAGAAATTGTTTTCGAGAACAAGAAGCTACTTTTCTTTTTTCTTGTTTTTGTTCCAAATCTATTCATTGACAACTTTTCTATTCCGGAGAATAGAAAAATAAGTTGCGTTACTAAACGAATTTCCGTTCTTTTTTTTGTTTCGAGAAACAAAAGAACATAAATTGAGAGAAACAGAAACGTTACCATGCAGGTCCTAAATAACTCATCTTGCATAATTGATTAAAATGATTTATTTCACATGAAAATAAAGCCGTTTTGCTCCCTAATATCTCCTCTTCGGCCCAATTCCCTTAAAAAAACCAACCTTTAGGTCGAGTTTTAATTATGATCTAAACTCGTAAAAAGTCACTAGCCTTCAGCACATACTCAAATCTGACCAATATTCACTTTCTGTCCAATGCAAGGTCCAATGTGTCAATTCCCGTCATTACCGACCAAAAAAAAAAAAAAAATATTCCCGGTCACTTAGTAATTTTGGGCCCTTATATTTGGGTTCCGAGAGAATCTATAGATTCACGTGGTTCCTTGCTTTAATTAATTGATTAATTATAAAAGGTGATGAAATTAATATTTTGGATAAAAGAAATGGAAAATCTTTGGACAGAATCAAAGATTCCATTTATTTCGAGAAAAACGAATTATTTGAAAAATATTTTCGTAAAATCTATAAAATGTTTTCATTATCAAAAGAAAATTGTTTATACATTTTCAAGGGTAATGAAAAAAATAAATTTATTCATTTTTATAAGTGAGATATGCAATTATTTTCATAAAAACAATTTTTAAATGATTTATTTTTTACAAAACAAATGGATTGTATGTTTAAAAAAACGGAAATGAATATAAGAAGGCTCTGCGTCAAGCTCAAGCGTGTGCTCTACTGAAAAAGCATCTATTAGGCTTGATTGTGGGAGCAATGAAGTAGGCCGGCCCACCTTGTCTACCTCCTTCGATGCTCCCCTTTCTTGAACAACTTTTATCGTTCGAAGACCCTTTGATTTTGATCAATTGCCTCAAAAGCCCAATCAAAGTTTAGACCCATAGGTGAAGAGCCATCAAAATGAACATGAGGATTCGGTCTGTCGCGAAGAATAAATGATTTTAAAAATGTTCTCTTAAAAACAATTGCTTGCAACTAATAAACGAATGAAAAATATTTCAATGTCCACGGAAATGTTTAAACATGTATTGTTCTCCATGATAAAACAATTTTCCTTTGACTAATCATGTTTAGCAATAATTTTAGAAAAATATTTTATAAACGTAAAACATTTCACTAAAAATAACTTTCACGAAAAAAAATTTCAAATTTTTTGACGGTTGATTCACAAAAATAAACTAGCCATTGAAAAAAATACATTCATAAGTGGAGAAAATGTTTTTTTTTCTTTTAAGAGAGGAGATTATTTTCCCTCATTTTTCTTTCACTTGAACTAAGCATGTTCTTCTTGCACTCTTTTTTATTATTTTTATTTCTTATTAAAAATTGAATTTTTAATTATTGTTTCTTTTATTGTCTTTCTTTTTCATTTTCCTTCTTCTTTGGCCGATCGCCAATTGAGAGATGAGCTTGCCCAAAGTCAACGAGGCTTGGGCTCGCCAATCTAGTGAGACTTGACCTTACTAGATTTGGCAAGGTGGAGCCTCACCGAGGCTAGCTCAACTCGGCTTGCCTAAATCCCTGGTGAGCTTGAGTCATACAAAGCCATGGGTGAGCTCATCCCTCACCTGTGGCTGATCATTGGCTATTACCATGGTTGGCAATTGATTGAGGAAAAAGGAAAAAGAAAAAAGAAAGAAATAATTTAAAAATTTAAATCTTTTGGTAATCCACCTTCAGAAAATCAAATCATATTTTTCATACCAAATAGGGGAAAATATTTTTTATTTTATTTTTAGGTTTCAGTCAAATATTAAAAAATATTATTATTTTCCTGGTAAACATTTTTTTAGAAATGTCACGATTTTTCACCAAATAGATGGAGTCTTAGATCTATTCAAACTCTACGGAAAAGTGATGTGGATACTCTCATGCCTTTTCTTACATGTACGACTGGAACCGAGAACAACACATGGGATTGCTTATGAACGGGGATCCTCACATGCTATGTGAATCTAGGCGGCCTTAACTTTGATGCCGCATCACAAAGTCGAACTCAAAAGTCTAAACTAACGGGAAAAGAGATATTAAAAATGAATATAAGGCCCATTGAAACTCTACGGACCAGCCATTCGTGTACTTTTTATATTCTACACTCCTAGCTGATATACATGCAGACATAGATAAGGCTAATTCAACATACGCAACTCGATGTGGATAGGACCGAAACCTGAATTACTTTACTAATTATATGTCAGCTCATCACTACGGTTGAAAGGAATTCATTTAAGCCCGGCTAGACAAGGAGAAGTTGGCGCCTTTTGAATCGGACATGTGGAATTCGTGCATGTCGCATGCACCTGCCGATTGACGTTGGACGAGAGATGCTTTCGGGACGAAGGTAAAGGAATATTTCATATTAATCAGCCGCCAGCCTGAGACTTCCTTCACGCCGAATGCGGCAATGAGACAAGGCAGCGTTCCAGTGTTTGACTGTTGACTATCTTCCTTAATCCCCAACTAATTAATCACACCGATGTCTGTCATTTTCTAGCATTATTCCTTTCAAAGCCGTTTTGCTTCTTTTTTCCCAACCATCACAGATTTTTTACATACAAATGGGGCAGAAAATAATTAAAAAAAGAGATAGGGGCATGCGCTGACGTGTACCTTTTAGAAATGATGTTTGATGACAAGTCAAAAATATAGAAATATGGATAGAGCCGGTAACTAGTTGTAGGCGCTTTAATTTCGTGATAATTGGAAAGTCACCATAATTAAAGTGAAGAGCCCCCCTCTTCTTATAATCAGTAATTGCGAAAACAATGCTATTAAGGATATACTAGCTGATACGGTTGCATAATTTATGACCATGTGACTTATAAAAGTATCCTTGTATGTTTGAGTTGTGAACTGAAAGGGAATGATGTGTTTTATCATCAAATATTGCTCTCAAATTACGGACAAATTGAGTAAAACGTGCTCTACATAACAAAATGTTGTTTCAATAAAATATCTAGCAGTCGTGTAATCCCTTTCATTCTTCAAGAGAGCATGTTGTTTGATCGATGCTTTTTTTGCATGACCTGATAATATGAGACTATGAACTAGTTGGGTGCTACTGTTTTGTGCTTAATGAATTAGTGATAAATGCACATAACTCGAAATGAGGAAATGCTTCATTTATTGATAATTTTATGTACTTTCCACTTTCGCAGTGGCAACACTCAAAGCTAAACACTTCTATTTACAGCTGAAAATTCCTTCATTTGCTATTTTGTTTTATGACGAGTGACTATATGAACAAGAGAGTTTTCGACGGTCAAAGCAAAATAAAAGTACTTGGATGGACGTTACGTCAAAATTGGAAAGTTCCCACTAAATTTAAATACTATTGTTGTTGTGAAAATGACGAGAACCGCCAAATTCAACGATCACGGATGCCTGAGACAAGCAAACTTGAGATAATTTGCATGCTCCGAAAGAACACGGTTATCTTCTTTAAAACTTCCGATTAGTGTGCGTCGCACTACTCGGACAAAAATATGTCGAGAATTGTCAAACCGGCGTAGAGAATATGAGAAGAGAGTATTACTTATGGTGTTCTCAATGCATGGAACATGGAAGAGAAGAATAAGAGAACGGCTAGCAAATTTATACACCGTAACAACTAAAAAATCAAGTAAGAAACGACTGGTTATGACAAGTTTGACTAAGGGCCAAGGTATGGTAAGAATACTTTGATTCACTCATACATTGGTTTCTCGAGATAAGGCCAAGGCCATGAGACAAAATTGAAAAATTTGATAATGGATCACGCCTCATGTAAACCTGATACATTTTTCTCATTGTTATCAATTTAATAAAGTAAATCTACTTATAAATACAAATAAGAGAGTGCAAAGAAAACAAACGGGCATTTGGAAATACGTAATACAACAATTATTAGTATTAGGCGAAACCCAAAGGAGGAGAATCGGACCGAAAGAGACTCGATTGATTGATCATTAAAAATGAGAAACTCGATCCCTCTTCTAAATATCGGGCCCATTGCAGGGGAGATGGGATGCAAATTCTTTGATTGATTGCGATAGCAACAATTACTATAATCAAATTTCGTTCTGCTGTTGTCATGGCACGTGGGGAAAAGTGTCAGCCGACATTTTATCTCAAAGTTTCGCTTATGATTTGCGACTTTTGATCACCCTTTTTAAAAAATTTCCTCCACTTTGACTACACATATTTTGGTGAGCTACGTACAAATTTATAAATTGTTTCTCTCTCTCTCTCTCTCTCTCTCTCTCTCTCTCTCTCTCTCTCTCTCATATTTTGGTGAGCTACGTACAAATTTATCAATTGTTTCTCTCTCTCTCTCTCTTTCTCTCTCATATTTTGGTGAGCTACGTACAAATTTATCAATTCTCTCTCTCTCTCCGGCGACAAAATTGAAGGATTCAACTGGGTTTTCAGCGTACCGACCAAAAATAAAAAAAGGGTTTTCAGCGTGAGAATTTGACCAAGAAATTTGTGCTCGGATGAAATTTGGAGATTCGCTATATTAAGATCCAACATTGAAGATAGCATCCCATAGAAGGATTGCAGTCAAACCTGAAAAGTGGAAGATTTTTTCGGCCCACTAGCTTGACATACTGGATCGTAAAGAGATTTAAGTTTGGTATATAAGTTAGGGTGGCGTCATTTGCAATGCATCATTTTATATTGACCGTCGTGTGATAAATAATACAATATGCATCAGAATAATGCGGTAATGATCTGGCTCTTTTAGAGAAAATCGAATGCTCAAAAAGGAAATTGGATATAATCACACAAGGTGACCATCATTTGGGTCAAGTGTTGCCTTATGAATTACTTAATGTGGTCTGTCCCCACTGATGTGGGGCTTGAAATGCTATGGTTATAATGCTTGATATGTATGAGAGAGAGAGAGAGAGAGAGAGAGAGAGAGAATTGAAAGGATGGAGACGAGAAAGTGACAAATGTACGAGGAACGGAAAGTGACAAACGTGTGAGAAATGGTTTTTTCAAACAAAGATGCGATGGCTGATTGGAGAAATTTCCAGCGGACTTTTCCATCCAAATTCTTTTGGGCTGGTTTCTGGACGTTGAAATCTTTCATTTTAGTGTTATCAAAAGTAATAGCTTAGGTCCTTACACCAAAAAAAAAAAAAAAAGGTAATAGCTTAGGTCAATTTTGGCCCAACATTTTTTAGTTTGCTATTTTTCCATACGGGCTTGACTTTTCTTGTATACTTTTTCCCTTCTAAATAGCCACCAAGGAATCAAGACTCAAGAGCACAACCTCCGTACTTTTGGCAATTTCTTGTCTACCCTGTTATTATTATTATTGCATAAAGATGAGTGTTAAGAGATTGAAACATAATTTGTGTGCTAAAAAAAAACGTATGGATTGACAGGCCGACAACTTCACTAACCTTAACCCATCATACAAGCATAATTTTATTATTCTTTGTCGAAAATACCGATAATAGGAGTTTTTTGTTTTAAATTTATTTCAGATAGAAGAAGTTAGTAGTTAAAAAAATATAAATAAACCTTGACATGTTACTCAAATAAAAGTTGGTAATGCAAGAGTATATGGTAACTTAAATAAAGAAACCGACAGAAATAAACTTTGGTAACCGTTAATAGAAGTTGGTAACTTAAAGAAGGAATTGGTAGGTTTAAATAGTCCTTAAGTAAAGCAAATAACAGTGGTAACTTATTAGAAAAATGTTAGTAAATTTTGAGAAAAAAACAAAACGAATTAGTAAGCAACTCAAGTGAGTTGGTAAACCAAAATTAGTCGATTAAATAAAGGAAAAAGATGGTAAATCATACAAATAAAAGGTGTTAAGTTCCATAAGGTTTGATAAATTGAATGTGCTTGTAAGAAAGATAAAAAAATTTTGGAAAGTTATAACAATAATCGATAAACAAAAAAGCCAAATAAAAGTTGGTGGAAAACTTAAATGAGAATTGGTAACTCAAATTGAGATGATAATTTGATCGAAGAGAACTTGATAATTGTTCAAATAAAGATTTTAAAATTCAAATAAGAGTCCGCAAATAAAAGTTAGATGAGAAAGACAATAAAAAATTGATAAGAAAAGTTGCAAATTTGTAAAATATGGAAAGGAATTGGTAATTTCATAAGTGCCAAAAGTTCCCATAGAATATGCCTTTAATATCTTGGTCTTTTGGCTTAACTATGTTTAGTGGTTTGGGTTGGTGTATCAGTCCCTATCCCTAGTTTTAAAAATAAAAAAATCTTTGATTTTATATACCAAATGAAGATCGCAAGAATAGTCAAATCCGACGCCATTTAATTTATTGGAAGAAATACCGACAAAAAAAAAATTATAAGAAGTAAAATCTGAAATTCCCAGTTCAATGAAGGACCATTCTCTCCATTACCCAAACCTATTTCTCGTGAGGTGTGGATAATGACTTCATTATTTTATTTATTTCTCCTAGGGACGTACAAAAAGGTGCCCAAATCGGAAACCATTCAATTCCGATTTCTAAAGTGGAATTGGTGTCTAGGTAGTCTGGTTCTGGGTTTTAAGGCAAAATTGAACAAACTGGACTCGACTAACTACTTATACTTTTAAAAAAAAATATTTCTCAAGAAAATAAAAGTGACTAGTTATTATCGTACAAAGCGGCCCGGCGAAATTACCGACTCACGTCGATTTGAGAGCACTCGTATGTCCCGTATGCTATTTGTCCAACCCAATTTGATCTTTCTTCATGGTTATTATTGTTTCAGAAATCATCTACCAAGGGTTCCATGTTTTAATTTCTTGAGGCGTTAGAAATTGAATTACAAGTTCAATTTATTGAGTGATCCGACAATAGTAATTTTATAAACGAATCTAGTAAATCGATGTCAGATGTATCTTTAGCATTATTTGTTCAATCATATAACTTATTCCAATATTCAAATCAGTAATTTAGAGAAAAAACACATTAGAAATCCACAAATGATTAGATATTTCGTTATTTCTTGAAATGTGATTGATCTTATCTGTTTCTATGGTGGTGATTGTAAACTCCATTCTCTGACAAAGTTCACATACTTATGCAATGGAATTGTCAATATTGTCAATGGTCCATGATCTGACTTTCAACAGGTGCATCAACAAACTTGTTGCATGATTTGATGGGTATGGTAACATTCATTCTCTTAAAGATACAAATGCCCGTAATCTATAGATTGTCCTATGATATGACCCTATGCTTTTTCACATGTTGCCCGAACAATATGTAGGACCCTCATCCCATCTAAATGAGGTTATGATTTTGGAAGAGAAGAAGAGAAATCTGTGAATGTCAGCACACCACAATTGAATGAAATAAATGGGATCATCGATCTAGTTGCGATAGTACACAGAAGTTCTGTCGTGGCATGCCAAATTAATGATCCAATCTCTATTTGCTCGTCCTGAATTCTAGAATGAAGCTTCGATTCATGTATTTGCAAGAAGCATTGGATATATGCAATTCTTGGCTGCCGGCTTTAGTAAGATAAAGAAGATTTTTCAGAAGAGAGACCGTTCCATGAATTAATGCATCTTAACTTCAAATGTCAAAAATAGATGCAAACCCCATTATTATTTTATCAATATCCGTCAGCTATATAAGTCAGAGCACAAGAAGAGCTTATGCCACATCTAAAGCCTTGCATGTAAACATACCATCTTCCTCCCCAACCATGACAATGCTCTCTTCAATGGCAATCCTGTTGCCTTCTCCTTCCGTCATCTTCGCTTCCCTCCTCTTCCTCTTGCTCATTGTGAAGAAATGGAAGAAATCCAACAATGCCAAAGACCCTTCTTCGAAACTGCCTCCAGGGCCGAAGATGCTCCCTCTTCTGGGGAACCTTCACCAGATGGCAGGGTCGCTCCCTCACCACTCGCTCCGGGAGTTGGCCAGGAGGCACGGCCCGATCATGCGCCTCCAACTAGGCGAGATCCTGACCATCGTCATCTCGTCGGCAGACATGGTCAAGGAAATCCTTGGCAAAGAACGAGCTCGCTTTCGCCCAGAGGCCGAGATTGCGGCCCTCGAGGTCATGTCCTATGAGAACTCGAGCTTCGTGTTCTCGCCCTACGGCGAGTACTGGAGGCAGATGCGCAAGATTTGCGTGTTGGAGCTCCTAAGCATGAAGAGGGTCCTCTCTTTTAGATCTATAAGAGGAAGAGTGTTGGAACATGATCAAAACAATACAATCATCTCAAGGAAAGCCTGTGAACTTGATCAATGACGTCACCTCGAGGGCAGCATTTGGTGAGAGATGTAAATATAGAGATGAGTTCCTTTCTCTCCTCGAGGAAGTGACATTGCTTGCTGGGGGATTTGAGCTTCCAGATCTCTTCCCTTCAATTTGGTTCTTGCGTTATCTCTCAAGAATGAAACCGGCTTGGGAGAGACTGCACACGAAGATCGATGGGATCCTCGATCACATCATTGCAGAACACAAGGAGAAATTGAAGGGAAACGGTGGGAACAATGAGGAAAAAAATGCAAGAGAAGATCTTGTGGACGTGCTCTTGAATCTCCAGAAGAGTAGTGAAACGAAATACTTCATCAAGCCACACGTCATCAAAAATATTGTTATGGTAAGGCCTAATTTCATTAATAATTTCACTAAATATCTACTTTGCTTATATCTTACTTACAACGGCTTTCTTTCTGCCTGAGCTTTTATATATGCAGGGGCTATGTCTACACCCATAGATTTTCTACTCTATGTGAAGGGATGGAAAGAGGCTACTAGCTCTAGTTAGTAGTCCTTTTAAGTGCATTAACATAAGGATTTCATACTCGCTATAAAATATTTAAATTGAGTCAATTAATTACCTATTTAAATTAGCAAAAAAGGAGCTCTTAATTAATCAGTATACAGTTGGCCTCCAAGAATTTCAACGGCAAAATGGATCGTCTAAAATGCATTCATGATAGAAAACATGATGATCACATCCATGAAACCCTAATATTCTCAAGATGTATCCCAGGAATTTATCACATGGTGGATGAAAGAGATCTCCCCTTGTTATTTTTTTACTATTCCCAGGTCAAGAGTCTGCATTGAAGTTTCCACGAGATTCGAAATGATCCCATATATAGTTTTGCTCAGAAAAGTATAATATCTTGTGTGTACACACACACACACACACACACTGATTCAAATCTCCAAAGAACCTTCAAGTCCAAGTTTGACCATCTCGATGAGGCGACACTGCCATACATGTCTGTTGCGACATCTTGATCAAATGCAACTACATATAGATACGGCCGAGGATTCATCATTCTAAGCACACTATCATCTTATTTAAATGTCCAATATCATGCGAAATGTTAACCTATATTTCAGTTAACACTAATTGTGTCTTGTCGTATCATTCGGTATAAACTGATTTTATGTGATATTGCTACCTTACAGGCTTAATATCATGTGGCACTTTTATCTTTCATGTACTTTTTAAGGACATCCTTCTGAAATATAAAATCAATCCGTTCTTTGTATTTGTGTAGGAAATATTTTCTGCTGGGTCAGACACATCCTCGACGACCATAGAGTGGGCCTTCTCAGAGATGCTGAGGAACCCCCGAGTGATGGAGAAGGCGCAGGCCGAGGTCCGAGCCGTCCTCAAGGGAAAGACCCAGGTCCGCGAGCAGGACATCCAGGGCCTCGAGTACCTGAAGCTCGTCGTCAAGGAGACCCTGAGGATGCACTCTCCAGGCCCGCTCATGGCCCGAGAGTCGCGAGGAGGCGTGCATGATCAACGGCTATGAGATCCCCAAGAAGACCAAGATTGTGATCAACACGTACGCAGTAGGGGGAGAGACCCGAGTTCTGGTCCGACCCCGAATCGTTCGTGCCTGAGAGGTTCCTGAACTCATCGGTTGATTTCCGAGGTCGAGCTTCCAGTACATACCCTTCGGTGGCGGGAGGAGGATCTGTCCCGGGATCAACTTCGGGATCGCAAAACGTTGAGCTCCCCTTGGCTCAGCTCTTGTACCACTTCGACTGGTCTCTGGCTGATGAGGTTAAGGCGCAAGACCTGGACATGTCTGAGACTTTCGGGATCACTTCCAGGAGGAAGACTCCTTGATCATGGTTGCTGAGCCCTGCGTCCCCTTCTCGTACGATGGAGATCATGATAAGTAGTTATCAAGATATGTGGTCATGCGTGTTAGCTACAAATCGTTAGTCTGGTTTACCATATGTGGTCATGTTCGTGTTTTTGTTTGTCACTTGTATGATATTGCAGTTCCTGTTTTGGGACTTGCTGAATCCAATAAACGAGCTCATGTGATCGAAAGCTACTCTGCCAACTTCTTATGCACTGAATTTTCTTTGGGAAAAGCCTTTAAGGAAATGCAAAGGCCTTTGATTTAAAGGGGTTTGATTGCAAAAACTGTTTGGTAAACTATAATTGAAAAGAGTCTTGTGAAGCAACTTTGGGAAAATGCTATTTGGTAAACACATATTTGGGAAGTCCTTTAGTGCAACCAATTTAAGCTTTTAATTTTATTTTTTAAACTGAAAACAAAAATAATGACTTTATATATATATTTGCACTTGAGATGTATATATAAAAGAGATATATTAACAAATTCAATGACATTTTTTTTTTTGATATTTGCATTGAGATGTATATATAAAAGAGATATATTAGCAAATTCAATGACATTTTTTTTATATTTGCACTGAGATGTATATATAAAAGAGATATATTAACAAATTCAATGACTTTTTTTATTTTTATTTTTGCACCGAGATGTATATATAAAAAGAGATATATTAACAAATTTAATGATTTTTTTATATACTTGCGAGATGTATATATAAAAGAGATATATTAACAAATTCAATGACTTTTTTTTTTTTATATATTATACTTGCATTGAGATGTATATATAAAAGAGATATATTAACAAATTCAATGACTATATATATATATATATATATATATATATATATATATATATATATATATATATATATATATTTGCACCGAGATGTATATATAAAAGAGATATATTAACAAATTCATAAATTAAAAAATACATCAAAGTGGACTTTTCCTCAATTAAAAGAAAGAGTAATTTCATTATAATAAATATGATTACATATGCATCAAAGAAAGAAATAGGTTTTCATTGAAAATTACAAACATCCTTAAGTATTTACTAAACTCATTGCTATTTTGATAATGTAAACGCACCATGTTAGAAAATAAATTATCATTTGAAGTACTGGCCCCCTCATTTGTATTATCAAGGTCAACTGAATATCCATAATTGTGATCCAAATTTGCTATTGCAAAATGTTTATCATTGGCGGTGTTTCGTCGTATATAATTATGCAAAGTCATTGCTGCTATAACAATTTTTACTTGCTTTTCAAATGGAAAACTTGACATATACTTTAGAATCTTCCACTTCTTCTTCAACACACCAAAAGCTCGCTCAATTTCGATCGCAACGATGAATGAGTACGATTGAATACCTCTCGATAGCAAGTAGGGGCAGGACCTTGTTGAAATTCTAGCAAATGATATCTAACTTCTTTGTATGGTCCCAAATAACCCGTTGGATTTGGATATCTAGCATTTACTAAATAATATTTACTTGCATAAATATAATATAAATTTGATCAACATATACCATATTTATACATATTAATGTACAAAAACCATTAATTAACAAACTTGGAGGAGGATGAGAAATTGCACATCATGTCTCCTAAAAGCTTCATAAAAAATACGAGTATCATGAGCTTGTCCTTCCCCAATCAGCCCAAACATTAATGAATTCCATGTTAAAATTACACTGCTAAGACATTTAAGTCAGCGTACCTTTTCGACCAATAAAACAAATATGATCTTTTGTAGGTATCACCGTTGGGATATAAGTGTTATCAATAGCTCAAATACAATCCTAAAACAAAAACACAAACATTATTGTATAATCAAAATTTGCATTTAGTTCTTTCTTTCTAGGGCTAATATCCTGAAAAACCCAAAACCAGTACACACAGTGACAAGTTTACCTCCAAACTATTTTTTTGACCATGAAAAACCACAAATACGTAATGTGACAAATTTACCCGATCGACCATAAAAAACCCTAAACTTGTACATTTATGACAAATTTACCCCAAACTAATTTATTTGATTGCAAAAAATCCTAAACGGTAAATTTGTAACAAATATACCCTATGTTAAATTGGATTAATACCACAAAAAAATCATAAAAATTGTAAACTATGACAAACGGACGTAAAATCCCAAATTGGTATACCGATCAACTATCACGTATCATTTAACTTAATAATTTGATAGTAAAATTTAACGAAAACTAACAGAGGGTAAATTTGTCACAAGTGTACCAATTTGGGGTAAATTTGTTAAATGTATACCAGTTTGGAGTTTTTAGTGGTTAAAAAAATAGTTTGGGGTAAATTTGTCACATGTGAACCAGTTTGGGATTTTTTTTAGGTATTAACCCTTCTTTCTATTGTATAATCAAAACATACCTTAAAATATGGATAAAATCTTTGATTATTTTTTTCTTTTCCGAACATCCCTAAATTGCCAATCAGCTGGTTGGATCAAATATTTTCCCATTCACATACTTTGTCTAATATTAAGCTAAAGTACACGCTATAATTTCCCCGAGCATTGGGGTGCGCTCTTGTGTTAACCTGTTATGTGGCATTCTAAAATCTCGTGACAACCTCTGGAGTACCATGAACCATGATTAGGTAATGGAAGTGCCGTTTGATTTTGTATTAGCCATTGAATTAATGAATTTCAATTAATTTAAGGCCCGAGTATTGTAATGGATGATTGTTTGGATGGAGATGTGTCTACAAGTGACCCAAGGATTTTATTAAGGTGCAAATTGATATAGAAATCTTATTCTTGGTGGTACACTTTATAAGTAGAATTTTATTGATTTAAATTACAAAGTTTTGTGGGCTTATAAGTTGAAATTATGTGTTAATTTAAATGAGGGTTAAATGGAATAGGAATAGGAGAGGGTGGGCTGATTTTTTAGGCCCAAAGACCGTCCAACCAGCCCACGCCACCCCTTGGTCGACCGGCCATGAAGGCCCAAGGCCGGCCCAGCATAGAAGCCCATAAACCTTTGCATGTGAGTTGCCAAGTGGCATGGAGGAGAAGCCAAGTGTGGCTGCCCCCATTGGCTTCCCTTGGGCGGCTTCATGCAATCAAATGATTGCAAATGATTGTAGGGGAAAAGAAAGCTAAAAGAGAGGGAGGCGGATTGATGAAGGGGAATCGACCGAGAGAGAGAGAGAGAGAGAGAGAGAGAGAGAGAGAGAGAGAGAGAGAGAGAGAGAGTGTCGTCCAAGAGAGAAAGGGAAACTGAGAGAGAGGAAGAGGGAAAGAGAGGGAAGCGGGCGTGCGAGAGGAAGGAGGAGGATCGTCCGCTCTAGCTCGCCGCCGTCCGTTCACCGCTTTGCCCGCCGTCCCTTGTTGGGTTTGTGGTTAAGTTCAAGGCAAGTGAAGTCCTAAAACCTACCCTTGCATTGCTGTGTTGTGTGTATAGTAGATGGTAAGTCTTGGTTGTGGTAGATGGGATGAAATTTCGGAGCTTTGAAGAGAGATTCGTTGGTCTAGCATGCTGTTTCTGGAAAGACCAGTCCGACCATCCATGAGTTTGTGTGCTGCATATGACTTTTTAGTTGGAATATTGTTTCGATCTCTTCATAAAAGTTGTAGAGAACACCTTGAGGAACAACATACTAAAATTTGAGGCAAACGAACAAGTATTGGTTAGTGAAATGATTTTTCTTTGGAAGAAATTAGATCTGAAATCCGTTGTGCTGACCTTTAGAGATTTCGTGGTCTGTAAAATAACTTTCTTGTGAAAATCTTACTTTGATCACTTAATGAAAGTTGTAGGTAATATTATGAGGGATAACATATTAAAAATTTAGAAGAAATGAACATATGTAGGTCGGTGAAATGAGTTTCTTTTGAAAGATGATAATCTGGGAAAAGATGACACCGAGAACAGGGGGAATAAATCGTCTATATCTATTAATATAGAACGATTTGGGTTTCAATTTATTCATGAGATATTTACCTCTAGGACTTTTCTATAACATGTCAAAAATTTCAGAATTTTTTGGAGTTCATTTGGGTATTTAATTTAAATTTCTTCCGAAACTGTGCAAGTTGAAATATTGAAGTTTTGGAAACTGTGATGCATGGACCATACTGTTTTGTGTGAGATTCTTTTGGTATTGAGTTATTAATGAGATATCTGCATTTAGGTCTCGTCTATAATGTGTCAAGTTTTCAGAATTTATTAATGCCATTTACTAAATTTTCTGGAGTTTTAATTAGAGAATGCATTCTGATTTACCCGAAACATTGATGTGTTTTGAAAAATAAAAATGAATTTATCCATCGATGTAATACTTTGAGTGGTTGATCTTGCTGCATCTGTGATGACATATGGCATGTTATATGACATAAAAAGTTGGTTGAGATCTTTGATACTATTGCATCAAATACCATGTTGAAATTGAGATACATGTGTGGATATAACTTGAGAAAATAACGAGACTGTCGGAGCGTGAGCCGACAATGCCCATGGGAGTGTTGGGATGCCCGGAGTGTGTGTGCCGGATGTCCTCGGGAGTTTCGAGATGCCCGGAGTGTGTGTGCCGGAAGCCTCGGAGGTGTGTGTCGGGGGGATACCTCGTGATGCTAGTTGGGATACGAGATGCCCGGAGTGTGTGTGCCGGATGCCCGGAGGTGTGTGCCGTGAGGTTCCTCGTGATGCCAAGTTGGATGCGCGATAAATTGTGGGATGCAAACACTGGTCCCTAGAAAGATAAAAATGGAGGATCAGACGTGCGCATGGATATGCATGAATGCTTAATGATAAGTGCATGGTGGTATATGCACATATGGCATGGATATATGCATGAATGCTTGATGATGAGTGCATGGTGGTATGTGCACATATGGCATGGATATATGCATGAATGCTTGATGATGAGTGCATGGTGGTATATGCACATATGGCATGGTGATATATGCATGAATACTTGATGATGAGTGCATGGTGGTATATGCACATATGGCATGGTGATATATGCATGGCTGCAAGGTAAGGTATGCATGAATGCATGAATGATATGTGTTTTATTCTTGATTGTTCTGTTTGACGATTAAGTAGTGTGGTGGATCTTTACCACCGAGTGTTGTACTCACCCCCTTTTGGGGATTAACATTTCAGATTAGAAAGATGCATTTCTTTGCCCGGTTGCCACGCAGATTTACTATGGCATACCCTCCGATGTGGATGTGGAGTGTATTGAGCATGTACGTATTTGGTGCTCTAGTTTAGTTTTTGTTCGAGTCCGTGTCTTGGTGATGTACGACGTGGGTCGAGCTGATGGCCTTATTATCCAAGAGTTTTTATCCTGTCCATGTCCGACATGATGGAGAGATGTTAGGGATGTTACCGCCGCACCCCCAATGCAATCGGATTGGGTATGATGGCGCGATATAGCTGTTGGAGCTGACACTTTTGAGATAGCCGACGCTCGTTGATGGAGGGTGGTACATGTTCGATGTAGAATCGAGTCCTTTTGGGTGGTAGCCAAGTATAGTTAAAATCTTGGCCTTTTTGTTGTATCGACCTTGATGTCCATCATGAAAATATAAAGAATCAACAATGCCGCACATCCCAACTTCATATCTCGGTCACCAAATGCTGAAAGTGCTAGTATGAACACCTAGAGGGGGTGAATAGGTATTTAAAATAAACCTTGGCAAATATATGCGGAATAAAAATAAACTTCGAACAAAATAAATGAGTTAAGGAAGAGAATAAGAACACAAGGTTTATAGTGGTTGCTTAATCCAAGCCTACGTCCACTCTCCACGCTAACAACCTTCTTGATGGATTCACTATGCAATCAACAAGAGATTACAACTTTGAGTGCAAACACTTAGTAAAGTAGATCACACTATCTCACTAAGTCACTCTTTTTGGTATTTCTCTCAAGATCACAAACATTTAAGCTCACAAGAGACAAGTGTATGATCAAAAGATCGCTCGGACTTTGAATTATAAATTCTACGCTCCGTCTCTTTCTTGCTCATTGGTCCTTCATCTCCTTAAATACTCCTCCACTTCCAAACTAGCCGTGGACAGTATCTTGAGGATCGTCTTCCAATATACCCATTGGATAGCACCGTATCTAGAAGATTTAGTAGTCGTTGAGTGACAAAGGTAGAATCCCAAAATGATTCCGATCGCCCCATACAAACGGAATCTTGGTTTCTATAAGTAGAGCTTCTCTGTTTGGAAAGATCTTGTCTTCAAGATCCAATTGTCAATCAATTAGATTGAGTCAATCAAATCAATCTTGATGTAGAATCCAAACCAGATCACTAGCCGTTATACATTTGGGCTTGTGTTACGTTACGTCGAATCTGGATGTAAGTACGAGAGCAATAGACTTTATAATCTGAGTCGAGTGCGATAGACTTTACAATCTGAGTCTGAACACATTGCGGCTTCCGAACAGATTTAGCTTTAAGGTCTTGATAAGTTCAAATTTTCCAAAGATATAGTTTGTCTTCCGCTTTAGCTTCGGTATAGAGTCTATCTTCGTTCTTCATTCACGTTCAGTGCTAATTTGTCGAGTGAGGACTTGATGTAGAACAGACTTTGACACTAAAGTCTGGCAGTTTTCAAAATTGACACGGAAGTCGGGAAATCTTCTTAATATACTTTGGACATGTGTTACGTTCGATCTTCCGTTCTTCCAAGTATAGACTTTGATAATATCATTTATATGTTCTATCATACGTGATAGTCTATTACTCAAACCAATAAACGCGTTAGTAGCCTTTGATTTATTTGTCATCTTCAAAACATCATAAGGGATTTCCCTAACAAATGCAAGGGACACAAAGAAGAGAGAGAGAGAGAGAGAGAGAGAGAGAGAGAGGGGCACTCATCACGCTAGCTATTAGTCCATCTACGTATCCACATCAACGCATATGATTGCTTAGTTCTTTGATTATCAGATGTATGGTGTTAACTTCATCCTTTAACCCAAATGAATTCAGGAAGTCGTGGCCTTAGCCATCTCTTTATGTTGTTGTGAGTAAAAATGAGTAACTATTGCATGCACCATCCCGTTTCCATAAGCTCATTAACATAAAACATCAGATCATGAGGGTGCCCACTTGATTTGACTATTCATGTGAGTCAGGTTCATATAAACCGGGAACATACAAGAGATTTCCATGAAAAATAAGTGTCCATAGGAAAGTTTAGTGAAAGAAAGATCTACAATATCTCTTCTTGAAAAAGGAGAACAAGGAAGCTTCAGTAGGAAATGAAGATAACCACAAATTTTTGTATAACGGACAGCCATACTTTAACATAAACATAAGTAAACATCACCAAATGAATAACTTATTTCTAGACTTACATAATACCCAAAATGTGACATCATAAGGTTGACATACTCTTTATTTTTAATGTTTAATTTGTCGCTCTATAGTTTTGTTCACGGACAATCACTAGGGGGCAAAGCCAAGTTGTCCTCCGGCAACATCATAGATCACCTCGAAGGTCTTTTGCCATGTTTCCGTAGATGACAATGTTGGTGTCGTCTCCGATTCGGTGCGAACGTGAGTCAAACTTGTGAATCACTTATGGTGTACAATATGCCGCTATGATACAAGTCCATGAATGCGCCTCCGCTAAAGGTGAACCTTATCTTTGGGACAACGATTGACTTTCAGTGTTGTGGAGATCATAGCAAGTGTCAAAGATGTCGAAACTCTTTGCCATTTTGTAGTCTTCGGCCATCTCTTTTGAAAAGCCATCCTCATGTCTTTGTCGGGGGCAATCGGGTGATCACCGGTCCCAGAGTCGATGATAGCCTCCGCCTTTGAGAAGCTGTCCAACGGGATTCGTGCAGTGTAGTCCCTCCTACCCCGATTTCCACTATGTTGATGCCATAGAAAGATGAACTTTCTTGAATTGTTGCAAGGGGTGTCAAGGTTAATGAGTTTGGTGTTTCACTAGTCTTGCTTAATATTAAGTACCCCGTTGAGCTGGATGATGAGGGCAAGCGATAGGAAAATATCGGCCATACTTGCTTGTAGTTTGTCCTACGATGGACAAGCCATCCCGGACGACGCCAAGTAGGCCGACCTCTTCACCAAAGAGGCCATAGTGAATCCGCAATTGAATTGGAAGTTCCTTATTGATAGGGCTAGTAAGAGAACCTAGTTGGGGGGTGAATAGGTGTTCAAAAGAAGTTTTGCAAGACTTAACAAATTAACTCGTCTTTCGAGGATAATATCGAAAATGTAAAAGACTATAAAGGTTATATAAAGTTACGAATTAAGGTAAAGAGTTTAGGAAAGATCATTGAAACACAAGGTTTATAATGGTTAGGCTTAAACCAAGCCTACGTCCACTCTCCTCCTCGCACTCGATGTGCCCCACCGTCGGATTTCATTAAGAATCAAAAGAGATTATACAGCCTCTCGTCCTTGATTCCACAATGTAGAAACTCTACCACACTTCCTCAAGGTCTCGAAGTATTTAATCTCTTTTAAGTACAACTAAGCTCGGCGAACATTGAAATAACAAAGAACTAGGGAGCTTGGACTTTGAAATTTTTCTTACACCCACACACTCGAATAGCTTTGCGTCTTCCTTATATACTCCTCCATGCCTTTATAACCGTTGGCACTTTCCAAATGAGTTCTTCCAATTTACCCGTTGGATGAGAATCAATTTAAGGAGATCTCGAGTTATTTAAGGAATGTGATGATAGCCCACCAATCCTACTCGCCCATACAATTGGGATCTAGGTTTTCATAAGTAGAACCTTCCAAATATACTTCGCCAATCAACGGATCGATTATCCTAATTGGTTTCAATAAGAATAATTGATCACTAGATGCTATCTCTAGCCGTGAGATCTTCTTCAATAGTATGAACCAAATCCTTAAAGATAACTCGCATGCGGATAAGTCTTCTCTTCGTCGGTACTGGAAATTACTCCGGTGAGGGTAGACTTTAAATCTTGGTCACGGAGGTCTTCGAGACTTTGACGATAGAGTCTGGCAAGTCTTCAGACTAGGCGATGGAAACGTTTTGTCAACTTCAAAACAATAAGCGAAGTTTTCTCCAGCAATCTCCCCCTTTTTGATGGTGACAAAACTTTCTCGCAGATTGAACACTTTTGTCATGCAAAATAACACTTAAGCAAAACAAGATATCTCATAAAAGATAAGTAGATTAGGATATGGATGATAACGATTCTGCAACCATAGAAAACATGTTAGTCCTGAAATAACTATCCTTTCCATAATCATTATCATTGCCTAAGTTCTTGCAAGCATCAAAAGATCAAAAGAAAGCAGTCTAAGTCAAAAAGTCCAATCCACAACCAAACAAAAAAGATAAAAATAATCCAAACCAAAGTCAAATCTACATCAAACTTCTCCCCCTTTTTTGTCAACAGCAAAAAGTGGAGAACAAATAGAAAGAGTTGTTTGAAAATAGAGGAGTCAAGGTTTGTTTGGGCGAGCGAACAAGGCTGGAATTCTCCCATAAATTCAACTGTCTTCTCAAGCTTTCTAATAGTCTCCTTAATTTACATTGTAAATCTTCACCCTTCACATGATCTTGCACTTGAGTCTTTAGGGTAAGTAACTGTTTTTGCAAGAAAGCTGAAGTAGCCAGAAAGCCTTTTTGAGATCTTCTATCTCATAGTTCAAACCATATTGACCCTTCTTTAAATCTAGCAACACATCCATTATGCGTTAAAAGTCCATTTGAATGAGTTAGTGCAAAGACTAGGTTCAGCCGAATCTGTTCTCGGAGTTTTGAGAGTGGAGGGATCTTTAGTAGTTTGTCTATTGTGACTTGGAGTGAAAGCCTTAAATTCTGGTTCTAGATGGTGGGAGGCATACACATCCCTCTGGATCGCAGAGCGACTAACATCACTAGTGAGAATAGGCGAAGAAATACCTTGATTTTCAGCGGCTCCCCTTGTTTGTGTGCCTTTAGGAGGAGAAATGGATTCTTCTTCCTATTCTCGCTTCAACAAGAGAGTGATGTTTTTCTTTTGCTTTTTCACCAGCAGTTCCACTCCTTGTCTTTTTAGAGTTGCTTGACAAGGATACGGCCAATGTAGGCTTAAGAGAGTCATCTCAAGCCTCTTCTTCCTCTCCTTCTCTTCTTCCTTCTTCTTCCTCTTCGCTTCTTCTCCTCTTCCTTCCTCTTCCTCTTCTTATTCTCTTCTTTCCTCTTCTTCTTCGCTCCTCTTCTTTCCTCATCTCTTCTCTCGAGTCTCTTCTCTAGTCTCGCAAAAAGGCGACGAAACTCTTCAAGTTCCTTAAGGTGAAAGAGTGATCTCGTCTTCATCTTCATCATCCCGCAAGATGAGAGTTCTTCTTCTTTATTGGAGCATCCATGGGCTCCTTGCCTTCCTTTGGCATTGCAGAATCTTGTTTCGCCTTGACAAGAGACTTTTCATTCATGCGTTCTAACACCTTGTTAAGCTCTTTCAGACGCATCTTGGTGACCATTTTGAATCCAATCACCATTGAAGTGATGCTTGTCAAACACAGAGGTGCAGGAATGTGGATTTTGAAATGCCTAAAAAGGCGCGTGATAAGCGCGGAATAAGGGAGTTGTCCCTTATCTTTCACCATTGTCTTGTACATGTGAAACATGATGGTGTGAGGCAGAGAGAATTTGTATCCAGCGTTGATGGCATACATCAATTTCGCTTGACCGAGACACATCATTCTTGGATGTTGATTTTGGATGGATGTAGTTGATCACGATTTTATACAGCAAGATGTTAGAGGCATTCATCCTAGAGTAGGAGATCTTGCCTTCAGCAAACCTGTCTTTTACCAATGACGGAGTAGCGTAAGCAACGAACACACTTGATTGGTTGGAAACGCACTCTTTCCACCCTAATCATGTCAGCCAAAGTGTCCATATCCACCAAAAACTCCTTATCCCTGATTGTGAAAGAGAAACTTTTGCATCCAAAAAGGATAAATTCGAATAGAAGTAGGCTGTGAGTTCTGGATAAGCAATAGTAGATTCAGAAAAAAACGCTCCAATTGAAGAAGTGCAAACTTTTCCCTTAGATTTACTTGCATAGAATCAAGAAAATCAAAATCAATTCTCCTAGGGTTCATAACCCCTTTCTTCATTAGATTCAAATAGACCATCTTGTGGTTTTTCGATGCGAATAGACTCGATCCTTCACCAACAACATTTGTAGCTACTCTCGTTCTAGGCTGGAAATGTGTGAACATTCGTTCGTCATTGACCTGTCATTCGGCTGATTAAACGTGCCATATTGCGGTTCACTAGGAAAGTTAGTAAAAGCTTTTTCAGCCAACCCTTTTCGCAATACCCATCTTCTCCATGTCACGCAAAAACGAGTTTCATTTTGTAGCCTCTCTCTCTTAGATATTCATCGATCAAAGACATAGCGGTTCCTCTTTCTTTCAACTTAGAATAAAGCTTGAAAGCAACCTTAGGAGTTAGCGTTCTTACAGATTCAACTTCTTCCAAAATTTCTTCTTCGGTTGAGTCGGTGGAGAAGACTAATGCTGCTTTGAGAAGGTTGTTGCCGACTTGGTCGCTATGGTGGAGAATAATCTTCTTCCTCGGTCAAATCGAAATGCGTAGGACCTTCAGGCATGTGTCGTGGTCCCCTGCTTGCGATTTTCGAAGACTTTCTTGAAGACATTGTCGCTTCAAGGGAGAAATTCCCAAACTTGCTTGAAAAGGTGAAAAATTTTTGGATTAAACAAGAGTGAAAGTGAGAGCAAGTGGGAGTTTAGTATTTTAGGGTTTGAGAGTGAAAACAGAGAAGATGGATTTCAATAGTTTATAAAGCAAGTGAAGCAAGGTAAACGAATCGTCATAAAGGAAAAATAAAAATGCCTTTTCGAAAATGAATAGCGCCTTTTTGAAAATGAATAAATGCCTTTTTGAAAATGAATAAATGCCTTTTTGAAAAAGAATAAATGCTATAAATTCAAAAACTTGGAAAGATAATTTAATCAATTAGCGATTAAAAAGTAACCGTACCTTTTCAAGTCTTTAACCAAAAATTAAATTACTAGTACCGAAATAACTTACGGTCGTAACTCTTGGTCCGAGTCGAACACCTTGATTTTACCTCTGAGTCTGAGCACCTTCACTCTTTATTGGATAAAAGATGTGATGTTCAGTTTGGTGCGAATAGACTCAAATAGGTTTTTCTCCAGTGGCTTTGTAAATATGTCTGCCAATTGATTCTTTGAATCAATGAACTAAATCATAACTTCTCCATTTTGAACATGATCTTTAATAAAGTGATGTCGAATCTCTATGTGCTTTGCCCTTGAATGAAGAATTGGATTCTTTGTGAGATTATTTGCGTTGGTGTTGTCACATTTGATCTCGGTGCATAAGTCTTCGATTCCAAAGTCTCTTAGTTGTTGTTTTATCCATAAGATTTGAGAACAACAACTTCCAAGGGCCACATACTCGCCTTCGCTGTTGAAAGAGCTACAATACTTTGCTTCCTTGAGAACCATGATACTATCATGTTTCCCAGCAATTGACAAGTACCGGAAGTACTCTTTCTATCAACTCTGCAACCTGCTAAATCTGCGTCTGAATATCCAAGAAGAGAAAAGTCTCATTCTTTGGGATACCACAGACCTAACTTTGAGGTAGTTGCAACGTATTTGATGATGCGTTTTGTAGCACTTAGATAAAATTCTTTAGGATTAGATTGAAATCTAGCACAAATGCAAACATTAAACAAAATGTTAGGTCTAGAAGCAGTGAGAAAAAGAAGTGAACCAATAATACTCTTGTAGAGCTTCTGGTCAACTTTCTTTCCTCCTTCATCTTTGTCCAACTTCGAAGAATTTGACATTGGTATCTCAGTCTTTTTACAATTCTCCAATCCGAACTTTTTAACGAGATCTTTTGCATATTTTTCTTGGTTAATGAAAATTCATTTCTTCAATTGTTTCACTTGTAATCCGAGAAAGAAAGATAGTTCACCCATCATGCTCATCTCAAATTCATCATGCATAAACTTAGAAAACTTCTTACACATTTTTTCGTTAGGTGATCCAAATATAATATCATCAACATAGATTTGAACAAGTAGAAAGTTTTTACCTTCTCTTTTAATAAACAAGGTAGTATCCACTTTTCCTTTGACAAAACCATTTTGAATTAGAAACTTACTTAACCCGTCGTACCATGCTCGAGGTGCTTGCTTTAATCCATATAGAGCATTTTTCGGTACGAATACCGAGTCTGGTCTCTTTGGGTCTTCAAATCTAGGAGGTTGTTCCACATAGACTTCTTCTTGGATAAATCTATTTAGGAATGTACTTTTGACGTTCATTTGGAATAACTTGAAATTTTTATAAAGGCAAAAGCAAGTAATAATCTAATTACTTCTAACCTTGCTACTTTGGTGCATAGGTCTCATCATAGTCTATCCATTCTTCTTGCGTATATCCTTTGGTCACGAGTCTTGCTTTATTTACGACCACTTTTCCTTTTTCATCCATCTTGTTCCGAAAACCCATTTAGCTCCAATAATGGATTTACCTTTGGTTTAGGAGTTAATATCCCGACATCGTTAATGCTGAACTATCGAGTCTTCTTGCATAGCTTCAATCTAGCTTTCGTTAGCTAAAACTTCTTCTATACTTTCGGGTTCTATTTCGAAATAAATGCCACGGCGCTAGACTCTTCTTGCTTTTTGGATCTGGTGCGAATCCCTTCATCAATGTCACCGATGATGAGTTCTTTGGGATGACTAGACTTGTGGTTCCGATTCTTGGTCGGTCGACGGTTTCTTGATCTTCTACTTGGTGATTCTTCAACTTCCGTTTGTTGTTGTTCTTGATCGAGTCACTTCGGGGAAGGTAGACTTTGTAAGGTGCGGAGCAGTTGATTCTCGGGTTGAGTCGAATCAATTGATTACGCAAAGAGTCTTGGAATTTGACACTCATGGATTCTTCCACAGATTGAGTTTTTTTGTTGAATACTCTGTAAGCTTTGCTTGAAGTTGAGTAGCCAAGGAAAATTCCTTCGTCTGATTTCTCTTCAAACTTACCAGTTCGATCATTTGTATTTTTCAAGATAAAACATTTGCAACCAAACACATGAAAATAAGAAACAATTGGCTTCTTTCCTTTGAATAACTCATAGGGAGTTTTCTCCAGAATAGGCCTTAAGAATACTCTGTTAATTATATAACAAGCTGTAGAAAGCTGCTTCAACCCAAAAACGAGAAGAAATATTACTTTCTATTAAAAGAGTTCTTGCCATTTCTTGCAAATATCTATTCTTTCTTTCCATAACTCCATTCTGTTCTAAAGTGTATGGAGAGGAGAAAACATCTTGAAAACCAGATTCATCATAGAATTTGGCAAAGTCTTGATTTTCAAACTCACCTCTATGGTCTGTCCTTGTATGCTTGAAATAACATATCTTTTCTCATTACGAACTTTCTTGGCAAACTTTGAAAAGTTAGAAAAGGTTTCAGACTTACTTGCTAGAAAGTAAATCCAAGTAAATCGAGAATAATCATCAATAATTACTAAGCAATATCTCTTTCCACCAATGCTTTGAATTGGTTGGTCCAAAGAGATCCATATGCGAGAAGATGCAAAACACGATTAGTAGAAACCTGATTTATTGGTTTAAAAGAACTTCTAACATGTTTTCCTAACACACATGGTGTGCATAAGTAAGATTTTGATACTTCAGGTTGGGTAGTCCACGAACAAGTTTCTTGAATGAGATCTTGGCAATTTGCTTCATGTTGACATGGCCAAGTTTTTGATGCTAAAGATTCGCTTCATCTTGAATTGATATTAGACATTGAGATCTTTCTGGTTTTATATCCAGAAGATAAATGTTCCCATGTCTTTGTCCAGTAAAAGATTGAGAAAGATCTTTACTAGTTCTCGAACATATTCTTTCTTGGAAATTGATTTTGAATCCAGTGTCGCACAGTTTGCTAATGTTGAGTAGATTGTAATTTAGTCCTTCCACCAAGGAGACATGGTTGATTGTGAGACTTCCAATCTTTGAGTTCCACACCTAACAATTCTTCCTTTGTTGTTTCCACCAAAAGAGATTTTCCACCATTTATTTGAACAAGTTTTATAAAACAACTTGAATCTCTAGTCATGTGTCTCGAGCAGTCACTATCCAAATACCATTTAATCTTTTTCTTGATAGTGACTTGCAATTAAAAAAGGAATTCAAGCTTTCTTTGGTACCCACATCTTCTTGGGTCTAGGGAAGTTAGTGCAATATATAGTTTTTGCCCATTCCTTCTTAATAGGTCTCTAAACCATAGGACATTATTTCTCAAAGTGTTCGAGCTATTGTACTTTGAACATTTGAGAGTACTTGACCAACCGGGTTTTACAAAGACCTTTTGAAAATGATTTACGTAAAAAGTTTTTGTAGATCTTTATTTGATTCTTTCCTTCATTTTTGGAAAATCAATTAGAGGAATGGTTTAAAGTCATTCCTAAGCTTTGATTTGTTGAAATAAAGTCTTTGTCTTGAAAGAATCTTTTCCAACTTCTCGAGATCTTATTGAAAACCTTTTTGAGATATTTGAAATGTCCTTTTTTCAAAAATATTTTTTTGAAAGAGAGTTTGCATTTTCTTTTAAAACAACAAAACTTTTGTCTAGATTTTCAAACTTTTCTTTCCAAGAATTTTCTTGTTGCTTAAGTGTAGAATTCTCCATTTTTAGCTCGGAAATCCTTTTAAGAGAGGTTTTGAGACTAAGACAAAGTTCATCAATGTATTTCGAGACT
This sequence comes from Eucalyptus guilfoylei, assembly GCA_016097605.1. Classification (NCBI taxonomy): domain Eukaryota; kingdom Viridiplantae; phylum Streptophyta; class Magnoliopsida; order Myrtales; family Myrtaceae; genus Eucalyptus; species Eucalyptus guilfoylei. The sequence continues at coordinate 56,447,291 of CM027867.1, read as the reverse complement.
TTAGTAGAAATTTTTAAATTGCTTACCTCGATTTATTTTGTTTGAGTCCGAATCTATCTCAAAGTTTGAGCCTGATTCTGATTTTGCCATTAGACATATATTGGCATAATCTTCATCACTTTTTCGCATTCGGTATCACTCAATATCTCTGCTTTGAGAGCATTTCTGTATTTCTCAGCTTTTCCCTTCTTTTTCTTCAACAGAGGACAATTTGGTCTGATATGTCCCTTTTTCTTGCATTCAAAACAGATCACATCTTTGATGGCTTCATCATCCTCAGTTGATTTGTTTTGAAACTTTTGAGTGCTTTGTTTTTTCCAATTGAATCTTCCATTTTTGTTCAGTTTCTTGAACCTCCTTATCATAAGTGCTAGCTCTTCATCGTCCATATCGTCTTCTAAGTACGTAATATCATAATCATCATTAGATTTTAAAGCAATTGACTTTTTACCTTTGGGATCTTCTTCCTCGTTGATTTGCTCCACTTCATAAGATCGAAGTGTGCTAACCGATTCGTCTATAGAAAGCGGCATGATCATTTGAGTTTCCCTTATTGAAGTCTTCACGTGATTCCGGTCTTTGGAGAGTCCACGCAGCAATTTGTTAACCTTCATTGGTCACGAGATTGGCTGTCTACGATACTCTAGACCGTTTACAATTTCGTAAAACAACTAAACATGTCGGTGATAGATTCTCCTGGCTTCATCTTGAAGGCTTCATACTGTCCGAGTAGAATATTGATCATTGTTTCTTTCACTCGATCAGTTCCTACATAGGTAATGTGCAGCCTATCCCAGATTTCTTTGGCTGTTTTACAAGAAGAAACTCTATTATACTCAGTAGGAGATAAAGCACAATATAAAGAGTAAATTGCTTTGGCATCAAGAGCTTGTCTCTTGGTTGTTTCTTCTTGTGTCATCTCGTTAGCGTCTGCAACTCCTTTTCCTCTTTCTGAAATTGATGCAACTTTAGGAATGATTCATTTTTCTACCACATCCCATTCCAGAGGATCTTTCGATCTTAGTAATGTCTTCATCTTGTTTTTCCATCGTTGTATTCCTTTCTATCAAAGTAAGGAGGTGCGGTGTTGCTCGGCCTTCAACCAAACCTAGAGCCAACATACTAGCTATAAATCTTTAACTCGAAGTAAAAACACTTCAATTGAATGAGCACACGAGGCTCGATACCAATTGATAGGGCAAGTAAGAGCACCTAGTGGGGGGGTGAATAGGTGTTCAAAAGAAGTTTTGCAAGACTTAACAAATTAACTCGTCTTTCGAGGATAATAGGCGAAGATGTAAAAAACTATAAATAGTTATATAAAGCTACGAATTAAAGTAAATAGTTTAGGGAAAGATAATTGAAACATAATGTTTATAGTGGTTCGGCTTAGACCAAGCCTACGTCCACTCTCCCACACTGACAGCCCACTAGCTGGATTTCACTAAGAATCAAAAGAGATTATACAGTCTCTCGTCCTTGATTCCACAGTGTGGAAACTCTACCACACTTCCTCAAGGTCTCACAAGTATTTAATCTCTCTTTTGAGTACAACTTAAGCTCAGCGATTGAAATAGCAAAGAACTAGGAACTTCAGACTTTGGAATTTTTCATTCACTCACACACTCAAATAACTTTAGCATCTTTCTTATATACTTCTTTATGCCTTTATAACCGTCGGCACTTTCCAAAGGAGTTCTTCCAATCTATCCGTTGGACAAAATCAATTTAAGGAGATCTCGAGTTATTTAAGGAATGTGATGATAGCCCACCAATCTTGCTCGCCCATACAATCAGGATCTAAGTTTCTATAAGTAGAACCTTCCAAGTATACTTCGCCAATCAACAGATTTGATTATCCGAATTGGTTTCAATAAGAATAATTGATCACGAGATGCTATCTTCAGCCATGAGATCTTCTTCAAGCATGTACGAACCAAATCCTTAAAGATAACTCGCATCTGGATAAGTCTTCTCTTCGTTGGTCTGGAAACTATCAGTGAGGGTAGACTTTAAATTTTGAGTTTGTAAGTCTTGAGACTTTGACAATAGAGTACGCAAGTCTTCGGACTAGGCGATGGAAACGTTTTGTCAACTTCAAAACAATAAGGAAATTTTCTCCAACACTTATCACATATGTGAACGTCAACGTCAACGTCAACATCAATGTATCGGTTGCGAGGTTCGTGGACGAAGATGATTGGTCGCCATAAGTTATTTGGTAATTGCAAGTCGAGCGGAGCAACTTGTAGAAATGCCTTCTCTCATTGAACAAAAATCATTATCTTTTGAGGTACAATCCTTATTTAGGAAAAAGAGAGAACTATGTATTTGAAAGATACGTACCTGATCCAGAAGCACTGCACAAGGGTGAGGTACCCAGCACATTAGTGTAGGATGAGAAGTGAGATGGGTCGAAGATTGGTTTGGATTGAGGGTGGCATGATAAGCATGGCTCGCATTGAATCCAAGTGAGGTCACTACCAGTATCAAAGGCGAGTGTGAGCCTTGACTGTGTCGAGCCGATGCCAATGGTCACAACGTATTCCACTGAGTCGAATAGAGTGGCCAGGATAGCGGCCTTCGAGCCTCCTAAGCTGCCTCCTTTGGTAGTGTTGTGCTGCTGCTCATTGAGAACTTTGATTGAATCAAAGCGACCCTCGATTGGTCTCCGACCAGTGTTTTTGTGTGGTTAAGCGCATTTGGCTTCGCTTGACCGTGCGGAGAGCATGGACCATGTTTGTGCACTACTTCTAGGGACGATTATCGGATAGCACCTGCATCATGATGTTACTATGAGAGACTATAAGAGCTTGTGGAGCTAATCAAATGTAAAAATCAGTTAATGTAAATTTCTAAGAGGGACTTGGTCACTCCAAAATCATCCTCCAGTTTAGCTCCTCCTTTTTTTCATTAATTTCCTCACGTAAGGTTGACATTTTGAAAATCATTAGTCTTAGCTAGGATAGATAGAGACGGGCCAGCATATATTACGATCAATAAATGAGATTCACCCACATTATATGTATTTTAGAGAGAGAGAGAGTTTGTCAATAGCAGTAGATGAAGTTTTGCAAGAAGCAGAAGGCAGTAGAGAGCTGACTTGGAAGATGTGGTAGCTCTCATCCGCAGAGAAAAGAAAACTAAGCAGAGAAACAGAGAGTGAAGTCCTCATGCAGTTGTGCAAATTTGAAGACGCCATCGTTGACATGCACGTATTGCAGAAGCGTTATTCCCTAACAATCCGCTCTATCGCATATATAACTTATGTAGGTGCTATTGTCTCCGCTTCACAGTGTGAACTGCATCGCTAACTCTCACAATTTATAATAGCGATTAAACCTGTTTCACATGTGCTTGCTTGAATTCATAGTTCGACCTGCAAAAGCAATGTTCTTTAGTCTCGCACTTCCCGCATGTGGAAAGAGGAGCGCACATATATTTGGCATTGTAAACGGCATTGGACTTACCTAAATTAACCCATGTATGTAATTGGACTCTAGTTAACAGGGTTTCACTTTGTTGACAGAGAAAGAATGACTGTTGCATTTGGTCTCATTCGTAAGCTGTTGATACCTGACGGCAGATATGAAGCATCGAGCCATGCAGGGTTTGCCAGGAATTCAAAGAAAGGATTCGAAAGTAGGTGTTGGAACTGATTTTCCAAAGATGAATGATTCCTCTAATATCCCTTCACTGGAAAAGAGATCAGCTATATGATATGGAAAAATATCATGGTCATATGTGAACTTGAAACTCTCAGCCAAATTAAACCTCCGTACACAGAAAATGTACTTATAGCCACTTCAAGAGTATCTTAGAGACACAGCTCTACTATACATTGATGAAATTGTCTCTGTTCTTTTACCCCATGATATATGTTCCTCCTCCCTTTCCTGACCCCTCTCTTTGTCACCATGTCGTGTGCTCGGTGGTCCATTCACGGAACTAGTTAGTTATCATTCGCTGGTAACCCCAGGAGAAATGGACCAGTGGAGGAAATAATGCCTGCTTCCTTGGTCAAGTCATTGGGCAAGAGATGACATCCACATAACTGCAATCATCAATGTGAATCATCATCGAACAATGAGTTTGGAAAAAAATAGATTATTTACATTCATTGCTAGTATACATACATCCTTTGAAAATAAACATCATACCTGAAATTCTGAAGAAATGCTATGACATCAACATTATTTTAACACACCTAGACAAGAGGCGTGTTGATAAAATGTATAAGGCAGACGATATATCCAGATTCCTGAAAATACTAACTATTGCTTGATAAAACACACATATAGTATACCCTTATTGCCAGCTCTCTGAGACTCGAGAGATTCTCTTGTTCTTTGCCACCTCTATTAGAAAATGAGCTTCATTACATCTGGACCATCCAACCGATCTTCTTTTGATTGCTCCACAGCTTTTGCAGTAATCGACTGGAAACCGCTCCTTAAATATCTCATGATGGCTGTGACAAGCTCCCTACAGGACAAGTATCTGTTTTTTCATTTGCTTTAGACAACTTCAATAGTCTCAAAATCAGTATGATGACAACTTAGACAACTAACTATATCGAACTTGTAAAGTATAAGAACCCAAGAGTGTCCATGCTATGCCAGTAGTTAAATTATCAAGAGCAGATAGGGAAATTGATAATCTAGAGCTCTAAGAGAGTACACGGAATGACCTAAAACTGGAACTCAAATTTTCGGTCAGATGATGTTCTGAAAAAGAAACTGTCATCCAATTGAATCTAAAGACTAATAAGAGGAGCAACATGTATTCTTTCTTTTACCAAAGAAGAGTATAAATGGCAAATAAAGCATCAGAGACCCCCCATAGCTGTTTGGAAACTTACACTGGTGAGCAAGCAGACTGACAGCCTTTACAAAGTAAACAAACAGGTAGGAATCATAATGCTATTGTGATCAGATAAAAACCCGGCAACCTCTGTATACACTTGAATGACATTTTCTTGTATAGATGTATAGCAGGAAAGTTGTAAGATATCACATGCAAATAAACAGCCGACAAGTTGGGATGCTAGAGGCATACTTGATAACCTCAAGAATAAGTGAAGAGGCTGAACATCAAAGAACAAGCAAGTTAGTTCCTTCAATGCTCACAGAACAGGATAAAGAGCCACAGAGAAAGAGAACAAGGACCCACCTATTCCATGATTCCTGTAACTATCTACCACTCCAGCGTCAGAATGTAGACTAATGACCATTCTGATTCTGCAGAATCATATCTAAGCAGATCCACGATCTGCAAGCACAATTCTTATTAAAAAGATATCGAAATTCAGATACTCATTTGTACAACATCAAACTGTAATGATGTAATAACAAATGACAAAATCATCTCCCGAAGAATCTTCTTCAGTTCCATAACACAGAACCCTTTTCTGGCTCCAATCGCGCTTAAGGAAGAACCATGTGGTAAGAAGCTTCAATAAAAGTGATCATAGAACGAAAGTAGACACTCGCCTCACTTTCTGTCGCGAGAACAACCCTTGCTGTTATGAATCCAATTGGCTCATCGTCTTTTCCATCATCACGGCTATAGTCAACAGCTGCCCAAGACACTATACCACGTCCATGGGCAACATCTTGGAAGAACTCAGATTCATACCTGTAGATTCAACTGCTCATTTAAGAAAAGCAACTAGTCGATCTACATATCCACATTAATTAAACAATAGAAAAACCTCGAAAGAGCAAAGTTTTACAGGGCTAAACTACCTAATGGGAAATATATCCCCATGAATCTGCTCTAAGATTTCGATATCAGATGGACGTATTGGCCTATAGCATGGTCGAACGGCAAGAGGTCACCGGGACCATTGTCTATCGAGATGTTAATCGCCAGCAAAAACTGGATATATGCAGAGAACTTCATTGGCAAGACTGCTCTTCCCATTTATGCCCCCATCAGCCGCCACATCCATGAGGTAAAACTGTAAACCAACATTGGCAATTCCGCTTAGAGCTCTCTAATTACTTAGATTATATATAAGTTCATCATAAAAAAACGGAAGGACAAGAATATAACATGGCATCGTATCAATTATCGGAGTTCAAACCAGAGACACCACTGCCCAACATAATAGAGCCGATGTAGAGCATCATGTCACAATCCAAATGGATATTAGTGTTTTATTTGCACAGACAGAAAAACGAAAGGCTAAAAGCAATGGCTTAACTGTTCTATTTTGCCTCTGCAGTATCACAGGGCAAGGTTGGAAGAACCCATCAAATATGATTTGGGCACGACAACCTTTATAGCTGATGGCAAATGACTTAGTTAAGCTCACAGATGCTCAGGTAAGCAAGAGGGAAAGAGAGAAACTGGTTCTTGGCATGAACTCCTTGAAATCCCGTGACTTTTTTTATTCTCCATGTTTCCTTCCTTTTTTCTCATTATGAGGTTAAGTAAGTTAAAATAGCTCCAATTGTGCCGTTGCAAACAGTAGAAGTAATCAAAGGTCAATGTTTTACACCATACAATTCATTTTTCACTGAAAGGATTATTGCAGCCACTAAACATGCAGTTGACAATACTCCAAGTTGAAATAAGCTGAAACAGCCAGATAGCATAGCAACAAAAGTACAACAGCGGAATGAGTAGATTGCCAGATTTGAGTCTCTTCACATGATAAAACGCAGGAGTCAGCGATTCTACATTATGCGGCTAATCCTCGAAAACTTGATATTCCAAATGGTGTCATCCTTTCATCAGTTGAAAGAGCTAAGCTCAGCCAGAGCGAAAAGTATAATCGGACATTATAAAAAAGGCAGAGACAAATCCACAGGCATAGGTGCAATGAGCTTTAATCTCACAAAACAGCATCAATTACTACCCAGGAAACTCGACTGCTCTCTTGACACACGCAGAACATTGTTTGAAAACCTGCACAACAGCTATTTTTCCGGGGCGAAAATGTTTCAGGCGATTGCCAAATTGGCTAAGTCAGGGTATATAAGGAAAGTTACAGCACATGGAAAAAAGCTCTCTTTTTTATGTCGCGTTTTTCCGTTTCTGAGAGTATTGACGTGATTGCCAAATGAGGAGGCGACCGCTTCAGATACAAGCTTCTGGCAAAAGCGCTCCTATGTATTACATCCACAAACACCATGAGCCCATCATCAAGCAGTCCAAACACGACAAACCCAGAAAACAAAAGCAAAATAATCATCACTTAAAAGCAAACAAAAATTGCCCAACAACGTACGCAAAACAACAGACGATCCCAAGTTGGTGCTGAATTGCTGATCTGATCCTAGATAACTAGCAAGCATTTGCGACAAAAGGGTCGGAAAGGCATCGAAAAGAGCAGGAGACGCATGACCCAAATCGCGAAATCCGGACAAAAGACAACCCATCAAGCCGAGCACTAGCAATGTACTAAGCACACACTGATCTCGTACCGCCATCTGAATCGCGTACAGGACACCCTCGGATCGCGCGATGAACCGGACGAGGAACCGAACGTGATCGAAGACGAGATTCAGGATGGAATTCGTTGACTGGAGAGCGGAGAATCGGAGGAGAGGATGTACTTCATCCGTTGACGATCGAGCCATGGACGGACGGACGGATGGATGGATCAGCGTGTAAAGATTCCTCCTTTGGTGGGGGCGGAAATTGAAGGAGGAGGTGAAACGGGAATCAAATCTAAAACGGCATTGCGTTTTTTCAGGTTCTTTCCCCGACTTGTCAACGTGGACGACTCTCACTTCCTGTCGCTCCACCTTAATATTCTTTCCTCAACCTTTTACTTTATTTAATTTAATTTTTCTAATTTTGACGCATTTCCTCGTACATGGAATTCATTTCCTAGAATTTGTTAATTCTTGGTCTGGGCTTATAATAGTTAGATAGAGTCGGCTGGTGTCATTGTCCATTTAAAATGTTGAATTTAACGTGATAAATTAGAAGCTGATTGGTTTGAATGGAGTCGATTTCGACTTCTGGAATCGGACTAAAAAATCAACTTTTATTTTGTTTTGTTTTGTTTTTATGCAATGAGTCAAAATGGGTAAACTCACAATCGGCGAACATGAATTCTCTACATCATAAAATTCTTAGAATTGGCCAAAATTAAACTAAAAATTCACAATCAAGGAAGGGTAAAACATTCATTCTAAAATTTGATACTCAATTAGGGATCGAACCCGCGGTAAATTCCATAATAGAGTAAATTTAGATACAATCAGGGAAGATGAATTGAAACCTAGAAAGGCGGAGTTTAAGCCATAAATTCTATTTTAGGATTAGCGAATTCCTAATTCGATCTAATTCGGTTTGGTTTTTTTAGTGAGGCGAAAACCGTCTGTTCCCATTGGTTCTAAATTTCAAGAAGTGGAACTCACCTTCAGCTAGTTCGATTTACTTCTGGAGTTAGATTAGAACTGGTGCTCATCCCTATGGTAAATAGTTTAATGACTATAATATACTAATGAGGAAGTGTTGTGTTTTTTTTTTACTTATTTTTGTCAAACAGGTTTCTTATTTTAAGAAACTCTCCATATTTTTCAAGATATTTTCTCTCGAGCTAAAACAGCATGGCACCCAAAATGCTTGTGCGTGCAAAGCTTCGGAGGATCAATAAATGAGAAAACGAGTGATTTGCATCGCATTAGAAAAAGGAATTTACATCGTTGCATATTTTTAGGAGGTTCATAGTAAAATGATAATAAGATCATGCTTCTGTCCACCCAAAAAAAGAAAAAGAAAAGAAAATTTGCCTCAGAAGAGATAGAGAGAGAGAGAGAGAGTTAAACAGTGAACAGGAGGGAGGCAGATCTACGCGCATCGCCTTCGATCTCCGAATCGGAACGCCTTGATCGGCAGCAATTCAATTCCTCCTTCCCTCTCGCAGATCCCATTTTCCCGGCGCTCTTCGCTCTCGCCGCCGCCCCGCCACGTCGTTCGGAGTGCTCCCGCCGGTGTCGCCGCCGCCGGATTCCTAAGCCGGGATCGGCTGAATTCCCGCGTGCCGAGCAGGGTGAGCGAGTTCGACGGACACCCAGTTGGCCGATCGAGCGAGCGCCCCGTTTTCTTGGAGGTTTCGACGAGGGTCGGGTCGGGTCTCTTGGGGGCGCGCGTCTGCCGAGCTCGGGATTCCAGAACTCGCTCTCTCAGTGATGGAGAGGGTTCTTGGGCGTTAAAGTTTGAGTCTTGACCTGGTTTGAGGATCGAGCTTGCTTTTCGCGGGACATGATTGGGGCACGGTTTTGAGTTGGAGGGCTTTTTTTTTTTTTGCGGTGGAAACATGTTTTGGAGGGGACGTGAGAAGGAGGTCAAGGAGCATAACGGGGGGCTGCCTTGTGGGCAGGTCCGAGTGCTCGTCGTTGGCGATTCGGGTGAGTTTCATTCTGATGCTGTTGGTTCTTCTGAGCTTTGCGTGTCTAATTTGCAGAATCTGAGAGGTTGCGATTGGTTTTCATGAGCTGTTAATAATTGGTTGAATTGTTCCTCGGCCATGTCGTAGCTGTCGAAGTAAATCTGATTAGTGATTTCGCATTGGGGAGGGAATGTGGGAGGATTGCGATGATTAAGCCGTAAAAAGGGGAAATGCAGGGGGAGAGTGAGTAGGGTATTTCCCCTCCCAAAAGGACTAAAGTATTGAAATTTCTATCCTATGTTAGATGTCAGAGTTCAGGTCATCGTTCTCTACGATTGTCCATAAGCACATTAGTACTAAGATAAAAGGCAGTAGGACCATTCGCCGAGTATGTGGGCGCTAGAGTTAAGTATTCTCGATTATCTTTGTTTTCTGGAAATGAGAATCTCTCCCCTTGTTCTTCCCACTTTAGATCGGTAACTTCATGGGTTAGTTCCTTCCTTTGTTAAGAATTAAGGTTACACTGCTGAAATTTACGGTCTACTGCATTCGTTCATGGGTTTCTCTGTATTGTAGATATGTCATCATTACGATGGAGGAAAGCTTGAACCATGTCTATACAAATCCTCCATGTTGCAGTTTTCTCACTGATGATTATGAAGAATTCCTGAAAAAGAAGATACTAATACAGCACATGAACAAAGCCATATTTACTCTATTGGAGAGTGCATTGGGCTTCACTATTATTCCGTTGTGATTAGAACCAAACAATTGGTCTAGCGGGGACCCTTAAGATACAAAATTGAACTCTCTTTTTATGCAACATTTGCACTCTGTTAATAGATAGATTTTTTTTTTCCTGATAAATAGAGATGCAATTTCGACCTAGAGCGAATTGCTTATGTGCTGCTTTTATAATATACTCTTTTATGTTTTTCAGCACTTGGAAATGTGAAAATCTATGTTCACATGCATCGATTGCGTTTTTATGCATCTAATTGCTTGTGCTATCTTGCTAGGTGTGGGAAAACGTCTCTCGTCCATCTGATTGTCAAAGGTTTTCCATTGCCGTCCTGCTCAAACGATTGGTTGTGCAGTTAGTTTGAGAAGGTATGCTCTAACTACGATTGTCTCCATAGGAGACTGTTGATATTTCTGGAAATCAAGCTTTACATTAATTTTTTCTGTTTTTCCTGATCCAGCTTATTTCTGATGGAAACTCTGGTAGCTCTTCGACCAGCAGTAGTGGTGATGCTGACAGAGATTTTTGTTGAACTTTGGGACGTGTCAGGCCACGATCGTTACAAAGATTACTGAATCTCTTTTCTATTCTCAGATAAATGGTGAGAATCAGTTTCTTTTGTATGTCCAGATCTGCTATATTATGGTTAAGTCTACTTAAGTATGTGTAGATCTGCTATATTATTGTTAAGTTGTGTGAATTAAAATGGGAATCCTTTCCGCATGAATTAAAAAAAGGGCAAGTCTCTGCACCTTGCATCTGTACTGTCTGTTTTATGACCTGACCCTTGCAGGTCTGCAAGTAGACAATCAGGTTAATTGTTACATCTTAAGATGTGGTTCATGTGGCATCTGAATGAAGTGTTAGCAGTTTGTGTTTTGTCAGGTTAAAAGGGATTAAGAGCTTCACCATGTTTGCTTGTGAGTAGTGTTTATTTAATATTTACTGGATGAACATCGAACAAATCTTAACATTCTTTTGGCAACAAACTTTAATCTTTGGTTTGTCATTTGAAAATTGACAGACTTAAGTTTGTCCTAGGAGAGGAGGTAGAATGAGTGAATCGCATCCATATGCATGATATTACATTCATGTTACATGAATGTAGTTTTATGTATCTGTGACTGGTAGCGTGTGGCTAACCTTGTCCTTGTCGAAGTGTGAAGATGGAACTTTGGTTTCTCTTACTGCTGAAAATTTAATCGTGTTACCTCTGCGCCTTTCAGATTTCTTGATAAGTTCTTCACTATCCGTGTAACTGTGTATTCTTATCAACTATAGGTGTTATTTTTGTCCATGATCTCTCTCAAGAAGGGACGAAATCAAGCTTGCAGAAATGGGCAGCTGAAGTAGCAGCAGCTGGAACATTCACTGCTCCTCTAAGATCTGGAGGGTCTGGTGGCCTTCCTGTTCCATACCTTGTTATTGGTAACAAAGCAGATGTAGCTGCGAAAGGGCATAAGAGGAAGCAGTGGTAATCTCGTGGATGCTGCCCGCCAGTGGGTTGAGAAGCAAAGGTTTACTGCCATCCAGTGAGGAACTTCACTGACAGAGACATTTCCAGGCAGTGGTGGACTCCTTGCGGTAATAATCTCAGCTTAGGCTTTTGTTGATCTTATTTTGTTAACAACTTCCGCTAGCTGTTTAATCTGTATTTACCTTTGAAAAGTGATTAATTTCCTTGGTGTAATCAATTCTATTTTAGTCACGTCTCTGATTTAGCTTCTTTGATATAATAAATGCAGGCATTTGTGAACTGCTCCTTAATTTTGTTGGATATTTAATGCCAAGTTCCCTGAAATGGTCTGCAATATTGATCTTTGGAATGAAGTTACCTTGTTAAAGAACTTGGTTGGATCTAATTTAGCATATGTTGTCTTATAAACTTGGGAAGATGTGCAAGTACTGGGCATCATCTGGATAAAGTTGACCACTTTGAGTCCTTTTTCTTTATGAGGCTCATGTTCATTGAAAATATGCTGTTGTGAGAGGTGAGAATATTTGAAATTTAAACGGTAGTTAATTGATGATTTCGAGAATAACTTATCAAGAGAAGTACTCTTCTCCATACTTATTCAGATTCAATGATAAGTATATTTTATTAATGAACTCTACAATTTGACAATGCAGGCTGCCAAAGAATCAAGATATGACAAGGAAGCTATATTGAAATTCTTTCAGACGGTAGGTATACTTATCCTGTCATCTTTAGAGATTGTTCTTCTATTGCTCGATTTGACGGGCCCTCTTTTTTTCAGTTAATCAGGAGAAGGTATGCTCCAGATGACTTGCCTTCGGCCAACCCATGGTCTGTCTCCAGTACAGAGAACTACCCAGCGTTTGGATGATGATTTGAGCGATGATGAACAGTTTTACAAGAATACGAGGTTTGCTCATCTTGCCTTTTTCTCAACTTTGCTTGCAAATGACTATCAACCTTAAAATGTTCTATAAACTTCATTCATCACTGAGCTGTTGGATATTTTCTATGTTTGCGTGTGGTTACTGCCAGCATTAACTGATTAGATGGGATGTTCCTTTCAGAATTTCTTGACCTTTTATAATTCCAAAGAAAGCAAAGCAAACTATTAATGATGTAGAAACACCGGCTTCCTGTTTGTGCTTCAATTTTTATTGCAAAAAGATGTGATTTTGCATGACCTGAATATCCTTTTAATGTATGACCTTGCGCTTTTAATGCAATTTGTAGTTTGGAATCTACTGTGAGGATAAAATGTGTGGAATTTGATGTAAGTTGCTGTTTTGTCTAGAGTATACATACCTGTTTCTACCCATAGGCGTAGATAAAACAGAACTTACCCTATTTCTTACCGAGTTCTGTTTTTTATGCAGTGTGAACAATGGTGCCTACAACTATAACTCTCTCCCTCCTCTCCCAGCACAGCATAATCTTACACCACCTCCCACTTTGTATCCTCAGCAGCCAGTTTCGGTATCTGAGAACTATACATTTCCGAGATTTTCATACAGTAGTTCCTCTGAATTCACCAGCACAGGCAGATCAAAGCGTGCTGACATCAACGTGTGATAGTGTCTGCCATCTTGCATCTTGGGACATGAATGGACCATGCCTCGCTATTGGAAATGTGGCATGATTTCTTCAATTTGTTTCCTTTTTCGCTTGTAACGGGGTTGATAGATTCCTTCTTTGTTGGGTTTTGTTGCCTTAAGAGGTGTCCAGTACAGGTTTAGAGAGCATGTATGATATCTAGATGAATCTGAAAGTACAAATTATTTGTTGCAATCAACTTGTCACACTATTTTTCTACCTAATATAAGAATCATTCTTTCCCAGGAAATAGAGATGTGTTACCTCTTCTGAAATTTGGTTGTTGTGCTATCGTCTGAGTCCATTAGGGACACAATATCCATCTACCTGGATTGGGTAAGCTCACTTTCCTGAACAAGCTTTGGGTCGAAATCTGTGTTGTAGACTTGTGGCAAGGTCTTTTGGATTTATCTAGAGATTAGTAGTTGGGGTTGCTGTGCTGTCCTTGATTTACATGCGTAATTTAGTTGACAGGGGCCAAATTCAATTGCTAATCAGACAATCTCATTTTCTACATTACATTGCGATTCTTGCTTTTGTTTGCAAACTTTACTGGCCACCAAAGGGACAGAAATTATATGTCCTTACCAGAAATTAAACTTGAGAACTTCATAACTGGCATGGCTTTTCCCCATTTCTTCCACGAAAATGCGAGGAGAAAAAGCATCCTTGAGCAATTGTTAGGTGTCAAGCCAAAGAACAAAGTAGTGTTGACTATTTCATCAGATTTTCGCGGTTTGAGTTTTTGGTGTGATCTTTCAACCGTCCACCGTTGATTCTCTCTCTAGGAACCGATCTTAACCTGTGACAGTTCATATCGAAAACACCTGCATTGTTTGCATTTTACTTCGCTTAGAAGAGAGTGAAAGAATTTTCACTTTGGAAGTCAATGCATACAAAAGATTTGCTCTATCATTGGGTTTTTGCCGCCTGATCTTTTGTTCGACTCGGGTTGTTTCGGCCTTCATCTGGAGACACTGAGACGGGATTAAGATCAAGAGTACAATTGCTTGTGCATGCAAATGCAGCTTTGATTCAAGGAGATAATCCAAGAATTTGCTGATCAACTAGTACAACATTTGAGGAGAAAAGGAAAAAGGAAACTAATATGGCGGCATCATTTGACCAATCTTTTCGTTAAAGCTCTGATTTCGACTCTTCGCCTTCATCTTCATCAGACATGCTCTCTTTAACCTTCTCCGCTGTCTTGCGCACGGCTTTTCCCACAACTTCGGCTGTGGATTTCGCAGTCTCCTCCACCGTCACTTTGCTAGTCCCAAAGCTCTTCTTGACCGCGTGTTCCACCTTTGAGCCCCGCGTTGTTCTGGTTGTCGACAATCGCATCGTCCCTGCTTCTAAAACTGTGTCCACAATTTTCAAGCTTCGCTTACGATGCTAAAGCTTCCAGTCGCAAATGAGAACGATGGTATCTATCATTAGCCATAGTCTGCGATCACTTACTCTAAATCTGGGGGGAAGAAGTGGAGCTGCACGTTGTTCATGATGGTCTTGATCTTGATCCACGAGATCTTATGGGATTCTTTGAGGCGAGAAACCGTGCCCATGACAATCTTTGCAATGGATGGCTTCTCCTCCTTGGTTTTAGCATGCTTTTGGCCTCCATCTCCTATATCGGTGGAGAGAGCTCGAGTGTGGAGTGAGACCAAAACCCAGAAAATGAACAATTTGGCGATTCGCCTAAGCCTTTTCATGTCTCTGATTTTTGTTTGGCAAATGAAATCATGATTACAGTTCTACATCAATTTTTTCTCTTTTCCATTTATTGGGTTTGTTTTTTTCTCGTTTCTCATTCTTGTTTGTTGAAGTCGTGGTAAGTGCACATGTTCAATTCCAATCCATGCTATTCTCGGAGCATAGGTTATGCTCTCGTTTGAACAGGTCCAATACGTGGTCATTTGTCTATTTCTCAATATATGGATTTCATTTCCATAGGAAGAAGACTCGATTATGATCTGGCGGCCCACAGAACTACCCAAGTCCAAGTCGGGCCACAAGCACCTATAGCTATAGGACCCGGCCCAATCTGAGTGGGCTCAAGGAAGGCTCGTGCAGCTTGCATATTTATTATGTATTTTTGTCTGCCTGAACTATAAAATGCGTTTTGTGACCTGCCCCACTCCCCACTTCCCCCGCCGCCCACCACCCCCCCCCCCAAAAAAAAAGAAGAAGAAGAAGAAGAAGAAGAAATATCTATAAAATGGGTTTTAACAAAAAAAAAAAAATTACAAAATAGGCCAGATCGGGCCCACCCATGGTTTGCCTACTTATCGTCCATTGTTCGTGTCATGTCGCCGACTCTCTTTTATACATCACCGGACTTCAATTTCTTTTCTGAAAGAGGACATACGCTTTCATTTGCATGCATTGGGGAGGTTGAACTCAGCATGAGGAGAGGATCGCTTGGAATTTAGACCGGAGAGGTGGATTTCGTGGAGAGGAGGAATTAGGCATGAGCCGTTGGACAAGTTATTGGCATTCAATGATGGGCCAAGAACTTGTTGGGGGTAAAGTGGCTTTCAGGTAGATGAAAACAGTCGCAGCCGCTATAATACTTAACTATGAGGTTCATGTGGTGGAAGGTCACCCTATAAGACCCTCTAATTCTATCATACTTCACATGAAACATGGAATGATGGCGAAGCTCACTAAGGAAGGCCATAAGTGGACACATGACGGGGAACATCATAGCTAGAAATTGCGAATCCATTTATACTAAACATATACTAGTATATATTAACTGCTTACTATCACCCATTCATCTCCTAACAAACTAGTAGTCACATGTAGGATGGCCTTGACATCATTGGTACTCTTCTCAATAACGTCTGCATTCTACTCGTGACATTTTACCCGCCACCTTTATTTCTCAGCTTTGGATAGTCTTTTATATGCCCATTTCGTGACACTCATAATACTTCATGCAACCCTTAGATTTTATGTGTTGCAATTTCGATCTATTTTTAGCTTTGCTACTAGGTTCTTGATGTTGATCTCTACCTTGCATCATTAATCCACATGTTACATCTTGCATCAAACCATCATATCGTAATTTTCTCTACCACTCATTAGGGAGTAGGACGGATTTTTACCTCAAAAGAGGTAATTGTAGTGCAACCATGTAATAGTGAGTCAATAAAGTGCTTCCATGACTTCGGTAGAAACGCTAACAACATCATGCCTTGTTTTCATTGTCCAGGATTTCTCGACATTCTTCAATTCCATCATGAGTTTGTTAAACTCGTCTAGGTGGGCTTTGATGGATGTACATTTAACATAACAAAATGAAAAAAAAAAAAAAAATCTCTTTAGCATCTATAATCAATTGTTCAAACTTTTCATTGTATAAAAAATATGAAGTTTTGCCCACAACGCTGCGGTATCCTTCTCCTCGGCCACCTCTATTAACACCTCATTCAATAGATTTAACAAAATTATACTCATTGACATCCTCATTAGCTCATCCTTTTCAACATCTTTCATTTGTTTCAAGCACTTTATCCTTGCTCGCTAATGCCTTGGCAAACCTTAAGTTATTAATAGCATCTCCATCTTGATGCTCCACAATTCAAAGTTGTTCATTTTGTTAAATTTCTTGACTTCAAATTTCATTCCGGACATAATTATAAAGTCTTAGCTACGATACCAATTATTATAAAAACAGAACAGATCTTTGTAAATATATTGGGACACTAAATTTTCAGAGAAAATTAAAATAATGAATGATAAATGACACGGGGAATTTCGTGATTTGGTCCAAATGTCGAAGCACGTCGTCGGAGAACAACCGCCAATAATCTGTTAATTAAAAGAGAATATGCAATTACAATCACTTACCCACTTAGATATTTCCCATCCCTAGAATTACCCTCAATGCCCACTGTTTATAGCTCAAATCTAACAACGTACGCCCAAGAAAGAGAGTGTCCCCCCGATTGGACAACTGAAGAAAATAAAAGAGATTAATAGAGCGCCAGACACAAACTCTTTTTATTTTCTTTTATTTTCTTCTTCCTGTGGTCATAAGAGCTTCCAACGAGCTTTGTATACGTATGCTCAATCACAAGCCCTAACTTTGTATTGATATAATGCTAAATTGAAGCCCCTTCATCAATGTTGTTGCAGAGCGTGTAGATAATTCAACCAAAAGAAGACGAGCTTGTGTGTCCCATTAATTAATGCCCAAATTTGTGAAGTTACCGACACATGATATTCACTTCAATACCATAACTTTTTTTCAACCACTTAACTACCAATAACTTCTAAAAAACATTCATTTGAGTGCTATAATTTTGAATTGATCAATAAGTACTATAACTTTTAAAAAATGTTCTTCCAAGTGTTGGAAATCGACATGACATAGCACTTGTGATGAATGTTTTAAAAAGTTGTGGTCTACAAGTGATTAATTGAAAATTTATATAACCTTCAAGTGATTGCAAAAAAAAATAAAAAATAAAAAATAAAGTAATGGCGTCAAGTGAGCGTCGTTTATAACTTATAACACTCAAGGAATTGAAAAAAAATAATGTCACTCAAGTGAGGGGCATATGAAAGTTATAGCACTTATAGTATCATTTTTCCTTATAGGTTCAAACAAAATCAAAGAGGCAATTGAACTTTGTCTATTTGGCTAGACTCACTTTGGATTGTGTTTAATCAATTGACTCAAACTCAAGATATAATTTTTAATAGGACATGCATTAATTCACAAGTGGACATGAGTAAAAAAGAAATTCACGCCACATTAACCTACCCGTGAATATTTTCTTCTACCGGTCGCATTAGAAAGGCAAGCCAAAAAAAAGATAAAAAAAAATAAAGCTTACCTGACCGCCTCCTACAATGACGGATTGACAGTCAAACATAGGCCACAAGCAAATTTTGAGGGAAATCGTGGACTTCTTCAAACGGTTTCTTTTTTTTATTTTATTTTTCTTATTTCTTTTTTGAGAGTTGTATAATTCTTTATTGCACGCTCAAATTGAGAAACAAATCAAAGTAATAATATTCACACAATAAGAACCGCGACCGCCACACGAAATCGCACGTCCTTGACAATCGTTACTTGGGGGTCGCACATCCTGGGCAACCATCACTTGGGTTGTGTGACCCATGGCATCGCACTGCTTGTCGTGTGACCTTAGGCAACACCACAGGTTTATCGACCTTAGGCGGCTTGCCGCTGGGTCGTGCAATCTAGAGCGTCGCTTAGTCAAGCGACCTCAAGCAACACGCAACTCCGCGACCAAATTTGGCCATTGGCGGTTGGCCGCGGCTGAACTCTATCGGATTAATTTTGATTAATTTTTTTTTTGATAAAATCCCTTTGCAAATATGAGTTTTACCAAATGGCATTTTAAACCAAAACTATCTTTCAATGCACTTTAGAATTATAATTTGCCAAACATGATAGTATTTTGGAAAATCCCTTTTGCCCAAAAGTATTTGCATTTTCTCAAAAGTCATTTCCCAAACCGAACAAAACGGAGCCTACGTAGGACTTGTTTGGTACGGCTTTTGGAGAAATGACTTTAAGAAAATGCAAATACCTTTGGAGTAAAAAGGAATTTTCGAAATGCTATCGTGTATGGCAAATTGTAATATGAAAGTGCACTGAAAAAATAGCTTTGACTTAAATACCATTTGATAAAACTTACATTTGCAAGGGTTTTTATAAAAAAAAATTTAAAAAATAATTAAAATTAATGCGCGAGAACTTAATTTCTTTGACCAATCGCATTTATTACTAGTTGCGGAGGTAGCCTTGCACGAGGTCACGGGACCTTAAGGCGATGCCAGGTAAAGCATGACCCAAGTGGCGGTCACTTGAGGTAAAATGAGCCAAGTGGTGCTGCTTGAGGTCGCGCGACCCAGCCCGGTTGCTGTTCTTATCGTGTGAATGTTATTTCTTTGATTTGTTTCTCAATTCGAGCTTGCAATAAAGCTGAGAAGTTCATTGTTTCCTCAAAAATTGTTTGTGGCCCGTATTTGACTGTCACTCCGTCATTTTACAAAGGATGGTCAGCTAAGTTTTATTCCCTTTTTTTTTTTTTTGGCTTGCCTTTCTAATGCTATTGACAGAAGGAAATATTCAATAGTTGGCTAATGTAGGCGTGAATTTCTTTTTACTCACGTCCACTTACAAATTAACGCATGTTCGGTTAAAAATTGTGTCTCAAGTTTGAGTTTGTTGATTAAACATGATCCAAAGTGAGTTTGACCAAATAAACGAAGTTCAATTGCCTCTTTGATTTGGTTTGAACCTACAAGGGAAAAGTATACTATAAGTGTCTTAACTTTCATTTGCCACTCCCTAAAGTGCCATAATTGTTTTTTTTATTCCTCGAGTGTCATAACTTATGTACAATGCTCACTTGATGCCATTACTTTTTTTCTAATCACTTGAAGGTTATATAACCTTTCAATTAATAACTTGAAGGCTGCGATTTTTTAAAAACATTCTCTACAAATGCTATATCATGTCAAATTTCCGATACTTGGATGAACATATTTTTAAAGTCACAGTGCTTAGTGATTAATTCAAAATTATAGCACTCAAATGAATGTTTTTTTAGAAGTTATGGTAGTTAAGTGATTGAAAAAGGTTATGGTATTCAAGTGAACATTGTGTCGTCGAGAACGTCACAAAATCTGGCATTAATTAGTGGGGAACACACATTGAAGTATCTTCACGCTGTGCAACAACATTTAATCAAGAGCCTCCTTTTTGTTGAAATATCTTCATGCTCTGCAACAACATTTAATCAAAGGGCCTCCAAAATCTTTTTGGGATATTCACGCTTTGTAACAACATTTAATCAAGGGCCTCCAAAATCTTTTGGTCCCAAAAAGATTTTAGGTATGATAAAATTAATGAGGACACACATTGAAGTATCTTCACGCTGTGCAACAACATGTAATCAAGGTCCCAAAAGATTTTGGAGGCCCTTGATTAAAATTAGTGGGGGACACATTGAAGTATCTTCACGCTGTGCAACAACATTTAATCAAGGGCCTCCTTTTTGTTGAAATATCTTCACGCTCTGCAACAACATTTAATCAAGGGCCTCCAAAATCTTTTTGGGCCAAGAAGACAAGCTTGTGTGTCCCACTAATTAATGCCAAATTTTGTGAAGTTCTCGACGACATGATGTTCATTTGAATACTGTAACTTTTTTCACCACTTAACTACCACAACCTCTAAAAACATTCATTTGAGTGTTATAATTTTGAATTGACCACTAGGCACTTGTAACTTTTAAAAGTGTTCATCCAAGTATTTGAAATCGATATGATATATCACTTGTGGGAGCGTTTTAAAAATCGTGGCCTTCAAGTGATTAATTGAAAAGTTATATAACCTTCAAGTGATTGCAAAAAAAAAAAGTAATGGCATTAAGTGAATGCCGTACATAAGTTGTGCTACTCAAGGAATCGAAAAAAAATTATGGCACTCAAGTGAGAGGCGTATGAAAGTTATGGCACTTGTGATATCTTTTTCCCTTACAAGTTCAAACAAATTCAAAGTGGCAGTTGAATTTTGTTTATTTGGTAGAACTCACTTTGGATCATGTTAAATCAATGGACTCAAACTCGAGATACAATTTTAACAGGACATGCATTAATTGATAAGTGGACATGAGTAAAAAACAAATTCATGCCACATTAAGCTAACGGTGAATATTTTCATCTGTTGGTAGCATTAGAATGGCAAGCCAAAAGATAAAAGAATAAAGCTTAGCTGACTGTCCTCCATAAAATGATGAAGTGACAGTTAAATATGGGCCATGAGAAATTTTTGAGGAAACCATGAACTTCCTCAAATGGTTTCATTTTTACTCTATTTTTTCTTTTTTTTTCTATTTTGGGATTTGTATAATTCTTTGTTGCAAGTTCAAACTCAGATACAAATCAAAGTAATAATATTCACACAATAAAAATGACGACCGCCACTTGAGGGTTGCTCGTCCTCACTACGGCCGCCTCGAGGTCGGGGGCGACCTTCGGCGGCACCACCTGGGTCGCTCAAGCCTCGAACGATTGTCACTTGGTGGCACGAGGTTGCAAGCCTCGGCGAGGCTACCTAGCGGCTAGATTTGGCCACGGCGGTTCACTAGCAGAATTTGAACTCTTTGGATTAATTTTGATTCTTTTTAAAAAGAATTAATAAAAGCCCTTTGCAAATGTAAGTTTTACCAAATGGTATTTAAATCAAAGCTATTTTCCAATACACTTTAGAATTACAATTTGCCAAACATGATAGCATCTCCAAAAATCCTTTTGGCCCTACGGTATTTGCATTTTCTTAAAATCATTTCCCCAAAGCCAAACCAAATAGGCCTATATATACTCAATCACAAGCCCCTCCTTTGTATTGATATAATGCTAAAATGGATGCTCTTCATTAAATGTTGTTGCGAGGAGCACGAAGATAATTCAACAAAAAGAAGACAAACTTGTGTATCCCATTAATTAATGCCCAATTTTGTGAAGTTCTCAACGACACGATGTTCTTTTAAATACCATAACTTTTTTTTCGACCACTTAGCTACCATAACTTCTAAAGACATTCATTTGAGTGCTATCGTTTTTGAGTAGATCACTAAGTACTATAACTTTTAAAAAATGTTCATCAAAGTGTCGGAAATCTAATATGACATAGCACTTGTGGGCTTCGCTTTTAAAAATTGTGGCCTTCAAGTAATTAATTGAAAAGTCATATAAACTTCAAGTGATCACCAAAAAAAAAAAAAAAAAAACGTAATGGTTTCAAGTGAGCGTCGTACATAAGTTATGACACTCAAGGAATCAAAAAAAAATAAAATAAATTATGGCACTCAAGTGTGTGGCGTATGAAAGTTATGACACTTGTAGTATCCTTTTCCCTTGCGGGTTCAAAAAAAAAAAAAAATCAAAGCAGAGTTCAATTTTGTTTATTTGGTCGACTCACTTTGGATCGTGTTTAATCCACAGAGACTCAAACTCGAGATACAATTTTTGACAGGACATGCATTAATTGATAAGTGGACACGAGTAAAATAGAAATAAAAATTTCACGCCACATTAGCAAACCGGTGAATATTTTCTTTTGTTAGCATTAGAAAGGCAAGCCAAAAAAAAAAAAAAAAAAAAAAGAGAATAAAGCTTAGCTGATCATCCTCCGTGAAATGACGAAGTGACTATCAAATATGGGCCACAAGAAATTTTTGAGGAAACCATGGACTTCCTCAAACAGTTTCATATATACTCTATTTTTCCTTTTTGAGATTTGTATAATTTTTTATTGCAAGCTCAAATTGAGGAAAAAAATCAAAGTAATAATATTCACGCAATAAGAAACAAATCCTACAATACTATTCAAATGATAAGAAATATGAAAC